>JBAKGM010000139.1:9190300-9226650 GCA_037177215.1 Asparagus racemosus
ATATGCATCTGGTTAAATTCTATTCGTTAGTAAACTCGAATACTAAAAAATATTTGTTTAGTGGTAAATGAACTACCAAATCGAATATGGCCGAATAGTTACTCGAACAATTATTGAACTATTTGTTAATTATTTGGTTCATTTCCACCCCTACCCCTAACCGTGCTCTAAAGGATCCACGTTAAATAAAGCCTTGAAGACACTTCGATGATTTGTTTGCTTTGTTCACCTTTATTTTTGCTTTCTTTTTTCGTGACTTCTTTTTAGTAGGCCATTTTTTTGCTAGGATGGCTAAGTAAACCTAGCCATTTATACAGTTTGCCTTAACTATTTGGTAACTTGCCTCATGTGTGAAAGGAATTAAAAAAAAATCAAAAAAGGAAGAATCCAGCAACCGAGCATGCATGCTCTCTCCCAATCTCTAAATAAAAAAAATGGAATTGGTTGAGAAAAATCATAGTATGACTATGGGGGAACCTTTTTTTTTAAATTTTCCAACTCATGTTTGAAAATCGACAGAATATTTCTATTTTACAGATGGCCTAACAATCTTTACTTCTTTTATATCTCACGAAGATATTTTTGCTACAATATTTCTACAGTTTGACCAAAACTAGCCTTTTTTCTATGTCGCCTAATAAGTATATAGAATGTTCAACTCGACTCAAGTTGAAAAAAGGTACGAATTGTTGGATATAAATGCGTTAATTAGCTTCGATACTGTTTTTAGACTTGCCTTGAGATTTACTTTTATAATCTAATCTATTTTGTATAAGATTTCCAGCAGATAAGCTAGTGAATTGTGCAATGTAAAAAAAAAAAAAAATTATGTTTGAAAAAAATTTAGTCAGTTCTTTTGTATCCAATCTAATTTACCCATCGAAATCTATTTCTTAAAGTTCATGCAGAACAATACACAAGTGAAATATTTGCTATCGAAGGCCACAGGCCCATGCAAATATCCGGCTCATTAACTTCATCTATGATACAACAAGCCACTCTCTAATTGGGCTTAGGTCCATTAAGCAATCGAATTTAAAGCGCAGCGCACGATTATATGCAAGAAAGCTCCCGCTATTTTACCCAAAATCATTTTCAGCGGTCCTCTGGATGTCTTCACTCCTCAGTCTCCGTCCTCATTATCCTTTCGCCCTCTCCTTCCCCTGCCCCAGATCCCTCTTCAAGCCTTTCTCTCTCTTCTCCTCTCTCTCCTCAAACCAAACCCTAACCCTAACCCTAGCTCTAGACTCTCCTCTGCCCCTCTGCCACGGCCCATCCCTCTTCAAAGGCCGCAATCCAGACGCTAACCCTAACCCCGATCAAGATTCCGTCGCCGCCGCCGCCGCCGAATCCATCGACAAGTCACAATTCACCCGCGTCTTCGACATTTCCGCCCTCAGAGTCCCCGCCGAAGAGTGCTCCGCCCTCGAGCGCCGCATCCGCGGCCACCTCCTCAACTGGCCGCGGGTCCGCAACATCGCGAGGGTCGAAGGCGACGATGTTGACCCCGATCTCAAGAATTTGCTGAAAAATCCACCGTCAGTAAGCGAAGATCGACTCAATTCGTTGGATCGGAAGTCGGAAATTGATAAGGAGGTGTTCAGTCCGGTTTTGTATAGGGAGAAGCTCGTGAAGGATTTTAATTGCAGAGGGTATGTCAACTTCAGGAATCTTGCGAAGATTTCTAGGCCGAAGAAGAAGAAGAGGAGGAAAGAAGGAGGGGGTGAAGGAAAAGAGAGAAGAGTGAAGGATGAGATTTATAGTGTTGAAGTGGTTGAGGATGAAGAGGATGAGGATTGGAGCATTTTGATTGGAGAGGGGTTTAAAGGAGGGAAATGGAGTGGTCCGACGAGGCTGCTGTTGTTGGATGAACGATATGCGAAGAAAGGAATAGAGGAGATGCCTGAGGCTGTTAAGGTGAGTTTAATTTTTTTTAAAGAGTTGACATAGTTTTTATCTGATTGAATGTGGTCAGCTTATTGCATTTATATTTAATGTGTTTTAGATGTACATGGATTGATGATCTGTTATTGGGCTACTAGGTGAATTTGATTGCTAGAGTTTGCAATTGATTTGTATAACTAAGCTACATTTAGTGTCTTGGCTAGTGTAATCAGAGAATGCAGCCATACGGGGTTCGTGATTTGAGACGAGAGATTGGATGAGTAGATTACTATGTGAATTTGGAAATTGGTCAATGGGTCAATGTATGCTTGGTTTACCTCAGTTTTTATTGGAGGGGTTATTGTTTATAGAAGTTCTTCAATTGCAGTTTCATGAGTGATTCAGGAGTTTCATTTAGTTTGTAGTTTATCATAAGAATGAAAAAATTATGGCAAAAACAGAAGCAACGTTCTCAAGTTTTTTCAAATTTCGTTGATATTAGAGTATTTGTGATAGGATTTGGTAATTGGAATTTCAAATTAATTTATTTGAAGATCATTTAGCCATTTGTCTTGGCAAGCAACTTCCAGGTTGTGCATGAAATCCTCAATCTAGAGAATTTCTCAACTTACCATGAATTAGTTTACTAAAAAGGGTTGTTTGCCAAAGCTTGACTGAGATTAACATCAAGAACAAGCTTAAGAGAACCTCCCAAAGGATTCATTGAAAGAGAGTGGAACCCAATGCCTGCCAAGTCACCAGGGAACAGGGTTTACACTGGGAAACAAGCTATCAAAGGAATTTATGGCTCCATAATTGACAAGAAAAGGTTATTTAAGGTGGTTTACTTTTGATGATTAAATACTGAAATTATGTAGTCATATCTCATTCACTTTGTTTCAATTGAACATTTGCTAATTGATGATGTTATACCTATATTCATTTCATTTACCCTTGCCCAGGCTGCATTGTTGGGCGGTCCTATGCAAAACAGCCCTTTGATATTTGAGCTTGTTCAATGCCGGGTAACCTTGTATTACAACTATTGGCAGATGAATGAGGTTTGTCTGCTCATTCTATTTAATAACTCATTCTTCCATTCTTTTGTCCTATTTTTAAACTAGAATTTTATCGTAGTAATTCTCATAATTTTTACTATTCTTCCTGCAGCTATTGGAAGCTTTGCTTCCTGAAGGTATCATAGTCCCAACAGGTTTTGAAACTGTTGGTCATATTGCACACTTGAATTTGAGAGATGAGCATCAACCTTTCAAGAAGCTTATTGCTCAAGTATGTTGTAAAACCATGAGAGTTAAAATCATAAAATTGCAATACGTAAAAGATTGTTCTTAGTTATGTACTGTTTATTTTATTCGTCTTTCTATGGCATATTGGACTAAGGAAATTGTTGATGTCCTTTCAGATGATTTTGGACAAGAACAGTCCTAAAATACGAACAGTTGTAAACAAAATAGACGCCATTCAGAATGATTACAGAACAATGGAGCTTGATGTGTTGGCAGGCAACCACTCACTTGTCACTACAGTAATAGAAAATGGAATTCGTTTTCAAGTTGATTTAGCCTCGGTGTATGTTCTTATTTTCTCTTTTAGTGTAAGAAGGTTCCCTTTTTTTTCTTTTTCTTTTTTAGACTATAAGTTTTAACCAAAGCTATGATTTTGAGACAAAAAATTAACCCAGCACTAGTGAATAGACTACAGTCTGTAACACACAGGAACAAATTTTCTGCCCTGACAATATTGGACGTCTTTTGCAAACTCAGGTAAGTTGAAGATATTGTTATTTGGTTGTTTGCTGTGTTATCCACACACCAAAGGAATTGTCTGTCAATAATGTCATAGAAGAGGCAATCCATCATCCCCATTTCTGCTTGTCAGGTTCATGGATTTAGATAGTCGTGCTGTCATATCGACTTCATATGAAAGTCCAGAAGCCCATACACATGAAAACAAAGCTTGTAGCCATGATGCACTAGATCCACATAATCAGGCATCATGTTGCTTTTAGACTTATTAAATGCAGATACTCTGGCATATGTAAACCTATCTTCTGAGATTTTTACTCTTTGTCTTAAGATACTTAATTAAACTTAATTAGCTAGAAGTTTGCCTCACACATGTTTTCTTCAAACTTAATTGGTCTAGAGGTTGATCATATGTTTATCTTTCCTAGCATTTTTATATATCAGAGTTGTGCTTGTGCCTTGTGTATCAGGCTCACTAAGAATTTAATATAATTTAATATACCCTATCTTTGAGTTGGAAGTCTGGTGAACGTATCCCTTTACACTTATAATATAGATGTGGAGATGGTGTTTAGGTAATTTTGTGGAGTTACATGTTGATTTCATATTTTGCATATTTTTCAGACTTGACACATTTTTAAGTGATGCTTTACTGAGGTGGTCTTTGGGGTCATTGTACTGAAATTGGGTCTCTTTGTTTCATCTCAGCATATCCAGATAATCAATTGAATCACATTTTAATGTTGCATATTATGTGGTTAATCTGTATGTCAAGTGATTCTGGAAGATATATTGCTTTAATTGCCTCTATGCTGGCTTTGAGGAACACTGAAACATTTGTGTGCGAATTGGCCAACCTTGCTGAAAGGTATTGAGTGATGGGCATCTATGCAATTGTTCCTGTTCCCAATAGTGAAAACACGACTTAATGATGTGGTCGGTTCTAGTAAAGCATACACAAATATGCAAGAGACTACCATCTTGCAATATAGCTTTTGATGTTCATGAGTATTACTATTTCTCAAGCTACCCACTTACAAGTGGAAAGAATCAAAGCATGGTAAATCTTTAGAGTGTAGGCGTGCATGGGTTTTTCTTCCCACGGTTGCTTGAGGTTTCTTTTTTCTGCTTTACCTTTTTTATCGTTTTTTTTAAGGGGTTGGGCGGTGACGCGGGGTGTGGTGGGGGAATTGTTCGGATGATCTGCATATTGTTTGTCCTGCTCCCAAAACTGAGTTTCCATACCATGTAAAAAGTGTGGTCCTTACAGTTTACGTACTATGTTAGCTTCACTTTTGTTTCAGCCCATGTTATATTAGCTGAGTACTGCTTTCATCTAAGACCAGTTGCCCTTAGAACTTTAAATGCAACTCTAATCAAGAATTTAAATGCAACTCTAATCAAGAATTGTGTGCGCTTCAAATATTATTCCACCTTCAAGTTAAGCATTATTATTATTTGATTCTAAATTCTTTTCATGAGCCCTCGGATCATGCTACGAAAAATTGAACCTTTACTGCATCTGAATTGTTTCTTTCTTTTTCATGTCTTCACACGATAATGGATCATTTTATTAGATCAGCTAGATGTCTGCCTATATACTTGTACAGCTAAATATATTTAGTCGTTGAGAATGGTCAACTTGCTTTATATCTATGCAGATATTGGAATTCTAGGTTGGCTACTGAAAGGCAAAGGCTTATTAGTTGCTTTTCAAACTCCGATGTTGTATGTAAGTGTCCCGTGTCTTTGTTTGAATTACCCATCTGTCATTAAATGTCCTCGTTTCTAATGTATTAAAACACGATTCCATCTGTCATTAAATGTCCTCGTTTCTAATGTATTAAAACACGATTGGCTTGATACTCTTTTAATTTAAAGTTAAGTAGAAGTTATCTTTAATTCATGTAAGATATTAACAAGAGGCTGTTGTATTCATCTAGAGTCACTTCTTAAACTTTTTATATTATAAAGAGAATTCGGTAGCATTATCTATATTTGTAAACTTTATAATTCATTATTGAAATTTGTTTCTTCATGTGCTTATCTCAATCTCAATCTAGAAAGATTTTATAGGTGTAACTTGATCTGAAGCCATCTGTCTGTGGTGAGATGACATTAATTGCTAGTTTGTTTAAAGCGAGGTTCTTATCTTTACTTTCCAATATTAACCTTAAGAGGTTAATTTAAAATCCTAAGTTTAGCATTTAGTTTATTTAGTTCTCAAGGACTATGGTGTGTAGAATGCTAGGTAACACAGACACTTCATTTTGGGTGCTGTGTCCGTGTCCGACACATGTCCAACACTGACTCTCCGCGGACACTCCATGGAAACTTGTGGTTCAAAGAAAAACCCAATTTCCTCATTACTTATACTATAAATTAGTTTCTTTGGTAATATCAGATTCAAAACCAATTGTTTTTTAACCTGAAAATTGAAACCCATTACTTAAATATTTGAAAAACACTCATCGTATTATCCCATGCGGTCAAAACTAAACTTTTTGTTGTTAAATCTTATTCTTGGTTTGGTCTAACTTGATTCTTAATTGTTATAGATAATAGAAAGAAACATACAAATGTTATTGGTATTTTCGTTCAATATTTGATCATGTGTGTGTATCATATACCGTGTCCCCATATCCTACATTTTACTAATTTGCCGCGTCCCGTGTCCGTATCCATGTCCGTGTCCGCGTCCGTGTTACCTAGGTAGCATGGGTACCCACTTTTTCCAAAAGTTACCGTGAGATTGTGGACTATAGATGTATGTCATGGTAATATTAAATATTAAAATTCTATGGGACTTTGTGGGCCACATGCAATGCCCTCTACTTTTGAACTTTGCTTCAATAAGACAAAACTTGAGAATGTGTTTTTGTGTGTGGGTGGGTGTGGGTGTGCATACCACAAGCATGTGTGGGGTGTTGTGTGCGTGCTTGCGTATGTGCACTTGTGTGTGCGTGTGGGTGTCGGCCGGTGCATGGGTGGGTTTGTAGGTGTGTGTGGGGGTGCGCGGACGCATGCGCGTGCAGTTAACTACCGCATGGGCTTTAACTGTAGCAACGATGTGACACATTTCCTGTAGTTTCTCTTGCGTTATGCTGCAACAGCCGCATAGTGCTTCCTGTGCAAGCATCCAATCGCACACGTCAAAGAAATTAACACTATGAAAGCTATGTGCTCCTCCGAGTCTTCTCAAAATTATAACTCTCTGATTAATCATGTTTGTTTTGTAGTCTTGTTATCTGGGCCTTGTCATTGGAGGGCGTTCATTTCAATTTTCCTTCTGATATGGGATTCTTGCAAGATGTTTCTACTTGTTTAAAGTCCTGTTCTTTTTAGGATTGCACGATATCCTTATTACTTTATAAATTCAACAACCCCAGTATCCGTTGATATCTGGTCACTAAATGGATGGTTATCT
Source organism: Asparagus racemosus (assembly GCA_037177215.1). NCBI lineage: Eukaryota > Viridiplantae > Streptophyta > Magnoliopsida > Asparagales > Asparagaceae > Asparagus > Asparagus racemosus. The sequence continues at coordinate 9,197,378 of JBAKGM010000139.1, forward strand.
GAGATAAACATGCTAAATATGGCGTTTTATTATTTCGTTTGTTTTGAGATTTTGTGTCACGGAGTACGCTGGTTGGTGATTGATTTTGTCATATTTAAACAGCTTCTGATAAATGTATTTGGCTCTTAGAAGAGGATATCTTTCCATCTATTTGATTTGTTAAATCTAGTTTATCTGAAGCTTATTATAGTTTTAAAGATCTTACTGGTTTATTCAACATACAGGTGATGTATTCTCCGGTGTAGGTCCAATAGCTATTTCTGCGGCAAAAAGAGTAAAGTATGTATATGCAAATGATTTGAACCCAAAAGCTGTTGATTATCTGGAAAGAAATATTGTTCTCAACAAGCTTGATAGAAAAATCGAGGTGTGGGTAATTCCTTATGAACAACTCTCTTGATGCAACAGCTATTTTATGAATCTTTCTTTTCCAAAATAAATAAATAAATAAATAAATAAATATATTGGATTAAAGAAGCCAGTATCTCAAAACTTTTGGCATGGCCAACTTTATAGAAGTTTATATCTGAGGTGATATTTCCTTTGTTTTACCATATAGTGATTTCTATTGATATGCCATGATGATAAAATATGAAGGATTTTTTAGTTAAACCGCTGTAAGCATTTCTGTTGGCACCAGCATCTGTTGGTTCAGAATATTTGTTATAATTGTTTCATTAGTGCTGCTGAACTTTAGCAATCGTCCTACTGTGTTTGCTTTATTTGTGTGCTTTTTAAAGAAATTTTTGTATATTGCCTTCTCTTGGTTTCGCCAATTATAGTGAACTATAATATGCAAATGATTTATAGCATTCAGGGACTCAAGCAGAAATCATTTCAAGGGTTTGGGAATTTGTAACTAATGCATCTATCTTTCTCAGGTTTCTAACATGGACGGTAGAAGGTTCGTTCGCAGTATTTTTGCCAGTCAGCAGGCTTATAATATTACTCAAGTGGTCATGAATTTGCCAAAAGATGCTGCAGAGTTTCTTGGTTCGTTTCTTATTTTCTTTCAAAATTTTAATCTCAAGTATTTCAGGCATTTTGAATTGATAATTATCCTCCTCATCTTAGTTAGATTGATGAAGTGGACTTGTCCACAGGTTCATTATTGAGATTATAATGGAAAAAAAGAAGAAAAAACTCCAGAGTTGGGAAACAAAAAAAAAAAAAAGGAAAATACATTTTATGTTACAAAATAGACATCTGGAAAAAAAATCATCGTGTATCATAATAGTTCCTTTCACAAGAATTCCTGCATTTTATACATTCATCAAATCTTCCGTGGGAGTTGATTTGGTATTTTGTATTGTCATTTATGTTATTCCATGTCTGAGAGTCTTTCATTTGAAGGTTTGGACTATAGTTGCAAACTCAAAGTGCTATATGAACACAGGTTTTGTTGCACGATTTGATGTCTATGCTCATATAATGCAGATTGTTTAAGAATTTTATCCATCTTCTACATATTCCAATTGATATAGTTAGAGATTCGTCTCTGACAACAATGCATAACAGATGCAAAGCCATCTGATGAGAGAAAAATTTTCCTGACAATTTTAACACTGTTAGAGGGAAAACATCATCACTGTTTCGTCCACTTCATCGTATAATACTGAAGCAAAATAGCTCAAGTACTCTTTTCTCTGTGATTTATGTAACAACATTTTTTTGTCCTCTTCTAATCATCATGCAAAATAAATAGCACCATGATACTTTTTCAGACTGTTTTCGAGGAATCTTTTGTAAGCGACACAAGGATATAGGCTGCACGCTGCCAAAAATTCATGTCTACGGATTCTCCAAGGCTGAAAATCCTGAGTTTGATTTTCACGAGGTCAGCCTGAACTGCTAATAGAAGGAAGTATTCTACAGTACTACAGATATTTTCAGTTAAATTTACTCGGTTTAATTTTCAGCGGATAAACATGGCACTTTATGAGACGGTGAAGGAAGTAGATATGCATCGAGTTAGGCTCGTTGCACCAGGAAAATGGATGCTATGCGCGTCATTTATCCTTCCGCAAACGGTTGCCTTTGCAAAAACTTCCGCAGGCTAACAAGGGACATGTTGGCTACACAATTCAGTGGATTTTGCTAAGTTCTCGGCTCATGCAGCTGCATGGCCAGAAACCACAGATTTCAGGTACCTGAAGGTTATGTGCCTTATATTTAATGATGAATGAGCTTAAGAGCGAGGCTATAAATGTGAAGCTTGTCACATGACTGTATACATAAAAATATTTTTTCCTTCCACTTTGTTATGCATTTTCCTAATGAAAATTTCAATATTTTTAAAATTTTGTTTATTAATGAAATTTATTTGTGCATTGTTATTAATTTGAGCATGCTCTTTGTGCAGCAGCAGCAGGCTACTGGAGGCCCTGGGCACTATGAGGTGGCACTAAAAAAGGGACCTCCGGGTGTGCCTCTTTCTGATCCATGTAATTAAACAAACTTTAGCCCAGCCACTGAAAAAAGCTGATAGCATCACCTGTGTACTGTGGCCCAACTGCCAAAGGTACAGAGGTTCTATTATTTGTATTTGTTGCCTAATGCTCCCTTTGCTTGTAATTAATATCACCTAAATGTCTAATAAATTGGACCATCAATTTTTATTGTTGTTATGTAAGCATATCTCAGTTGAGATACAAATGATCTTCTCCCTCTCTCTTTCTATCCCTTTGTTTCTCTTGTTTCTCAGCTTCTATTCTGTTGACTGCAAAAGCCCAGGGTCCACATTTCCAGATTCAGCCAGTGGAGGCCGTTTCCTCTCCTCTGTTTCTGTCCTTTTCGTTTCTTTTTCCCCTGCATCTATCCTAATGTTCTACACTATAATTTTTTGTTTTTATCAGCAATAGAAAAAACAAGAGAGTTGGTCCCCTCCCTCTGCCTTTACTGCACTGGAAGAAAACAAGGCCTGGCACCTCGAATTGACGCATATACCCCCAACGTTCGTGCTGTGTAGGCTCGTTGCATATGGGTTTGGTAGGGGCAGAGTTGGGAGTGGGGAAGATCTGTATGTACATGGCACGTCCCTTTCTCTGGCGTTCTTGCTCTGCGTAAAATTGCAGTGGAGCACAAAAGGTGCTGTGGCAGGAGTTGGGTGTGTCTGTGGGGCCCAGGACGCTTGAGCCCACTTCTACCCCCCCTCGTCCTTTTGTAACGTTCCTATTCTAAAGCATGGCACTGCCCTAGTAGCTGGATCTAAGTATCCGGCAATGTCTGCCCTCATGAGGTAACCCTAAAATAAAAATTAAAAAAAAAATTTTCTTAACTTTTCTTGACCAGAAAGAAATGAAAAGAGAAATAATTACAAAAACTTATTACTTACTAATACTTATGTTATGCATCATTTGCTGATAATAGTTTTTAAACGTAGAAGACCAGAGAAAGGATTAAAATTACTTGATTGGCAAAAATTGAAAGTGTATACAGATGATTAAACTAAAAGAATTGAATGGACGAATAAGATGAAACAAACTTTGGATAAATGGTCTGATGTTGATGCTTATGAATTAAGCTTTTATGAACAACTAGCTAGAGAGCCCGTGCGTTGCACGGGCGTACTCCATAAAGTTGTCCCATATTGAAGTTTCTATTACACTGCCAATTGTCATAATTTGTTTCAAATAGATCTCCCTAATTGTTAATTCTACTCATAATTTGAAGGACTAATTTCAAAATAACTTAAGAATCAGGAGAGCTAATAGCAATTTTAATGCTTCGAGGGACTAATTTCAAAATAGCTTAAGAATTGAGTGACCAAATAATAATTTCAATGATTTAAATGATGATTTTATGGACTAATACAGAGAAAGCCCTTTGGGTTATGTTGCCGGCTTATTTTCAATTGGTAAAATTGGACATTGACATTTCTGTGGGCCCCTCAATCCTCATAGGTTGTTTCAAATAGATCCCTATAATTGCTAAGTCAACTCCTGATTTGGAAGATTAATATCATAAGAATCAAAGGACCGAATAGCAATTTCAATGATTTGATAGACTAATTTGAAAGAATTGGAGGACCTAATAGCAATTTCAATTACGTGAAGGACTAACTAAATGCAAGGCATGTACATGACTAAAATAGAAAAATTCTTTTTGGCTATTCGGTGGTTTATTTTCACTTTGCTACCCCAAAGTTTTCATACTTTTGACTTTGAAGTCTCAAAGTACTTTTATAACATTTCGATACTCATAAGTATTGATCCCATATTAGTTTGCTATCCTAATAAATTTTTAACACTTTAATCCCTTAAATTTTAAACGCCACTTTGGTACCTTGTTCAGATTTTGTTAGCTAGGAGTTTCGTTAAGTTCATATCAAGCCCTTAATATGTGATTAGCATGTGATACATTTAAATCCATTTTACCCAAGTCTCTAAGCACATAGATATCAATGTGAATGTATTGAAACTTGGGAGTATCAAGTCTTAAAAAATATTTTGGGATATCAAAGTGAAATAAGGGTATAAAAGTGCTAGAAAAATGTTTTATGGTATCAAAGTGATAAAAGCGGGCAAACTTTTGGGTACCAAACTTACACATGCATACGCCATCATTTACATATCTTGTTATTTTGTTGGATATTGGATATGGGCCTTGGAGCTCAAGCTGTTAGGTGGCAGTGCCTATAATTGTTGTAAGTGATGAGGGGCAAATTTGTCCTATGATCTTTTTAAAAAAAGCTGGAAAAGATTGCCACGGGAAGAAATAGGCTAGGTGTCTACGTTGGGCCCCACCTATTAAGAAGCAAGTTATGCGCAATTGTGAGAAACTTATTAGGTGAAGGCGTGAAGCACATGGCTCCGATGAAACCAAACCAGCCGTTAGGCTCTTTATTGATTGGAGGGATTATTTTTAAAATAATTTAAGAAATTGTGTCTGATTTTATCTCTATTATTGATTGGAGGGATTATTTTCAAAATAATTTAAGAAATTGTGTCTAATAGCAATTTCTCTAAGTTTAGGGACTACTTTCAAATCTAACTTTAGAAGTGAGGAGCCTAATAGCAATTCTAATTTGAGGCCAATATCACATTTTTCCATTTTTGTTTTCTTATGATGGCAAGGAGAGGTCACGTGATGAGTGTGGTGGGCTAGCATAAGAGTTGCCACATGAACAAGAACTAAACAATCTGTGTAGGACCACAGTCAGATATAAGAGTCAAGGGTAAAATCATCCGAAAATATTACGCAAAACTTTCAGCCTAACTTTTCAACTGCAATGACTTTTAATATAAGTAAACGATTAGGGAGAAGATCGCATGGGATGGGATGTAAATTTTGGGAATGCGTGGTTTCTTTTGATAATTGTTTTTGACGGGCCAAAGGTATTACGCAAAGGCTTCAAGCCTTAGGGCTTTTTATGTAACTTAATGATATTACCATGCACAAAAATAGGCACGGCTAATGCAGCAGCCGCCATTGGCCGTACAGAAATCAACACTTTTATCCACTCTCGGTTCAGCACCATCGCTGAGAAATAAAGTGGTCCCCTCTATCCCATTTACCTCTATTGCTACGCGTTAAATGCCTACGTGGACGCCTGCCATTGGACTAGGAAGTATCACACGTAATGTCTGAGCCTAAATAAGGTAGAATAGGGGATCATTTATTAGTTAATTAAGATAAGATTACATTTACATTAGTATCGTATCTAGTCCTATACATTGCTATCTGAATACAAGGAATCTATTCAGTCTCATTCTAACCAAGTGCAAACCCCCCTCCTTTCCTAAAGTAACCTCCATGTAATCATAACAATATCTTCCTAAACATGTGGTTTATATTTCCCTCTAAGGTAACCCATCATGCTCATATCTCCACCTCAACATCAAGTTGCCTCTGCTTTGTCCATGACCCTATAATCCTATTGGTCAAATGACTAGTTTCGTGGGGGTCCAAGATACCAGCAAAACAAATGATAATCATTTTGTTGAGTAGATTAACACGTGACTATAACCCCGCATCGGATAAGATAAGAAAGAGTGATGAGTTTAAACGGGATTTTTTGTCAATACCTAATAGCTAGCTATAGTTTTTGGGTTAAAATTAATTTCTAATTTCTGTTTAAGGCACATTAACTCTAGATTGGACCCGATTTCTCCCCCAACAAATGCTATCAGAGCTAAGGTTATGGTCCAAGTAATTTATATAAAAAAATAAATAGATGAAGTTCGATGTGAAGCCCGAAGGTGTCGGGAGAATCCACAGATGCATGTAGGAGTGATATAGTCTAGTTAGCCATCATGAGTGAAGTGGTAAAGTTTCTACAGATGTTTGATAGCCAAGTGCTGAATGCATGCTCTAGTTAGCCCACAAGTCAAGTGGTACAAGAGTTAGTGAATTGGTTAACCCATGAGTGAAGTGGTGCAAAGGGTTAGTGAATATCTCGTGGAAGATTGAATTATAGTGAAATTGAACTATACTCACAAATTAAGGGGGAGTTGTTGATGTGATTAATATATGAGTATAGTCTCATATCGGATAAGATAAAAAAGAGTGACAAGTTTAAATATGAGTTTAGGTCAATACCTAATAGCAATAGCTTTTGGGTTAAAATTGAATTCTAACTTCTATTTAAGGCTCATCAACTCTAAATTGGTCCCGATTTCTCCCCCAACACATTTTCCATATCCCCAGATTAGCAAGGATGATAGGCACACTAGGATACTATCAACAAAACATTAAAGGAAAAAAAAAACATTGCTCTCTTGCATTTAAAAAATAATCAAGTTCTGTTCACTAAACTTATTGTCGTGGTGCTTAAAAAATTGTTATTCCTATAATTATTCTGTGGATGATAATTCAGAGAATTAGAAAACACAATTAGGACATGTTTTAGAACATTGATCCTATTAGAAAAGTTACTATCAGTGGGGAAAGGTCTTTTTGCACTTTGGTACCCCAAAGTTTATATCATTTTTGACTTTGATATCATAATATTTTTTATCCGACACTTTAACACCTGAAAGTTTACAGCTTTTTAAACTTCGATATCCCAATATTTTTTCCAATACTTTAGTATTCTAAATTTTATAATTTTTTGAACTTTGATATCCCAAACATTTATTTTAGACACTTTGATAACACAATGTTTAGGGTATCAAAGTTAACAAAATGTGTAAGCTTTAAATTAATAAAAACTTTGGATTATTAAGGTTCGGAATAATGTAAATTGTAAAGTACCAAAGTGAAAACATTTGGGGGAGAAAAAAGAAACTATCATATACAAGAACATCAATATCCTGGTTAGAAAAAGACAACTATGATATCATATCCTATCTCTAAGCCAAACATAAATACTATTAGAAAACTTATTGTCATTTGAAAAAGAATCCATCTGATATAAAATTTATTATTATTAGTATTATTATTTGAATATGCAATTTATGCACATGCAGCTCCTTATCGTAGTACCTCACACTCTTACCAGAACTCAGATTACTTAGATTAGGACAAGATTTAATCCCATCCAGAATTAAGGACAAGATTTATTAATCTCAGTAGCAAAGAGACAAAATCCCAAGCCATGGCAGAAAGCAGAGAAGATTAGGTGGTCCCCACCTCCGTCTACAACTCCCCTAGCCTCGCTCGTACGTCCCCACTCTCCGCCTTGAACCGACACGTGTCGGCCTTACTGTCGGGACAAAGTACCTAGGCTCATCCATTTTCTTTATTGAAAAAAAAAAAAGAATAAATTCAGTTCGAAATCTAAATAAATCGAACCATCCCCTTCCTCTATAAATACCCCTCGCATTTCACTCCATCTCCACTCTCAAAAAAGAGCAGCTTCTTCTTCCTCCTCTTTGATCTGCATTCAATGGCGTCCCCAACTCTCTATCTCTGGCCCAAGCCCACTTCAACCTCACCAGCCCAAGACCCAGAGCCCAAACAAACTCCAAACCCACTCCCCAAACCCAAACCCAAAAGAGGAGGCAGCAGCAACAAAACCACATCGACCCCCAAAAAAACCCCACAGCGAGGCCTCGGAGTCGCCCAACTCGAGAGAATCCGCCTCCAAGACTTCAAAAAAGTGATCCCCGCCGACTTCAGCCGCGAGATCCAGTCGTTTCCGGTGAACTTACCGTCGGTGTACGAGCAGCAGGGGCTTATGTACGGTACTCCCGTACCTTGCCCCGGTGGGCCCACGCCCATCTGCTGCATGCACCCTCACCAGTATCGGGTCGGATGCGCTTACGCGCCCTCTTCGGCGATCCGGTCGGTGCTTCGCGAGCAGTATGCGATGGATCGGGTTCGGGTCGGGTCGGGGAGCTTTGTGTCGGCTGAGCTTCCTTCAAACCAAAGGGTTGCTTGTGTTTCTGATTGCTGCGAGTTCTGTGTTAGGGTGAAAACATTTCTAGAATCTTTACATTATATATATATTAGTTTGGGTTTTATGTTTATAAATTGAAAGTTTTATTTGGATTAACTTAAGTTGTTATATTTGTTTTAGGAGTAGCTATTATTGGGTTTAAGAATGATTTTTAGGGAGCGGGTTTAAAATTAATTAATTAGTGTAAAGTTTTGGGTTTGTCGACGATGACAACAAAAACCCTTTTCTTATTTTTCTGTTTTAGGTTATTAACATATGTTTTAGTTAACATACATACGTTGTTATATTTGGTGTATAAGTAAATATATTTGAATTTTAAGTTGCCATATTTGGTTTAACAGTATAATATTTGGGTTTAATATGTTGAGTTTAAAAAGCAATTAAGTATGTATATTTTAATGGGGTATTATGAATGATTTAGAAAGTGAATAGTTTGAAAAATAGAGAGGGTAAAGTTTGGGTTTATAAATGAAAACCCTCTTCCTTGTTTCTATGATTTTAGGTTAATAATATTGTTAGGGTAAGATTTCTAGACTTTTATATATTATTTATGATTTTTTGTTTATAAACCTAAGGTTTTACCATGAATGTCTAAGTTGCTATATTTGGTATAGCACTTGCTATGTTTGGGTTTCGGATGTTGAGTTTAAATAAGTAATTCAACATAGATATTTTAATTGGGGTTAAGATTTATTTTGAAAAGCAGTTCTTCAAGAATAAGTCAGGTACAACACTGCGTTTATAGGCAAAAACTCCTTTTCTTATTTTGTAGATTTTTTTTTTTGATAACTTTTTTTTCTTTCTACGATTTAAGGTTATTAATCTTTTCTTTGTTTGATGACAATGGTAGAAGAAGCGGTTGATGAATGAGGGTATAGGTTTTAGTTGCGGGAATGGAGTGGACCACTGTTTTGTGATGGATGAGGTGCTAAATCTTACTTTTATTCTTTAGCTGAAATATTTTTTTTTTCCTTTACTTTTTTTGTTTGATTTTTTTAAAATTTTTTAATTTTTGTTAAATTCAGGATAGGAGAAACTTTGGATACAGTGCGAGGATGGGGAGCTTTGTTAAGGAAAGAGAGATCAGGGAGTACGAATTTTTCCCGAATAATTCGATCGAGTCCAATGGTGAGAGAATGGTCGGTGACGTTGCGGCTACTTCTGCTTCTTCAGCTGCTACTGCTTCAAACTTTGTGGATTTGTCACTTAAACTTTTCTAATTAGTGAAGAAGTCTTACCACTATTAATAGTTTTTTTTTTTAACCGTGTTAATCGACAGAGTAAAGGGGTAATATGTAATGGATATTTAATAGTGGAGTTTAATATATAGTGAGTTAAGTTTCTGGATTTTGTTCCAATTAATTTTGTGGCCTTTGTAACTAAAGTGAAGCAATGACATATAGTTAGTTTAGTTATCAGTTTATTGACGTTGTGTTCAATTTGCAGAAATATTACCTTACTTTCATTTTGTTTTGATCTTTTTAAAATTTTTTTTGTATTGTGTTAAAAATGGTAATGGGAATATTGGCAAGTACTTTTATGGCAATAATAGATTAGTAAGCCTATATTAATGCATTTTATGCTTTGAAGCCTATTATTAAAAGTTTTCCTGATTCTATGTCAGTACTACTTGTGCTAGTCTGATTCTTATTTATTAGTTTATTTATGATTGCAATTGCCGTTAGTGTGAAATAATACTTCCAAGCGCCTAGGTTTGTTGTGAAAGAAACCACGGATTGAACCACTTTTGTCATGTTCATAATTGTTTCATTATGGTGTGTAAAGGAGGAGGGGATTCTAATTTTCTCTAGGGATTTCATGTTTGATGAGCTGAAGAGGTACAATGGAAGTTGATGGTTTTATTGCCATAATAGTGTAAATAAAAAGTTAGAACAGGAGTAGAGAGAGGAGGGCAGGGAGCACAGGAGAAAGGCAGTACTCACACTTGCCTCTCTTTTGTTTTCCTTGGGTCTTTGAGTTCCTTTTCAGTTTAGATTCAGTTGCTCATTAATCATGATCATGAGAGAGAGAGAGAGAGAGAGAGAGAGAGAGAGAGAGAGAGAGAGAGAGAGAGAGAGAGAGAGAGAGAGAGCAATATTTTGTTTTTGTTCCTTTTCAGTGGGACTCAATTCTTCAGCTAGATCGCCTCAATTTTGTTGTCTCTAGGAACCGTTAAACTTGCTCTGAATGATATGTAAGTCCTAGTTAATTTAGAGATTAGTGACTACATTGTTCGATCTTGGTAGTTTTAAATATCGGTTTTGATGAGTTACTATTGAATTTTCATAGGTTTTTAAAATTTTATGAATACAACATACGATCATATACTAGAAGATTTAGATATTATTCTAAGATGGGATAGTACTTATCATACTTACGTGTACATACTAAATTTATATATCTAGCTCATATTAGTCGTCTATAGCAGATTTGGCAAACTATTTCCGGATAAATTGAAGGGTTAATTTCGTAAGCCCTTCCCATTCCTTTTCACTCTAAACTTTATACTTTTATCACTGAAACTCCTACATATAGTTGGCGAATTATGAAAATACCCTCGGGGGCGCACTCTCAAGTGGTTAATTTCTTGTGTGGTGTGGATTATTTTACTCTTAATTCTATCCTCAGTGAGTCTATTTGTCAAAAACAGTTTCTCATTCTCTAAAAGGATATTGTTCTTGCCTCAAAGATAATAAGGAATTCATAAATTATATGTAAATATAGATTGATAAACTGGACGCCTTACCAAAATAACCAGCTGGCTTTTTTAAAAGCAATCCTTTCCTTGATACCCTTGTTGTACATTGAAAGCTTCACGAGGTTCTTCAGTTAAGAAACAAATTTATGTTTACACAACAAACCCCCATATAAAAATTGAAATTGGATCTCCAAAGTTATTGCTCGAGGTCACATCATAATTCTATTTCGAGCCTTAATTTTTGTTTACTTTACCGTTAAGACTATCATAATTCTATTTCAAGCCTATTATAATTCTATTTTAGAATATGATTTTGATAGCTTTAATAGTATGTTAAACAAATATTAAGAGTTAAAATATTCTAAAGTTAGAATGCGAGTGTCGCGTTCGCGGTCTCAGAGCTTGTGGAGCCCTAAAGTTAGACAAGCAAGACGTTGAAGAATATACATAAAATGCTCCCAAATTTCTATACGCAGAGACACTAGCGGCCATTCACGTAACTAGAAGGACCCGAAAGTGTTCTCCATGCTGTATGTCATGTAAAGGAAGCCATCTTCATCCTTGTTTTCTTGATAAATTTCACGCATCGTTGCAGCTGCCCAAACAAATTAATTAGAATGTGTGATACAAAAGAGAGCAACTTCAGTAATACGAGAAAATAAGAGTTTCTGTAATTGGGAGATTCACATCTTATCAGTTGGTGGCGAAGTGTTCATGACAAAAATGAAAATAGTCTTCTCAGCACTTGGTTGATCCTCTTCCGAACAAACATAGACAAACTGGCAAGCTCGGGTGGAACAAAATACCTGCTTCATCGCACCATCACTTTTAGTTAATAGAAGTATAAGAGAGAGAAAGTATAAGTCTTGGGACCAAGAAGAAAGTACACAAAAATGTTCATCATAAATTCTCAAAGAATAGACTGCACGATAACACAAAATCTCAGTCCTTCTATGTAACTTCAGCAAATCTCATAGAAAATGTAAGGGCACAACGCCACAGCCTCTAAAATACCCTCTATAGGCAGGTGGGAGATAAATTTGCCCCTAAAAAAAAAAGGAGAGAGAAAAAGAAGCACCCACCAACACACATATAAAATTCGAAATTAGAGTTCTATTATTTTCACCATATTTACACTTGAATACCCACAGTTGTAATATAAATTCCATAAGTTGTTAGAATATGGGAAACATCATTGAAAAAACCCGCTATGACAAAATACCCCTTCATATAAAAATTAAAAAAAAGATAGAGTGTATGTAAAACGATAAATATGATAATAAATAGGGTCAAAACAATTATAAAAATGTCATCTGCTAGTCACATGAGAATATTCCTAAGATATTCCAACATGCAACTAAATTAAAGATACTAACATACTAGTTTTTTACAACTTAGAGTCTTAAAGTGCTACTTTTTAAGCTTTTAGGATATGAAACTGTTACTTTTTATAACTCCGAGTATTTAAGTGTAAAGATGGTGATGCAGAAGGGTGTTCAAATACCATTTAACCTACATGGATAGATTTATCAATAATATGATATTATATACTTCCTTCCCATTCCGTTATTTCACAGCATACAGCATGAACGTTTGAAGGAAGGTATCGAAGGAGGTACAGGCTTCAGAACGCCCGATCTTTACCCTCGGAAGAGAAACTAGAAAACAAAATCGCTATCATTTTCAGTACTCTCTCTGTTCAATCAGAGATATCCAGCCAAAATATATTCCATATTTAAGGGGCAACGTACATTTTTGGCTAAGAAAGAAAATGGTCCAAAGTACGCGTTGGCTGCCTTATTACTACTGTACCCAATGAATTCCATCCAATTAACATATTTAGACAAACACTGAACTTGAACCAAGAAACCTTTTGGCGATCACGAACAACAGATTGTCATTGAAAGGAAGGGTAAATAATCACTACATCATTGCACATAATGCCTTATCGGACAACAACAGTCACAAAAACAAACAGACTCATCACATGATGCAGATGAAGCCTTTTCACAATTAGAGGCTTCAACTTGATCTTACCAGATATACAATTCTGAGAATTAGAAGGGATGACGGATGAATGATGAAGGGAAGTTTCCCAAGACTTCCACCTGAATTATTATACCAAAGTCTTGGGCTGCTGGTCGAATGCACTGAGTTTTGCTCTTCAATGAAAGGCAGCAAGCCTTGACGCTAATATGTACGAAATAGTTCAGAATAGCACTTTGCCTGAACCACTGCAAGTAAAATCACAATTCTCTAGGGGTTTTTTCCTTGCTGGGCTGACGCAACCAGAGGCTCTGAATGGCAAGTATTCCCATTCCAAGAATGATCGCTTCCATTTGATGTTCTTTCCATAGTCATCATCACAGTTGGCTTGTGGACAGAAGAGAACACTTTGTTCCCTTCTCCGAAACTTCCAACACAGATTGTTTCGCCCCTGCCATGCCAAACACCGTCTTGGACATTGTTCATCTCCAGCGTCCTGGACTCCTGAAACAATCAAAGCCCATTTTGTTAAATTTGGGCAACTCTATGATATACCAAATCCAGATTGTCTTAACGTTAAATAATATGGAAAAGGTTTTCGTAAACTTTATTTGTAGTAAGCGAAAGAAAGCACAAGTTGGCAATAACCTGGCATAGCGTACAGCATGGGCAAATGAGATGGTAGGCACAGTCATCTAATGAACTATCACTCCCCTGCAGGAAAATATACAAATCCGGTCATCTGATAGAGAGAGAGAGAGAGAGAGAGAGAGAGAGAGAGAGAGAGAGAGAGAGAGAGCGAGAGAGAGCGAGAGAGAGAGAGAGATCCATAGTGAATCTATAAGAAGACACTAATTAACCACTAGGAAATCTTAAAATAAGTAAAAAAAAGCAATCTCTTAGCAATCAGTGTGAATTTTCATCTATCTAAACTTTTCACGTTGCTAAAAGTTGGCTAGGCACACACAAACACATACACACACACTTTGCTAAAAGTTGGCTAGGTGCACGGGCACGCTCGCGCACACACTCACACACACAGAGAAAACATATACATAGACACACACAGACAAATTATACATAGATATAGGGCACACTTAAAAAAGAGATGTAGGGCACACTTAAAAAAAAGATGTAGGGCACACTTGCACATACAAGCAGGTCCTCGCGCGCGCTTAAACACAAACGCACCTGCGCGCACGAGCACACAAACAACAGCACAAGCATGCACGCACATGTGCGCACAACACACACACACACACATGTTCCTTCATTTTGTTAATTATTAATCTTCTTAGTTTTCCTCAATGTAACTCCGTTAAATCAATTGACACTTCATACCTTATTCTCCTCATGTTAGTGGATATGAGTCAATACTCATTAATACCTAATATCATTTCTGTAATTCTCTTATTAGACAATACCAATAGTATCAGTCAATTTCATCTAGATTGAATTGCATGCTGTAATTTCGATATAATACAGTTGATATATATCAATATTGCTCGATACTTCAAAGTTTCAAACCCTGGTCTAAACAAAGGGAAAGCAGAGCATTGCTTGTTGTAGGAGATTCCTGAGTTGTTTGTAAGATATCTATTACTATTATTTAAGAAAAGCCACACTACTGGTTGTACCCCTATGTGTGTTAAGATTTCAAAAAATTCAACATAAACAAAATTGATGTGGTGGCCTCAAATTGGAAGAGATTAAGCTATTAAGTAAGCATGTACGGATCATGTAATAGAAATCAGAGCCAAGTTACAGAAGAGATACTAACCCCAATGTTAAACTGTCTTCTGATCCTTGTACGGAAATACCCCAGATATAGACAAAATGCAACAGAAGAAGCAAGTCCCATATATAAATAACAATGCTGCATGGTGAATCCAAAGGCAATGAAGTTGGATAGAACACTCACCACAAGGATAAAATAAATAGAACCCTGGGAAAGAAAAAAATAATTTAGTTCAAGATGACAAATGCCAATGTATAACAAATGCCGCATAAAGGTGCTAAATACTAACTCTATCAAGAATTATTAGACATTTCCAAATTTATCAAAAAAAGGTCAAGTGAAAATTTGAACATTGTACTCAACAACATGACCTTTTTTCTTCGGCGAGGTAACTATAATAGCTGAAATGGGAATATAACTTAAATGCAAAAATACTGCATAGGTTCTTAAACCTAAATACTGCACTCAGGGAAAAAAAATACAGGTATCATATTAAAAAATAATTGCAAATGGCAATTTAACACATGACAGACAGTATAGACCTATATATTTCACCAAATCGATGTTGAACATCATCATTATATAATTGTATGTTCTATATAATTATAAATAAATGCCTTGATTTTGAGGAATGACATGTCCTATATGCATGCATCTGCGGATAAATTAACTCTTTCTAATGATACATATTCTAGTGTCAAAATGCTGTCCCTATGTCCTTCCTAAGGAACTACGACTTTCTATTTTCGTGTCCATTTTGTATCTGCATTGCATGTTTGTATTTATAAAGGTATAAAAAAAGGAAATCTACAGATTACTTTTTGCTAAGTTGACATCAATATTTTAATTTGTAAGAGTGCTTCATCTCAAATTTGAACATCTGATATAATTATGTGAAACTAGTTGTGAGAAGTGTGGCCTATTCTAAAATTTTCATTGTTAAGGTAGCTTGAATTTTGTGGTGATGAGGGGGAAAAATTCTGGCAAGTTATGTTATTATTATTACTATTTTTAAATTTTATGTTTGGCTTGAGGTGTGTAGTGTACTTTTTTTTATTCGTCTTGGAAATTTATATCAAAGGTCAGAGTATGGAGAAAAGAATATTGACTTGATAACTCTAAAATAATTTCAAATTTTTAATTACAAATTCCTATGATGAGAACACAGTTGGATATTGATGGCAATGACACCTATACCTTAGATTAATGTTTAAGTCTGATTAATTAGTTTTCATTTATATTGTTGCATCAATAATTGATATGAGGTTTGTGGTCCTGAAACCATGCTCCCTAAATTTTCAGAAGCAGGATGGAGCCAAGAAGGACTTCAGTATAGTGAACAAAATGATGTACAGTGACATCAAGAATACATAATACATCATTGGTTACTGTCTCGCTCATTCAATTTAAGTTTTCCAGATATCCATTAAGAACTAAAAATGACACACTAAGTCAAACATTTTCATTAGAGAAATGACTGAAGATCTATGAGTAGTTCATCACTAGATAGACCTTAAGCGCAGCCCATAGAGAGAACAAGTGAATAACCATAGTTCATAGATGCTGATTCATTTAAGGATATAGTATGAAGATATTGCTAAATCACAGTCATCTACTCAAATAACAGAAAAGAAGAAAACTTTGAGAAACATATTGTTTTAGGAAGAGGGGGGAAAACAATCTGCAACAATCTTTGCTAATCTCCAATCCAATACACAAGCATACACATAAAAGTTGCTACACTAACTTCAAATCGAGTAATTCATATAGCATCTAAAATCGCATGCTAATTACAGGAAGTAATCAAATTCAATGAAAGATGATGATCCACCTGAAGAAAACAAGGATCAAGGTTGGCCCTTCTCATGTTCTTCCCAAATCTATAACAAGGGCAACTGCAAACATCAAAGTCTACGATCAGATAAATAATCATTCAATCCTAATCATCTAATTACGTTTTAAGTCATAAGAGCCATTCATTAAGCAACAACTCCAAACGCAATAAAGGTTTCTGATAAAAAAAAGAAGCTTTTAAAATTTTGAATAAAGGTGAACTATCTTGAATCAATCTCCTGCAATTGTATCTGAGCAACCTCAATAACCCAAATTCAGATCAATAACCTTCAACCCATGCCAAAATATCCAAATTTTAACTAATAAAATCGCATAAAAACCCAAATAATTAGAGAAGCAGAGGCTCACCAAGCGGATTCGACAGCAATCCTCCGATCCTCACAGCAATCAAGAACTTCTCCTTCCCACATCCGCTGAACTCCCCCAAAACCTAACTCAAATTCATCCTCTCTCACTCCCTTATTCGTTGAAATCCCTTGCGTTTGAAGCGCCACGGTAGCGCAAAGCATGTCGAAATCGATAGCCGCCACTCGTTCGCGAGACTCTTCCTCTTTCGATTCCGCCATCGCTTAGGTTTAGGGTTAGGGTTTGATTCGAATTTTACCCCTTTTCGTAGCATTTTTGTTGAAGAGACGGAACCCTAAATTTATGGATTTTAAGAGCGGGAGGGAGATTGCTTGATGAGGCGTGGGTGCGGGTGGCGGCTCCTTAAAGGCGGGTGGGCCCCGCTGCGGTTTTTATTTATTTGCGTCTGAATTATTGGGTGGGTGCAATAAAGCAGCACTGTGTTCGTCTCTCTGTTTTCCACGTCATCAAGCCTCTCCTCAAAACGCTCTGCACGTGACCGGGTCCTTTAAGCGCTCATGTGAAAACTGGGGGGACACATTTGTCTCTTTTGCCCCCGTTGCTACTCAACGGTCCGGTGGCCGTTCTGAGGAGATGTGTATTTCATTTTTTTTCTCGTCGTATTATTGCTAATTAGTTTTCGTATGTGCAATGTGAATTTCTATGCGGTGAGTATCATTTCTAAATTTAAAAAGAAAAATCATTTATATGTAACTTTAGAGTAATTCTATTTTACATGTGATACTCTCAAAATTGGTATCATCTGTATTATAATTAATCTTAAGAGGGAAAAATTTTTAAAAAAAAGAAGATTTGAACAATATTTTATTTGAAATACGCTACAATTGTATACATGAATATTGATAATTGATTGCAATTGAAGAGAATTCTATTTCACTTAATAATTTATTACATTTATCGAGTGTTAGCCTATTTCGCATAGTATAGAAAATAATGATATATCCAAAATATAACAATTTTCAGACAAACTGCGTGTTTTGAATCAGATACAGACGGCAAGGAGCGAATTATGAGGTCAAAATTTTATGTATACTAAAATGAACTTCATATCTTTTAGAATTGTTGTAAGCCGAAAATCCTTGTGTCACAATCTTGTTCCAAACAAACATTAACTTCATGTGCCATATATAGTCCATGAATTATTTTCTTAAATACCACTGCTCAAACAAAAGCATAATATGCACCACTACTTTCAAATGAGGAAACATTCATGCAAATTAAAAGAGAGTGCTACGTGAATACAGAAGATTTAGGCATACCTTAATTGTCGTATTGAAATCTGTTTGCTGATATCCTGCACCTCTGTCATCTTTATTCAATCCAATCATAACCGTTGGTTGCGGATGGTGATTAAAACTCAAAATTAAATAAATGCTTGAAATAATAGAACACTTATTTTATTGTATTCTTCTACTAATTTCAGCCGTCGGGTTTCATGTGGTCGGCTGACAGCTGTGTGATACATACGAAAGGGTGTCACGCGTCTTCAAAATTAATTATCTAATCTAATTGACAATGATTAAGGTGAAACTACACTCAACTGATTATTAGTGGATTGGATTTTCTTAATCTAATTAGGGGATAACTGACAACGCCGGATACGTATGTCTATTATAATAGGAGGAGATAATGAATAACGTGCCGCTACTGGCAAAGCGCTGCAGATGATTAAATGAAGAGCAGAGAATGAAACCGCTTTTGGAGTATCCTTATATTACTTTTGGATACCCAATTGAATGCTTGGACGTATTCTGATATGAAACAAAGGGGTTTTTAATAAAGCCTTGGAGAAGTTTTAACTATTTCCAAAGACACTTTAAAATCAGTGTGAATACTGAAATAAGTAGTCAAGCAAAGAAACATTTCAAGTTTCTTGAGTTTGGTTAACCTTGCGAGAACAATACAAAAATATGCTCAGGGCTGAAAATAAATTTCTCAAAGTTGAAGTTGTAGCTTTTTCAATTTTTTAGAAAAAGAATTGCCGTGTGCCTTGAAAACATTTGTTGTGCTCGAGGAGGAGGAAAAGACTGTTGAAAATTACTAAGAATTACAACTATCAGACTGAAATTTAAACGTTCAAGATGAATGAAATTTCTCTCGGCGTGTGATCGAGGCGTGCAAGAGCATTGTACTTAAGAGTAGATTGTACCCTTCTGAAATTATCTCTTAGTGCAACATGATACCAACGGCCAACCCTCTAAGATTTAATGATCGTTGGCGCAACAAGCGTGCACTCGCAATGCTACAGGCCCTTGAATAGTTCTAGTTTGTTTCTTAACAATTGCTGAAAAATAGAGAGTTTGAGAGAGATAATAGTGAAGAAGAAGAAGAGAGTTCGAGAAAGATAGCCGCGAAGAAGAAAAAGAGAATAGTTGTCTGAATTGTGTGTTCTAAGGTTGGAGGTTGCCGAGTTTATATAGAGTAAAGGAGATCTATAACATATTTTGCGTAGAAGGGAACATCATAACTACATGTTTTTCGAATAAACTTTCTGACCCCTCACAAACATTAAAAAAATAAAAATAAAGGATCAAATAACAAATTGTCCTCATCACCACCTTCAAGCCAAAACTATCAATAGAACAATAAATTCCCAATCAAAATCACAAACAAACTAACCCTTTTATTGCAAGGTAGATTATAAATCAACGCTTTTGAAACTTTGTGCTAAAGTTGAACAACGCCAAATGTAGCACGATCTCAATATGTAAATTATAATAAATAAATAAACTTTAAGCCTCAAATAATTTCCATCCCAAAAACGTTAAATAGTCCTCTAGTTGATAAGGGATTCTATTTATGCATATGCATCGCAATTAAAGGCACCTCATTGTTAGTAAGAAAACTCAAAAAAGAAAATATGCAAAGAAAAATTCCCATAAAGTTATGTACAAAACTGGGAAAATGCCCTAATCTCAGCCAAAATTGGGACCACAGAGTGAGGGTGGTATAAGGGCTTTCTAAATATTTAGAAGGCATTATATCGAGTTAGAAAAAAAAATTGTTTCTGAAAACGGTTAAAATAGGGGGTGCAAAAAGTAAAATAGGAAAAGTTAGGTAAAAATATCCATGGCGGATATTTAAACTCTAAATTCATCCCCTCATTCACATTTTCCCTCTCTCTCTCTCTCTCTCTCTCTCTCTCACACAATTTCTCGCTCGCTCCCTCTCTCTCTCTCTCTCTCAATTTCTCGCTCGCTCCCTCGGCTTAGGGTTTTCTCGATGAATTAATGGAGTTATTGGAACAATGAAATAGGGTTGGTACTTCTTCTGCTTCTCGTAATTACGTTTCTGATGCCATTTTCTTGCAATTAGTTCTATGTTTTTTTGGTGTAGATTGTTGTTATGATCGGAGAAAATTAGATTTTGTTCTTCAAGTTGTTATTTTTTGATGATATAATGTTCCCTAAAAGGATATTTGACGGAAAATAACAAAATGGAGATTCTTGATCTTAACATTGAGTTTTTCTTGAAGAATTTGGGATTTTTTTGTTGAATTTCTTGCATCGAATTGAGAATGGAGAAAATTCTTATTTGAATTGTTGGCTAAGGTTTTGGTTTAGGATCTTTGAGCAAGTTCAGAGATCATATCAGGTTTAAAGATCAATAAGATCATTATCATATCTCTCATGTAAAGAAAAGGGGAAAGAAGAATAGGGACTCACACTTTCTTCTTGGTTTCGTTAAGTATAGGAAAAAGTGATACCTTGCATTCTTTGAAGAGTGTCGGAAATGAAGATTTGCAAACGAACAAGCCGACTTTGTAGAATTTGTTCACTTGTGGTATGTTAAAAGTTTGAATAGTACTCAACTGATACTGTCATTTTTGTCTAATTTTCCCACGTTGATTTGTGAATTGTGTGATGAATAGATAGACCTGATCTGTTGTTTGGTTTCTTTGTTTGGTATCTTGTTATTTGGTATCTTTTTATTCAAATCATGTTATCCACATCTTGAACTTGTCAAATATGAAATGGTATTTCATATTATGATATATATATGATTAAATGCATATATCATGGGAAATTGAGTAGTGTTCTGGTGAGGATACTTATGATTACGTGTGACAGAATCATGAAAGCTCTTCTCTTTTAATGCCTCAAGCAACACACATTTTCCATCTTGTTGATCTCTTCGTTACACTGTCTCTTTTCTCTCGAGGTTGGAAATTTGCTTTGGGAAATACTTGTATTCCTTGTTAGTTGCAAACTACCTACCCCTTTTCAAAAGAACGTCACATCTGAAAAAAAAAAAGAGCTGAGACATGGGCATAACCTTCTTGGTGTATGGATCCATGTGTCAGCCTGTGCGGTTGGTACAGAGTAGATTCCCAGCTAAGTAGGTAAATTTGTTTACTTTATAGATTTTCCATTCCCACATCATTTCCTCGTTATACAATTCACATGTTAAAATTTGCTAGAAAATTTTCAATAATGATGCATACGAAAGTATTAATTTTCTCAATTAATTGGATCCAAAATACACTAAACTTTTATGGAATGCATAGGCTCTACATAAAAAGAGACTTTAAGTTTAGAAAGTAGTGTCATCTGTTGAGGATCGATAATAGCATCTGACAATGTCTTGATTGTGACAAATATAGGAGATGCTGGAATGAAACTAAAGTTGTCAGATACTGAGATCTCCAGATGGATCTTGACTATAAATATTTGTTGATACATCCTAAATTATGAAATGTGGGTAGCATTAACCAGCTACAAGTTTATAGACTATTCATGACCTTTCAGGAGCTATAGTAACCAACACCTTGATAATCCTTCGTGTTGCAAATCTACCTTACCTGATTTGACACTTTGCATTTTGACTAGGTCCACTTCTCCATGAAAGCGTTGATTTGTCAAGCATGAAGGATTATGATTCTCAGCTTCCCTGTCGCTTATACTTATTTGATTGTATCTGTTGGTATCATTGGAATCCATCTATTGCTGATGTGGCAGCAGTGCTTGATTGATCTCCTGATAAGTTAGGCTTAGCCGTCTGCCTGGTATCTTCCTCTGAATCATCCTCTTTAGTCAGATGCTCATACACTAGAACTACAACCAAACTTTTCTTTAACAATTAACTTAAAAAACCAAGTGCAAGCAAATTAAGCAATCGATTTGTAAACTGGTGGCAACTAAAGCAATTTCATTTCTCACTTAAACTCCTCTTATGCTACGTCTTTCAATACGCGTATTGATGGACTTAAACTGACTCAAGATCATATGCTTATTGATGGGCTTCGTCTGAATCATCCTCTTTAGTCTGATGCTCATACATTAGAACTACAACCAAACTTTTCTTTAACAATTGACTTCAAAAACAAAGTACAAGCAAATTAAGCAGTCGATTTTTGTGAGCTAGAGGCAACCAACTGAAGCAATTTTATTTCTCACTTGAACTCCTCTTATGGTAAGTCTTTCAATATGCTTATTGATGGACTTAAACTGGCTGAAGATCATATGCTTATTGATGGGCTTAAACTGACTGAAGATCGACCAATACCTTTGCTCTATGATTGAAGTCATTGTTTCTGTTTATTAAAAGAAGCAAAAGAAACATCACATAAATGAAATGCAAATAAGAGTTTGGAATTTCTATTTTCATTTTGTTAATTATAAACCATTTCTTCTCCAGCATCCAGTTTCTATTTTATATTTACTGTGAATTTTGTTTGACAGGAGGAAATCTTGATGTTAACTATTTGTAGATTATAAGAAATATTATAAATTTATGACTTGTACTCAATGCAGTAGCAGTTAGTTGTTCTAGATATTAAAAGATTTATATCCTCATCTGCACTAATCATTTGCCAGTCGGAATACTCATTTTTCACAAATCTATGTATTGTTGTTTCAGGTGTCATTTTCTGAATGATTTTTCTACATCTTTCTTTGTTAAATCTCGGAATTCTTCGCACATCATATTAACAGCTTTGGAGCCATTACAAAAATGAAAATCCTAGAGTTGGTCTTTCCAGCTTCTTTTTTCCAGCAGGCTGATCATCCTTCACCCTTGGAAAAAAATGACTCAAGAACTAAGTCTCCTGGTGCTGTCGTATCTAAGCCCATGAGGAAGAAAATAAGAGAAGCTTCACAAGGTATTAAACGTCAAGAGAACCCCTCAGATCAGGAGCGCAGCAGGAAATCTTCTGCTTATCTCAGTGACTGTTCTAGAGAATTGGCTGATGTTAGTAACACCAGACCTTTACCTTTATCACGCGATGAACCTGCAAAGAGAACTTCCAAAAAGAAGAAAAAAAAGAAGGGAAAGTCGAACAAACTGCATCTAGACAATAACATTGCTTCACAAACTGTTACCTCCAAGATTTCTCTTAGCGGAGAACTGGTTGGATGTGACTATAGTAATGCAACACTTTGCAATCAGACTGCCAAAGAAGTTATTGGTAAATCTATTCATGACAAGTTTGACGCAAAACATGGTAGTATACCTTCAGAATCGACTCTCTACGAATCAAAGCATTTTCTAGACACTGCTGATACCAAACGCTTCCCTAATATCAGCAAGTTAAGCTCGGAGATTGCTGCTTTTCCGGATTCAGCCTCTGGTAATAAGAATATTGATGGGACCTGCAATATTAAGTATGCAAAGAATCAAGAGAATAACATTGAGCAATGTGAATGTTCTTCAATCATTACGTCTGTTACAACTTCAGATCCAATGAGTGTATTTTTGGAGGATGCAAGGGGAAGCTACGTAGAAAAAGCATCAGCTGTATCCTCATCCCTTGATAGTTCTAATCCAATAAGAGCTCACATAGAACTGCGGAATGAAAACTGCCAAGTTGCTGAAACCTGTGAAAAAGGACATGTATCCAGTTTCGCAACGGAAAGATCAGATACACAGATTGAAGGAACTTTTGACACTAACTATTGTATTACAAGAGCCAACACCAAGGAATCTTGCTCTAGATCCGTGTCAGCAGGCTCCAGGACATGTTATAGAAATCTACATATATCGTTGGGTACAGGTGAATCCGATAGATATACAGGTTGGAAGGAAGTCAACTTCAGCAATGAACAAATATGTGACCACTTTGCAGTGGTGGCAGCCCAAAATTCTCTGGGTGTGAAAGGAGCTGATGGAAAAGACAGCAAAATGGAAGTCACATCCAGTAACCAGTATTCTGCAGTTAAGTGGAACGCTCAAGTTTCAAATAGTACATCACGGATACCCTTCCGTATGAATTACAGGAATAAAACTGGGAAGGAAAATGTTAACTTTACCTGGAAAAGGACTGGAAGGTACATTGGAAGTTCATCCACTGATGGTCGAAATATTTCTGATCAAAATCACTTATCCATGGATTCTGCTCAATTAGGCACAACTTCTGTATCAAAGCACGGTTCCTCCAAAGCAGAGAGTTCATTACCTCCTCCTCCTCATAATAGCAAGGATGCTTTTCAACAAAAAGTGAAGTACTCAGGAGGCAGTCTTCAGAAGATGTACAAAACCAAATGTAGTATGCCTATCAAGGCATCTGAGCGGCCTTCTCGAGGGAGTTTTCATGCCCAACATGGTCAATATACACTAACGCAAAGGAATGATGTCATGGGAAACAGTTCTTTGGAGTGCTCAAAGACTAAGTTGACTCTTCCTTCTGAACAAGAGTATGTCAATCATGGTGGTAAAGAATCAGGGGTTGCAAACCCAAATAAGTGCAAGCCTGCAAACGGGAAAGCATTCTCGCATGAAACTAAAACTACTGATGTAGCAGAAACTACATCAACTGAGGGTTTAAAGCCAGAACTTTGTTGTGCCTCTTCGATTGAAGAGGATAAATCATCTATGTGCTCCAGGACTGAGCCCCATTATGACGCAGATGAGTTCACTTCTAGAGCAAGTTTGGTTCCTGTCAGTAAAAAGGAATCATTGATATTAAAAATGGGTGACGGTGTTGATCATACTAATGTCAAGGAAGTACAGCACAAACAGGACTTAGATACTTCTCGTGGAGCATCCTGTGTTTTGGACATCACAAGAGATGCCCACATGTCTAATGGCTTATCAAATGGTGTAAAACAAGGAAGCTTCGGGAAGGATATAGTTGACTACTGTTCTGCATCTGATTATAAATCAAAGAACTTTCCCCTATACATCTGTTCATATATAGCAGAACATGCTCTTAAAGCTTCTTTTGCAACACAAATATCTTCTGAAAGTTTTCAGCTGGCAACAGGGACCCCAATTGCTGAGTTTGAGAGACTGCTCAGTTCTGCTCCGCCAGTTATTCCCTGCTCATCATTTTTGCAGCATTCGAATGATGCAATTAAACATAAGCCCGTTTCAGATTCATTTATCAAACTTCTGAAACCTAGCATTGCATTACGCGATGTCTGGCAATGGTATGAAGAAGCAGGAAACTATGGTTTGCAAGTCAAGGTAGAAGACATAGAAGGATTGCAAGCCAATGTACTGTTTCATGCTCATTTTGCCCCATTTCTCTCAGCAATACAGTTATTTGGTCGTCCCTACCATTCTGTTGGAAGCTGCTCTGAAAATACAAGTGGTAGCATGCCCGATAGGAGAGATACTGATGAGAGCTTGTGTCCTTCATCAGCATCATCTTCACTCTGCCCGCCTGATGATTCTCATGTCATATTTGAATATTTTGAACATGAGCCTCCACAACAGCGCAAGACAATCTTTGCAAAGTAAGAATTAGGATTCTCTTACTTATCTAGTTATTAGATACATTTATAATGCATTCTGATGGCTATTTATATTGATCGATCCATCTTCTCTGATTACATATTTTCTCTCTGATCAACCACAGAATAAAGGAGCTCCTAGAGGTTGGTACTTCTAAACCTCAAGCATTTGGCGACCCATCCAAGCTGGAATGCTTGAATGTACAAGACCTCCACCCTGCATCTTGGTAAGTAATAATAATAATCACTTAGTTTTGAAGTAGTCATTTGTAAATTTACACAAGCATATTTTATAAGTATTTCCAGCTCAAACCTACTGACATCTGTTAGGTTTGATTCATTATTTTTTAATTTATGGCTCTTCTGTTACTTGTTTTAAGGTATTCGGTAGCATGGTATCCTATATATAGAATTCCTGAAAGTGGCTTTCGTGCATCATTCTTGACCTATCATTCCTTGGGTCATTTTCGTCTGAAAGGTACTGGATCAGATTCCATCACAGAAGATGCTCTTTGTGTTGTCTGCCCTGTGTTGGGAATGCAGAGCTACAATGCACAGGTAAAGATGCTTTGGTAGATTGACGTTTATTCCCCATGCATTTTAATTGCTGAAGTTCTTCAAGTATGGGCATATTATTGATTGAATTTGGAATAAATAAGTTGGATAATCCTTCAAATGCTGCTCTTCCATTCTATGCACTTTTTTAAACGAGAAATTATTGTTCTTGAGACGCCTTGATAAGAAAAAAGAGAAAATAAACCAAATAAACTGAGTTGGAAGATTGAACTTAGTTCGTCTTAATTGTTATAAGTACAATGGCCATAATCGAGGAGTCTTTGGCTGTGCATGAAGAAATGTCATACCTAAACTTGTCATCCTAGAAAGGTTAATATATGTTATTGTATTTATTTCTGATCTTGTAAATTACCTGTAAGACTCATCCAGTTGAATATCTGATTCTTCGCCTTTGTAGGGTGAATGCTGGTTTTATCCTAAGAAACCAGCTGAAAATCTTCTCAAAAATTACAAGCCAGCAGCCCTTCAGCTGCTCAAAGAAAGATTAAGAACTTTGGAGGAAACTGCAGCTCTTTTTTCAAGAGGACACGTCCAAAGAGATGGCACTACAGCCACTAACCGGCATCCAGATTATGAATTCTTTCTCGCTCGTAAGCAGTGATTGTTGTCGCCCTGAAATGTAATATGTTGGGGATTGGGTAACAAAAATTCGGGATTTCTATAGTTTTAGATGAAATAGGCAGGTAGATCAGATGAAGGTTACCATAGAAATTCAGTTTTGGACGTGTTATAAAGAGGAGTAGAGGTGTAAATATACGTGCGTTTGTAGATACATAACTAGCTTACTGCCCTGTATGTATAGCTCTTTGTACGCTGTTGTCGGAAGAAGGTTAATGAAATATGAATTGACACCATGTTTCAGGCTTCTGATCAAATACCTTTCTCAAAACACTTAAAGACCGATTTGCTCAACATTTTCAGTTGGTGTCTGACTTGCCCTCTCTCTCTCTTCTTCTATTCTTTTCTGTAAAATCTAGGAAGAAAATCTGAAAACAATATCCACAGTCTGAGGATCGTCTTGGTGGATGCCACAATATCTTTGATGACAGATCAATGGCTTTAAAAAGCTTATGACGTAAGTTACAAATATAGTCGAGATAAATATCATGGTATCCACTTAGATAATGCATAAGCAAAGACTTTAACCAAACTATTCATAGGCCCAGAAACTTATCTCCATCTTACTGCAATAAAAGAGTATTAAGAAGGATGTACAACAAATTCAATTCTCAACTGACAGCATCTCATTTCAAATACATAAAAACCAACATAAAAACTTGCCCATTACAGCATTTAAAGGTGCCGAAAACCATGAACCAACATTTACGTTTTATGACGTTTTATGTTTCTTCTACTGAGACATCAGAGACATCCACATGACAAGTAACAAATTTATAAACTCCAACAATGAAAGATGCGCCGATGTTTCAAGTTTTAGCAGCGGGCCTTACTAAGCCCAAGCCCGAACCACTCCCCAAATGCTTAAAATCAGTCGCCTCCAAATGATCTCCGTGAGCAGAGAACCCTGTTCCTCCTTTCTCCAAAGTAACCAAATTCCTCTCCTTGCATGCCTTATTACACACCAAACAAATCTTATCCACTGCCACAAACCGATCTGCACACTTCTTACAAAAAACATGGCCGCAAGCACTAACAGCTACCAGTGTAAGCGTATTAGTGAGAGTAACCTTGCAACTAGGGCAAATATAACTAGTCTCCAACGACTTAGGCAGTTTCTGCTTGTTGCTTTCTTCAGTTAAGTAAATTGGAAAAAGGGATTTCATCTTTAACTTCTCATTGCCTTCAGGACACGTTGTACTTGTTGAGGGAGCATCTACTTTGATTGGGGCTTCGGGAGTTGCAGAGGGTAGCCAAAAGGCTTTCATTGTTCGAAGAGCTTCCTCTTCGTAGGAAGTTGCCTTAACACTGTTAGCTCCATGGAAACCGTTTTTTCCATTGGAATGGTTTCGGTCACTGTATTGAGGGACGGCACCGTGGTTTTGTTGATCAAAAGCGTCGAGCTCGCGGGCTTTTTGTTGTGCTAGCTTCTCTTCTTCCTCGTCTTTCTCTTGCTTTTGTTTAGATATATGAGCTGCTAATTTCCTGTTTGCAGAGAAAAAGAAGTTTGACAAAGAACTTCAAAGGGAAAAAAAATTCACTAAAGCATTCAGAAAAGCGATCAACCATGAAAAGCCTCCCAAAAATCAGATAGTGAAAAGCACATAAGATCCGTGGGCAATTTGTACATGGCATGCCCTTGATTATAAAGATACAATCCCTCCTAAAGCCTCCTTCTATATTTTAATCTCTGTCTCAATTTGAACATTCTCTTTTTTCCTTTGTTTCCTCCATTAAAGGTTATCATTCCAATGGATCACCAAACTTTTCTCCTGTTGTTTAAAGTGGAAACAAGCAAACATGACATCACATGATTTTAAGGCTGATAGAATGTTCTCAATGTAAATTAACTTTATCAAAGTGTAGAGAATCATAATAACTGGATGACCATGGAAGAACCCAAACACGGAAATAATACAATGTTCAGAAGAGATCAGAAAATTAAACTTTTCTAAATAACATGGTCTAAAAGATATCCAAATCTGTTATTTTTTCTATCTAAACACATGGTTTAAAAATAATTTTCTTTTTAAAACTCAGATGTATTTTTAACATCCATTATACATCCATGGACACCCTAAAGAAGCATATGGTACATATTTTACATGTTCCTCTCTGATGTTGGGCGTATCACAAACAATATCTACGGGTGATTTTAAATGACAGTATTAGCCTGAAGATTAGAAAGAGCAATGCACAAAATTTCTTACTTCTTAGAAAGAAATCACAATTATGTACATACTACGATATTGCGTTAGAAGAGAAACAGACAATGAGAAATGGCACAAACAAGATAAATGCTGTAGAATAGTCTTATAAGGCATCCCTTCAAGTAATACACATATAACCTAAGTTGCATGGAAACGGGTACGGGTACTGGTACGGGTGCGGGTACGGGTACGGGACACGGCAAAACTGTAAAAT
>JBAKGM010000139.1:9227101-9246350 GCA_037177215.1 Asparagus racemosus
AGTTTGGGTACGGGAAAGTGTCGGGTACGTGTCCGGTACGGGTACGGTTTCATTATAGAAGTACCCGGGTAACATAGCGTATAACAAAAAACCACCGTGGCACTTAATGTCATCCATCTCAATGTCATAGGAGATGCTATCCAATCTTTTTGGGTAAAGCAGACTACCTGTATAGGACAGAATACATTCAATACCAAATGTTCATCAGCACTAAAGGGTTATATTTATTCCTGTTTGATATGACACTTCATATGTCTCACATCATTCTTAATGCACATTTTGGGTTGAGGTCAGGGAAAAACAAAAGCATTAGGCCCGCTATCCGTTTCTGATCCTCAATATCTCTGTCTAATCACCTCAAATCAGAAAGGGAAAAAAAGGAAAAACAAAATATGGATGTGTACTTTGTTTATAAGTCTGTGAAAAGAGGCATTGAGATCCTCTCCCAATTAGGTGATAATTGGAGAGGGTCCAATTCTCTCCATCCTTACCATCTACATGATTTTCAACGGATGAAATCACGCCATGTGAGATTTTAATTATTACAAGTAGTGGTTTTGAACATAGTTGTTTTCAAGTTTGCAAGTGGTTTTCGAGACCATAGTGGTTTTCAAGATAACAAGAAAATCTTACATGGCGTGATATCATCCACTGAATTTAATATAGATGGTAAAGATTGAGAGAATTGAACTCTCTCCAATTACTACCTAATTGGAGAGGATCCGAATCTGTGAAAAGAGAGTTAGGGGCTGAAAAATCAAATATGGATCTGTTATCCTATTTAGCACACCAGAAAGCACATTGAAAACAAAAGTTTTAGGCCCCCTAAATCAGCCAAAATAGTACTCCTAAGCTGTGGAAATTAGAGCCTGTTGGCTATAGCTTTTGGCTGTACTGATACAGGCTTAAGTGGGGTAAAGCTTTTCACAAAAATGCAAGGGCCGTATTTTAATTGGACATAACAGAAATTTGCAATCAGCTCTATAAGGTGTATTCACAAGAAAACGTCATAAATTTAAGGTTTATCAGAAGGAGAAAGTCCTCCATATTCGAATTCCAATCAAAATCCTTATCCAATGTTTAGAGCCCACACCTCCTTTTCGCTGCTTAAGACTTGAAACATAGATCTCATCTTGGGTCCAAAACTATGGCACGTTGAACTCCATAGCTAACACTACAACAATTCCTTGATTCTCCCAGATATCTAGTATCGAACACAAAAACAGACCCAAAGAGAACACAATCTACACTACAAAATAAATATGGTTTTTTCAATCAAGAAAGAACATTAAAGAAGATAATTCTACAGAAATATCACAAGGCAGGGGCGGCTTAATGCTAGTATCTCAGTAAAATCAGCACTAAATCAGAACGAGAAAAAGGAAATCAAAACCCTAAATATCGAAATCAGTACCTCTGAATATCCTTCTTTTGAGAGAGGAGGCACTCAAAGATGCATTCTTTGCAAAAGACGTGGCCTTTCTGGCAGCAGAGAGGATCGATGAAGGGTTTGAGGCAGAGGCAGCAAGCATCGAAGGGCTTGATCGAATCCTTGCCAAGCCGCTCCTTTTGAGTCCCGTACCCTAACTTTCTCTTCTCATCGTAGGTGAAGAACGCGAGGTCGTTGTTGTTCTTCGAGTGACGCTGAGGCATCTCTAGGATTACAAGGGGGATTGAGCTGAAAGGGGGGAGAACGAAACCCTAACCCTAGAATTGAAAGGGGATCGAATTGAGTCGAGGGTGAAGGATTTGGTTATTTATAAATAGGAGTCATTAACAAACTAACCCCTGCGTAGTTTAGCCTTTGCGTTCTGAATCCTTTAGTATAAATTTGGTAACTTACGTATCATTTTTCCCCTTAATATGAGACTTACTTTTTCTGAATTCATTTTTTTTATATTTTGTATTTTCCTTTTTTTAGAGAGGATAAACAAAGTTGTTTAGCCAAAATCAGAAATTTAATGGAGGAGTCTTCATAAATTAAGTAGATTAAAATGACGTTGGATTAAAGAGCACAATTTAAGAAATTAGTGGACTGAGTATTAAGAGGAATTTCCTTTCAAAAAGTAAATTATGCAGTGTTACTATACAAAATTTATTATTATAGGAAGAAGTTGGCTTTTTGGGAGGAACAACCGTAATAGATTGACATTTTATAGAGTAACATTATTTCAAGGGGGGAAAAAATTTCCAATGATAGCCTAATGTCCTGCAGTAAACACTATCCTTCTGAAAGAAGAGAACAATTCTAGCAATATTACTTTTGCCTGATAGTATCCCATTCGAATTGCATCAAGCAGAGATTTCAAAAAATTTACATCAAGCATTCGAATTTAATCTGAACGTCTCTAAAAATCAAGATTCACACCTTATATAACAAACAGATAATCAACCGACAGCAATACCATACATATAGTATCCTGGTCACGTACGAGACAGAGCTTACATGTAATCTGAACCGATTCAATCTATTACATCTTAGAAACGTAACAATAGGAACAAGCTGATCCATACATTCTACCATATTTAACATTACAACTCATAGAAGACTCCTAATTTCAGAACTACTAGAAGTTTCTTTAGCCTCGGAGCTTCGATTTGAAGACAAGTCCGAGGAGAAAACCACGGTTCCTGGATTCTCATCAAACATCTGAAGAGCTTGTGGAATAGGAGGCATATTAACTTCAAGTACCCCTTCTAGTATCTGAACCACTTGTCCCATCGTAGGCCTACAGTTCTCATCATCTTGAATGCACCAGACAGCAACCTTACAAGCTCTAATCACCTCTTCCAACTTTGCATCGCCCTCCAATCTCCGATCCAAAATCCCAATTACGTCCCCATCGACAAGTTTTCTGGCTGCTAAAGTAGGAAACAACCGAGGCTTTTGGTCGTCAGTCTGCTCAAAGTTTCTCCTCCCTGAGATTATCTCAAAGAGCATCATCCCGTAGCTATAGACATCAGCCTTTGCTGTAATGGCGGAGCCTGAGATCCACTCGGGTGCCAGATATCCTATAGTTCCTCTCATTGTAGTTAGAACTCTGCTGGCATCTCGGCCTAGAAGCTTAGCCAAGCCAAAATCTGCTAGTTTTGGAACAAAAGACGCATCTAAGAGTACATTCTCTGGCTTAATGTCACAATGAATGATGCAATCTCGACAGTGATCATGGAGATAAGTCAGGCCTCGAGCAATCCCAAGGGCAATTTGGTACCTTCTTTTCCAGTTCAAAACATCGTTAGTGTTGTTACGGAACAATTGAGTGTTTAATGATCCATTGGGCATGTACTCATAGACTAGTAGTCTGTTGTTTCCTTCTGAGCAAAACCCATGAAGCCTAACAAGGTTGCTATGTTGAACTATCCCAATTGTGCTTACCTCACTGCGAAACTGCTTTTCTCCCTGAGAAAATCTTTCAAGCTTCTTGATAGCTACGACTGTGGAGTCTAGCATAACACCCTTGAATACTGAACCGAATCCACCTTCCCCCAATTTCTCTGAGAAATTCTTGCTCATACGCTGCAAATCATTATATCTAAATGCTATCAATCCACCCTCCACGCATTTTGGTATGCCCATCATCCCTTTCCTTTTCCTTGTCCAAATCAGCAAATAAATAATAGCCAGCAAAGCTGAAGTGCCTATTATCCCGCAAGCTATTTCTATGATAACAGCTCGCCTCTCTTTTTTGGGACTTCGGATTTCTGAAGCAGAGAGACGCAGGAAGAGTGTACCTCCACTTGGTCCTGTGTACTTCTCCTGGAGATTAAGCAAATCTCCGTACCAAACTGAGCAAGCACGACCACTGAATGAATAAGCATTGCAAGAACAATTGTTTAAGCAAGCTAATTCACACTCTGAAGCACACCCTACTTGCAAAGTTTGCACGTTATCAGGAAATCTCATGTTAGACATTGCAAAAAACCGATCTTTCTTCTGCCGAGATGAATTATTCTTTCCACACTGCAACTTTGTTTTCCTTACACAACCTCTTGTTCGATCACCTAATGCCCAATCGGCAGGAGACTGCTCCCTGAACCCTTGGATGCAGGTACAAAAGGGATATGCGTTTTCATTGCAGCTACCATAGGGCCCACATAGAGCAAAGACTTGACATTGTTGTTTAGGCTGAGACCAAAGAAGGATCCATTCTTGGCTATTCTCTACCCATGTCAACTGCTGGATTTGTCCAGAGATATCCATTACGAACCTAGTGATAATATCGCTACTCTGGACAGTATAAGTGAAATATCGCTCTGCGTCGCTGGAAACATACTGAAAGCTGTATAAATAGTGAGACATCATCTCTGGAACAGCAGTAAAGATTTCTCCATTCCAAATTCCACTGCTCCAGTAGTTAACAGAATTGTTCCACACAGTGAAGTATTGGCTAGATCCATTAGGGTCTATACCAAGAGAATAAATACCAGGCGAAGGGTCATCTAAGCTCTTCCATGAAGTCAAGTGTTCGATTTGTCCAGTGAATTTGTTCACTCCAAGCTTGCCGCCAGGAAGCCATGTATCAGTCGGGTGATCGTAGCTTTGCCATAGAGTTTTATTGGGGTTTGATGCATCTTTGAGGACAAAGTTTCCGGTGTCTAAGAGGACAGCAACGGTGTTGTTGGAGGTTGTGTTTGCATTAGTCGACCATGCACGGGAATTTGGCTGGTCTAAAAGAACTAAATTACCATCACTGCAGATTTTGAGCTCAGCAGTAGTAGGGTCAGTTATTGGAGTGTCTCGGTCGGCAACCCAGACTGGGGTTAGCTGTGATATCTTATTGTACCAGATTCCTACGTAGTGGTATGAAGAGTTACCTGGTTGGAAGAAGCCAAGCACAAAATTGCCACCTTCAGAGATTAGCTTCTGCTTTCCAGAGAGAGATTGGTTCAGAGAAATGGAGTTCGATGCAGATGAAGCTTGTTTCGAGAGGAGAAGGAAGAGGAGGAGGAGGAGGGAGAGAGACATGCGGTAAAGTAAGAGGGGAGGAGTTGGAGGAACCATTGCACAAAGCACAGAGACAGAGAAGGAAGAAAGGAAAAAAAGAATGTTAGCTGAAGAGTTTCAATGGCATTAAATGGATCGTCCCAGTCAAACTGTGCATCCTGACCTTCTCTTAATAAGCAAACAGTAATCCATGTAAAGCTGCACTCCAGAATTAGATCATTTTCATGACAGTCCGCTCAATAAAGGCCATGCCCCATCAATCCCTCTGTGACCCAGCTACCGCAAATGAGGCCAATTGGAAATCAACCGGCCACTTGACAAAACAAGCTCAGAAATTATGATAGGGCCTATTACTCGCAAAAAAGAAAAAGAAAAAAAGAAAAAAAAGGAGGGCTATCATGTTTCTTTCTTTCTTCCAACAAGATCTTGCTCTTCTTGTAAATTTGATTTATTATTGAAAAGAGGATTTTCCTATAAGAGTCCCCATAAATTAACTAATAGATTGAAAAATCTCTTCCCACGAGAGAGTCAACAATACGATCATTGGCTTACCTGTACATAGATCCATCTTTCTGCAGTTTTGCAAAGCAGTCTTATCGAATGCGTATTCGAAAAGAAGAGAAACCAATTAGATCATGGACAGCACAAAAAATCCTACCTATTTTTCCAAATTTTTCCCTCAGAAAGGAAAATAAGAAGAGATGATTTGGCACTAAATGAATATGAACATACGCACCTAACTGAAATTATAATAAGGATCTCTAGGAATAAAGGACTCTTCACAGTGGATTGATTCTCTCTACAATTTAATTTGTAAACAGAACCGCAATGAACAGAGATAGCAATCTATGTACTAATCATCAGCTTGACACATAAAGAGAACATCAAGGACAAAACCTAGTACAGGTTGACTATTGTTTAGAACATTCTATTAATTGCTTAAATATTAACAAATAGTACAATCAAGCCACATATCAAAGAGATAGTGCACAATCCAGTTGACACAATTTTCCTCATGCTCTAAGCATGCTCTTGGCTTTACAGCAGCCTATGCTTAGATTATATCTGAGCAATCAGCAATAGTTTTAACCTTCCTTAAAAACCACCAATGGTAGATCAAATATAACAGGACTCAACACTCCAAGACAAATTATGGAGAAGTTCAAACTTGGATAATAAACTAGACTCGTCCTATTCGGATGCAGATATTTGAACGTATTCCTCTATTTTCAATCTTTATCCATCATCTAGGGACACATATACATCATGTCATTTGTAATGTGCTTGCCAATTAGTAAATCATAAGAAACAATATGTTATCGATTATTAATACACATGAACTACTGACTAGATAAGACATCCATTCTTAGTGAACTCTGACTCACCAATATTCTAAACTATGAGTTTTACAACTTAATTTGGGGAAAATCCAATTATACAAATAACGTATCGGCAGAAGTTTACATGCAAGCTTCATACTTGGGTAATGATACATCAATTGCTACCCAACCTTTGTCAGACCAAAGTATTAAAAGCTGTTATTTTAGAAAATATTTGAATATAATATGGTAAGCTTACACAAATAGGACACATACATTCACAAACCTCCAACAATCCTCGATCACAGATGAGCTTCAGTTTCAGATTTTGTGGAAGTTTCATCCATTAGGGGGCCAAGGTTTGAAGACAATTCAGAGAAGATATCTACGGTTCCGGAATGATCGGCAAGTATTTGGAGGATTCTCGGAACAGGGGGCATTTCAACTTCTAGAATCCCTTCTAAAATCTGAACAACCTGTCTCATGGTAGGCCTAGAATTCACATGATCCTGAATGCACCAACAAGCAACCTTGCAAACTCTAACGACCTCCTCCAAGTCAGCATCACCCTCTATTTTGGGATCCAATAATCCAACTACATCCCCTTCAATGAGTCTTCTAGCTGCCAAAGTAGGAAAAAACCCAGCTCCTTCTTCAGTCAGATTTAAATTTCTCTTTCCAGAAATAATCTCAAAGAGCATCATTCCGTAGCTGTACACATCAGCCTTTGCCGTGATAGCCATACCAGATATCCATTCAGGTGCAAGATACCCTATGGTTCCTCTCATAGTAGTAAGGATTCGGCTCAAGTCCCGACCCAAGAGCTTAGCCAGGCCAAAATCAGCAATTTTTGGAACAAAAGACGCATCCAAAAGTATGTTTTCAGGCTTGATGTCACAATGGATGATGCAATCCCTGCAATGCTCATGGAGATAAGTCAGCCCTTGAGCAGTTCCAAGGGCAATCTGATACCTAGTATTCCAGTCTAAGACTTTGTCTGAATCATTGTGAAACAGCTTAGTATCTAAAGAACCATTTGGCATGTACTCATAGACTAATAGGTATTTATTACTTTCAGAGCAAAAGCCGTGAAGCCTAACAAGGTTAACATGTTGAGTCGTCCCGATTGTTCTTACCTCCGACCAGAATTGTTTCTCTCCCTGCTTAAACCCTTCAAGCTTCTTAACAGCTACACAAGTGGAGTCAGAGAGGACACCTTTGAACACAGAACCAAAACTTCCTCCTCCCAATTTTTTAGAGAAACTTTTTGTCACATGCCGCAATTCACTATATCTAAATGAAACCAAACCGTCTTTCACCACTGTTGATTTACCTGTTATTCCGGTTCTTCTTGTTCTCTTTCGGATTAGCAACAATGCAATGATCAGCAAGGTTAAAGAACCCACAATAGCTGTTGCAATGACAACTCCCTCCTTGGTTTTCTCTCTCTTGGTTTTAGAATGCTGAAGCTCTGAAGCAGCAAGTCGAACGAAAAAAGTTTCTCCATAAGATTCATTGTTCTGATCTTGGAGATTAAGCAAGTTCCCATACCACACGGAGCAACCACTACTTCCATAAGAATATGCAGAGCAAGAACAGCTCTTCAAGCATCCTAAAAAGCAGTCTGAATCACTACCTACTTTTAGACTGTGAGCATTATCAGGCAATCTCATGTTCGACACCATATAAAAGCCATCTGTCTCCCCCTGGTTGGAGCTGTTATTTTCACATTGCAACGGGGCATTCCTCACACAGCCTTCAGCCCAATACTCCAAACCCCAAAAGGACTCTACTGTGAATCCCGGAATGCAACTGCAATGTGAAAAAGTATCCTCATTGCAGCTAGCAAAAGGCCCGCAGAGAGCAGGAACCTGGCATTGTTGTCTCGGTTGAACCCAAAACGGGATCCAAGATTTAGATGCCTCCACCCATGTCAACTGCATGATTTGGCCAAACACATCCACTATGAACCGAGAAATGAGAGGGTTGTCACTCTTGGTAGAATAGGTATAGTATGTTTCTTCAGGAGTAGAGACATATTCAAAGTCGTACGTGTAGTTATCAGTCAACTCTGGAAATGTACGGCCATTCCATAGCCCGCTACTCCAATAAGAATAAGAATTATTCCGGACTAAGAAGAATTGGCCAGACCCATTTGTTTCTATCTCAACAGAAAAGAGCCCAGGTGCAGGATCATCTTTGCTTTTCCATGAAACTAAACGTTGGCGCTCACCGGTGACTTTGTTTAAGCCAAGCTTCCCTCCAGGAAGCCATGTGTTAGTTGGATGATCAATGCTCTGCCACAAAGTTATGTTGGGGTTTGACCCATCTCTTAGAACAAGGTTTCCAGTATCAAGGAGGACAGCTAAAGTAGAATTGGATGTTATAGTTGTATTAGTAGACCATATTTGCTGACTGGACAAGGAGAGGGCTAGATTGCCACCAGCAGAGATTTTGAGCTCTGCGTCTAGGGGATTGATAACAGGGATCTCTCCGTTGGCTACCCAAACTGGAGTGATCGGACCAGTAAACATGGTTTCACTGTACCAGATGCCTATGTAGTAGTTTCTCGAGTTACCTGGTTGGAAGAAGCCTAACACAAACTTGCCACCTTCAGAGACTAGCCTATCTGGTCCGGATAGCGATTGGTTGACAGAGATGAAGTTTGATGCGCAGGAGAGACGCACAGAGAATAGAGTAAGTAACAACAGAGAGGGTGGGATAGCAAGAGAAATCTTCAATGGAATTTTAGGAGCAGCCATGGCTATAACACAAGCAAAGCTGAGAAGGTAGACCGCAAGAATAATTGGAGGATGGAGAGAAGTGTATTGGATGACTTTCATAGTCAATACTTAGTGTTGTTTTCTAATTTCTTACTATGAGAATATGACTTTGAATTTTCCCTTTGAATGAATCCTGGTGTAGCCCTGGTGGGGATTTATTCTGAAATGGAGCTAGAGATATTAATTTGGATTGGTCTGGTTGATGAATTACGTAGGAAGGATCTAATATAAAGTAGAATATTTCAATTAAAATATTCGCTCCGTAGAGGAATTTCAAATCGTTGTTATCTTTCACGCATTAGGAGGGTTTTACCCGGTACTGTATGGCATAGAGTCTATAGACCCAACTTTTGCCATGTTTAGACTAATGAGGTTCCGGTTTATGTTGCCAAGCAATTTTTAACTAGAAGGGTTTAGATAATCTTAGGCAAGTTAAACCGTATCATGCACATACCTACCTCTCTCAAAATTCTATGTCAAAATGATTTTCGGTAGTTTCTCAAACAATTGAAAGCATAACCAGAATCACAATGAACGTAGATATCAACTTATTGGCTACTTGGCATCTTAATGCAGACAACAATTAAAATCAAATTACATGCTGGTTAATCTTCATTTACGACATTCTATCTATTGCTTGAACATCAAAATACAGGCGAGAAAGACTTTAAAATCCTCTCTAAAGTCTAAGCATGCAAGCTGCATGTTTGATTACACGATACTAAACAAATTTACCGCCGAAAGTACAGAACACCTTCACAAGCAGAAACACTACTCAGTATCATCTCGTTCTCTATAAAGAGTTTTGGGAGGTTGTAGACGGACCTTGTCATCACCCACCATACGACTCAGTATCAACCAAGAAAGTCGATGTAAAATACTTGCTGTCCTTGAAAAGAGTAGAGACCTAAACTTTGTTCTCCCCCCTATTAATCAAATTAAAAACCTCCGAGTTGCAAACTTTTGTTCGCGAGAAAAAAAAAACATTGGTAAGAGTTTTTTTTGACAGCACAAAACACACATTCAAACAACTCCACAATAAATCACAACCACCGAAATCAAATCCAAAATATTTTCCACTTCTTGCACAACACTAAATTCTCTAATCAAGAACTTAAATACAATCAGAAAAAGTTCAGACCATTCCTCAGGCAGCCCAGCGGGCAATTTCCAGCGTACTCTGGCGGCGATGGTGTCGAGCTACGACGGGGACATTGGCGACGTCCATCCGCTCCTGATGATGGAATCAAGGTCGCAAGGGAAATAAAAAGGGACGAAATTGTGGCGGGTTTCAATCAAGCGGCCATTTCTAGGTTTTAGAAGGGAAGCGCCCGCTAAACATTTTACTACTGCAACGAACTTTACACTTGAAACTGAAAACAAGGGGAAATTGCTTCCAGCTTCCCAACTTTGAAAAATCATGCTTTCACCCTTTTTGACATTTCCCCCAAACCTCTACTCATCGTGGTTCTTCCAATATATACAATCTGAATGCGAAAACATCAGAATATTCAAAAAGGATGTCTCTTATCTCAACCTAACTCTGTGATTTTCAGAGAACATATTCAAAATTGTTGTTCTCTTCTTCACGTTGGGTAGTAGTAGTAGTAGATAATAATAATAATAATAATACTTGGAAAGCTATTTCACCCGAACAGTTTGTTTGATTTGCTGTTTGCTAAATTGTAAGAAAATTGTTCTTCTTACTACCAGAATAAAGTTCCGGACTCCTAATCTATTGCGAGATAGCAAATACATAGAAACTACAGAAAATACGTAATACAAGGAAGAAAGCTTAATGTCACTGACATGGACTTTTTCCACAGACAAGTTATAAGAGGAGATTTGGTGCTTAGAACCGAGAAAGACTCTAATCCAGTCTCTTTGTCTGAAAAGATGGAATGACTGGCAACTAAATTCTAATAAAAACTCTTGCAGCGATAAAATTATTATCGCTAATATCCTAATATTTGCTTGAATGTACAAAGAAAATATTAGGCAGAAGTCCCTACTTCTCCAATCCTGTTCTTGACCTTCACGAATCCTCTAGGCTAGAACTTTATAGGATTTTTGTCAAGTAATCAGCTTTTCGCTATCATTTTTCGACCATACAGGTTTCATATTTGAGTAAAAGACGCTATATATCACACTATAACAGCACAGTTACACCAATCACAATTGTAGATCAGTTA
The DNA here is from genome assembly GCA_037177215.1 of Asparagus racemosus. Taxonomy (NCBI): domain Eukaryota; kingdom Viridiplantae; phylum Streptophyta; class Magnoliopsida; order Asparagales; family Asparagaceae; genus Asparagus; species Asparagus racemosus. The sequence continues at coordinate 9,238,341 of JBAKGM010000139.1, forward strand.
GAACTTAATATTAGCTGAACAAAAGAAAAGAATGAGAGCGATGCGAGAGATTGTCAGTAACATTTCCTTTCTTTTGTCCCCTTTGTTTTTTGGTTCATTTTTATGAATGAAAGTTACACAAACAATAATCATATGATGGATATTTTGGAGCAGCAGTCTTTGTCTATTTTCTTAGTCATTAGATACTCTTGCCGAAACTTATGATATTGTGTTTAGTAGTTGAAATCAGTGTACCAAGAATTAAGCCAACAAGAGGACACAATCAACAATCAACAATAGCAGATACCACCAACCTTTCCTACCAGAATCCTGAGACCGAGAAAAAGGAATCAAATTCTTACCAACAGAAATTTCATAACCAACAAATTACTCCTCCAAGAATACTAATCAATGCATCGGAAAAGCAAATTGATGTAAACTTACATAGAATTAATACCGTTTTCTTCTACAATAAAACACAATGAATATATCCCATTTGTACGTTATCGAAGACTATAACCTTAAATTAATTTTTGAGAGAAAAACAGATCAACTAGGCCACCCAAATTCATCTAAAATTTTTGAAATGGGTATAAGAAGTTACTTAAGGAGAAACACAGAAGAAAAATTATATACCTTATCACAAAGAGGATTAAAGATGAGACAAGATGCTCCCTTTTTTTTGGTGGAAGAAGATGCTCATTAAATTAACAAAGGGAGAAATGATAAAATTGTCATCTAAGCCCAACATGCATGCAGTAATTAACCCAGTTAATCATCAATTTAATTGCAATAAGATAATCTCTCACTCCTACATGAAGGTATTTCTATATGGAATCCCAATCTCTTTGCCAAAAGGTATTTGATGACTGTCATTGAGCAGAATCAAAACAATAATTATGAACAAATATTACTTTTACATACTGACCTCGTTGAACAGTTTTAGAGCAGAGGAGAGAATCTTTCATTCAATTACATCAAGAAATCAGATACAACTTAATATGATTCATAACACTGTTAAATGACCCTTCTTCTCTGTGAATGAGCACTCCAATTGAAAAATTCCCACCCCCCCCCCCCCCCTCAAAAAAAAAAACTAAAAAAACTAAAAAAAACTACTTAAGAAGATTCCTAGCTCATAATGGGTGATGCATAAGTATGAGAAAGCTTTCATTTTTAAGAAGTTGAGAAAGTCTTGTATTCAAAGGACAAGCTGCACTATCTGACATCTACCTTGTATAGGCACCTAGTCAGCAACAAGCAAAGGTAACACCCACTATTACACAAGTGGTAAATTGATATAAACAATTAGGTGATATACTCGTTTCTCAAAATATCTTACTTAAGCTCTGATTGCACTTTGTACTCTTCTTGAACTTCTATGTCTTCAAACAAGGTATGCAATTTAAGTCTGAAGCACACATCAGTGAAACATGATCAACATCATGTTCACACATGACCATTAAGAACTACAGAAAGAAATTTCAATATGTACGCTATGCAAAGGAAAGCTCGAACTTCTATAGCTCACAAACTTTATTACATAAGTGCATATCTCCAAAGGCCAATATAGAGATATTAAAGCACCATTGCAGTTTAATGGTATTAAAAGCTTTCTACATAAGTACATAATACCGCAAAAGGACTAAGTAACAATTACACAGCATCTAGAAGAGATAGCTAATTCAAACATTACCACACTCAAAATTCATATATAAGAATAGCATGCATGGTAGGCTTACCAAATAAGAACTCGGCTCCATTCCCTCCAAGGTCTTTAATCTTTAGAACTCGCTGAAGAAGTGCTTTTAGTTTGAGAAGTAGTAGATGTACTACTTTGAGTCTTTGAACTCTGACTTGAAGATAACTCCGAGAAATAGACTATATTCCCTGGATTATCTGCAAGAATCTGAAGTGCTCTTGGAATAGGAGGCATATTCACTTCAAGTACACCCTCTAGAATCTGAACCACTTGCCCCATTGATGGCCTTGAATCCTCATCATCCTGAATACACCAACAAGCCACCTTACAAGCCCTGACAACCTCTTCCAAGTTAGAATCACCACCCAATCTACTATCCAACAGGCTAATAACATCTCCTTCCATAAGTTTATTCGCTGCCAAAGTAGGAAAGAACCCAACTTTGTTTTCTTGATTATGTTCCGAATTCCTCTTCCCTGAAATAATCTCAAACAGCATCATTCCATAGCTGTAGACATCAGCCTTTGCTGTGATAGCCACACCCGAAATCCATTCAGGAGCAAGATACCCTCTGGTTCCTCTCATTGTAGTTAGAACTCTGCTGAAGTCACGACCAATGAGCTTCGCTAAACCGAAATCCGCCACTTTTGGGACGAAAGAACCATCCAAGAGTATGTTTTCTGGCTTAATGTCACAATGAACGATGCAATCTCTGCACTGCTCGTGGAGATAAGTTAGACCTCGAGCAGTCCCTAGGGCAATGAGATACCTCCTCTTCCAGTCTAAAAGTTTGCCAGACTCTTGGAAAAGCTGAGCGTCTAAAGAGCCATTAGGCATGTACTCATAAACTAGTAGCTTATGGATTCCTTCAGAGCAAAACCCACGAAGTCGAACGAGATTAACATGCTGAATTGTCCCAATAGTGCTCACCTCGGTCCTGAACTGTTTCTCTCCTTGATGAAGCCCCTCGAGTTTCTTCACAGCAATTTCAGTGGAATCAGGTAAGACACCTTTGAACACCGATCCAAAACCTCCTCCCCCCAATCTTTCAGAGAAGTTTTTCGTCACACGCTGCAAATCACCGTATCTGAACGCAATCAAACCGCCCTCCACCACTTTCGATTTACCCAACATCCCTCTTCTTTTAATTAGCAACCACGCAATGATCAACAAACCCAAGAAACAAGCAACACCGGCTACTACGACCCCAATAACAACTCCCTTATTGCTTTTAGAGTCTGGAAGCTCAGAAGCAGCGAGACGAAGGGAAACAGTGCCTGCACCGGAACCGGTATACTGATCTTCGAGATTAAGCAAGTTCCCGTACCAAACTGAGCAACCGCTACTTCCATAAGAATATGCAGTACAAGAACAATTCTTTAAGCACCCTGACTCGCAATCTGAAGAACTCCCTACTTGTAGACTCTCAGCATTGTCGGGCAATTTCATGTTCGACATGGTATAAAACCGATCTTTTCCCCCTTGTCCACCATGGCCAGAGCTATTCGTTTCACACTGCAATGGAGTATTTCTCACACAACCTCCAGCCCAATAACTCAAATCCCAATCTGATGGCGATTTCTCGCGGAAACCCTTTAAGCAGTTGCAATAGGGCAAGGTATTCTCATTGCAGCTACCAAAAGGGCCACATAAAGCATGAACCTCGCATTGGGCTCTCGGCTGAGACCAAAACAGGATCCATGAATTGCTGTTCTCAACCCAAGTCAACTGCTTGATTTGTCCCGATAAGTCCATTATGAACCTCGAAATGAGAGTGGAGTCCGCTTTCACAGTGTAAGTGAAGTAATTCTCAGTTGCATTCGAGACATAACTGAAATCGTAGATATAATTAGCTGTCATCTCTGGAACCGAGCTGAAAATTTTCCCATTCCAAGTCCCACTACTCCAATAATTGAAAGAGTTGTTCCAAAGGATGAAGTATTGGCTAGACCCCTTTGGGTCAATCTCAAGAGAGAAGATCCCAGGAGAAGGATCGTCTTGGGTTTTCCATGAAATCAAACGTTGAACCTCCCCAGTGACTTTATTTAACCCCAGTTTGCCGCCAGGGAGCCAAGTGTGAGTTGGGTGATCAAAACTCTGCCACAAAGTTAAATTGGGATTTGACCCATCTCTCAAAACAAGATTTCCACTGTCAAGAAGCACAGCAATGGTGGATTTGGAGGTCGTGGTGATGTTTGTGGACCAAATCAAGGGGTTTGATTGGTTTGAGAGGACTAAATTGCCATTGGTAGAGATTTTGAGCTCTGTTTGGGTGTGATCAGAGATTGCGGTTGCTCTGTTCGCAACCCAAACTGGGGTGAGCTGAGAGACCCTGTTGAGGCTGTACCAGATCCCTATGTAGTAGTAAGGGGATTTACCTGGTTTGAAGAAACCCAACTCAAATTTTCCTCCGTTAGAGATCAGCTTGGTATCTCCAGAGAGAGAGTCTTTGACGCTGATGGAGTCTGAAGCAGAGGAAATATGATAAGAGAAGAGAAAGCTGAAGAGAAATAGAGAGATGTAGAGATGAGGAGACATTAGAGAATTGAGCAGAGCATGAGATTGAGTAGAGAGAAAGGGAGAAGAGGAGGCTAAAAGAGCTTTGAAAATCAAAGTTTTGATGGTGGATGGTCTCTCCTGTTGGCTGGCGATGGCATGACTGTAATTTTTGGGATATCCTGAGAAGTTTGTGCACTCAAGTCAACCAGAAATAGGGGCGGAAAACACCAACGACCAAAAATGAAAGTTTTTCTAACGAGAAAAATCAACTGACAAGGCAGAGTCTCATTTCCTAACGAATATATCACTAAAACTTATAATAGGTAGAATATAATTTATATATTCAGTTATGTAGTAAAATATTCAGATTCATATCCGAAATTTTTTGAATATATATTAGTCATCCAACTGTCTTACTCTTAAATTAATGGATTTGAAAGTTAATTTATGATCAAGCTATCTAATCTTAGCTTTTCAGATGTAAGGAACATGTTAATAAACTCTCTTGTATCATATGGACTATAATTTTTTTCCTTCAATACTAACTATTCCCATATCCGTTTTGTATCTGTATCCACATATAAATTCACTTATATATCCGCGCATGCATATCCATATCCGTATCTGATTTTAGTGAATATAGATATGAATTTGCCTTACCAAGGCAAACATGTATCTGAATTCGCCTTACCAAGGCAAACATGTATCTGAATTCATAAATGATAAGCAAATATAAATATGATAAGTATTATATCCAAGAGGTATTCAAACCGTATTCACCCCTAATTCCAATAGATGCAAATTTTAGGTCACTTTAATATTTAATACTTTGAAATTAGTCCCTCAAATTCTTGAAATTGCTATTAGACCTCCCAATTCTTATAAGCTTTTAAAATCAGTTCCTCAAATGATAGAAATTGCTTATTAGATCCTCTAGCTCTTTTAAGTTATTTCAAGTTAATCTCTGCAATCAAGGATAGCAGTAATGATATATAAAACTTGGGAATCTAATAGCAATTTCAATGATTTGAGGACTAATATCAAACTATTAATTAAATTAAGGGGCTATAAAAAAAACCCTATACTTTGTTATTTGATTCTGTATAGGAATATTTTTAGTTATGTTAGATTTTTTTTATTATTCATTTTGAACCGAGGTTGCTCCCAGTTTAGTACTAAAAAAATCCGTGTTTTTTTTTTCATCTGTTCAACCAAAAAGAAAAAAAAAACCTTTTCCCTTACTTGGTATTATTGAATTGTCGGTTTATTAGCTAGTTGATTGGACAAATTTGATCTTCAATTCAATTTAAATTAGTCCATTATCTTGACTGGGTTGGTCCAAATCAAAATTAAACAAATGGAACAGAACCAAACTAAACATTTTGTTCGGTTCTAAATCTAGAACGGTTTGCATTCAATTTGACAAAAATTATCACAACTATGGAGCAAATCCTCAGCTTATCCCTACATGAGATTGTCGGGTCCAATTGAGTTCATTAAATGAGATAGTTAATGCGAATTTATTTCTGTTGTACTGTACTTAGGTGCCACCTACAAAGGTCCCTTGAGTAGCCTGTTTATAGACCCGCTTAAGGTGATTCGGGTTCGGATGTCATCAAAGTGTTCATGTGTAGACCCGAAAAGACATTTCAACTTGCTATTTGCTAGGATGCATGCATCTGGTGAAGGAATTACCTGACCAAAATCATTACTATTTTGCCTTTAGAAGTCGAATAACTTGCGAGTATCCATAAATTGGAAAAAAAAAAAAAACAAACTTGCGAGTAGCCATCAATATAAATAATTCGTGAGTTGGGATGTTGTCAATGATTTGAATCCTCTCCACTATCAAAATAAGTTTTTTGATTCGATTTAATCTGTAATATCCTATGTGGTTTTCACTGATATTTGACTTTCCCTTGAGATAGATAAATCACAAAAGCGTCCAGTAAAATATAAAGTATTGTGGTTAAAAATATTATTATCTCTATTTTTGTAAAGTTCGTCAAAGATCTTAACTAGTTGATTTATAGTTTTATGTTTCTGCAGATGCTCTGGCTAAGTCGCACTACCCTTTCTTCGGAGGCAAATAAATATAATATTAATCTTTATTTCTCAATTCTTAAAAACAACATTAAAACTCTAGAGACTCGGTCAATGAAGAAGATAGTTGTTTCTATCATTTCTTTGAAGAAGAAAATTTGATATTCTGTGGCTATATTGGTCACTGGATGGTGTCACAGTATACCATTTTTTTTTACTTTGTTTTAAATATATCAAATTATTATTATAGGGAACACAACAGGACAGGTTTATCCGCAACAGCTACTTTTCATTTGGAGGTTTAAATCCTGCTAGTAAGGAGCACGTGAGTTGCACGTCTTTGTTCTATACAGTTGTTTGCACATCGAAATTTCTACTTAGACTCTTCAATTCTCATAAGTTGTTTCAAATTACTAATTATATTCTTTATTTGAAGGACGTAATAACAGTTTTAATGATTTGAGGGGCTACTTCAAAGTAGGTTAAAACTTCAAAGGCCTAATAGCAATTTAAATGGTTTGAAGGATTAGTGCCAAAATATAAAACATTTAAGGGAATAATATAGAAAGATCATTTTGGTCATTTGGTAGCTTATGTTTACTTTAGTTCCCTCAATGTTTATCTACTGTTTCACTTTGAAGCCTCATAGTATCTTTTTTTCATGAGAAATAGTATTTTGTTAGATAAAAGGAGAATCCAATTTCATAGTAAATCTCCGTCAATTCTTAGTTGATGAGTATAACCAACATGCATCCTAATTCAAATAATTCAAAGTCTTCATATTCATTATTTATCGATTGATCAAAAGATATAAACTTCAAAATAAAATTTTATACTATTCATTAGCCTAAAATTAATTTGTCTAAACCATTTATAATTTTCAATACATGAATTTCAAAGTTTCTAGATAGCTTATTTAAAGAAATCCAAAAATTCACATAAGATTTAGGGTTATTTTGATATTAGTCCCTACATCTCCAATAATTCAACATTAGTCACTCAAATCTTTGAAATTGCTCATAAGTCCCTCAAATTCTAAGGGTCTTGCAATTTGGTACCTCAACTAAAAATGTATAAACTTTCGGGTTTCAAAATAATAAAAAAGTGTAAGCTTGGGAATATGTCAAATAAAAACTTTGAGTATCAAAGTCAGGAAAGTTGCAACTTCTAAATACCAAAATGCAAATAACCCGACATTTAAAAGTGGAACCTTGAATATCTGGCTTTATTTTGGTATTCATCAAAAAAATCTTGCAAGTAGCCGTCAATACAAATGACTCGTGAGTTGGGATGTTGTCACTATCAAAATAAATTTTTTGATTCGATTTAATCTGTCATTAATATCCTATGTGATTTTCGCTGATATTTGGTTTTCCCTTGAGATAGATAAATCACAAAAGTGTCTAGTAAAAAAAATAAACTATTGTGATTAAAATTATTGATATCTCCATTTTTGTGAAGGGCGTCAAAGATCCTAGCTAGTCGATTTATAGTTTTATATTTTTGCAGATGCTCTGGCTAAGTCGCACTGCTCCTTCGGAGGCAAATGAATAAAATAATAATTTTTATTTTCCAGTTGTTAGAGTATAGAAATATATTTCTCAATTCTTAAAAACAACATTAAAACTCTAGAGACTGGGTCAATGAAGTGTTGGAAAAATATAGAGTTTGGTGAATGGGAAAAACAATTCTTAAAGGGAACAAGTGGGCAGTTTAGTCCCACATTGGGTAGAGTAAAGAATGAGTATGGGTTTATAAGTGAAAGCCCAACAATAGGAGTTAAGCTC
>JBAKGM010000139.1:9254270-9274042 GCA_037177215.1 Asparagus racemosus
TAAAAAAGGGGTGGGATACAAATTGGGGCACTGTTGAGGGCTGAAACACATGGGGCAAAGTTGGAGGGGCCCGGTCATATGAAGTTTCTACTTTTGGGGCATTGACACAATTTTCCCTTATATTTTTAACAATATAGTATATTAATTGCATGCACGAGAAAATACTATAGTTTTAAAATATTATATTTGTATTTTCAGGTAAATAGACACATGTTGTATGCCCTGCCAAGAAATTGTTTTCGATCCGCCCCTGCTCATCATGTTTATTTTCTCCTCATTTTTTAGCTTCTTCATGCTCTGAAAAACCCTTCTTCTCTCTAGGTACTCTCAGATCCTCATCGGAACTTTGATATATAGTGACCCGCTAGCATGCTTGCCTCTTTAGCAGCCCAACCCTCATCAAAAGGGTTAAAAGAAATCCCACCAAAATCCTTCACTGGAGAAGGGGGCTTATCCCACAGTAAAAGTACCCACATCTCATCTCCGAGACTCCCATCCGAGGAAGAGGGGGCGGAAGAGGAGGAGGTGAAAGCGGGTAAAGGTTGAGTAGAGGTTTGAATGAGGCTGAACGAGGTGGTAGAGGTGGCGGAGGAGGGGAGGGAAATGATGGCGGAGGGCATCGCTGATGAGCGGCGGATGATGAAGAGGTTGATGGCGTTGGCAACGGAGCTGAGAGAAGGGGGTGTAATCTTTGAACAGAGAGGACTTTTGCCAGATTTATTGCTGTCCAGCCTCAAACTTGTCTGTTAGTAGCACTGGTAATAAATAGGGGGGAAAAATCAACAATGTGGTAGTCGTATTTACACTGGTTAAAAATCCTGATCATTGCAATGAGAGCAATGGCTTCTGATCCACCACCAACATTGTCGGAGACAATATTTACTTCTAAACAGCTGACAACTAGAATATTTACCGTTAAAAAGAACTCTATTTCAGAGAATATTGGAAAACAGACATTGGAAAAGAACAGAAAACAACAATAGTTACTTTTGAAAAGTAAAGAACTACTATTCCAGAGCTTATTCACCATCTGTGTATCAGTACTTAAATAAATAAAAAGAAAAATTTATGATATTCATCATAAATAACATACATGCGACAAGTAACATTTCCCGTTTCCAGCCAGCAATACTATGTCAATATGCGAGTGTTATATCTCAAACTGTCACCGGTAGGGGGAAAAAATACTACTTATTCATAATAATATCCCTACTCGACGAATTCCTAAATAAGTTTCTCGGGGAAACAAGGCTTCCTACCATAACATTCAACTTCTTGTGCTTCAGGCCTTCTCTCCGGTGAAGGGTGTCCAGGGTTCCTCTATAAAGATCATAAGAACAAATTATGTCATTGCGTCTCATCAGCATCTTTCCATCTTTAATGTCAATAATATAAATTCCCAAGTCCTGATGTTGATATCTCCAGTTGAACAAATTGAGCAAATTGAAACTGTATTTTGCTTCCCACTCGTGATTTGCGTAGTCTCGTTGCATCCATATTCTTGTTATGAAGTCCTTCTCCATTGAATGCTTAGGCTCCTCTACAAGACAGATACGCCCTTCCAACATCCTCACAGTGAAATCTCTGCTCGATATGGTCTGTGGAATCGATATGAATCCGAGCTTCTCATCTTTTATATCAAACGTCAAAATAACAGATGAAGAACGATCAAAGGCATATGCCAACCAGTAAAGCACACCATTTAGAAAAACCGGAGAGGAAGAGAGAACCCTACAAGGAGCATCATCGACATATCTCCATTCTTGACTTCCCAAAGTGAGCACTTCACAAACACATAGCTTGTAGTTATTGATTTTCTTGTGGCGCAAGCTAACAAGCTTATATTCTTCCGTAGAGTCACAAAATCCAAATCCCATATCAAGGGAACTAATCCTATTTTCAAAATTCACCCTGGCTCTCGGAACTCCTATGAAATCCTTGGTGACAGGGTTCAGTAAATAGAGAAAGGGTTCCAATCCGAGCACACGGGATACTATGACTAATCCGTTGACAGAGTTGGTCAATTTGTACTTTGTGCAGGAGGATGATCTTGTTTTCTCTCTGAATATGGAACTAAGGCAGCATTGCTGGATGACCGCGCTGCTAGCGAAATTATAAAGCCACATTGTTGCAGATGTGTAAATTTCGGTGCCCATGACCATGAGCATTTGGCTCTCTACAAATTCTTTCGTGAGATATTCGTTGGGGAAGCAGGGATCGTACAGTGAGGCTTGCCAGTGTTTGCAAACGCAACAGAATCTGAACAGGGATTTAAAGGGAAGCCGGGAGAGTATGTTGGCCATGATATCCCGTGGGAGGAATAGTACTCCTGGCTTGGTGCAGCAGATCTACGCCAAGAACTTCGTTCAATTGATCAGTTAACTCGTAAACTGAATGTCGAAAAGGCCAGCACTGACCCATATATAAGCATAGAGAACATAAAGGAATTTTTTAAAAAAAAAGACCATTTTTGAAACTTTATTAGCAAAATTGATCTTTTGTGGATTTAATTACCAAAATCGATTTTGCACAATATAGCTTTTAAAATACACGAGACTAGTAGTCCCATGTAATTAGTGTTGACTAATCACATGCTAATTAAATTTTAAAAAACACACTAGACTAATTAAACTTCATTAGGGTGTAATTAGGCACCACTAAATACACGGGACTAGTAGTCCCATGTATTTTAAAGCTTCATTTTGTAAAATCGACCTCTTTTTGGCTAGTTGGCAAAAGAGGTCAATTTTGCTAATTATATCGAACATAGATCGATTTTGCTAATAAAGCTTCAAAAAGGGTCGTTTAAAAAAATTCTCTGAAGATAAAATAGTTTTATCAAACTCTTACTTACTCTAGATAGCATAAACCTATCATGATCAATCCTCTATAAAAAAGGAGACCGTGAGGGAAAATAAATCACCCTCAATAGCAAGAAACAAAGAGTAGTAAATAAGGGTGCGTTCGGTCCGGACACGGTTCAGAGATGATACTTACTAGATCCATATCCGCTTACCCATCTCGGGTAGGGATATGGATATACCACAGTAAGGAAAATTCATATCCGTATTTGCTAAAATCAGATGCAGTTACTGATAGACAAGCAAGTATATAAGCGGATCATGCAGATACAAAACAGATATGATAAATCTAGATAGTATTGAGAAAAACATAGTTCATGTGATACTAAAGAGTTCGTTAATATGTTCATTATAACAAGAGAGTTTGTTAATATGCATTCGGATATTTCGAATACGGATCCGGATATTTCACTGCAAAACCATATCCATAATCATCTTCTATCGATTATATTTGAGTAACCATATCCATATCCAAATGGATATGGTTATGGATATTTTCTTGGAAACGGATACGGTTTAGCATCCCTAGTAGTGAGTGTTTGAGAAAGAGTGTAGGACATAGTATTAGTTTGTATTAGAGAGGAGGTGATCGTATTACAGAGAATATTGATTGCTATATTACTAAAGAAATAATAACAAAATATTTCTTTGTGTCATCCACCCCTCTCAAATCAACAAGTGGTATTAGAGCAACTCTCTATATTCAACACTCAATGCTAATTGTTGTGTTTTGATTTTGATAATAAATACAATAATAAAATTAGATGCATGCATGATTACCTTCTGTTTCTTCTCTGCGCTTGGTGTTGTTCCTGATACTGCTATGTTTTTATCTTTTTCTGGATGCTCAGCCATTGTAGCTACTTGTCGAGGATTGCTGCCCATCTTTCTCTGTTACAACTTAAAACCTTGCGGTTTTAAGAAAGGAAAAAGAAAACATAAGAAAAACGAAACCTTAGACTCTTATTTATCCCTGCGCACAATAAGAGAGTCGAGATTATTAGAAATTTAGGACTCTGATAACTACAAGCCCGGTGATAAATAAGGATTGATTAGCATAAGATTATTTTTTTTATGAGTCAAACCCAAAACCCGATACCCGAGAGAAATCTGCGAGATAAGAATTGCAAACGAATTAAATAATTTACTAGTGTATTTGTTCAAAAAATCTTTAGAAGTAGAATCCGAAAAACTTCTGTGCATATCTTTAGTTTTGAAGCATAACAGAAATATTATTTAAATATGTAATATCTATTTGTTCACTATTTTTTTAGAAAAATAAACAGAAAAAAGAAAATTAGCTTGTAACTTTGTTGTGTAACAGTTTACAACATATCTACTCATATGATACGTATTGATTTGAGTTCGAATTCTAAGGAGCCCCTAATTAAACTCTATCCAATTTTTCTATCAAGCTCTCAAGCTTTTATTTCAGTCTACTAAGCCCCTAAACTTTATTTAACTTTATTTTCTATGAAGCTCTCACACTTTTGTCTCAATCTAGTAAGGGCATGTTTGATATTGCTTTTTTAGGGTATTTATGATTATTTTTTCAAGAAGTAGCTAATAATGATGTTTGGTGAAAAATTTTTTTGCATGCTTATTGAAACTGTTTTTTGCTTTTAATCAAGGAGGTGCTTTTTGAAGCAACCTGAGAATGCTTTTAAAAAGAACTTCTTCTTTTTTCAGTTTGGTTATCATATATACGTTTTTGCTTTTTAATAATGATCATTAAGCACATTTTTACCAACATCTTAACTATTTTTTAAGTAGTTTTTAATATTTGATTACCATATAGCTACTTTCAACAACTTATCTAAGTTGCTTCCACAAGCCACTTTTATAAGCAACTTATTATAAGCTCCAGCAATACCAAACTGGCTCTAAGTCTCTAATGTTTTTACTTTTATTATATTTAGCTCCTATGGTGGTTCAACATAACTATATATGGAAGGGTATGATGATTTTATTGAATTTGCTTTTTAAGGGAAAAAGTGTTGTTTTTCCATAATTTTTAGAAAGATATAATTTTACATAACTTAAATAAAAAAAATTACTAATGCCTCACGATTTGACTAAAGAAAAAATTTGACCAAGCTCCCATTGATTGTTGTTTCTCTTCCAATCAAATTTTTTCTACATTCTCGTATCTTGATTATATTAATTATCATAATACTTGGATTTTTCATTATGCACACTCCAAGACTGGCTCTTAAGTTGTTGTCTAAATATGGAGACCCATGACTACAACAAATAGAGCAAAAGAAGCAATAGCCCTTAGCTTAGATAGCTTGCATTATACCCAAGAAACAGAGGGCAAGGAAAATAGAGGCCATGCCATTTCTATATACATTTTGACTCTTCAATATCTATATTTCTTCAAAAGTCTATAGTAATTGCAAAATATCGTGGCTCCTAAAATATCTATAGATATTCCAAGTTTTATAACTGATCATTTACATCATTTTTCTTCTTTGTAATCCTAATGCATTAAGTCTTCCAAAGGACGCAATCTTGAAATTGAAGTTAACTAGCGCGTGAATATGTGTCTCTCGACAATTTGAGAACATAAATGAGAGTCTTTTTGGTACCTAAAACTAAACTAACTATTCAAAACTATTTACATCTATAAATATCAGAGAACTTATCCCAATCTGTACCAGGTCATCAGTGTAAGTAGTCATAGTAAATTATAATTCAAAGCATGTTCTTCTCCATTCCTAAGCCTTATATTTTTAGTGTAGATTCTGCCGAAGACTACAAGCATAAATCACTTTATTTCTCAGGTTGTCAGTGAGGTGGAGTAGTGATTCATTGATCGGGCCAGTGGCAAGCTAATAGTTCTAATTTTCTCCAAGTTCAATTCTCATGTCCTTGTCCATTCTAATGCTCTCTATTTTCCCAAGCTTTTAGTTTTTGTTTTACTTTTTCATCGTTTTTCTCTAAGGCAGACATCACACTGTCATGGATAGTGTATAGTTAGCCTGGTGCTTCTGTCCTGCAGATGGACTTATGGAGATCTACTGGTGAATGCAAAAAAGAGCAGCGACCGCGCAAGCACTTTGCCAATGAAGGAGCAGGTGGAACACAGAGCATTGAAGGATTATCTACTTAATAACCTCTCTGATTTATATCTTCTGTGCCTTAGTATTAAATAACCCCAACGGTCGTACTATTTTTAAGTATTTATTAAGAACTTTTTATTGTAGTTTCGTAAGAGGTTGCATCCTCTTTTTGGGGTACTAGTACGTAACACGTGTTTTGCACGTAACGCATATTACGTAATGATATGAAACTAAACATTTGAAAGGCTGTTTATTGACATTTGCATTAGTTTTTCTCTCCACGAATTTGCATATTTGTATAATAGATTGATGTTTTAGGTGAACTCGGTCATAAATCTGTTCATTTACTTCAAAGAAAAGCAATATAATCTTTTCTCTAAATTTTCACTTGTGAAATCTTATTGACTGTGATGTATCCCAGTTACTATAATCGAGGGACTGACTCCACTATTAAAATTTTCACTTCCTCCTTTTTTTTCTTTTGATTCTTTTAGTGTTTTCTTTTGTGCATTTGATCATATATCGATGAATATCATCCACAGAGTGTCTAGAAATCGAGTGTCGCTCCACTTGGATATCTCTAATAACCACCTCCATATCTTCTTTGAAAATTACCTTTTCACATCCAGTGTCAAGAGTAAATGTAATAGTTTCCCACACTGCTTGGAATTTCACATGCTCAGAATTACCTCATATCAAAATATCATGATGAGCATATTGCAATAGTTAGTAACTTATATTATGATAGTTTTATACGCTATTTCTAGACTACATACACTAAGAGGTGAACATTTATATTAGTATTCCTCTCCACGAATTTTTTATATATCAGACACACAAATAATATATTATAATATTAGATTAGATGTTGAATTTTTAATTATTATATTTTTAATTAAATGTAAAATTATCTTAAATTACAATACAATTTATAATTATAAGTTATAATATAATTATCTTAAATATTAAAATTGTATATTCATTGTATAATACCTAATATATATAAGTGAAATATTTATCTTATTTAACATAAGACTAACATGGTTATAATTTATGATATGTATTAGTTCATATGTTTATTGCAAGAATAACTGTAGTATAATAAATAGAATGAATTGAATAAAATTTGAGTAATATGATTAAATTTTATAATATATATTTAGTTTTTAATATTAGTTATTATGTTTATTGCATGAATAATTATAGTGTAATAAATAGAATGAATTGAATAAATTTCAAGGCATTATTGAAAAAATTATCAAAATTTGGAAGGGTAAAAGAGACAATTAAAAGTTTTAACACCCCAATCCTCTTCTATAAATAGTAAGGATATATTTCCTAAATATTGTATCCTTGTTCATAAACGAAAGAGAGAGAATACAACGTGCCTGTGAAATTAGAAGGGTTGCCAGGAAAATAAATGAAATACAGAAATCAAGCAAGGATTCACGGAACCAGGCTTTATCGCACATGAGCTTGAGGGTCCATACTACTAAGTTGTTCACATCTAACATTTATACACCCATTAGACTCAAATAAATACTAGATAAGAACCCCTCTTAGGTACCTTTGGTCCACCTTAATTACCTCACACGTAGGTCAGATAATACTAGATGACAACTACCGGCTTGATATAATAAATGTGGACCAAGGTTAAAACAAGCATATATAATTATGTCAAACTTTCGTCAGTCAGCAGTCATCTATTTTTGACCTAATGAGTCCTATGTTCACATCTTGCAACTTTGTTGCTTCCACCTGATACAACCCAAACAAACTTTGTGGAAGATTTTTTCCTACTAAAGTAATAGAAAGTTGTTGTCATAAGATTTGAACATGCATACATGAAGTTGGCCAGAGATAATTGTGCTAATGTCATAATGACATAGTTTTTACATCATCTTATTCTTTTATTCTGATCCTTGATCACCTCCTATTTACTTCGTATTATCGGCACAATTCTTCATTTTTTAACATTTACGTTTCACCATGAAAACTTTTAGCATGATATCTTTCTTGAACCATATTTATTTATGTTTCTTATTCAAGACAAAGCATAATCACTCACAAAATACTAAACAGTTTTGATGGAAGAAAACTATTTTGGATTCTGATGACAATTAGTTCACTATACTGATTTGTGTCAGCACTGCATCAATCAGTTTCATTGTGTCAATATTTAAATGTCATTGCATCCAATACTGGCTGTAAGCCAATGAATCTTGGCTTGCTATAATATTAACAATGTTTTTTTTTTTTGGTGGCTTATTGCTAAATCTAGATCATTAATTAAAGATCAAGCGAAGTAGACTCCTTGTCCTTTATATATCCTGTGCTGTGATACCAAAAGGATATTACCATTTTTAAACTATTAAAGTTATGACCATATGGTCATTGCTACGGTCAGCTTTGTAAAGTTTTCAATTGCTTGGAATGGAACAATTTTTTGGCTTGAAAGTTTTAAGGAAAGATGAGCACTAACAAGTCTAGAGCCTTAACGTGAAGAAGAAAGCTTGACTTGGTCCCACACAAAAGTAGAGCCTTTAAAACTCCAACCACCCTCTTGTTTATACTTCACACACAGAACTTAACAGAGTAACAAACTCATGGATTCAGCTCCTACTCTTCATCTCTTGCTCTCCTTCCTTATCTTCTCCTCTTTCAACAACAGTTTGCTCATCAAAGCATCTGATTCAATCTCAAGAGGGCAGTTTCTCTCCGGCAACAATACCATAGTCTCCAAAGGTGCAAAATTTGAGCTTGGCTTCTTCAAACCAGGTACCTCTAAAAACTACTACATAGGCATCTGGTACAAAAACATTCCAGGCCAAACCATCATCTGGGTTGCAAACAGAGAAACCCCAGTTACCAATCCTTCAACTTCAAAGCTCAAATTTTCAAAAACTGGCAATTTAGCCCTCTACAATAACAACTCAAGCACCCCAGTTTGGTCATCCAATTCATCTTCTTCCACTTCAGAATCAATCTCTGCCGTCCTTCTTGATACTGGAAATCTAGTACTAATAAACGGGTCAGACTCTGATTCGTATCTCTGGCAGAGTTTCGATCACCCAACCGATACTTGGATGCCTGGGGGCTGGCTCGGTGTGAACAAGATCACCGGAGAGTATCAGAGCCTGACATCTTGGAAAAACCCTGACGACCCTGCACCGGGATTATTCGCTCAGAGTATGGATCCTGATGGATCTAATCAGTATGTTATACTCTGGAATGGGTCTGAAATATATTGGACTAGTGGTCTTTGGAATGGCCAGTTCTTTAGCAATGTCCCTGGAACTAAAGAACATACTGCTTTCAACTTCAGCTTTATTGATAATAGCAAGCAAAAGTTTGCGACTTATACAATTTTAGTGAACTCGGTGATTACAAGATGTGTTATGGATTCAACTGGGCAAGTTTTACAATGGTACTGGCTTAATGGACAGTGGCAAACTGTATTCACTCAGCCACTGCATCATTGTGATGTTTACTCTTTGTGTGGGCCTTTTGGTGTGTGTGATGAGAAAAGCTCGAGTATTTGTCAGTGTTCTGATGGATTTCACCCAGCAAATGATCGAGATTGGGAACTGAATGATTGGACTCTGGGGTGTTCAAGGAAATCCCGGTTGCAGTGTGGAGAGATGGACGGGTTTTTGGAGATGGCTAATGTGAGATTGCCCGCAGATCGAGAGAATTTGATGGTTCATACTAGCAAAGAATGTGAATCCAAATGCATGAACAATTGTTCTTGCAATGCTTATGCTTATGATAGCAGTGGTTGCTCGATTTGGAAGGGCGATCTTCGAAATCTTCAGCAATTGCACGATGGGGATATCGGAGGTAGTACTCTTTTTATTCGTCTTTTAGCTACTGATATCCCAACTTCAGGAAATTCAAATCACAACGCAATACCAGTTATCCTTGGTGTGGTATTTGGTGTTATTGCAATCATCTGTGTGGTGGTTGCGCTAGCTTTCATTTATCGCAGGAGGAAGCGAGCTCAAGCATTGAAACAAGTAGAGGGGTCACTGATTCAATTCAGATTCAGCGAGCTGCAGAGGATGACCAAGAACTTCTCAGAGAAATTAGGCAGTGGAGGTTTTGGTACAGTTTTTAAAGGCACAATGCTGGACTCAACCGCGATCGCAGTTAAAAAGCTAGAAGGTCTCAGGCAAGGAGAGAAGCAATTTCGAACAGAAGTTAGCACTTTAGGAGCCATTCAACATGTCAATTTAGTCCGTCTTCGTGGTTTCTGCTGCAAAGGCAGTAACAGACTTCTCGTCTATGATTACATGAAAGAAGGATCATTAGACTCTCAACTCTTCCGCGATAATCCAACATTTTTAAATTGGGAGACAAGGTATCAAATTATTCTCGGGACTGCAAGGGGATTGGCTTACCTCCATGAGAAATGCAGAGAGTGCATCGTTCATTGTGACGTTAAGCCAGACAACATACTTTTAGATGATGGGTTTTGTGCGAAAGTGGCGGATTTTGGCATGGCAAAGCTCATTGGTCGAGATTTCAGTCGTGTATTAACAACTATGAGAGGGACTGTAGGATATCTCGCACCTGAATGGATTTCAGGATTACCCATCACGCCAAAGGTCGATGTTTACAGCTTTGGAATGATGTTGTTTGAGATTGTTTCAGGTAGAAGGAATACTATGCATGCAGAGGATGGGAGTTTAAGCTTTTACCCTTCATGGGCCGCTAGAAAGATTATTGAAGGGGAGGTGATGAGCGTATTGGATGAGAGATTGGAGAACGTTGCGGATATTGACGAATTGAGCAGGGTATGTAAAGTTGCGATTTGGTGCATTCAGGATTTGGAGGATCACAGGCCAGCGATGGGGCAAGTAGTGCAGATACTAGAGGGGATTCTTGAGGTTAATATGCCTCCGCTTCCTGTTGCACTGCAGAATATTGGACAAGAGCAGGAGCCACTGCATTACTTTCGACCTAATAAAACGGAGGTTTCAGTTTCGAGGTCTCAGGGATCATAAGGAAAGTTTCGCTGATAATGATAAGTACTTCCTTTGAGGATGATATCAGATGTGATAATCGCTGTAAAGTTTGTAATAGCCGTAGAGATATATGTTAGTAATGTTGTTCTGTATTGTCCAGTAGTTTTCTACATAATAAAACTAGTTTCAAATCCCATCTTCTGATTCATCTAGTTACTTGTCAAATTAAGAATATACAACGAGTCTACTGTAGGAATCAAATCCCTAATTAGACCTTTTTAAACATCATCTTTAATTGTTCACTGAGCTATAGATGAATGCTTGAGTGTAAAAGCTTGGAGTTTGCAGAGGTGCCTGATCCTAGTAGTGCCTGTGTGCCACTTTAGCATAGTCATTAAGACACATGCATTAGTCGAAGAGATCTTAGACTCAAAAGTCGGGAAAGAAAACGTAGATAGAGGCTGATGTCTCAATTTCATGATGTTTTTCATAGAGCAAGAATTAATGTTATGACTAAACTCCCGTCCGCTCTATTGCTAATATTAATGCTCATAATGTTGTTTATTCATGGCAGAATTTTTGTGCTGATTTTTTCCTTAGTGACAGGCAGATGCTTCAGGTTCTACATAATGAACGTTGCGTGAGTTTAAAAAAAAAGAATAAATGTTATGACTGGACAAATGCAGGTCCTCCAGATATGGAATGCGATATGGGCATCAACATAATGTCCACGATAGCTGACGCTATAAGCTTTAAATACTACCACTTTCGAGCTGTTCAACTTCTCAGCTAAAAAATCAGAGGACATCTCTACTGTAAAAAATCAAGGTAGTCCCAAATTCAAGTCCTCACTACAATCTTTGCTTGAGAGCGGGAAAAAAACAACAGGGAGAAACTTGGCTAATCTGTTATACACATGACAGTAGATATCCTATTTACTAATATTAATAGACACATTTCAAATAATTGTAAGTAATAAAATGAACAAACCAAGAGTTAGCTCTCTAATGTGGTTCAATAAGTAGCTGTTGTCAATACAGCGTAAAATGTCTTCCAGAAAGGTTAATGCTTCAAGGGAGGGCATCAGATGAGAAGAAAAGGCATAATATTGCTCTCTGATAACATAATATACTGTAAGCATCAAGATAAAATACAAGTGAGAAGTTCAAACTGAGGAATTTATATACGATATGACGAGATTTTACTGCCTTCTGGTAGTTTCTGGATAAATCTTGGAGCAGCAGGCATGCCGAACTCTGCTGACCCTCAAAGCGTTAACCCCCTCTTAGTGATAAGCAAAGGTAAAATCACCGCCCACGAGTTAAGCCATGCTAAAATTTGCTAACTGGGCGAATTTTTCGCATTCAAAAGAATATTATCAGGCTTGACTTCCACCATGAATAATGCATTACATGAATTTTTTCATGAAGATAGGTAAATCCTAGCAATAACTACATGTTTCTACACATAATTCTTTAGTCCAATATAATCTTAGATTTTCTCCAAATATAATGATAATCTAAGGAACCATTTCCCTGAATCAGTAGCTTGGTTATCTATATACAAAATTGAAATACCGATTCCACTTGAAGAAATTTCAAAAGAAGTTCAATAAGTTTCATTCAGATCTATCTGTTCAGGCAGCTTTTTTTTTTAAGTAAAAGTGCAATGCTCATATTCGGATCTCCTTTTTTACCCTCTACTGGGATCTAATTTTCTGTCAATAAGAAGAAACATAAGATTAACAAGACTGGGATATCTAGCTGATTTTCTTGATCCAAGAACTCTAAGATACTTTCCTTTGATGAATGTAATTGAAGTAAGCTACTTATCGAGTGATAGCTGGAAAAAGGCTCGTACCCTCAAAGCAGAATCCACGAAATCGGAGAAAGATGGATATGTTGAATTGCGCCAAGTATTCAAATTTCGGTTCGAGACCGCCATTCTCGTCCACGAGACCTTCAGATTTCTCACAAGGAAACCTTTATACACAATACAAATCCCGCATATGTGTAGGGAACTAAATAAATATCCCTTCCTTCATTGCTCCAGGAACTCTTTTATAAAGCTATCTCCAAACTAGACAACAATAATGCATATCATTGCTCAAAAAAATAATGATAATGCGTATCATTGCATAAGGAAGTATACCGACATTTGGCCAAGCAATATGCTTTCCACATTAGCGACGATTATATTTTTGACTTGAGAGACCTTTGAAAGGAGAAAATTCAACACGGTCTATCTTCCAGCTAGAAAGAAAAGGTCGTGGTGGACTGATCCAAGTTTTGGGGACTCCCCAGGATTATGAATTTATCTGATTTTGCCTTGACTTCTTTGAATAAAAATAATTCTTTAGAAATTAACACTATTTCTAGGGGCTAATCTCATGGTAACCATTATTTGCCCAAACGTACGAAGTATAATTAGGTAAACCCATGTGCAGTTTGACCTAAAAATAGCAAAAAAAGTGCAAGTGCGGAGGAAACAATTCTAATCAAGAGGTATAAATTTAGGGAAGGGGGTAAAAATTATAACCATAATTAAACAAAAGAAAATCTAAAGTTGACGAGGAAAAAACTCGCCTTTTGAGAAAATTCCGGGCGTCCGAACTGTGCTAGGAAGAGCGATTAGAGCATATGATCTGCGAAAATCATAGAAACCGGTCCGGACCTATGCGAACGGGGAGCGTCGGAGGTAAAATTAAACCCTAAGGCAGGAAAATTGCAGGGGGTTATGTGAAATTTTACCTTAAAATTATTAGAACTGCTTTCATTTGAATGCGCATGATTTTCAAGGGCATAGTCAGATGTGACAATGTTATTCGATAACAATTAAGTGAAATTAAGTGATATTTATAAAGTTTAAGGTGATTATCTCGAAATGGGCTAAGTTTTAAGGGGCTTTTAGGAAATTTACCAAAATAATTTTTGTAATTAATTAGAGAAAATAGATAAAAATAGGCAAGAACTCTAATACTTGTCCCTTTTGATGAATTGTCTAATATGAGGGTTAGGCTTAGGGTTAGGATTAGTAGGAAGTGGGGAGAGGAGAGAGAAGGGATTTATTTGCCAATTGCGTAATTTGTTTTATAACAAATTATTACAGATTTAATGAAAAAAGTTTTTTGCGTTCC
This sequence comes from Asparagus racemosus, assembly GCA_037177215.1. Lineage (NCBI taxonomy): Eukaryota > Viridiplantae > Streptophyta > Magnoliopsida > Asparagales > Asparagaceae > Asparagus > Asparagus racemosus. The sequence continues at coordinate 9,268,300 of JBAKGM010000139.1, forward strand.
CTAGGGGTCATTTTCTTCGTTTGGAGGTCATATGTAAAATGTTTTTGTATTTAGAGGGCAAAAAATTTTGGGGGTTCCATGTGAAGCGGCTTATTATATTGGGTTTTTGTGAAACTTACCCCGAAAACCCAATTTTTAAGACTTTAATATTCTGAGACCCAACTATTGAATAATAAAATCAGAATTCAAGAATCCGCCGCCCTCTATTGCTATCAAAAATCTCTTTTATGTCCATCAAACACCTTCTCTCTATCTCTCTCTTTCCTATTTCTATGATTTTTTTTAATCACACACACACATATATGATGACCTGTCTCAAATTTGATGAATAGTAAGATGTCATAATGGAGGTATGCATACCAACACATCAAAGTAGCGATTTCTTAGTACCTATCGAAGTTATCGTAGAGGCAGCCGCAATTTTTTGATATACTTTGACTCGGTCAAATTTCTCCAATTTGATGAGATCAATATTTTTAATTAGTATAATATAAATAGAGACCATTCAGTCAGAAGAAGAGAAGGAAAAAAAACAAAAAACAAAAACAAAAAGAGATGTAAATTAAAGGAGAAAAAGAAGCTTAAGGTTTTATAGCGTATGCGTCGAAATGCCTATTTTGTCAATGAATCTCTCTCTTTTGTGGAATGACTTTGGCATTGTCTCTTTTATTCGTATTTCATTTCCGTATAATGATAAAATTTCTAGTGTGGATAACAGAACGGAGCAACAAGAAGACGTTTGCGTGTTTAGCTATACAGTATGTGATGACTTGAACACAGTTGATTGACCATAGAATTTATATTTTGTCTATGATGTGCATATGCTTGATTTATCAACGGTTTTACATAAAAATTTGAAAATAATATATAAACGCTAACTTAAGTAATGGAACAGTTTTTTTCCCTCAATAATTCTCTCTTTAAAGCATTATAACATTGATAAGAATGTTCTCACGAACTCCATGCATTTAGACCCGAAAACAAGTGATGATTTTTTTTTTCTCTTTTTTGAGATTAACAGAAAAAGGGTAAATGAAATGCGAGTCAACATACTTTTTACAGCCTCTCAAAGGGCTTCCATTGTGTGCAAACTTGGGATCTGTCTTTTAGTCAATGGATGTTTCTCATGCGTTCTATTTTTACGTTCTTTTTTTTTTCTTTTTTTCTTTTTCCTTGCAATGCTAATGTGGTTATCAACAAATTAATCCAGAAACTTGAACTGCAATTTTAAGCTACTTTTAACTGTCACTTTTCTCACATATATAGAAACTGTAGGCCAAAGAGAAAGTTAGCATGAACATGAACTGGACTTTTATTCTCTTATGACCTGGAATATAAAAGAGTGTCACCAATACCGGACATATGGTGTAAATTTCACCTGGACATGGAGTTTGTGAGAACATTGTAGGATGTAAATTCACATGCATGTTCATTTCATGCGCATTGGCTGACCGTAGCATGCATTGTTTTTCATTCTCTCTTTCTTTTGTCATATTCAATATTAAGATAGATAATTTACCAAATCTGAACTCTGTGTTTCATGCAATTTCTACAATATTTGGGTTGTAAAAATTTGTAGTGGAAGGTATGTTAAAACTGTATTTTATTGTATTACATTATTCATCATTCGTCTCTTTTACATAGGATCCCGATCCTAGTTTAAAAATTGAACATTGGATTTCAGAACAGAGGGAAGCGCATAAGAATAATGACCATGTCTGAGAATTATGATAGAAAGCGAGCTTCAACAAGTGTTGCCTCGATCGTAAGCCAAAGCCAATCACAGGAAAGCCAAGCATCCAATTGCCCCTTGATATCACATTCTTAATGCTCACTAGACTTCCTGCAAAATATCTTCCAACACTGAGGCTCCTGTCTAAGTCATGTAATTCACTAATACGTGACAAACATTTCATCTTGAAAAAATTGAGACAAGCCAAAGTGTACAAGCCTGGCATTGTATCTTTTGCTTGTGAATCTCAATTGGAAAGTGCTTACTTCGATACATAATTTGATGATGATGATCATAAGCTTGATTTAGGTGGGGTCTTAAAAGAACCTTACTACTCCACATCAAATTCATGTAATGGCTTGATATGTATTTTTGGTTGGATTAACGTGTATCTAGTGAACCCAAGAATACAGAAACTAACAGAACTCCCCAGTAGGAAGCTGGCACTCTAAACGATCAAGTGATACTCCTCAAGTAGGTATAGGCTTCGATGCCTCTGGAGGAGAATACAAGGTGGTTAGACTATTTCATCATGAAATTAGAATGTCATTTCTCGATATAATCTACACTACTGGATGCGAAGTATATACACTGGGTAATTCTCAACCCTACCCACATTGGAAGATGGTCGATGATGCACTACTTAATCCCAACTTTTGTGTTTCACCTGTTTTCGTTAACGGTGCTATACATTAGACTGTGGAATATGATAAAATAAATGAAGACCGTCCTGAAATCGCCCTCTCTTTCAACATCATGCGTGAGGATTTTTCTGTAATTATGTGTCCTGAGGCATCTCAAGGTGGAGATATTCAAGAGTGTTAGAGTTGGGTTGGGGGGAAGCTTTCTGTATCCGATATGAAATCTTCAGGAACGCACATGAATATATGGGCTTCAAATTACATATCTTAAATGGGTAATTAAAAAAAAACAGTATCTTGTTGCCAATTGTATCTTTGGATACAATACCAGTAACAGTCTGCGAGGGGAAAATCTTTGGATACAATATAATGGCTTTCATATATGCCTGCTTTAGACCAAGATAATGGTCTACAACATAACAAGTAATAAGTACAAGAACATCAGAGAGGCAGTAAAGAAGAGGGAAGGTATAGCGACGGATAATATCAAAACCTACTGACTAACATGTTGTCACTTAAACAGAAAAAATGTTTGTTGTTGTCTCACGATTTTGGAGCAACAATTTGCCTGGCAAAAAAAATTACATGTTTGTCTATTTGTAAGGACATATTATGTGGGAAATTTTGAAGCATGAAGCCTCCCATACTTGGCTGAAAATGAAATATTCAAATATAACATGCGTAAAAATTTACACAATCCGGTCCCTTGAAAAGAAAGATAAAAAATTCTAATATAACAAATGAGATGATGAGTATCAGGAAAATGCTTTGAAGATGTGGTCATTTAAAATGAGTGGTTGGCATCTCCCAAGTTGTTGTTGCCTAAATATTTTATGTTTACATCAATATATCTCAATCAGTCGTGTGCTGAGGAATGTACACCTATACAAAGTTTGGGTATTAATTAAAATTTTTGTTAAATGTTTGAGATATAAAGGTTTAATTTTTATAACCTTGTCAATTTTTAAAAATAACTTTGGGCTATCAGGAACGGGGCAAAGTATCTAAGTGCCAACAACCCTTTAAATTTCAATTTCGGGCTAAGGAACCAAACAATACCCGACTACGGAATCCAGATAATTTGTGCGTCTTTGTGTTTATAAAATCAGAAAATATTTCCAATAATAATAAGCATCGATCTATTAGAAGTGAAGAAGGCGCCGCTCTCTCTTGCAGTCGACGATTTCTTCTTTCTCGCCCAACCCAACCCTAGGTGAGATTCTACCCCTCCTTCTCTGCCCTATTTCCTACAAGCCGGTACCTTGAGGTATGATATACGTCTTTGTATCTACAAGTATAATCCTGAGATTATTGATTGTATTTACACGAATAAGCCTGAAAGTTGCCTGTTGTCCAGGCTCCAGGATCATGCGTGTAGATATGCAGCTCATCTGTGTTGTTACAATTATGATGCCAGAGTCAGCCATGTAGATATGCAGACTTCAGGGTCACCCATTTAGTTATATCATATCTCAAGCAAGTACTGATATGTAATTAATTCTTTTCTTTTTTTTAAGCAAATATTGATTTTTGAATCGCAAAGCATACATGACTTAACAGTTTTCCTCAATTTTTAGGGTTGTTGAAAGAAAATGTGCCATGATTGTCGTATGCATTTCAGTATGTCCAATTTGATACAATCAACTTTTTATTTATTATAAGATAAATGCGCACCATCCATTTAGAAAAAAGATGGACAAAGGAAAGGAATCGATGCAACTTGAAGGGGGAAAAGACTTTATGGACTGGCTGTGGCATTTTTTTTTCTTTTTCTTTGTATACCTTTTTTTTCCAGCATAATTCTAGAATAATAAATATTAGGAAAAATTGAAGAAAGTAGTGAGTAATAGCAAAGAGATGTCTTTTTAGCCAAACAGTACGTGAACTTGCTCCAATCAAGAATAGATTTTTTTAAAAACCATAGCAAGGTGCTCACATAGTTTATTAACTATGGGAATAGATATAAAACATTTATAGTTAGAAAGGGGAGGGGGAAAAAAGACTAATATCGCTTTGAGTCAGGGTGTCACCTGTCTTATTGTTTTTTCTGCAATACGAACATGCTTGATTTATCAGCAGTTTTAACAAAAAATTGAAACTAATATCTGAAAATTAGTATGATGTAACAAACTCATTATAGTGTTCTTACAAACTCAATGTTTCTAGACACCAAAAACATGTAAAAAAGAGGGTAGAGAGCTGATGCTTAATTTCAATTAGTTTTCCTTATTGAGATAAATATAAGAAGGAACAAAAAGGCTCATATACAATGTGAGAGGAGATCCTTGTGCATGCTCTCAAAGAGCCTCACCTGTACTGAATTTGGGATGTATCTTTTAGTGAATGCATGTTTCTTTCTGTTCTAATTTTAGGTGATTTCCCCTGCAACGTCTCCGAATTGTCAAATGAGTCTGAAACTTAAACTGTAATTTTAATGTCACTTCTTCACATTTAAAAATTATAGGTCAAAGAGGAAAGTAAGGATGGACTGTTTTTATTCTCTTGTGCGCTGTTTATATGCAAATGTCATTGATACTTTTACCTCATGGACTAGTTTTTTCCGAGTCCACAGTATCTTTCGTAACATGTTATCCAAAGTCAACAAGATGATATTGAGGGTGTTAATGTACATAAGACAATTTAACATGCTAACAATCCCTTAATCTCGTGAACTATGTAGCTACATATCTTTGTCAGAGAGCTTACTCCAAGAAAAATACGTATCTTTGTACGTAGAAGATGATTTGCCAACCTGTACAAAGGAGTGAAACTTTCTGTTGTCAGTTAGTTTAACAAATTTTTTACATTACTTACTCACGATTCTTCTCCGATGTAATTATACACAGGAAACCAGGAGACAAATGTTTGCCAAAAAAAAAACATGGATATCAGGCTACAAAATGGGGCGAAATGCAGAAGGATGACTGTGTCTGAAAATGACAATGGAAGGGAGTTGGAACAAGTGTTAACTCCTAAAACAAAGCTACCTCCGAGAAAGCCAAGAATGCAATGTCCCTTTGATATCATAGTCGCAATACTCACCGGACTCCCAGCTAAACATCTTCTTGCATTGAGGCTTGTATGTAAGTCAAGGGACTCTCTAATACAGGACAGATATTTTATCATGCAACACTTGAGAACACGAGCTAAAGTGAACAAGCCATGTATCGTAACATTTTATTTTGAATGTTTTGAAAGTGATCTATGGCAACGTGATTGGTCCATTAAGTTTGATATAAGTGGGGTTCTAAAAGAATGATGCGAAACAATGTGTGTGCAGGTATGAAGATCAACAATAGCAATGCTTCGCCAAATCTGCGATCGATCTAGGCAGGAAGCTCAGGAAATAAAGTGATGCTGAGGATGGTTT
>JBAKGM010000139.1:9283945-9302691 GCA_037177215.1 Asparagus racemosus
GTTCATAATGGTCCGGAACAATAGTATCATTGGAGTAGATACACAACTCGCTTTAAATACAAATACAAAAAGCCGAGTAGGTGGATTAGTCCGAGTGGAGAGAAAAAAAAAAAGTATTGAACTTAAAATCTTTTCTGGAGATATTCATTTTCCCGGAGAGACGGATAAGATATCCAGACACAGGGGCATTTTGATACCACCAGGAACGGAAAAGGAAAAAAAAAATTCTAAGGAATCAAAAAAAAAATTGAAAAATTGGATCTATGTCCAACGGATCACACCTACCAAAAAAAAGTATTTTGTTTTGGTTCGGCCCGTAGTCACATATGAAATAGCTGATGGGATAAATTTAGCAAAACTTTTCCCGCAGGATCTCTTGCAGGAAAAAGATAATGTCCAACTTAGAGTTGTCAATTATATCCTTTATGGAAATGGAAAGTCAATTCGAGGAATTTATCACACAAATATTCAATTAGTTCGGACTTGCTTAGTCTTGAATTGGGACCAAGAAAAAAAGGGTTCTATAGAAGAGGCGCATGCTTCCTTTGTTGAGGTAAGGGCAAATGATCTGATTCGCGATTTCATAAGAATTGAGTTAGTCAAGTGTACTATTTCATATACCGGAAAAAGGTATCATACGGCGGGTTCGGGATTGATTCCAACTAATGGATTAGGGCGCACCAATATCAATCCTTTTTATTCCAAAACGAGGATTCCATTAGTTACCCAGCATCAAGGAACTATTGGTACGTTATTGAATCGAAATAAGGAATGCCAATCTTTGAGAATTTTGTCATCATTCAATTGTTTTCGAGTTGGTCCATTCAACGGTTCGAAATATAACAATGTGGCAAAAGAATCGAATCCCATAACTCCAATTAGGGATTTGTTAGGCCCCTTAGGTACTATTGTACCTAAAATAATGAACTTTTATTCATCTTACCATTTAATAACTCATAATCAGATCTTGTTAAACAAATATTGGCTATTTGACAATTTTAAACAGACTTTCCAAGTATTTGAAGTACTTAAATACTGTTTAATAGATGAAAATAGGAGGATTTTAAATCCCAGTCCGTGCAATAATATCATTTTGAATCCATTCCATTTAAATTGGTGCTTTCTACATCACAATTATTGTGAAGAGACATCTACGATAATTAGCATTGGACAATTTCTTTGTGAAAATATGTCTTGTTAAATATGGACCACACATAAAAAAATCTAGCCAAATTTTAATTGTTCATGTTGACTCCTTAATTATAAGATCAGCTAAGCCCTATTTGGCCACTCCAAGAGCGACTGTTCATGGACATTTGATTCGATTTGTTTGGTTACAGATGGTGTTTTCAATGCAGGATTTATGTTTTGTCATTTATCTTTATCAAACAGTTTCTAGGAAAAAGCAAGATCTGATATTGGAGGTGGTGGGTGTGTGTTTGGTGCGTGCGTGTGCTTTGGCTCCTTTTGCTTTACTGCACTTAGACCTCACACATGTTAAAATCTCTTTCTTTTAGATATATTAGTATGTCAATTAGACTAATTTCATACATATGAGCTCTGTAATTCATAATTGTTTCGATCCTGGAACTTCGTCGTTTTGCCTGTTTGTGCATGTATTTCGCTTGTTCGACTCTTGGTACCCTGTCCTTACATGTCTTTCTCATATTGGCCCTCAATCCTCTGCGAAGGTTTTTGAAAATATAGTTTAGGAATTAGTTTTCTTCTCATTTCTTTTCTTTTTGCATTTCTTTGTTAGGCTTGACAACCCAGACATGGATAGTCAATTTTGCTTTATGAGTGTAATTTGGAAAACCCTAGTGAGTTTATTAGCTCTCTCTAGGATGTTATTTATAGTGTTTAAGGAAGCAAAGAAGTTTGTTCTTAACCAATGTGGGACTAAACAATAGTAAACAACTACTTTCTCAACACCGCCCCTCAAGCTGAGTATACATATCGTACATGCCTAGTTTATTACAAATAAAATTCACTCGTGATCTCCCAAGAGGTTTAGTGAGAATATCTGTAAGTTGATGGTTTGATGGTATGTGCTTGGCTCTAATGATTATTTCCTCCATTCTTTCACGAATCAAGTGGCAATAAATCTCTATGTGTTTTGTCCTCTCATGAAACACCGGGTTCTCAGCTATGTAAATGACAACCTTGTTATCTCCATACAAGCTCATGGGATACTTCGGAGGATAACCAATCTCTATTAGTATATCTCTAACCCAGATCAGCTCGCAAGTCAAATTCGCCATGGCTCGATATTCAGACTCAGCAATAGACCGAGAGACTACTTTTTGTTTCTTACTCTTCCATGATATTAGATTTCCTCTAAGAAATACAGAATACCCAGTAGTTGACCGTCTGTCCTCAGGAGATTCTGCCCAATTTGCATTTGAGAATGCTGCAACTCTCGTGTGACCGCAATTTGAATAGAGTACTCCTTTTCTTGGAGTTTTCTTGAGATACCTAAGAATCATCTTCACAGCTTTCATATGAGATTTTCTAGGTGCCGAGAGAAACTGACTGACTACACTAACAGAAAATGCAATATCCGGTCTCGTGACTGTTACGTAGTTTAGTTTCTCTACAATTCGCCTGTATTCTTCAGTATCCTCTAGTAACTCCCTCTAAGTTGATAGTAGTTTGATCTTATCCATAGGTGAGTCAATGCCCTTGCATTCTGACATCCCAGCATTTAGCAACATATCAAGTACATATTTTCTATGAGTTAAGAGAATTCCTTTCTTCGATCTAGCTACCTCGATACCCAAAAAAATATTTTAAGGATCCAAAGTCCTTAGTTTGAAATTGTTGGTATAGATACTTCTTCAAATGACTAATATCTTGTGTATCATCGCCAGTGATCACAGTGTCATCAACATATACAATCAAAAGGATCCGCTTTCCACCATGAAATTTCCTGAAAACCGAGTGGTCTTTCTGAGATCGATGAAGACCAAATGTCTTAACAACTACAGCAAAACGTCCGAACCAAGCCCTCGGAGATTGCTTCAAACCGTAGAGAAATTTCTTTAACCTGCAAACCTTGCCACACTCTCCCTAAGCAACAAAACCCGGTGGTTGCTCCATATAAACCTCCTCATCAAGAATATACCATTAGGGAATGCATTTTTAACGTCTAATTGATGTAGTGGCCAGTGATAGTGAGCAGCAAGCGAAATAAGAATGCGGACAGGTGACATTTTAGCTACATGAGAGAATATATCGATATAATCAGCATAAATCTGTGAATACTCCTTCGCAACTAGTCGAGCTTTGAGGCGAGCTAGAGAGCCATTTGGATTTACTTTAATTGTCTAAACCCATTTACGACCAACCACTTTCTTCCCTGTTGGTAGGGAAACAAAATCCCAAGTCTCATTTCTTTCTAAGGCCGTCATTTCTTCTTGCATTGTTGTTGTCCAATCTGGGTTCGATAGAGCTTCTGACAAATTCTTGGGAACCGAGTAAGAATCCAAAGATGATATGAATGAGTAATATGATGGAGTTAACGAAGCGTAAGAGACATAGTGTGTAAGAGGATACCGAGAACTTCGAGAACAAGATCCCTTATTCTTTCAGAGGGCAATGGGAAGATCATCAGTAGCTTGAGCACTTGGCTGTACGAGCACATTTTGACTTGCTAGTATATCATGCTCTTGGGTGGATTGAGACGATGGCTTAGGTTGCTAAGCAGTACGCCTTGTATAAACCTGAACCGGTTCCTCAAATTTGGATGGTAGTGCAGTTTGTACAGCAGCCTTAAAAGGAACATTGACAGTGGTTGTCCGAACAAGGTCGTTATAATCATCGGGAGGGTCTAAGAATTTATCAAAGACAACATGTCCTGGTTTGTTCTCAAAGAAGGCAACATCAGTTGAAATAATATATCGATTCAAGGATGGGCAATAACATCTGTACCCTTTTTGAGTCCTAGAATATCCAAGAAAAATACTCTTAAGAGATCGTGAATCTAATTTTGTCCGTTGAGGACTATGATTGTGAATAAAGCATAGATACTCAAAGATCTTAGAAGGTAAATGAAAAACGTCTTTAACCGGATATAAAAGGGAGATCGGGGTTTTATTCTGTAAGACAGATGAGGGTCGTCTATTGATCAGGTAGCATGCTGTCAAAATGACATCGTCCCAAAAATATTTTTGGAACTTGACGACGATGGAATAACAAGGTCCTAGCAATTTCTAGCAAGTGTGTTCTTGCGTTCAGCAACCCCATTTTGTTAGGGGTGTGTAAGTACAAGAAGACTGATATAAAATTTCATTTTCTTGTAAATATTTTATGAAAGAGCTTTTAAAATATTTCTTAGCGTTATCTATTCTTAAAGTTTTGATGGTACTATGAAATTGATTTTTAACTTCAGCATAGAAAGCTTAAAAAACAGAGAACACTTCAGAACGACTTTTCGGCACGTAAATCCAAGTCATGCGAGAAAAATCATTCACAAAACTAACAAAATATTGGAAACCTAGTTTGGATGGAACAGAACAAGGACCTCATATGTTGGAATGTACTCAATCAAAAGGGTTACTGACTCGCTTATTGACGTGACTTGGGTAAGACACCCGTGGGTGTTTTCCTAGTTGACATGACTCACACTCTAAAGACTCGACATGGTTTGAATCTTAAATCAAAGTTGTAAGAATTGAAAGTGGGGGATGACTTAACCGACAATGTGCTTCAAAGGCTGATGTGGAGCTGATGCATGCCACCTGGGAAGGGGCAAAGTTCAGTTCCTACAAGTCATCCCGTGCACGTCTCGTGCCAATCGTCTTCCTCATCCCAAGTGCCTGAAAAATACAATGTGTAGGAAAAAATACTATCGTGCAGTTTAATGCTTTAGTAATTTTACTGATATATAAGAGATTAAATGGAAAACGAGGAAGATATATCACAGAGGAAAGTGGAATGATATTAATATTGGTAGATCCAACACCCTTCACAGGTGTGGTGGATCCATTAGCCAATACTACTGAAGGAAAGGAAGTGGTAGATGTACAGGAGGATAATATACCTCGGTTCCCAGTCATATGATCAGTTGCTCCTGAATCTATAACCCAAGTATGAGATGATGACGATGTAAGGCAAGCAGTGGGTTTACCTGTCTGGGCAAGCATAGCCGTAGTTGGAGAGGATTGAGTATTCTTCACTTGCTGAAATAACTTGAGCTGAAATCGCTCAAACTGGCGGCGGGTGTCTTCATCCATGGGACTCTCCCGTCTAGCCACATGTACACTTTGGGGTTGTTTTCTCGATAGCTGAGGACAATGAAATTTCATGTGATCCGGTTCCTTACAATAATGACAATAGATAGAGGGACCATATGTACTCTCCGGTGTAGCTCCTCGTGAACTATCACCTTGTCCACCACATGCTCCAAAGCGTCCTCCACGTCTACCAAAGCGACCTCCACCACGACCACCCGCTCGACTAGTTGTCTGTCTACTCTCTGTGGCGAGAGCAGACCTATTTGCAGACTCTGCGGTAGTACTTGCTGGCGACGCTGGTACTACCAAAGTAATGTCTTTGCTAAAGAATGTATAGTAGAGCTCCCAATAACTTGTGGCTTTGCTGAATTATAAGACTGTGGAAGAGAAACAAGAAAGGTGAATACCATCAGTTGATCCCACTGATCTTGCATCTTCTGAATATCCCCCGTAATGGAAAAAAGCTATCTCGGCTCCTCTGCGAGGCGATTGAAGGTGCTATAATGCTCAAAAGTTTGACTATGCTCATTCATCGCTCCGAAATAACTCCTGAATGACATTGTACGCCCGATTGGCGTGTCCCCGGCCTGAATATAATTATTCCAAGAACTTGCATGCTTGTTTCACTGTGTTACAGTGAATTGCTAGCTGAAGGATCTGTGGTTCCATACTGTTCCAAATTTGATGAAGTAGACTAGTGTCATAATGTTTTCAGGAGGCAGTAACTGGTACGGGAGGGTCATCTGTATGATGATTGATCCTTTCCCTGGCCTGAAATATAAAGTCGAACCAGTTGCTTTCAAAGTAGGTAATTGGACTCATTCAATTTTTGGTTAGTGATCCTGCTAGAGAGCACCTCCCCTGTGGGTCTCTATCTCATCAATGGAAATATTAGAATTACTGGAGGACGCCATCAATACAGCAAATAAGATCCTTCAACTAGTAATCTCCCAAAAATAAACTATGAACCTCACTCGACAATAAATTAATTTCTAATAATCAAATCATTAACAACTAATCAACACAGGTAATTAGTTCAATAAGTAAAACTATCCCGTAAAGAATGACTTATTGTTTATCTCAAAGAGATTATTAACAAATAACAACTGATCATAACATAGAGCTAAATAATTAGCTAAAGATCTATAAAGATCTAGTTGATAAGCTAAATGATTAGCTGAGGATCTAGTTGATAAGCTAAATGATTAGCTTAACCCATTTTTTAAACGATGGATAAACAGTACTCTCGGATGAATAGTGCCCGAGGACAGTATCTGGGTGGATGAATAGTGTCGCATAGGGTTTGGTTGTGGAGGGCGACGGCTAGGGTTTAAGAGGGGTGGAAGGTGGGGGCTAGGGTTTAGAAAATTAGAGAGAGAAAAGAGGGTGGCTCTACCATGTAATTTGGAAAATCCTAGTGAGTTTATTAGCTCTCTCTAGGATGTTATTTATAGTGTTTAAGGAAACAAAGAAATTTGTCTCTAACCAATGTGGGACTAAACAATAGTAAACAACTACTCTGTCAACAATGAGTATCACTCTTTCTTAAATTAGCAATTAGTTTTAGTAGTCAGTATTGTTTTTGAGTAACGTAGTCACTATTATTTTGACATGAGATTTTAAGTTTGCTGTTCTACGTGGTAAGGGGAAGCTGATTCAGTAATTTGTATTTTGATTAACCTTCATAATTTCTTCTTTTAATATTTAGTCTTTTCCCTTCCCCTGGTTTCCACCCTTAGTCATACTAAATTGTGGCACGGATATCCTTTTCGTTGAATGTATTGTGCTTGTTCTTGGTGTGCATATGCCTGTTATGAAAATGACATATCATCTCATGAAAAAAGAAATCTTAGTAGCAAATTCTAATGCAACTCTTCACAGTTAAAGAATTCGCTGAAATGTTTGGTGAATGTTATGGCCTCCTTAATCAAAGGTAAAAGTATAGTTACTCACTGAAGTAGGATATCATGATGTATTTCTATAGAGTTCTTACAAAGAATCTCTGTTTTTGGTTTATGGATTGGGGTTGTGAATCCCAGTCAAATAATTAAATAAACAAAGAATAATATTCCTCCATGTTCCAGCTTTTGATTGTTCTTGATATGTTGATTTTTTTCATGTTTCAGTCAGTTTTAGGCAGATCAACTGATTTGTTTGACATATGTACCAGTTGCAACTTAGAAGTTGATCTGACCGGACTTAACACTGCGTTGGTTATTATGATATTAACATATTGTACCTGATTCATATATGCTCTCATTTGATTGGTTGATCGGATATCCTGCCTACCTTTCAGTAAAATATAATCCAAAGATATTGTAGTGGTTATGTTTGTTTGTCATCAGATTGGCTATCCTCTAAGTTATATTTGTTCTCCTTGCTGGCTATTCTCTAATTTATATTTGTTCTCCTTGCTGCAGATAATTAAATGGGACACCACGATGGAGATAATTAAACTCGTTCTGGCATTTATAGAGCAGAGCCTGCTATGTGTTGAAAGTGGTGGTAGTATTGCATTGTTGCTTGTTTGACTGTCTGTCATCTACCTTTCAAAAACTGGATGATTGTCGTCTTTTTAGCTCTTGAATTGCGTGATTTTTCATGGTTACCGCCTGAAGGTTGTACTGCTTTTGCCTTGAGATTTATGTTGAAATGTCTCTCTTATGAATGTTTACAATTAGATGTTCTCTCAAGTATGCATGTTTATATGTTGCCCTGTGTTAAGAGCTATTGTTGTTGTCTTATTAGATGCTACTGTTGTCGTTTTCTATCTGTGAACAACTTGCTGCGGTGATGTGGCTAATTATTCATACGTTGGTTGGTGTTCATATTCAAATATACAGTGCTGATCTTGTGAACAGGAAGGCGTAAATTCACAAAAAAAAAAAAAAGAAAAAGAAAAAGAAAAAGAAAAATGTTTTAGCAAGAGCGGGAAATAAAAGAAAAATGTTTTAGCAAGAGCGGGAAATAAAAGTGATGTGGCTGCGTATATCTGTGGCGCTGCTGTCTAATTATGCAAGGTTCTGTGAGCTTGTGATCTCAAAACGGCAGCGGACATCAAACGCGGTTAAGATCTGAGCAAGGGGTACAGAGAGATTTGGGGTATTCTGCAGCAATAAATTTTGTGTGAAAGATCACAGAACTTGTATTTTTAGGGTCGGAACAAAAAGGAACAATCTGACAAAAAAAAAAAAAAAGTTTGTAGACATTCTCAATTAGAATCCATCCACACTCGTCTTCTGCAGCTAAAGAAAATTATTTGCAAGAAAAGCAGCATGAGAACATTGTCAACTCATGTTTTTACTTGCCACTAATTACAGCGTTCCGCACGGTAATAGCCAGCCAATATTTACTAAAACTGAAAACAAATCCCATTGTACTTAAATACCATTAATACGAACAACTTAAAAGGCAACCATAGATCAAGAACCTAACTGTTCCGCTCGTGATTATTCATTACAAATAAAACTTGATAAAAGGGGGAATGCCTCAAAGTGTACCCTCACTTCGACTTCGCCTTATAGGATTACTGGGCTTCAAGCTTACCACCTTATTCTCGCTATATGGCATAACAGTAGGTTTAGCTACCATAGGAGGTAAGCCAACATGACGACCCTCCACAACTCTGCTTCTGTACTGCTTCACTGATGATCCAATAGCATGATTAGACCGAGCATTGATTAATGCTGACTTATGAAGACCCGAACCATGGGATCCTCTTCGAGAGAACTTGTTCTCTGATCTTGTTACAGATCGAGATGAACGGTCTGAGATATCTTTTGAACTGCTCGATTTGATGGTCTGCTTGTTGTAGTAAACAAGATTTGGAAGGAGGCTGAGAAGGTATTTTTTGAGTTGATCATTTCCCACATTTCTCTGAGCAGGGTTTCCTTCTAAGTTGATTGCTTGCAAGGAACCATAATTAGCTGCTAGCTGGCCAAGTCCTTTGGCTGTTGAGATTTTATTGCCTCGCAGGTCGAGGGTGTGAAGTTTGAGGAGACGATGAAGGCCTTCTATTTCGCTTATCTTGTTACCAGCTAGATACAGTTCTTTGATGGAGGAACAAGAGGCCAAACCTACAAAATTCAACAGATATTTACATCTTGATATTTGATACAATGCCTTCATTAAGGTAAACTTTGCCAACCTTTCTTCGTCTTCCATTATAGGTTGGGGAAAGAAGAATGCTTATAAATATTGGAGCATGAAAAAAGGATGTGATGCAACATACTAATGAAGACTTGACTTTAATATGCGAATAAAATGATAATAGTAACACATAAGAGCTTGGTTAAGGCTCTCCTCTCTACGTAGGACCATATCTTGGACTCTTAGGAGTTACGCCAACAATTAGGAATAAAATGATAATAGTAACACATACTATTGATTATAGGTGTAAGGAAAAATCCTTGTGCAACCTCCAATATTGAACTTATATCAGTCATCTTAGGATTCTTCTCAATTTTCAATACTTTAGGTTAGCAAGGTTTGAATCAGACACTATACAGAACAGTATATGTAAAATAATGCAACATTAGGAACAATTTACACGGTAGCCAACACCTATCTGAATAAAACAAAACCTGACCCCCTAAACAAAATATGCTACTCATATTATAAGAAAAGGGTTAACTGTGGATGGATCCTCTGTATTATCACCAAATTGAGCTTACTACCCCTGTAATTCTGTTGTTGCAGATAGAACCCCTGAAGGAGTTTTATGTTGCAGATAAGACCCTGAGTGAATTTGTATTGTTGCGGATAGACCCCTAGAAAAGTTTCAAAAACTCACTCAGGGGGTCTATCTGCAACAGTAGAGCTACAGTGATAGTAAGTTCAATTTGACGATAGTAGAGGGGCCAGGGGGTCTATCCGCAAGTAACCCTAAGAAAAATGATCAAGATTTCTTGCTAAGACAGTATAAGGCAAACTTTTTAGAGAAGTGCATAGATGCCTCTAAATGGTAGCCCAGTACTAAACAAACTTAGCATGTCGACAACACAACAAGGCATGCAATGATCAAAAATCACTCCCTAATCTCCATGTTGACAGCTCAAGGAATTCATTGATGCAGAAAATTAAATAAAACCAGTCACTTATTGTGATCTCTCCATATTCATGAAACAAAGCACGAGTAACTAAATGGGAAAATAACCTGGTTACAAAATAAAAACCTTTGGAGTATGTACTATCCTTAAATACAACTTCTATTCAACAAAAAAAGTTATAATGCGCATCAGGTGGTCCTGTCAGTATTCGTAAATAGTTAAACTTTGTACACTCTACAATAACTTCAGTTTAAGTACTTTCTATTTGCCTATTTAAATTTAATACAGTATTTATGTTATAGTATAAATTAAGTTCACACCAAGTTCATATGAGTGTCTAATAGTTCATTAATCCAAGCCTTTTTTTATGCTTCTGATGCCCCTTTTACATTCATTTTGCCACATATATAACTGTATTTGTTGATTCTTTTAACCATTTGTTCTTTGGGTGCAAAAGCTTAATATATAGTTAAACTGAATAACCACCAAAATAGGTCCTCCTCACCACCAATGGCCTCTAGGATTTATAGCAAGCCCATCGCCTCTGTAGTTTCTTCAGCCAGGGGTGCTAATGGAAACAGTTACTTGATGACATCTGATGACATTATATGGATTAAACTAACCATTAAAAAAAGAGAAAATAGGTGTAATCTGAGGACTTACATCTAGAAGCACAATTTTTCACCCCTTAAAAAAGGAGCAAAGGGGAGATAGTATGATAGAAAGATATTAGTTACTAGACATGCTGTTGTCAAGATCACAACGACAAATAGACTTCTACATGCAAATGTCCACATATTTTAGAATGAGATGTCATACCATGGCCGATTCTAACAATTCGGTTGTAACTCAGGTCCAGTATACGGAGGCGTGTCAGATCACGAAGACCTTCAATGGTTGCAATATTATTCTTTGACAAATTCAGCATATGAAGTCCTCTTGGAAGAGATCCTGCAGTTATCCGAACTGCACGTGGATTTCTAAAAAATATAAGTAAATACCTAAAACAATATAGAGTCCAGTGACAATAAACATGAAAAATGAAGTTTAACCGAACTAGTATATATTGAAAAGTTCTTGGTGCTCTAGGAAGCATACCTATAAAATTTCCTGATAAGTTTAGCACTCTCAAGCTAGAAAATGCGCTTAGAAACGGAACCGCAACCAATCCAAGGTTGGCCATTTGTGCTGAAGATGAGGTAGCAGTCAAGGATGAGATATAATTGTAAGCTACATCCATGCCAAGGTTGCTTTTAGAATCAGGCTTTATGGGAGGAATACTGACTTCAACTTGAGGTTCCAGACCTGAAAATGAAGATGAGCTTTCACCAGGTTCTTCTACATTACCATTTTCAATATTAATTTGGCTGATCCACTCCTCTATGCGCTTAATGTGGAACGCTTCGGAATTCAGTTCAGCACAGTTCTGGATTATAGTCTCTATCTGAAGATTCTCGATCTTTTCATCATATGTTTCTGTTTCTTTCCCTTCATTCGCTGAAGTAAAATAGTCATGGGAATGATAACTGTTAATAGTAGTTTGATTATCACAAGCAAAACTTTCAGCCCAGTATTTTCCACATGCCTCCTGTCTTCCAATTAACCCACCACTTGTATCAGAGTGAGGGTGTTCATCCCCTGAATCTACAGGGCATGGCGAGCCTTTCCTATCTTCATCAGATTCTTGTAGCAAATTATAAGAATTTGATGGAGACCTGAGTTTGATATGATTTGATTCAGGAGAAACTACTTCATCACCATCATGACACTCAGGCTTCTCTCCATGATGAGAATGTAAATCAAAAGATCTAGATCGACGCCTCATTTCAGTATCTTCCATTGATTTATCAGTATCCAGTTCGAGGTTAGCTGCTGAACGTGATCTTGCAAGAACAGGATGATTATCTGACGACAAACATCCAGAGTCGACTATGATGTCATTTGATTGCCCGTCAACATCTGCATGATGGTTGCCATCTAATTGCTTCATGACCTCGATAGAGAAGAGAGAATCATGACGGACGTGATCAGCTGACATATCAAAAGGTTCAACAAAATCATTTTCCTTATGCTGGGTATCAAAGTTCGTTCCCAAGTTCTCATGGCTGTATAACCCAGGGGAAGTGTTTCCATCAGGTAAATCATTAATTCTCTCCATGCTCTTCTCATGGGGGAATTTAAATGAATATTGTTGATGTACTTCATCATCATCATCTGTGCCATCACCACCAGAGGAACCTTTCTCTTTATCTAGGATGCTTCCAAGAGACCGACTTTTCTTTATGCCAGACATCTGAAGATATTCTTTACTATTCCCTGTATGGACACCCCCTTTTAAATATTCTAATTTCCAGCATTCACCATGAGAAGATGGACTGCTGGGTTGCTCCGTACTGCTATTTGAAGCATTATTAACAATATTATTTGAATTTTTACTTGCAAAATCAAAATTAACTTTTTTCTCTTGATCTTCGGATCTTTTTGCCAGGGTAGAATGCATTTTACCACCTAAATCTTGAACTTTCTGAAAGAATAACAGGATTCTTGGTTTCAGAACTTAAATAAAGATTCCGTTCACGTTGCAAGGAAGACACAAGCAACAAAATAGAAGAACACTTTCACATACCTTTGGTCTTTGGTAAACGCTGGGATTTGAAAAGCAAGAAAATCTGACCATTATACTCAAGGGAACAAAGCTTCAAACGATCATTATTTCAATACCAAGAAGCAAGTTTAGACTTGGACCTTATCCAGCTAGAATTGGAAAAATAACCCAATTACCCAGGGGAACAAGCTAGGTATGACTAATCAAATGATCAACAACTGACGGGCAGTAGAACTTTCGCCACTGTCTATATTAGCCGTAATCAAGAAAAAGACCCTCCAAAACACGACAGAGTCTCCAAATAAAGGATGATCTTGATCCACGAAGAAAGAATGATGAGATCACCCAGTCATTACAACCCCACACCCACTTAGAGGTGCGAGAATGACAAGATGGTTTTACAGCGGCCAGAGTGGAAAAAAGCTTTATCAGCTAGTGAGCTCCAAAACCAAATGCTTAAGCGAGATGCTAACCTGCAAAATATTAAGAACTGATAATTGAAAAAACAAAATCAGGATAATTTTAACAAAGTTGACCTTAATCTTTAATTAAGGACAGTAACAAACTATCAAGACAAAAGATGTAAAATTTCTCCTGCATGAACAAAGCTTACTGTAGTATTAGATGCAACCATTCTAGCGTACCAATACCACTGCAAAGTGTAAATCAGTAAATCAACAATAAGAAAATCCCAAATACATGCATGCATGCGTATGTGTGTACACAAGTACACATATACAGCTGGAGCTTCATGATCCGTCTTATACTCTAAAACATCAAAAAGGGAAAATACCAAAAGAATTTCCTATCATTTTTGCTTAACTCGGAGAAACTAATCAACTGATATACAAAACATTAGAATCAAAATAGATTTAACTGGACTTTGTTAGACATGATTTCTCAACTTTCCTACATTTGATGCACTCTGCGCAAAATTTTGAAGATCGCAGATAAACCCCTTCACCTATACCATCAGTAGCAGATATCAAAAAACACCCCCCCCCCCCCCCCAAAACAATGCTGTCAACTCATTTATTAGCAACTAGCACCCCTGGATTGTTGTTTTTAGAAAGATAAATTGCAGGTAACGCCCCTCTACTCATGAAGCAAGTGTGGGCTACACGCTAATAAATAAGTCGAGGGGGATTATTAGCTATTGAGGGTATAGATGAGGGGGTAATCTGAAATTTACTCTTTTGAGAGTAAAATTGGTGAAATATAGATCATCTTAACATATCATAATATTCCATAGAAAGCTTCCATATCAACTTTTTTTGCTGGGGGGGAGAGGGAGGAAGGAGAGTTGGGGGATCCAAATTCAAATTTGATTAATTAGTGACAACCAAAAATAAATTATCAAGTAAAAAAGAAAATTTTGGTCAGCCTTTTACCAATCTTAGAATAGCAAACAAGATCTAACTTCAGCTAATGTACACTAACAAATAAGCACAATTTATTCCTCTCTAAACGTGCATAATATCTTACCTGCTTTCATGTGTTTCGTTTCCTAAATTTTCTTTTAAGAAAAGCTAACAGAATATGGGAGACAGGTGGAAAAATATGTTACTAGTAACTCCCCATGTGATTTTCTATAGAGGACACTCCATATGATTCTCTTTTGCCCATATCGGGGACAATGAGATATGAGAATCAGCACAAGGGACATCAGGCTGCACAATCAAAAGGCTCCTACAGAGGCGAATTTTCTGAGGTGAAGAAGAGTACGTCCCTCCACCAGCTCCCCCCTAACCTCGTCATGTCAGTTCCTACATTATGTACTATCTTGACAATGACCCACTACCAAGGACAGGATATGGATCGGATACCACTCACCAAACCAAAATTACAAAACTTTGAAAGAGAACGATGATCTAAGATAACTGAAAGAAATTATGTAAGAGTTGTCTGAAATAACAGAAAATAGAATCATGACCTATCCTTAATGGAAGAATTTATGCAAATGCTACCAAAGATAACCAAACTGATCGGATCAGTGCAGCATTAAAAACCAACATGAGAGACAGGATTTTTTTCAAACAGTTTTGTTTTCAATTGAGACCCCTAAAATCCAACTCCCGCTGATATACAATGATCGATGAAACTAGTCTGCTCAAAAGCAGGATACTATCCTATTCAATGGATAAACAGCCTAATACTCTGCAGCTTATTACCTCTCAGTGAGATTTACTCATTTTCATTAAACGTTTTAAAATTTGAAGTCTTTGATCTTGAGATAACCTTAACATATCATCTCTATTTCATAATCTTACAATAAAAAGATAGTCAAAGTATCTGGAGCTACCAAATCCACTCTAATCCAGAATTTGTAGTAGATACGACTGATAAGTAATCTGACCTTATCCATACCAAGATCTCAGAATTTTTGAAAGAATTCCTTCAATCAATAAAAACTGTAGAATCTTTAAAAATTAGAACATAGGCAAAAAAAAACCTTCAGTCACATTAAATAATTGTCTACCCAAAAACAAAATTAAAAATGTTTCTGCCACACTTTTCCATCCACCTTTCCATCAACCTTTCAGGAGAAAGAACTACTAAATATCTTAAACTATTGAAGCAAAGTTCTACTCTCACAGTTGTTCTCCAACAAGATTAAAAGGGGAAATTCATCTTGTTGGGAAAGCAATGATATAAAAAATTGTTAAAACAACCAAGAGAATCTACAAATATGTACCCTTAAAGGAATTTATATCAGTCAAATAACTGGAACTTACGGCGACAAAGTTTCCCATCCTATTTAGTAGTTCTCCTCCCCAAACAACGCAAATGCACCAATTTCTTCCACACGATCTCATCGTCATCTCCTGATAAGTCCAAACCAATGAGTTACCTAAGGCTATGAAGCCATATCTTTAAATAAGATGCCGTATCAATCTCAAAGATCGAAAATCACCCAATTCCTCTCACAAAATCATGTTTTCCTCTTCCACTTTCTCACTAAACTTCTACTGCACCCAAACAATATATAACCTAACTTACCTAACTCAACCTCTCCTTAAACTAGGTAAATAAAACTCTCAAGATCTCAACAAACAAACTTTTAAATCCTATTGAACAATTCAAAGATCCAAAAACTGGACTTTTTTTTCCGCTCCCCACCAACCATCAACACATATTAAAGCTCAAATATCAAAAACTATCAATACCCAATCTTTCATATAATATCAAAACAAAAAGCCTAACAAAAATCTTCAAATATATCAAGATGTAATCAAAGAAACAAATAGAGGTAGAGAAAGATCGCACTTACCAGCCAGATTGGATCAGAAACTTCACGAGCAATGTCGCCTTATTAGATTCAAGAAAATAACAAAGAACAAAGATTATGCGGTATGAAAGTGTTTTTTTAAAAAAAAAGGAAAATAACTGGGGGAAAAGATTGGAGTGAAAATTTGAGGCTGAGAAGAGGAGAGAGAGATGGCGGTGGGTATTTATAGGGAAAAAGGGAGGGGAGGCGCGTTCAGCGCAGAGCCCTAACCACAGAGGGATTTCAGCTGGGTCCCACCAACAACCCTCATGGCAAATAGAAATATTTTCATTATTGTTATTGTTATTATTTGCGTAATGATAACATTTGTCCTGTTTTGTAAAAAATTGTTTTTGAGAAAGAAAACTATATCTGGTGAACTTTGTTAGTTTCCTTCTCCTGTTTAAGGTCATAATTCTAAAAATAGGAAAAAACTATAATTTTAAATGAAGAGATAAAAAGAAAAACGACACCTAATTCTTATGAAATAAATTGGATTGGATCTATCTTTAATTTTGGTACAGCTCCTCCATTAAGTAAGTCGTTAGAGCCAACTTATGCAAGCTATTGTTGGGTTTATATTATGACTAAATTAAACAATTAGTTGAATAAATTTAATTAAGGCTATGAAAGCTTGTAAATGTTTAAAAGAGCTCCTATCTTGTCTTTCGTTTATTCTACTTTGGTAAAAAATTTAGTGAAATTATAAACTTGTTTTTATCACATCACCACACACGTTAGTGAGATTTAACAGAAGTTTGTAGGTAACGTTATGAACTTTAATTATTAACTTCCAAACTTAAAAGAACCAGATGAAATT
The DNA here is from genome assembly GCA_037177215.1 of Asparagus racemosus. NCBI lineage: Eukaryota > Viridiplantae > Streptophyta > Magnoliopsida > Asparagales > Asparagaceae > Asparagus > Asparagus racemosus. The sequence goes on from JBAKGM010000139.1 coordinate 9,300,921, forward strand.
TGCCCGGTAAATAAAGGAGCTCTATGAAGGTTTTGCCTTAATTGAATATATATATCTATCTCATGCTTGGGATTCGGTCTCCTTTCTGCCAAATGTTTGTTTTCCTCGTAGCTTGCAATTTCGGCCTTTACAAAGATGCAGACAAAGTCCATCATAACGTAGGCAAATGCCCCACCCCTTGTTTCCATAATTACTACGTTATTACCCTTATATTTGTTTCCTATAGCACTAGATGGTAGGGCTGGAAATGAATCAAATAAGTAATAAACCGTTTGGTTATTATTCGTTTAGATATTCGATCATATTCGATTCGGTACTTTATTTAATTGTAAAATAAATATTATTTTAATATTCGACTCATAAACAAATAGAATTTAATCAGAGGTATACTCGATTTGGTTTATTATTAAATATTTGTTTATGCTTTACCTTTTATTCCTCTAAATTTAATTTATCATAAACTATTTATTATTTAAAGTGACACTTGAGATATTCATCATGCCGACATATATCATAACAAAATATATGTAAGAAATAAATTCTTATTTTAATTTTAATTACAATTATATTCTTAAGTTGCTAAAATAACTTTGCTAGAACATGTATTCATATAGATTTGAAATCTATAATGAGATGTTATTCTACTTCTACATTATTTGCATTAAACTAACTTTTTATATCATATAACATTATAAATATACTATTACTGTTGATAAATATATAAATTAATAACTAATAAATATATGAATTTAATAATTTTAGTTGTGACTTATTATAATAATCATCATCTAGTTATGCAAAATGTAAAAAAGAAAACAAAACAAATAATTTACCAACATGACTCCACCAAGCATGCTAACAAGTATTTACGAATACTTATCGAATAATGGTTTAATTAAACGAATTGAATTTGATGTCTCTTACCTATTTGACAAGGATTGAAATTCAAATTCAATAGAGAAAACCGAATTCGAATTCAGATGTAAAGGTATTCGATCAAATTCTATTTGTTTCCACCCTTACTAGGCGGTGTCATGGTGCTCCAAGGACACGAGGGCTTCTAGGAAATTCAGTTGAATACTATATTTAGCACATCTACACCAGTTCCTGAATATAATAGCTGCATGGAGACAGGGAAAGCACATCGGCGGAAGACGCCCATTAGATTGCATTGGGATATTGTTGACATTTGTCAAAAGATATGGTGATATTTATTTTTTATGCTTTTTGTTTATTTTAATCAAAAATTAATTTGACATCAAAGTAAGGAATGAATCTTTTTCTCAGTAAATGCACAAGGGTGGACATGGGGAGAAATATAAAACAAGGGTAATGATAGACACTTACACTTGTAACACCAAGAATTTAATCGTGACATTATTTATTGCAGTTTCGGATAAGTTTTTTTGTAAAATACTGTTTGCTTTTGAACTTATTGTAAAATTTATTGCACGCCCGTGAGATTTTTTAGAACTTATTTTCTTTTTTAACTTTATCTCTATTTGTTTAGTATATTAAGTTAGTAATTCACATTTTTTTTGTCGCTAGTATAGTGCACGTGCTTTGCACAAGAGTATATCTATTATATTTTATATTTTTTGAAATTTTTTTGTTGGCTACAAAATAATGAAATGACTTATCTAGCAATATAAAATCTGAACAGTTACAATTTTATTTAAATAAATAAATTTTATGATAAAACTATGTATAAAGAACTGTATGATTAATTATTATAGTTTAGATAATTGTTATAATTTATTCATAATTTATT
>JBAKGM010000139.1:9304375-9318901 GCA_037177215.1 Asparagus racemosus
CCCTTCCTTCCCATCTCCTATCCAATGTGGGACTAAACTTTCCCACTACAAAGTCAAGTTTTAAGTTACAACTCCAATATATGTTATAAATAAAATAAAAAAAAGACTAAAGGGCACTTAGATACCCTATGGTTTCATCACCTTTAAACTAAAATACCCTAAGTTGTAAAAAGTAGCACATAATTACCTTAAGTTGTCCACAATTAGAATATGATAAATACTGTTGCAAAAACTCATTAAGACAAAAATAACCCTCAATAGAAATTTAATAAAAAGATGGAGGATAGGTATAGTCCTTATAAATATGACAATAATGGGGTCAATATAATTATTAAAATGTCATGTGTTAATCATATGGGAGTGTTCTTAGGAATAATCCCATCATGCAACTAACAAAAGGTACAAACATGCTATATTTTTGCAACCTAGGGGATTAAAGTGCTACTCTTTTACAACTTAGGATATTAAAGTACCATTTTTTACAACTTTCGACATTTAAGCGCAAAGATGGTGAAACAATAGGGTATTTAAGTGTAGTTTAACCCAAAAAAAATGTATATGTTGAATATAGTAGGATATAATTTATGGTATTGTTATCTTCTATATTTTGGTAACGTATCTATCAATCTATGGTAGTGCATATACATCCTCCCTACCTAGTATTTAGATTTTTTATATTAAATTTCACGTCATCTATAAATTAACATACTCATGTATCCTTGAATGATCAATAAAGAGAAATTTCTTTTCTTCTTAACAGTATTATAAGATAACATTGTCAGCTAAGAAAACAAGATTATGTGTCATATCGTTTCTTTTATGCATTCTAAATTTCAAAATTATGTCTTATAACAAATAGCTAGTGTGATTTTTGCGTTGGTGAATAATGACTTAGTGATGCATGTGAAACATAAACATTTGATCTCGGATACTATTCTCTATATAGTCTCATGACAATGTGATCTCTTGAATCGCCAAGTCTAATGGGGATTTAAACTCAGTTGTCTCTGTTATTGCTGTTGTTGTTGTTGTTATCTTTGATAAAGAAATCAAACAAAAGTTTTCCAGCTGACAAACACACATAAGATGCTCTAAATTGAATATTTTGGAGCTTAATATTTTCACTAACCTCGTCCCTGCAAGTGTTAGTCCAGAGAATTTAGGAATTTACGACGTGTTCTGTTTAATTCTTTTGCATAAAAACTGGCACGTAAGAAGACTTGGCAACAGTATTGATCTAACACGCTGTAACTAACCTGGCATCATAAGTCATTCATACATCTAGTCGGAATGTTGATAGAAAAATTGTTGTAATCAGCTGATTTCCTGCCAAAGAATATTATTCTCCAAGATGGCCTAGGATACTAAACGACTAGGCCATGCTATTATTGTTCTTGATAAATAGAACTTATATAAGTTTAAAATAGAAATTTGATAGGTTCAACTGTAAATTTAATAAATAGTAATAGTTAAAAAGTTCTAAAATTAGCACTGTAATTTTGACATATGAGAATATTCGGGTGAAAAAATTTCACATTTACATAGTAAAGGATGCAAACTTATGGTGTATAAACGCTGCGAAAAACAAATTGAAAGTATGTAAATTCAAAGTGAGTGAAATTGTGAGGTTAAAGCTACTTAGCCGGAACTGTTGAACGGAAACATGGTCAATTTTTGTGTAAGCAGCCTGTTCCTGGCAAAATGGCGAAGGTTACAATATTATATTATGGGGTTTTCACTTGCCAATTTTAGTATTTAAATAGGAAATTGTTGCAAATCCATTGGAAATTATTGGGAATTTTGATATTGCCTATTTTTAAGTTGGAGTGGTAGAAAAACGTAGTATGCTAGTTTTAGGGATAATTTGATAAATATCAAGATCTACGGGACAGTTTGCAAATATTAAAGACGTGAAGGGTATATATATGCAAAAACCCCAAATATTATTGTCCAAAGTGGGCTGCAGGCTAAGGATACTAATAATATTATTCTGCAAAATGGGCTTTGGCTACAAAAAGACTATGCCCATTCTTCACCGAACAATTTAGGTGTCGGGGATGGGTCATTGATACAATTTACAACCACCAGCCCATATTATCAAAATAGAAAGAATGTAAGAATAGAATGCATGTTTTTATGCTCACGTTTAGGTGTCATTAAAGAATGAAGTGGGAATGAAACTTTTTATTTTTGACATAGATAATTAATAAATAATTTTTAAAAAATTTGTATGAATTTTTATTTTTTTGATTCTGACTTAAGTGGGAATGCCCTTTCCCTAGCAACTCATTAGGAATGCTCATTCCTACAAAATATAGGAATGAAGGAGAAGCGAGAAAGGACATTCTAGCTTCTAATATAATGGTGTGTTTGGTATGTATGAATGAGAAGTGGGAATGAGCATTCCATTCACACTTGTTCCCGCTTACGAAATGATGCCTAGTTTTTATCCGTTTTTCTAAAAAACCCTCACCTTTTTATTTTAATGAATAAGTCCATAAAATTTACCCTTTTTTTCTAAGAAGCTATCAACTTTCTTTTTATGATAGCAAAGTCTCTGAGTTCTACCCAACCTTCCCCCCCGCCCCCCCACCCTCACCCCCCCATAGTGGGCGTAGGCTGGGCTTGGATGACCCATGAACAAGCCCGCTGGTTTTTTTTTTGTTCGGCCGCTACCCGAGCCTGAGCAGGCCTCGGAGGGCTGGGCCGAAGACTTTGTCCCTGGGTCTAGGGTTGGACCCAGCCCGGTCCACGGCAATTCGGGTTGCGGTTTGGCATGTACTTCTTTTTTCTGTTTAGTTTTTTCTTTCACGTACTACTTTTTTCTATTTAGTTTTTACTTTCAATTTTTTAGTTTTCAATTTTTTTGCTAGATTAGAATGTATAGTTTAAAAAGAAAAACGTATATTTTATCTTTCTAAAAAGTCTAAACCCTATAAATTTATCATTAGTGATGGAATTATCTCAAATGACAAAATATTCACAATAATTTGAGTGTTTTCAGTAAATCAAAATGACTATAAATAGTCATCAAAATACTAAATAGAGCTTATAAAATCTCTACTCCTACTAAAATTACAACTCAAATGCCAAGAGATTGTAATTCTCAATTGAGTTGCTATTAAAATTTTATCAAAATGTAACAATTACCTAAGGCAGGCTGGGTCGGGCATATGAACCGGACCTACTTCTTTGTCCATGTGTTTAGAGCGGGACCTAGCCCAAGCCATGGCCCAGGTATATCACGGGCCGTGTCTTGACCCCAAGGCAGGTTGGGTCGATTTTGGCCTGCTGTTTGAACCCCCACCCAAAAAAAAACAAAAAAAAAAACAAAACAAAACAAAACATAAAAGAAGCCACCACCTCTTCATGTTAATTTGGGGTTTTTTTCCCAAAAAGCTGGGGACTTCTTAGAAGGGAGAGATGAAACTTAGCATATGTTTGAATGACAAGAAGTGTTGGAAGTAACAAGTATAAATTTATTTGTTTCACATATTTTTGAAAATAGCGAAAATAGTTTCAATTTAACTTTTTTCAGATAGTAATTGAAAATATTATTAGGAAGAGAGAAAGAAAATCTCTCAGGATTTTATTTAGAAATGGAAAATATCCATATAATGCATAATTTGATATTATTCCTAAATTGACTTATATTTCACCTACTTCTAAGTTTTGAATGTTGGAAAAATATTTAAGAAGTAGAGATGACACATCAGCGTCACGTCAACATTTAAGAAAGTACTAGAAATATCTTTTTCAGTAAAACATACTTTTTTGCTCTAAAGTAGGAGAAATAGTCTCTTTTACTCTTACTTCAGCTATTTTATAGCTACTTCCACGCAAACAAATAGGCCTAGTAGCTTTGTTGTCCAAAAAAGAATTTCTTAGAAAGGAGAGGTAAAGGTCAGGGGCATTAAAAATAAATAAAAGTAAAAGGTTGGGAGCTTTTGAGAATAGTGGGGTAAGACTCAGGACCCCTTCAGACTATTTTGTGCTGAAAATTAAATTGATGATGCAAACAGTGATACACAGAAAGGGCGCGTATTGTAACAAAAGAAAATACAGTGACAAACGAAGCACAAGTTCTTCTTTAGTTCGTCCACCCACAAAAAACAGCCATAGATGCAAAACGATCCTCAGTACTTAAAAATTTGAGAGTTAGCCAACAGCCACAATCATAAATTAGCTACCAGAATAATACATTAGTAACTTAGGGCCATCACTTTCTACTGCCTCAATCCAAATATTGTCAAAACAGCAGCTATTCCATGTCTTTTACAGCAACATTTCGAAGAACCCAGCAACAATCTGCAGCACAGGCAAAAGACCTTTTATTCAGAGAGATAAATAAGTTAAAACCGAATGGTAATAAAGTGCCTCGCATCAGATATTTATGTGAAAGTAAAACAGATCGCTCCAAATTGTTCTATATGATTATAAGATATTTGTTGAATGTAGGCACTCCATTGTACAAGACCATTATTTTTCCATAATCAATAAAGAAACTTCTGATCCTACTCCTTGCGCACTTTTTGGCAGTATAAAATTCTTAACTTATTCCTTTAAAAAAAAAATAATAGCTCGTATTGGATGCCTATCTGAACACTTTTTTTTACGCTTCCCCAGAGATATCTGAACACTTAGATGAGAGGCATAGTGATTAGTACGCAAGCAAATTTAACTCTAACCAGGTCAAATATTGTTCTTTACAGCTATTGATACAAGGTTACAACGAGGATTAAAGCCTTGATTTGTGGAGAGGCAAATGGTTGGTCCCCTAATTAATTAAGGTTACCTCTAAGTAACCTTTCATTCTCAAGTTCTCACCTTTAACAAAAGTATAACCACAACTCCCTGACACGAATCCCCCACTAACCAAATAATCAACAAAACTCCCACGTTGACATTCTCCCTACTTTCTCATCAACCTCTAGAAGATAGAGAAAATAACTTCCAACCACAAGTCTCCACTCATAGCATATTACATGACAAATGAGTCTACTTTCAAAAGGTCAAAGGGATTCATCGGTGGAGAATCGTCATCAACATCAGAAACCCAAAAGAGATGATCAGTCTAAAGATGCTCACTATTATTCTGGATACTTTAATAATCAGAACCCTTTCCTTACATAGGCACAACTAAGCTCACTTATAATAAAAGAATGAAGAGCCTTGCAAAACAAGGCATCCCATGTCGGTATGTAATTATAAATTAAGAACAATTATGGGTTGCATCTTTTCTATGAAGCTGAAAGACCTTCAAAGGTTACAATAGTCTACAGTACAAGATAGGAAAATAATCGTGTTCATCGAATATTACTCTAAAACAAAGCACCCAAAGGCAGAACAATTTTTATGGGGCGAAAGAAAAGTACTGTTAGCAATGTGCCAAGAATTAAAAGATAGAAAATGATAGGTGCAGGTCTCATAAGATTAAATATGCTAAAAACTAGATAATAATTGAGGAACTCTCATAGTCATCTGATTATATTGCGAATCAGTGCCAAACATAAAATGTCCCAACCCTTGGGGTTTTTGTTCCGATAAGGAAATAATTTTAGTAACGAGCTCCTGGAATGAGTTATATCCTGCTATATCCACAAAAGCATCGGCAAGGAAAAAGTATTAAGGTGGTCCTGATACTATTGTTACATGCACCAGGGACCATCGCTATGTATGAAGCGCACAAGTTACATGAACCATCATTATAACAGGCCCACCTACTCTCTCTCGTATAGAAACCTGACATGTCATGCAAAATTCAGCTGATCAACCTTATTTGCTCTTTTCTAGTCTAGATTTTTAGTGGCTAATAACCACAATCATAAAACTAAAAGAGCAAACAAGTTCCTTCACGCAATCTCCTTCCACTTAAAAAGACAAAGCAATGTGGGGGTAATTAGTTAAAGATAGTTGGAGCTCTAGCTTTTGGTGTAGTCAGCATCTCTCACGTAGTTTAACCCAACCACCAACTAGCAAGATATTAAGGATCTCAAAGATCCACCAAAATTGGCCCCTTTGGAATTGGACTGATGCTGACTGGTGAACCGTACCTTCCCTTCTCCAACCACAACCACTCAAAATTATTAGTTTTTTCTTAGTTAGTTTATAGTCTAATGCATCACCTAATCCACGTGTTTTATGAAATAGCCATTTGATCCCTGAATCTTAAAAGTTAAATTTTTGGTCTTAGTCATATTGGTCGCTGTCAAGATTAAAATAAGTTTATGGTCATATTCTTATTAACCAGAGATATTTTATAATAGATAAATGAAAGATAACCGCTCCAGTCCACAAGCTCTAGCTCAAACTTGTGGATTATGTGCAATTTATGTACATCAAGCAATCTTAACATTAAAAAAGAGCACAAATTCTATCAGAATATCTCCTACCACAACCACACGAAACTACTACTTATTTATTTATTTATTTATAGTTTGAAGTCTAATTTGCCACCTAATTCATGTGTAATACTATGAAATAGCCATTTGGTCCAAAATTCTTGAAAGTTAGGATTTTCTCTCTATCAAGATTAGAATAAGTGTATAGTAATATTCTTATTTATTAGTTTCCTAGATATTTTTAAGGTAGGCAATTACAAGTTAACTGCCCCAGCCCACAAGCCCTGACTTGAAGTTGTGGATTGGATTGTTGTGCACAACTTCCATCAGAATATCTAGCATGCACCAGAACCTGCGAACCCCATGCACATTTTTCTAATAAGAAAATATAAAAACATTGTGAAATATACCTAATTTGTCAATTAGACAAATCAACCAATTGAAGATCCTCTCAAATCTCATACTAAGTAAAAAAGGATTAGTCGAAAAGAATAGACTTACTTAGATGAAATCAACCAATAACTTATGCGAATTAGAGCAAATGAGGTCTAATTTCTTGCGGGATTTTAGTGGCCGGAATGAGTCTGATACGGTCTCGTCATTGGCCGTTGTCCTAACAGAACTTGGGAGATAACTAAGCCTTGAAGAGGAAGAAAAGGGCTGCTGATCCTGCACCATCAAAATCAAGACTTAGAGAGGAATTCAGGGGATATTCCTAAAAATGCAACAAATTTTTTCCCCCTTCACATTTCTACAAACTAGATAGAAACGGAGAAGGGATTGTAATGATAAATAAAAGAAAGAATAACAAATAATTTCATGTACAAAATAATGAATACAACCATGAAATTTCAAAAACGAACATTTTTTTCATCTCGTTTGAGATGTTGGAATATAACAAGAAACGTATAAGTTGTTTTTCGTTTTTTTAAAACTAATAATATCTTCATTTGGATATCATCAAAGGATCCAAGAACACGAAATAACAGACTTTAAAAAAAAAATCTTCTAAAAAAAAAACAAAAGAGACAGAATTTTTTAGGAAAAAAACCAAAATACCTGAGATAGAGAAAGATCTGCATTTTGTCTCATTCTCTTCAAGGATTCATTACCGCAGGGACCCACCATTTCTTCATCGGCCTCCTCCTCTTCGCTACTCGAAGAACTCGTCGCCGCCGGCGGTGGCTCCGTCGACCACGGCACCACCTGCTCCTCCCCTTCCTCCTTTTCCTCATCACCCTCACCCTCATCCTCATCCTCCTCCTCCTCCTCCTCCTCATCATCATCATCCTCCTCCTCCTCCTCCTCCTCCTCCTCAACATCATCATCATCGGCATCAGCATCCTCATCTACCCTCTCTCTGCTCTCCGCTTCATCGTCATCGACCTTCTTCGATCTTCCTTCGACGCACCGATCGCAGACCGAGACGGCCTGGACGATCCTCGCTCCCGCCGCCTTCCACGGCGTCGGATCCTGGCAGTTCCGGCAAAGTAAAACCCTAGAATGGCGGGCGACAAGGAAATTCGCGCCGTGGACCTTCGCGTCGCAATCGAAGCAGAGACTGGCTTCGTCCGATTCGCAGTACATACGGGCTGTGCCCGCGCATAGCTCGCACGCTTTCATCTCCTTCATCTTCGAGATCTCCGGGGTTGATGCGAGATTTTGATTCTTTGATTTTCTTTGGTTTGTGAAATTCATGGGGGCTGATTTAAAGGGGGCAATTCTTCTTGGTTTGTCTCCGCAAGATCAGGGGGCGGTTTCTTTTCGCTTTATGTTGAAAAGAAAGGACGGTCCTGTCCTTGAAAATTTACTCCCATGGTTTTTATTCTTAAGTTTGGAGGACTTTCTTTTTCTTGATTTTTGAGATTTTATTATATTTATCAAGAATTAATAGAGGTGACATGTCATCTTGTGAAATCTATTTATGGATTTATTTTTATGGATTTTTAAGATCAAGTTTTTTGTTTGGATGGCAACTAAACAAATGATTGAGACTTCTAATTTGCTTACTAGAAAGATTGGACCGTGCCTCATTTGTGTACTTTATGCATATTTTATTCTAAATTAGCTGAGCATATCCTTCTAGAATGTATAATAGAGAAATTTTGCAACCAGTTACAAAAAGACTATAAGTAATGGATTGGCCCAAATTAAAAAAATCCAATGGGGCATTTTGCCCCATCGTTTCTCTTTTTTTTAAAAAGAGTAACGGCTTGGCCCTGTTCATTGCCTTCTTCTAGTATATATGGTAAACAAAAGAGAATTCAAGAGTATTGGAGAAATAGAAAAGATTTAGTTGCTATAATTTTTTAGACTATTTGGGGAAAGTGCAACTCAAAATTTTTGAGGAAAACTATCTAAGTGTTCAGCACTTAAGAGCTAGGGGCAATATCTATGTGCAAATTTTTGGCAATAACTTTTCATTGTAAGAATGATGACTTTTGATTGAAAACGTAATTTTTTTTTTCTTTTTTTCTTTCATTCCTTTACTTTTGTATATTTTGCTTTTTGCATTTCTTAATTAAATCAAGCAGGTTTTGAGGATTTTGTCCTCTTCCTTTGTTTCTTAAGTACTTCTCGCAAGGGCAGTTTCGTCATAACAACTTTAACAGTCTGAGCTCCCCAGCCGGCTGGTTTTGCTCAACTCATGCGCCACGTGTCACAACCTCACTCCCCTAACACGCGGATATTTTCCGGCCTACGTGGTATAGAGCCAGCGTGTCTGGATTCGATTCGCCTAACGTGGAACGCACTACTCCACTAGGGCAGGGCGCTCTCTGTAGAGCCCACGTGATCTGCACCTGACCAACAGGAGCCCACGCTGTAATGAAAACGTGCAGTCCCACCTTCTATGTCTATCTTTTTCTAAATTTCAACCATTCATTTTAAATATTTTTATTCGGAGACGGGTCTAAAATAATGGGCCGGGCGATTTGGACCTCGTGGCCTGACCTCCGCCGCAATTAGGCCATTACAGGGGAATGTGATGGGATCCCTTGCGAGATGACATGGCAAGTCCATGTGAAGAGGCTGAAGTGGATTATAGCTTTGCTGGTGAGGTTACGAAGATATTTTGCATGATATTGATACGATTACCTGTGGGTAAGCTGATCTGTGGATATTTTACAAGTTGACCCTTCAACTTTGAATGGTTTCGTAGTGACATGTCTTGCCGCTTTTTCGTTGGATGTTTTACGGAGTTATTTTGGGTAAATTTTGGAAGGAAGCCAACCATTCGATGTTTTATATTATTCACTTTGGGATGCATCTCAAGTATTTTGGTTTAATTGACAGGTAAAAGAGGCTGTGATTTTTATTTTCTTTTACCTTAGATCTCTCAATGGTAATAGGAAAAAGATAGCAGATCAATTCACATGTTATCTTTGTCTACAATCTTTTAGACTTTGAAATTATTGTTGTTATTTGGATCTCGCAATATATCTAGCCAAAAAGATTCAAGTATAAGTCCAAAATATGTAAACAATTAATCTAAATTTGAGTAGAAAGAATACTATTTATTTGATTCACTTACTTAATAACATGACCATTTACAATGATTTTTGGGACACATTCAGGATAGTTTGTCATACTACTTGATTCTATTAAATCGCTTTGTCTAGCCATATATTTTAATTTTCTTCTCTTGTAGGCCTTTCGAAAAATTTATCTAACCTATCATAAATACAATCCCGCCCCGCCTTACAACCAACAAATTAACACGGTTTTATTGAAAATGGCTCAAATAGGAAAAGAGGTGTTAATCCACGCTTGGACTTAAAGAAATGTTAAACTTATTAAATTTGAATAATTGTTGGAAGTAAAATTTTAACTATGCAAATCCTGTTATAATCCATAAGGGAAATTTCACCAAAATCTTATTAATCAGGGGTGTCCTTGCAAAAGAGTACTCCCCTATTCTCTATTCGCCAACTTGAAAACGAAGTGAATCTTTTTCCCGCTCCCAAGCAATTCTAGCCAACCAACTGCAGACGCCCAAGCATGAGGCCAGCCATCAACACTTTGGGAGATCCAACGCGCTCCCGCGTGTCGACAACCCCTTCCAAAGAAAAGATTGAGGTCGCATGGGCTGCCATTGTGTGTTTGGTTGGAGAGGAAGAGAAAACTAGTGGTGGAGATTTAAGTGGGTGAGCTGGTGGAGCGTCGGAAATCTACGTGTGGTTGTTAATGGGTGTGCATTATTTATGGTGCAATTTCGCATGAGAATGAGAGAGGATCAAGGTATGGTCATGATACGTTCAACCTTGAAGTTGATTGGATTGTTTTTAATTTGATTATTGTTGTTGCTGATCGATGTGGGAGAGTGATTTTTTTTCCCCTTCCTTTTTTGGGTATAATTGTACTACTTGGTTGGAGGGGTTAGCCGGTTAGCTAGTGGCTGCAAGTGGACAGTAATATACGGCTGGTTAGTTGTTACATAAGTTGGTGCTACATTTAAAGCAGATTTTTTTTTAATAACAAAAAAAAAAGTGTCACTGTATAAAATATTCATGATTTCAATCCATGAAAAAGACTTTCAAATTGTAGAGATATAGTACAATAGAAATTATAATTCTCAACCACTATCACAAACTTCATTACAAATGATAACAAGTCTTACTGTGGTGTCCTAGGAGCTCATATTTAAATCCAGTAACCACACATTTGGAAGTCGATGTTGAAAAGAAAACATTATTCTAGAGTCCAGCTAGTTTTCAGCCAGCGAATAAAGATGTCTAACCTATAAGAATATGTTAGAATAGATAATTATAACACTAAATCATTATCAAAATTTCAAAGTTTTGATACTAGGAAAGTGATCTAACAGTGTGATAATTAGTTTCAGTTGAATAAGTTGTAATCATCTGAATAAAAATGAACTAATACCATCTAGTACCCAAATTGTCGTGCGAAAGCTCCTAAAGAGAATCCAGATACTTGGCAGTCGTTGTGACTCTCAAAGGGGATGAATATGTCGTGCGCGTTGCCTATCTTTTGACCCCAATTTCGAAACAATTCCATCTTTTTCAGTAAAGAAAAGGACTGAGCCCTCTAATTTGAAATGAGCGAAGGAATACAATAAACAGATATTTCTTTTTTTAAGTTGTGGTGTAAATTGGTCAAGCAGAGAGTAGATGGTCCTTGTCTGCTGTGGATATTAATTGACTCAATATTTATATCTCTCAATATATTTGTTAAATAGCAATTTTTAAATTCATTTGATATTTTAAGTTAGTCATTTTCACCAATCATCATGAAATTAGAATACAGTCAAAAAAATATATTATATCACCCACCAAGAGAGCTAAAATGAGGTCAGTGTTAAGGGTTGGGGCGACAGATCGAGTACCAACCCTACAAATAGCCGGTGATGAATAATTGTCCTTGAACCTCAAAGCAAATAACATTAAGAAATTTACTCATTCATTGGAGAGAAAAAAAAATAGATATAGTAATCAAATTGTATAACTAAATAGATGAAAATGGTTTAAAAAGAAAAGACTATAGGGTATCTGAAAAGAAATGAATATCGAAAATGGAAATACCCGGATTTTAATTTGCTTCTCGAATAAAAACTTGATAGTAGTAAAAAAACTTGAACAAATAAAAATGTCTGCAAATTAGATCATAACAGAATTCTTTCTATTTAGCAACAATGGGCCTAGAAGATAAGAAAGCTTGCGCATGTCGATGTTTTCTAAAAATCTATAGTGAAAGTTCTTTCATCATTAAGAAATATCTTTGAGAAAGAAAGTGATAAGTCATCTTCCTTCGTAAGCAGTACGGCATTAGCAAACATGGGAAAAATAAATCGTCGACAGCAGGGTTCGAACCTGCGCGGGCGAAGCCCAACAGATTTCAAGTCTGTCTCCTTAACCACTCGGACATATCGACGGGTTGCTCCGCGTTTATAGAAATACAATTTAAAAGCTTTCAAATACCTAACTAGATCTATAGACCGCGATATCTAGAGGAAAGCATTTAAAGAGCGATCCTTACTCCTCACAATTTCAGCTTATTATTCCTCCTTTATATATAAAGAGAAATTTGTAGAGTTTCTAAAAGCACAAAAAATTATTATATGTTATATTATAAACGCATGAAAAATTAACTTGTGTCATATTATAAATATCCACATGCTTATCAAAAGATAACATGTGGACGACTAATCTTATATTCATCAAAAAATTCTCTTCAAAGTAAAACTATTCATAATTAGAAAATCTTAATAATTAAATATTTTATAATCCTTATCAGATATAGTTATCTATAACTTAAAAAAAATTCTCATAATTACATATTTAGATATAAACATTAAAGAAAAAACCTCATGTAAAGAGCCTCTCTACATAAAATCATGGATTAATTTTAGAAAACCCCCCAACTATTTTAATTTGAGAAAACCCCTTCAACTTTGAGTATATTGTAGATAAACCCCCTCCACTATGAAAATTTGAGATAACTCCTTGAACTTTCTTTACTTAATCCCCCTCAAATATGGGTTGTGTCTCACAAAACCCTCCTCAACTATTTTAATTTGAGAAACCTCCTTAAGTTTGAGCTTATAGTAGATAGCCCCTTCAAGCTTGAAAATTTGAGAAATCCCCGTAAACTCTTCTCACTTTATGCCCTGAAAAGCTAATATTATTAGATCTAGCATGTCACATGACAAGTAGATGACTATGAAAAGACCAAAATACCCATAAATTACCAAAAAATACTTTGATTTTTTAGGATAAGAGAAAGAGGGGAGAAAGAGTGTAGCAAGTAATGTAAACTGAAAATAGTTTTTTTTACCGGTTGGGGTTTTTTTTACAATTGAATGGGTTGATTCTCCAAAGGGTATTTTAGTTATTTTATATTTTAAAATGACTTTGGGGGGGGGGGGGGGGTTGGTGAAAGAAGTGTGAAAGATTGGGGGCTTTTGTAAAAACCTGAACTATAAAACGTTTAAATCTTCCAGAATACTGGTGATATGGCCTATTTTAGTGGTCAAGGGAAAACGTGTATAAGTCTGGCATATATACACATACACATGTAATATATAAATTACACTCTCCAAAATATAACAGGTTGACAGCAGGGTCTAGTAGAATATCTGAACACTAGTAACTAGCTATGAAAGAACTTAACTATACATAAGGTTCACCACATCCAAAATATATATTACATTGTCCAAGTATTTTGTTTATACAGCTAGCAAAATGCATAAACGAAACCCTTGTAAGCATCTACCTAGCGGTCCCTTATACCTGCGAATCCTTATTCTTGTTTGGGTCGCTGCCTACGAACAAATGCAGCAACAAAATAGGTGGTGAGTGAAAGGCCCAGTGGGTAACTCAAAAGAAAATTAGGAATACATCAATAGATATATCAAATATAGAAACGTACTGAGATATTCAACTATGAGAACTGAAATCTGAAAAGTACCAAACAATTAACAATCATGCTCTATTTATAGGATTCTGAGTTATCCTGATCACGGGACTATATCACACACATGCTTTCAATTATTTGCCCACTGGTGAAGTGTTACTTCACACAGGACTCTGTTTCCACCGAAATAGAGCATGAAAGAAAAGGACAAACAATTATGCGAGCATCATTTCTTAGCGAGATCTCATCAAATGTTACTGACAAACATTATTCATCATTTAAAAGAGATTGTGTACAATGACACAAATCAACAAGCACAGAGTATCAATCAATAGAAATTTCATATATGGAAATTCACACAGCATGAAAATCCAACAGAATGATACAAAATAAGGGAGTTGTTACCTACCAGAAATTTCAAGTCTAATACTCGAATTTAGTGTCCAACTCTCGATTTGCAAAACCTACATATTTATATCATGTATATATATTAGGTCATTATAATACGATATATAACTTATTGATGTTGTCACGCCCCGCTTCCTAAAATACACGGAAATGGGACGCGAACAAGCCCGCGACGTATTAGATCGAGGAGTATAAAACGGATACTCTTCTCCTCAACCTAACACACCAAGCGTCAAGCAATAATCATAATAAAATCACAGGTCTCACAGTCACAGTCTTGATCAGCCAGAATGTAATAAACAATCCAGAACTGCATGAAAACATACCACCAAGAAGTATCACCCCAGACAAAATAACTAACAGTTCAATACATCCAGATAAATACTAAACTGAATAGTCGAGG
>JBAKGM010000139.1:9319001-9333618 GCA_037177215.1 Asparagus racemosus
AGGAGAGACTTAGTGGGGATGTGTAGTTTCATTGAAGTTAGGGATTTGGAAAAAGATAGAGATTAGTAAACAATGAGAAGGCGGTAATCACGATGGGGAAGGAGAGGATGAAGAGGGAGTGAGGTTCTCTCATGGGTTTTGAGGTGGTCTTTTTTGGAGAGAAATTGGAGATGGCAGAGGCGGCAAAAACTTTTAGGGAAGAGAAAAGAGGGAATGAAAATGTCACTTCTGAGAAAAACTTCACAGTGAGCTCATAAAGCTGGGTTTCAAGGCCAACTCGCATAGAATACTAAGTGCGTTTTGGGGTTTGTTCACTGGTTATAGAGAGGAAAAAGATCCTTTTTCCTACATGCTTGAGATGAGCCGGTTAAATCACTGTCACCTATCATTTTTTTTTTTTTTGAATTTGCCAAAACCGAAGTAGTGAGACATGATTATTGTGATAAATTTTTTTGAGAATAAAAGATTCAGAGAAGTTAAATGAATGATTAGAATTGAATATTTATACTTTAGCGATTCGATAAAATATAGTTTGATTTTCATTTTTGTTTAAGAAAATAATTTTAAAAAAAGAAATTGCCAAGTGGATGTGCAATGGTAAGAGATTTAATAGAAGATATAGATTGGTACATAGGATTATTATTAGGATTAGAATTTTAAAATCCACGCTCCATTCCAACTCTATAGTTCTTAATGAGAAATTTTAAAATCTTCTCTGGACTTATTTAAATATTTAATATATTTAATTTTTAAAAATATTCCATATCACTAAATTATTTATTTATTAACATTGAATGCATTTACTTTTAAAACATTTGTAATCAACTTCTTTTTTATTTAATTCATTTAAAATGAAATATATTTAGTACTCTTTAATCACTTAACATATTTATGTTTAATATTAAATTAGATATGTTTATTATTTAATATTTCCTAAATATATAAATACATTAAATATTTAATATTATATTACATTCATTTTATATTTAGTTAAATGTTAGAAATGAAATATATTAAGTTCATAAATATCAAACATATGTAATAATTAAAAATTCAATGTGTTAAACAATAACATATTTAGTACTAACTCATTTGAATATTTGATGTCAAATATTTGATATAAAACTTTCTAAAATATTTAATATTTACATATTTAAATATACAAATTAGTTTTTATATGGTAGAAAACTAGTTATTTTCTTTGATGTAATTGAACACTACTTATTTTTATTTGGCTAAAAGGCCAATTTGGTCCCCGTACTAAGGCCTCGTACTCAAATTGTTCCCCGCACTTTTTTTTCTCAACTTAATACTTGTACCATACCTCAGTTACAAACTAAGCCCTTTTCTAACTTCCGTTAAATTTGGGAGTTAGTTTTTTGCTTATAACCACATTACCCTCAGGCTTTATATTCCAATTGATCCTCGTACTTATCTTCTCTCAATTTCATCCTTGTACCACTCTTCATAAGTTATATGAAGTTCAAAATTACTAAAATTAATGAAGGGGAATTGTATCAATCCAGACAAACTATTTAGCACTATCCAAGAGAACTGCAGATTTCACATGTACATATTTTGCATATATAGTATGTGCTTTTAAAAGCTTTGTACTGGTGGCCATTTGTGAAAAATTGTTGTAAGACCTCCATGAATTCTCTCATCCATATCTTTGTTAAATTTTATTTCTCAAATATTTTGTAGAAATCTAGCTCCATCTAATAATTACCATTTTATTAAAGAAATTCCAATATAAATTATGAAATTTGTAGAAACCCTCTAGCTCTAACCAGTTAGACTAGTAAATTTTAGAACAAAGTAAAAATGTATAAGTAATTACAATATAATTAAGAATTAGCATCTCAATATGAAAGCTAAAAGAGGCTTGGAACATGGCATGAGCTGGCGAGCATAATTAGTGATGATAAATGATTCCCGCAGACGCATGGCAATCCATTATAGTAAAGAAAACAGAAAACACTACAAAACAAATTATTACTCATGAAATAACAAAACAAGAATCAAAATATTACTTGTAGAAGAAGGCATCCAAACCAAGTGCTCAGACAAAAGAAAATAAAAATTATAACTTATTTTCTAAGATTACATCCACCATTGTATATTTTTTTTTAAAAATCCCTAAGCTTCATACGCTCAAACCTTCTAAATTATGTGTTTTGTTGATTTCCCCTCATATCAGTAATTTTTAAACAGTTTTCACCCCTCCATTTGAACGTCTGCAAACCACTTGTGCCTCTTGGTGGTGGCATGTTTTGCAAAGCAGTATAAATTATCAGTGATGGTGGTACTCTCTGTAGCCCAATTTGAGGTCTTGATAGAGGCGATATGGTCATAGGGTTGAAGATATCCCCATTATAAAGACCATAACCCCATAGCACATTTTGCTTGTCTTATCCCTTGCCTTTGTGACTTATTGCAGCTTCTCTTTGAGGCGGCCTTGCTTCAGCAGATATCACAACTCCTTGTGATGACCTTTTGGCCTATAAGAGGATGAAATTATCATAGAATCATCAATTAATCTTTAAAAAGATGCTCAAAACATTAGAATTTATATCACTTACCGGCAACTTTGGCCTCGTTTTAGTTGAGGTGCTACAAATTTCCATCTGAATGTTCCTCTTTTTGCTATGATTTTTCTTCATCCGACTTGCAAGTTTTTTATTTCCATGTGTTAGTCGACTATCACTTGTTTCATTGCTTCGATCGTGTGTTAGTTTACTAACATATATTCATATTCATTTTCTTGACTTTCTTCATTTCCATTCCCTCGACTTCCCTCATTCTCATTTCCTTGACTTCCTTCATTTTCATTAACCCCTGTATTCCTAGAGCTCTGAAAATCATTAATAAAAAAAGTATCAGTGATCTCTATTATCACAAATAAATAAATAAAATGCTTATGAACAATAAATACTAACTTTCTTCTGATGCCTAGGATTCACGGCAATGAGAGGCTTTTTGCATTGTCTTCTATTATGACCTTTCTCCCGACAATTGCTATATGTCATGACCCTTCCCTTCCTTGATATTTCAAATCCCTTTCTTGGTTCTTCATGTGGACATCTTGTCACGCCCCGCTTCCCAAAATATATAGAAATGGGATGCGAACAAGCCCATGACGTATTAGATCGAGGAGTATAAAATAAAATCTCTTCTCCTCAACCTAATATGCCAAGTGTCAAGCAATTAAACATAATAAAAATCACAGGTCTCACAATCATAGTCACAAATTACAGATGACAAGAATATACTAAATAAAATTCAGAACTCTATGATACATATTACCAAAATGAAATAATATCATCCCAGACCAAATAAATAATTACTCGATACATCCAGATAAAAGTTAAACTGAAAAGTGTACAAAACATCTACTAAACTAAGTAATGATATATCAAAGTCGGATGTCGAGCATCTACTATAATAAATAAAAACTAGACTTCTGCCTGTTCTTCTGCCCCATGTGTGTGGCACTCCTGCTGTGGGAACTCTGACTCAGATACCTCTACATACTGGACCTATCCGTCATCTAAATCTAATGTACACCATGAGAATGGAGTATGTCAGCGTATATAACACACGGCAAGATCCCACAACGAGATAGCAGTATAATAATAAATATAAATGTAAGCAAGTAATCAGGAACCGTCAAGATCTAGGTATGACAATCCACGTGACTATCCATGTAAATACGGATGATTAATATTTAGAAAATCTACAAAACGAGACGTAGTATGTCGAGCAAAATAATCCAAATAAGGAAACCCTCATGTATATACCATATGTCTCAAATTGTAAATAACTAAATATTAACCCCAAAACTATACACGAATGGCACATATGACTGAAATAAGCATCAGCAAGTACAACTCGTGTATCCGTATAACCAAGTGTCCTAACTGTCAAATGTCTCAACTTGGTATTTAAGTCTAGCCATTCTATATCAGGTCTCTGGTCTATATCTCACAAGAGTCAAAGTTCATACTACTCGGACAACTGACGGTTCACATTCTTCTACGCGCATCCAATTTCTGCGAAACTACGGTCTGAGGACTACGCGCAATCTGATTCCGGTTTGTCCGGACACAAGCAGGACTCAGGTGAATACACAAGTACACTGGCCACGTGCGAAAATAAGATCACTAGCCCAACAAACCAGCCCCAAGTGCGAAACAAGATCACTTGGCACGGGTCTGGAAGATACATAAACAACCACATCTGAATACATGAACCAAGACTTTCCCATCCCACGGTCTCAAGTAAATCAAGTCAATGATACCGGTTATAACCAAAACACGGGTACACCTCCTACAAGTCAACTCACACAGGTCTCTAAGTCTTGTTCATGACGCACAAGTCCTAAGTCATGAACTACTAACAGTTCTCTATACAGCAGATAGTGTAAATGTGTCTAGCGCTAAGCATCATCAAATAGCATAATAGGTGCATAAAACATTCGTAAAACAAGAATAAGAATTGCGATCAGTATGCTATATGCATGAACAATATCTAAGAAATTAAATGCACAGGCAAACCGGAAACATCGATAACCCACTACTTAGAATCCCGAAACGTCTCGTAAAATTATCAGTGACTGAAAAACACTTAGTTTAATAATAGCGTAAAAGAAAACTGAGAATAACATGCATTCATACATGAAATGTCACGGTTTATATCACATGTATGTTCACTATTAAAATAATCATAAAGAGTCTTTTTCCTAATTAAATTAATCAAAATAATCTTTTTCTCAAAAATCCCTTTTAAAATTAGGTTTTCATCATGAGTATTCTAAAATAATATTTTTATATTAAAATAATAAATATAAATTATTCTAATAATTCAAACGATCTTTTTATAAAATAATTCATTTAAAATACTTTTCTCACGATCATTCTAAAAATCCCTTTTTGGTAAAATCTCATAAATTATTCAAAAATCTTTTTTTCCTCCCCAAATAATTTCCTTTTAATCATAAAAATTATTTCAAAATACTTTCACTAATATTTCCACTAAATAATTTCTTTCAAAATTATTTTCGTCAATACAATAAATTCTAAAAATATCCTAAAATTACATTCTTGCTTCTAAATAGCACGAAATTAATCCTAGACTAATTCTGGCCTACCCAATCATCACGAATAATTTTATACTACCGAATATTCATTGAAGATGTAAATGTTAACTGCGCATATAATATCAAATTGGCACGAACTGCACTATGCGAGATAATTCATACGATATGAAAATAAGTAAATGAGACAACGATAAGAGGGATCTTATGTATAATAATTCATAAATATTTTGAAAATATAAATACGAGTCAAACAGTAACAGGATCTTGCATATACTGATTTATAAATATTCTAAAAATATAAGTTACTAGTCAAAAGTGACAGGATCTTGCCTACGAGTGAATCGGCCGGGGTTCTGGGCTACGGCGGGTCATGACAGGTTCCATGGCCATGCTGGAAAGTCAAACGGTTATATTATAAAAGAAAAGTTAGTAACGACGAGCGATATTCGAAGTGGTATAGCGAGAGATATACAATGAGCCCAAGTGAAAGGAAGATACCGTATGATAGTTGATATATAGGGCTACGCTCTGGCTAAAACGGCGGTGAAAACGGAGGCCGGAGGAGGTCAAAAACTGCGTGCGAAGTCAGACAATCATTGCAGTTTTTTGCAGCGTGTTAGTAACGACTAGCGATATTCGGAGCGGCATAGCAAGAGATATATAGTGAGCCCAAGAGAAAAGAAGATACCGGGTGATATTTGATGTATAGGGCTACGCTCCGGCGAAAAGGCGTGAAAACGGAGGCCGGAGGAGGTCGGAAACTACGTGCGAAGTCGGACAATCACTGCAGTTTTCTGCAGCGCGTTAGTAACAACTAGCGATATTCAGAGCGGTATAGCGAGAGATATATAGTGAGCCCAAGCAAAAGGAAGATACCAGGTGATAGTTGATGTATAGGGCTACGCTCCGGCCAAAACGACGGTGAAAACGAAGGCCGGAGGAGGTTAGAAACTGCGTGCGAAGTCGGGTACTCGCCGTAGTTTTCTGCAGTGCAAGTTCTCGCCGTTCGGCTGCTGTCGCTGCGGAGCGGCGGCGATCAAAGGCTGTGGCGGCATGTGGGGAGGAAGAGGGGCTGCGTGCGGGCGCGTGGCTGGTGTTGTGTTCGCGGCGTTGGTGCGGATGGTCGGGCTGTGTGCAGGCGGCAGAGAGAAGGAGAGAGAGAGATGTGGGGGTGAGGGTTTGTGGCTGGAGAGGAGGATGGCGGTCGTGGCGGAGGAGGATGAGGAGTTGGACGAGGGTAGGGCGGAGGAGAGAGAAGAGCGGCGGCGTTGCGGTTGTTGGCGGCAAAGTGGGGAGAGAGGCTGTGGTTTGGGTTGTGTGCGGGTGTTGGATGGCCAGAGCGGTTCGGCGTAAGGGAGAGGCGCTGGTCGAGGCGACGGAGTTGCTGGCGGAGTTACGGTTGCGGGTGTTTAGCGTGAGGGGGCTGCTGCAGCGTAGGGAGAGGGGGTGACGCTGGCGGTGAGGCGGAGGAGTTGGGAGGTGAGGCGGAGAGAGGGAGGAGAAGAGAGAGTGTGTGGGAGGAGGGGAAGGATGGGGCTGCGGGTTGGGTTTTAAAAGAAAAGAGAGAGAAAAGAGAAGAAGAGAGAGAATGTGAGCGAGAGAAGGATGGGTGCAGGGAGATGAGCACGAGAAAAGGAGGGGAGAAATAAGGGAAGAGGGAGAAAGGAAAAGAGAGAGAGAAAGAGAAAAAAAAATTTAAATTATTTTTTTTTGCTTTGTGGTCGGCGGAAACGAGGAAAAAAATTGGGTTGGTGAAGTTTGAAAAGAGAGGGCGTAGGTTGTTGAGGTTTGAAAAAAGAAAAGTATTAATATATAGTTATATATGTGGTTAGGGTTAATTACACGTGTAATGCACGTGGTGTAAAAATACTACTAATTACGTATTTAAAAATACAGATTAAATATCGTGATAATTTTGTAACAATTAATCAAATAATATCATTAATGAAATATTAATAAACTCTATCATAAAAATATATAATTAAATATAATATCCATGTATTTAAAATATCATTTAGTATTTTAATATTAAAAAAATATGTATCGAAAACCACGGTTATTACAGATGTGTTCTAATTTATTAGAATATTTGTTTATTATCATTATTATTTT
This sequence comes from Asparagus racemosus, assembly GCA_037177215.1. NCBI lineage: Eukaryota > Viridiplantae > Streptophyta > Magnoliopsida > Asparagales > Asparagaceae > Asparagus > Asparagus racemosus. Next base: position 9,326,212 of record JBAKGM010000139.1, read on the forward strand.
ATTTCTTTCTTTGTTCTTTTAAGACCCAACAAACTAGAGGAGGCCATATACTTTGCAGCTTTATGACACCCAATCTTTACTTCAGTTCATATACTAACTGAACACTATAGGCCATATCTGCTGACTGTTATGTATAATGTAGTCGTACTTCCAAGGCTGTTCTATAATGTCTTTTCTTTTTAACAAAACTTAGTGTCCAAGATTAAAGCCATATAAGTCGTAGCTCTTGGATCTCATCCTATCAGTTTGTTTAGTTTATGCACATGAACCGTTAGTGCTCATGTCCTGCCCATGCAATCCCTTGTTATTAAAATGAATGATTTGTGTATCCCTCAATATTCAACTATAATGTTCTACAACAAGATAACTTAATCAAGCACAAATATTATGTTATATTATACTCATTGACAGTGGAACATTGATAAGACTTTTGATATATAACAAGTATATAGCTTACTGCATACATGGATTATAAGGCTATAGACTTATAAAATCTTAATTTGAAACATAATACTAAGATTGACTTCTTGGTTCTTAAATTGAACATATGGTAAACATTAATCAAGTGGCTAAAATTATTTCGATTATTCTACATCTTAAGAAGAAGGGAATTACCTACAGACTTTGTCCCTTCTTTTCTCATCAACTTCGTACTACCACTTTACAATCTTGGAGATAATTTGTCACATATTTGTGGTGTGTAGGAAACAGGCTAATCATTAGTCATGTTCGTATGGCGGTAAAGAAATTTTATTCATTACCTCTCTTGATAATTATCTATGCATACGTGTACACATCAAAGAGTGATAAGCATCAATGTTGTCATAACGTCATTGGGTTATTTCTTGACTAACTCTTTGCATGCCAAAGTAGACATGTCTTGTGGGTGGGATGAGCCTACAGGTTTCCTTACATGCTAAGGAAACAAAACTTATACTCCTTATCGCTACTTGTTTAAAAGACCATTTTATTTATGAAAATACTAATGTCTTTAAAAATAATGGATCTAATTTTGTATTTTATATTTTATTTAACTAAAAAAAGTAAAACTTTATATATATAAATTACTTGAAAATTTTGAGATATTATAGGTTCTGTGAGACACCCATAGTTGAGGGGTATTCTCGAATTTTTAAAGTCGAGTGGAGTTATCTATAATGCCCAAACTGTAGGATAGTAACACAAATAAAATAATTGAGAGGGATGTTCTAAGACTTCCACCACAGTTGAGGGGTTCTTCTAAACTTAACCCTAAAATCATATATGCAAAATTATACATGTGTCAAATTATACTTAAAGTTGATGAATTAGTTTCCTCTTAAACTATTATTGATGAATTTAATATTTTTTTTGTTATTTATTGATTTGATATCATGTCTTCATTGATTTTTATAAAGAGAGGTTTTTGGTTCACCCGTGTCTCTTTTTACAATATTAATAGAACACAAGATACCATAAAACATATATGACATGTAAAGATTTATAAAATTTAAAACTTTCCTATTATTAAAATATTCCCTACGATCCAAAAAATAAACAATTAATTACACAAATTCTCCCTGCTTTATCTGATATTGTCTAATAATTATATTGAAATTCTAATGGGTTCTTTAAGATTATTCTTGGAATAAATATTTGGATTCTTAAAGTTTTTTATGGATATTAAATTTCAAAATTTTAAAAATAAAACATTAACATAAGATGACCTTTCCAACTAGCAAAATCTTCACAGTGCCTACATCGAAGAGATACTTTTCGTGTTGTGATCAAATGGAGCGTCCATATTTTTTATATCCTTTTTTATTTATTAAATATTTTAAAAAAGGGAAGATATACAAAGGAGGCTTTAATGATTAAACTACTAATTTTAAAATTTAAAATTTTAAAAGAAAAAAAAATCTACACGCTCATTTGGCAAGCTGATGTTTTCTTTTTCTCTTTTTATCTTAGCGTATTATAAAAGAGGAATATTATAAAGGAGAGATTGGGGGTTAAACTATTTAACACTAAATTTTAAATTTTAAAATAATAGTCATCTACCTCTTATTTTGAATTTCTTTTAACTTTCAAACTATTTGAAGAAAAAACTCCAATTTAGATTATTTAATTTTCAACAATCCATATGCTATAAGTCATTGGTATAAGCCATTTATATGCTCATATCCATAAAAAAATTGGATTATAAAACAAAAAATAGAAAATAAAAATAACAATTAGAAAATTTCTATTTAATTCAATTTATAAGCACATATATATGACTAAAGAAAAAACCTCTACAGACCAAACATTAGAAAAAAAAAGAATCATAGTTCTACCCTTCCAAGCTAATGATGTGGATTTAGTTTCCGCTACCCTCTCCGTATTACTTATTCTACATGTAAGACTCACCTGTGCAAGCACGGACAAAATACTTGTTATTCTTATACAAAATAAGCTTCTTATATATTTTTTGGCCCAATTGAAACGTAGATCAACCAAGGGTTATCATTATGTAAAACAAATAAAAGTGAAAAAACCTCCAAGTAGGGAATCAGACGAGAATGGCTAAGAGGTCAAGGAGAAACATCTGATTTAAGAAAATAAAGGTCTTCCAATTTTCGAGTGCTATAAAGTTATATCTCTCAACCTTCATGGCAACTTCAGAGAGTGTAATGGCGGTATCATATGGCATATGACATTTTAATCAGCTCAGATCTCATCATCCACAAACTTAATGCTAATTTTAATTATAAAAATAGATGTTGTTGAATGAGTCCATATTTTAGACCACAAACTCAAAGGGAGCTCAACCAAGCTTGTGAGGTTATTGTTAGAGAATAAAATTATAACGCTCAATGCTTACCATGCATGACTTCAGAGTTTTGGTCTAGTGATAGGGGTTCTTTGACAGGCATGAACTTGTATAATGCATGAAGATAATTTAGGTGAAATAAAGCAAGAACTTGGTGTGATAACAATAAGTTAATAATTTAAGAAGAAATTAGTAATTGTAGGAGTGGTTCAAATTTGTAGTAATGTATACTAAAGGGAGAAAATAAGCCTAATATATTATTGAATAAGTGAATTGACGTATCAATCAAATTTCGTTAAATGCTTGTTGTGGACACTAGGAATTACATGCATTAACAACGACATATAAGAACAGAAATGAAAAAGGTAAAAGAGGCCCATAAGAGCATATATATGTTTCACATGTCGAAATATTAACAAACATATATGCAATCAAGGTGTATATATTTCCCATCACAAGATTTTTATTGTAACATTTTATTTCACTAACATTTTCTCAAACATTCCAAATCAACCGCAACTAGCAATCTAAGATCAAAAAATAAAAATAAAAAAGAATAAAGCCATAACCAAATACCTAATTACCATAAATCTCAACCCCAACTCAAGGCTCTCCTCCAAGAGCCCTCCATCAACTCCGGGCTCAACCTAACCATGAGCACACAAAACTCCATCTGATTCAAAACGCCATCCCCATCCAAATCCCCCTCCCTTACCATTTCTTCAAGCTCATCATCCCCCAAGCCCTCGAGCCCGAGCTTCATCGAGTTCTTCTTCAAGCTCTCAATCGTGATCACACCTGTCTCTGAGTCCATCAGCAACTGAAACCCTTTGCATAGCTCTCCGATGAAGCCATCTGGCCCTAATCTTGCAGCCATTGATGGCAAAAAATCCTCGAACCCGATGAACAATTGATCTTTCATGATGCAATTTTTTATTTTTTAGGAAGCTTGGGATATAGGAGAGGTTGTATATATATTTATATTTATATTTATATATGAGACTTATATATAATGAGCTTCTTGGAAGGGAGATGGGTAATGATTGGGGATTTTTATTAAGGTTTAGTTGTTGAGGATTATGGTGTTGTTGATTAGGGGTTTCATGGACTATAGGTTAAGGTATGGTATGAGTTGATAGAGGGGGTTTAAGTTCCGGGAAACTGCATGAGCCTTTCTTGATTCCATCGGCATGAGACAGTGGAAATTTGACATTTGAACCCTCATCCATTTAGGGTTTTAAGAAATACAGTTCCCGACGCAGGTCTCTGCAAGTTAAATTTCTTATAATCACGGGTCAATTACGGCCGGTAGACCCCTTGTAATATTGCTATTTTGAATTTACTATTCCTTTAGCTTTATTTTTGCAAACAGAAGCCAACTAGTGATTTTTGACCGTTTTATTCTCAGGTGGGGCCTTTTAATTTATCAAGAAAATAAGTTCTTTCTCTGAGGGTAAAAAGTCAAATTAATTCACTTGGGATTCTATTTATAAAAGTAGATAGGTAATTAATTAAGTTCAGTACAACGAGACTGTAGGTCCGCTATTAAACCTAAAATCAAATGTGAGCCTAAACCAGATCAATATCACTTTTTAGTAATATGAATAATGAAGCTAATCCTTAAGCGATCATTTCTCATTACTGCTTTTGGTATGAGAAATTAATCACCTTAATTATGCTATTCGTCTTAAGACCATTGTGATGGAGGAAAAGCCTCTTTATGTATTACACATTACAATCTATGGAATTGGACTCTCTCGATACCCTAACACAAAGATATCGAATTTCAATTTTGGACTTAACTAATATTTAAACAGTTCTCACTCATTTAAAAGCAACGTCACTCAGTGTCCAATTAATTCCACTAATTTAACTATTACTCATGAAAAAATCAATGATGTCTATAAATATGATTCATTTAACTGAGGAAAATTTCTCTTAATTTGTTTTCAATCATAGAGTAGTTTATCAAAATCCAAAATCTCAAGGCTACGCTACCATTTTAAAGTGGATAAACCTAGCTAGCTACGAGTTACCATGAAGATGACAATATTTGTTTAGAGTAGAGAGAATTCCGGAGTTCACACCTGTTAGCAGTCAAAGGAGGGTAGAGATCCTCTACATCCTTAATTATAGAGAAGCTCTCCAACTCATCAATCATATCTTCTCACTTAGTAGATCTCATAAATGATATTCATTGTATAAATTATATAAATAACTCTTTTACGTTCGCTAATGATTTATTTGCTAACGTGTTTGTGTGGAAACTAGTCCACACAAAAATTAACTTAGAAGCTCACCAAAAACTAAAAAATTTGCCTTAAATTCATGACGGTCATTATGATGAGAAAGAGAAGATTCCAATTGAGACGAGCTAGGAAAGTGTGAAGAGGAAGTTTTCAATGCTTTTAATTTGATCAGTTTGAACTGCCCAACAACATCGGAATCTTTGCCTAGACGAAGAAGCATCAATTCTTGAATATAAATGCATCAACAATTTCGGAGTCATTTCCTAGCTGAATGTGTACATATATAGTATTCTAACCGAAGCCAGCGGATCAAGAATAAAAAAAAAGGAGAAACTAACAATAATATATAGCTCTTTACAAAGAAAGAAGTAGCATGAAGGTTTACAGTATACAAATAGGGAGCTTCAACTGTCTCTTTGCATGCACTTCGTATCGCTTTACTTTAATGATAGAATATCCTTTTCCGGAGAAAAGACGGGTTTAGTCTATATTATTTTCCAGCGTTTTTTTATTTATAAAAACCACATTTAAAATAGATTGAATAGAGAAAAACCACATTTGAAACTGTTTTTATATGTAAACCATCTTATAAGTGTGTTTAGTTTTCAACTTACCATTTTTTTTAAATTCTGCTTAATTAATATCTTAATTATCCAAACTCATTAGTTACACGTGTAATTGAGAAAAACGTGTTGACACATGTAACTAATGAGTTTTCATGAAAGCTCCCTATATCAAAGTAAAAGAGTATATAATACATAACATTACACGGTAGTAGCTTGATACCGAGGGGTATAGAAGAAGAGAGAAAAAAATTCACTTCACTGTAAAATTTCACTTTACTATCAAAATATGTGAACTAAATTGTGCAAGCTGGGCTGAATTGTACACGGTTAATTTCTGTTTGATTGTTGACTTGGTCTCTAAAGCTATATGGATTGCACTCCTTCGTTCTCTATGAACTACAAGGTTCCATTATTGCACTATCCCACATTGTTGGATAGGATTGATATGGGCCTCCAACCACGTCAAAAGTTCAAGATCATGATAGGTCAAGAGTAGCCTCGAAAATCTTATTGTTTTCTAACAAAGCAACATGTTTAGCAATTAACGATCTAGTTAGAATTAGGTATACAAGGAAAACTTATGAAAGAATTACAATGGAGAAAAGATGAACATAAGAGATATATGTATAAATGATGACAACTTTAAGATTGCAAAGAAGATGAAGCTCGAGGCCAGTGAAACACTGTCTCCTTAAAGCAGATTCGCTCCCTTCGGAGTGCTCGAAAACTAATGCGGACATCTGTCTCCCAGGATACAATGAGCTCGCAAGGCAGCCAGCACCTGCTCCTTGCTATGTGAACCGAACACGAAGAAGAGAACCGGAGGACGAAGATAGAGAAAGATCGAAGAGGAGAGAGATTGCTCTTATCTTTCTGAAGCTTGAAGGACTGCAGTATTCATAGCATGGTGAAGAATGGGCCTGTAGAAAATTTCGGCGGAGATGGAGGGGTAGTGTTCGTAGGTTACGCCGAGAAAGATTTGTAACTGCCCCACGTGCAGATAATGCACACAAAATTTTGTAACCGTCCCATAATTTGCATGATCGCCAAATCTGTAACCGCCCTACTCGCGAAATTTTTCTCGTGGGCAAGCTGAACCCGAACCCGACCCGATTGTGCCAAGGCTAAAAAATATCTCTGTAGGCAAAACTTAACTTGTTCTAAGCTCCTGAGATTTGGTGCGACATTCGTGTCCGTAGGTCGCACGCCTGCACACAAGTTTAGGCTAATCGGGCTAGTTCAGATCCTGAGATTTGCACCCCGACCTGCGCGGGCACGCGAGGCACAATGTCCCCAATAAGAGCTTAACTTCTATTGTTGGGATTTTACTTATAAACCAATCATCATTCTTTGCTCTGCTCAATGTGGGACTAAATTTCCCACTTGTTCTTGGCCCATTTAGAAACTATTTTTCCCATTCACCAAATTTTATTTTTTCCAACAATCCCCCACATGAATGGAAAAAAAAGATTATTTGATTTGACTCGACTTAGAAAGTTCTCGCATGATTCCTGCATAGGACAGGTTGGTATTACCCTTTGAACCTTCCCTCATGAAATATACTTACTTTACCAGCTATCCAGTAAACATAATGTTCTTGAACTGTCCTGCTTTTCCTTGTAAATGAACCATATACTTCACACATGAATCATTTTCTCAATGTACGGTTCTAATGATTATGTCTGGTTTGGCCATGGACATCAACTTGATTCTGCGAGAGTTTTAAGAGAATTAAGCCCCCACAATTCTCTTGTTTAAGCGGCCCCACTTCACTCTTGCATAGGTGATTTACTTAATTCTT
>JBAKGM010000139.1:9337952-9350647 GCA_037177215.1 Asparagus racemosus
CAAAGGGGAGAACACCAGGTCGGGTGAATGAAGAGGTCAAGTGGTAAATAGCTTAGGGACTGGGCCATTAACTGGGCCAAACACTTGGGCCAACAAAACAACACTACCAATTGATACCGTTAAGTTCTTTTTAATGAAACCCGCCCGTAGGGGTGGGGTGGGGGGGGGGCGCAGGGATCAGTTGTATTTTCTCAACAAAAAAAAATTATTGATACCGATTACTCATATTGGATAAAACATTGCCAAATCCATATCAAACTAGGTGTAGATTTTCAACTTCAGAAGCTATGTGTGGTTTTCTTGGCTACACTTTTCCAGCAAGCTTTCTGTACGAGTGAGGTTTCAATACGTATGATTTAGAAATGGGCTGGGTTAATACGTGCACTGATTTTTGATCTCAATTCTTGAGTTTCATTAGCCTCATATGTAGAAGTGGACAAGCTTATATAGTCTTGAACCTGATCTAGATCACTAATTAATTTCTGACTGAAATTATTATTAATTTTGTTGACAAATACATCATTGTGAAACTAAAAAGCTGTATTATTGCCGCACATACATCAGGAAAAAAAATCTCAAATTATGAGATTGTGGACTAATGATGTATATCGAGGTAATGTGTAATAGTATCAGCTATTCTCCCGAACTAAGTTATTAAATCAAAATTCAGACTGATTTAAATATTTTTATTACACTAATTATTCTATAATGAGGATTTTATTAGAAAAAAAATTAATCTAAATTTCCTTGTGACTTAGTTAAGATTTTTAATTTCGTAATCAATTGATAAATGCAACCTAATTGTGATATGCAGAAATTACCAATACCAATACTGCTAAAATTTGAATTGGTCTCCACTAAAAGAACGTCAATCACAACTTAGTTAATTTGTTGTTTATAAGGATAATATTAATTTTGTAATATGAGAATTATAGCGCAATTTCTTTTCTCTATATGCTCATGTGAGTATGTAGTTTGCCTCACCTTAGCATAAGTATTTCCTAGCTTTTGGTTAAATACGAAACTAAATATATTGTGATAGTATTTCATTGGTCCCCCCAACCGAAAATTCCTGGCTTTGCCACTAGAGGCGGGCCAAAACTCAACCAGTATTTAAAACTTAAACTTGAGTTATATATACTGTTCAGCATTAGGGAACTTTAAATATACTAACCCACCTTGTAAACTGGGCCGAATCCGCCTTCCCCAAGTTTGTTTTCGGTTGAGAAGTTGTCTGTTGCCGCAATTAGAATATCCAGATCAAATAATGGCAGCTCTATATCTTCATCTTCAATGCTTTCTTTATACAATTTCTCTGTAAGGACACCACATTTGGTACGCATTAAAGATATATGTAATTACTCTTTTAGCATATTTTATGGCGCTGATAATATCGATAATATTACCTCTTCTCCATCTCTTTTTCTTTCCCCATATGCAACAACTAATGCAAGCAAGCATCAAAGCCACCAGAGCAAGGCTCATTGCGATTGCAATAGTTGTGTAGCCTTTCTTAGACTTGTCCAGTGGAGGAACCACAGCTGCAAATCCACCAAATATTTTAAACCGTTACCTTGCGGAGGCTACTAATCTATATTCACTTAAATGATAATGCAAGGAATAAAAAAATGTGAAAAGGATTTCCTTCTAATCGAGTTGTGCTCTCAATCGAAGAAAGTCGTGCAAATGGTGAAATATCTACTAAGAAAACCCTTTTCTTTTTAACTTTCATCGTGGACTACATTCTCTGCAACCTTTTTGCGGTACTATTTTATCTGGTGTATATTGCTGCAAATTGGAGTGACATTGGGTTGCCCAAACTCATAGTATAGTTACCCCATAGTAGGTTTAATATTTGGGGTAGGCTTTTCTAAGTTGACACATACAATGATCTTGTTAATGATTCTGCTGGATTTTCTAAAAGACAGTACGATTTGCTTATGGTGGAAATTATTCCTGTTCAAGTTTGAAACGTGAACGAAACGACGAACAACGTCATGAGTTCAATTAATTTGGCTCCCGTATTAAATAAAAAAAAGGACACGGTTGGATATCAACATCACTAATTTCAAAAGGAGTATGTGTCCTCTTAGCTCTAAGATAAGAAAGTCCAATATGAGAAAAATCGAAGTTGCAGATTTACTATTAATTTAGGCATAACCTCAGGTATGGACACAGCAACATGGACGTGTAACTCTTTTTCCAGTTTCTAATCCATTTCTGAATCGAAATTTAGCATAACTGATTGGGAAATAAAATCTACATAATTATTGAGCACGCAGAAATATCGATTACTAATCATTGTAGTTCATCGGTGCAAGGATAAATCAAAAAACTAAAACTAGAAATTAGATCAATGCAAAGAAAAAAAAAGTAAAAAATTTTACTTACGAACATCTGCTTCAGCGAGGCGAACGTACAAATCCTGTCCAAACCCCACAAAGTTTCGTATATCCAACAGATCGCCCACCCAAATCACGCACCCGCTCCCTCCCCCGCTCACATCAGCGCTTGCATATGCCGTGCACGAGCAATTTCGCAAACACAAAAGCCTACACTGCTCCAAATTGAAAATCTTATACACGCTACAATTCTCCGATTGCGGCAGCTTCACATTTCTCACTGTTACAAACCCATCGGTTCCATTCCTGCAATCCAACGGCGTCCTCCTCTTACACCCGTCAAGCCCATCTCTCAAATTCCAATTCTCAAGATTCTTTGGATGGAAACCCTGTAAACAGCTACATATCGGTGAATTGTTCGAATCACAGAGCCCATAAGGTCCACATTCCCCTATATTATCGCACGCATCTTTCGGCGCCTTCCAGAAAAAGTTCCATTGATGAGCGTCCCTTAACCAGAGCGCTCGCTGAAGAAAACCAGTCGAGTTAAGAAACAGCCTCGACACAATAGACTTGTTTTTGACAATGTAAGAATAAGTGACTTCTTGATCATTGTTCACGTAGTCAAATTCAATGACTTTGAAATTGCTCATATCCGGTATCCCGCTCAGCTGCGTACCATCCCAAGCACCGGTTCGCCAGATTGGCGTTGAGCCTCGATAAAAATAGACTTCTGGGTTGCCTTTGATGTTCAAAAAAGCATGCCAAGGACCCGGTGAGGGGTCATTTTCGCTACTCCAAGCGACGAGCGTGCGACTGATCCCCGTTGCCAGGTCCACTCCCAGCTTCATGCCGGGGATCAACGTATCGGTTAAGTAGTTGAAGCCTTGCCAGCCATAATTGCTACCAGTGTCGCCTTCTTGCCTTACGACGAGATTTCCATTGTCAAGAAGCTGTGCTATTGGACTAGTTAAATTCACGGTTGGCTTTGGACTGGACCAGACGACGGTTGAGTTCTGACTAGTAATTGTCAGCCTGCCGTCTTGGGTGACTGACAAGGATCCGGTCAAGTTGATGAGCGGGTCCGCACGGTTGGCAACCCAGAGAATAGTGTGGTCGGAGATTTCATTGTACCAGAGACCGATATATCGGTTGTATGATTTGGGAGGGTTGAAGAAGCCTAGAGCGAAGGAGCCAGTAGCTGAGATCAGAGTTTCGTTGTCGAAGAGAGGGTCGTCAGGTGTTATGGTGTCTCTGGCAGAGGAGGGGGAGGATAGGAGGAGGAGGAAGATGGGGACAATTAGGAGAGATCCGCCATGGATTGGCTCCATGTTTTTGGTCCTACTAACAAGTTAACTAGTTACATTTTGACTGAAAGATCTATGAATATGTGTTGATCACAGGTGGTGATTTTGACCTCTATCTAATTAATAAAGGCCTTGTCTAAAAGATCTGTCTGTGTCCATCAATTTTAGTAAAGACTTGTCAAAATTGGCCCAGTCATTAATGACAATTATTATTCCCACAGGTATCCATTGTTCCGCTAAGGAGACTTGGTGTTAGAATAAGAAGAAAAATATGGAGAAGTAATTAAGTAATCTTTTCTATTTTCTCAAAAACTAACAAACCGAGAAAACCTTGTGAATGCACGTGGAATTTATACTGTAGCTTTATGTTGAAAAAATAAAAATAAAAATAAAAGTAACACTCTTGCTATTTTTACAGTCATATTTTATTAAGTGATTGGCGGGTAGAGAAAGAGGACAAAAGACACTAGGATATGGGATGGACATGATAATTGTTAAATAATAAAATATTATAGATTTTCTTCATGCATCAAAAGGTACAATTTCTCCCTTTTATATGGGGATATAATAGAATGAAGTTTTTGTGTGTAGGCGTTTTGGGACTAAACCCAATTATCTAATCACAATTATTCTTTTAATCATATTCTTTATATCTCTCAATCACCATATCTCTCTTACAGTGAGGAAGCCACATACAACCCAGTGTGGGCAAATGCCCCCACTACATTTTGGATTTTTTTTAGGTGTATAAATATTATGGATATTAGATTTATTTTTAAGACATAGTACTAATATTTCCCCTATTTGTATTAATATTTTCCCCATTAGATACTTTAGACAAATAGCTATTAGAGTTAATTTATTTGATTTCATTATAGACCACTTGTAAATTTAAATAAATTCTATTCTCTTATTATCATGACATGTATTTTAAGTTAAGACCAACATTGTTAAGTATAATTGAATTTTACTTAATTGCAATTAACATTTCATAAAGTCCATTTAGTTAAACACACAAATACCCATTAATTGAACCTAACTCTCACAAGTGTTATGCTTGTGCTCGCACGGGTTGGTTTGATTTTTTTGAATTGTATATCTGAATTTTTTTGTTCTCTATGTGTATCTTTTTTTTTTTGTTATAATCTTGCTTCTAAAAATTGAATTGTAATGATTTTGTTTTTTCATTGCTCCTTCTTCCAAAGTAGATAACTTGAAACTTTTTTCTTATAAAGACAATACAAAATAAGGGCATGGATGATTTTTATTTTAAATTTTGGAATTCAAATTAGAAGGCTTAACTACTAATCCCTCCTTTATAATATCTTTTTTTTGTAATATTTCAAAACTAGAAAAGGAAGAAAAAAAGAAAAGAAAATGTTATATTCTGAATAAGTGGATAGTTTTTATTTTAAAATTTCAAATTAAAAGTTAAGGAGGGACGTGTGATAGTTTTTTTGAGATGTAAGGCTAATAACAAATCACAAATCTCTTTTTATATAAAGGGGGAATTTAAATCATTTTCTTTTCCATCTCTACCCTCATCTGTAGTTCAATTTGTTCTTTAGCTCACAGATTAGAAAATGTAGGTTTTCTTTATATATGATGATGTCTCTCACTTGATTATTCAGTCCACTTTTAATTCTTATTATAATTTGTCAGCCAATGTACATTATCACAATAGTAATCACTAATCTATTCATCAATAGATATAAGGTCTTTACGTGTAACCACTAATAGTTATCCTCTCTATAAAAATTGAAATATATGTAAAAACATCAATGAACCCCGCAATAAGTTTGGGCTTTTGACACTAAACTTTTAATATCTTTGAAACTCTGACTAAACCCTTAAAAAATTTGGGAGAAAGCTCCAAAATTAATAGTGTTAGTTCATGTGTGGTCAAATGATCAAAATACCCCAATAAAGTTTGGAAAAAATACCGTTAGGTTTTTAGTTTTGTCACTTAACCCCCAATAACTTTTAGTAGAAAACCCCTGATAATGTCTATTTAATATTTTCAGAATTTTGTATGTAATTTTTAAATTTTTTAGGAAGTTGTTTCTAATTTTTTGATTTTAAAAGGGGTTATTTTGTAATTTTATTTTTGCAATGATCAATATATAATATTTGAATTTTTTGTTAGTTGTTTGTAATTTTCAAAATTTTAGGGTTTGCATGAAATTTTTAGATTGTTTAGATGCCTTTTTGTAATTTTAGATCTTTTAGAGGGTTGTTGATAGTGATAAATTTTGTATTTTTCAAGGATCTATTTGTAGTTTCCTGGGGGTTGTCTATACTTTTTAGAATATAAAGGGGTGGTTTATAATTTTTATAGTTTTAAGGGTGTTTCTCTATATTTTTAGGATTTGAAGGGTGTTGTTTATAATTTTTAGATTTTTTAGGGAGTTGTTTGTAGTTTAACATTTTTTAGAGGGTTACTTATAATTTTTATTTTTTAAAGGTTGTTTGCAGTTTAATATTTTTCAGAGGGTCAGAGGGTTACTTATAATTTTTATTTTTTAGGGGATGTTTGCAATTTTACAGATTAATCTGCAAATAGGAAAGATCTTAGAGGTATATTTCGCCTTGAGGGATAATGTTCATTAGTAAAAAAATATTATTGGGTAATGTCTTTAAGGGTTAAATACAAAAAATCAAAATATTTTGGTGGTTTTTTGAAAATTTCAAAATTGTCGGGGTTTTCAAAAAATTTGCAAGCTTAGTGCCAAAGAACTAAACTTACTAGAGGCTTAGTGAATTTTATCCTTTAAAATATGATTGTTAGATTTTTTTATTATGAATAATTAAAGAGAACTAAAAATATGATTATTAGATTTTTTTAATTTTGAATAATTATAATTTGATTAGAATTATCAAATATTTGACTATAATTAGAATTATTTACTTATGGATAGATTTAACTTCTTGAGGATGCTTAGGTGAGTATACGCTTAGATATCCACATGTCATCTTCTCATATGACACATGATAATTTTTTATACCTTTAAGGATACCACCAACCAATCGGGGGTTTCAAAAGCAAACGACTAAACTTATTAGAGGTTTAGTGAAATTTATCTTTTAAGGTATGATGATTAGATTTTTTTTTAAATTATGGATAATGAAAGAGAATTAAAAAATATGATTATTAGATTTAATTTTATAAGGATTCTTTAGCGAGTATATAGAGCTCAATGTCTACGTGTCACCTTCTCATATGACACATTGCAATATTTTGTGCATTTAGGGGTATCACCAACTTCTCATTATATATAAAGGATGGATCTTATCTCTCAAATCTGAGAATCCTTCACATCTACCATATCTTGTGCCAATAAAAAATCAACAAAAAAGAAAAAAAAAAACATGCAGATAAAAGAAAAGAAAAAACAGGCAGCGTAGGGTGCAACTTAACGGGTACCAGAGGAGAAATAAAATTTTCTGGAAAATAGATAAAAGTTCTACCTTTCTATACCTGTCTCTGTTCCAAATAAATTTGCATGAGACTCCATCATACGATTGCATAAGATGTCCATTTAAGGTAATTTTGAAAAGGGTATTGAAGTCATTGTGATGAAAACCCATTGAGGACAATTGTAAAATGGCTTTTTTCAATGTTAAAATGTATTAATAGATTTATTTTAGTAGATTTATAAATATTTTATTTTATTTATTAAAAATTATTGCCACTATCCCAAGGGTCCTAGCTTGCTTATTTAATATTTATTTTCTTAATTACTACAGACACTCATCCTCAAGATAGAGCATGTATATATGTCCAGCTTGTTACAACTAAGATGCACTCACTCCAATCTGTGATGGGATTCAAAAGCTCGAAATCTTTCGCGTGTCACCTTTATCTTTGCAGTAGTCTTGATATCCTTCCGGTCTCTTTTACATAAATCAGGTTAGCACATTGCTTGACCAAAAAGATTATGTTAAATATGTTTTCTTCAAGTAATTTGTGTTGCTTTTATTCGAGTTACGATGCTTCTTGTTACTCCTCAATCCCAATCTCTACCAATCACTACTATGTCCTATAACTCAGAAATGTCTATAAGAATATTTTCAATCCTTCTACTTGCCACCAGTATATTTATAATTTTGGCCCTTCCCATTTCGCCCTAGACAAGATTCCTGGTACAATCACATTGGTCGTCGTCAAGTATAAAAATGCTTTCACTCTCAAGGGGTACATCTTCAGTAGATAGTGGTCCTTCTGTAAATGAACTTTACTAAAACGATGTCATATTGCTCTTGATCTTATTCGACTAAACTTTCCTTGATATTTCCTTCATATATTTTCTATATTCCAAATTTTTCAAGTAAACTATAGTATGTATTATCGCTGCTCTGACCACAATTCGAAACAATTTGACATTCATATAATGTTACCGCCAAAGACTATCAATTCAATTGAATTATGAATGCCTTTCATTTTATCTCTTCAGCAATCCTCTTTCCCCTGAGCTTTAAAGAAAAATTATTCCATGCCTTCAATAGGATCTAAGAAGTCCAAAATACTTGGTCTAATCAGAAGGAAATTCTTGTTACTCACAAGAATTTGTTCTGCAGAACTCTTAACCAACCTTGCTCTAATATACAGAATTAAAGTGCAAAAAATAACCAAGTTTCACTTCATAATGATCTTCTCACTGCATAATTATTTTGTTATACATGAGAAAATACAAGGTAATTTTTTTTCCTATTAATCAATAATAAGTCATCTTCTCGAGGGTAAATGCAAATATTTCCATCACATTCCTTTTTCAGGGAGGAAATCCTTGTCTGCATCCAAAACATCCTGAACCATGGCATCTCCTCTTCCCCCGCGTTATCAAGCTCCTCTTGGTCGGTGATAATCAATATAATCCATTTATCGACCTAATTCAGTAGAAAGTGACATATCATTAATGCTAGTTGAGTCTCGGTTAGTTGAGGATGAATGTGGATAGGATAGATCTCTTCTTCCTGTGAATCCAGGTCGCTGAGGTTCGCAAACTGATGCATCTCTTTCGTCACTTAACATGAGAACTACTGATGACATTGTTGGTCTAGCTTCTGGGTTTTCTTGCACGCACAAGAGTCCAACTTTTATACATTTCATAACTTCATCATATGAGAATTCAGAACCTATCGATGGATCTATCAGTTCCATTCCTTTGCCTTCGTTCCACAAATTCCATGCCTGTAATTGGTTTAGGAGATTAATTATAGGTTGATCTACATGCAACATTCATTGGAAGGTACAAAGAAAATCATGTGTGAATATTGATATGCTTACTTTTCCTAAGAGGTTAGCCTGAGGCTCTGATAGAAAAACACCCTTATTTTTTTGTCCAGTTATAATTTCCAGTGCTAAAACCCCAAAGCTGAATACATCAGACTTGACAGAGAAAACCCCATCCATTGCATACTCAGGAGACATATATCCACTGCATAACATAATTATGATCATCACAACTTTTGATTTATGAAATTTCGAACAAATGCATGTGTAATATAATTAGGCAAAACTTACTATGTTCCGACCACTCTTTTTGTCCTTGTAGTTGCCTCGTCACCACCAAAGATTCTTGCCAGGCCAAAATCTGAAATTTTGGGGTTCATTTCTCTATCAATAAGAACATTACTAGCTTTTAAATCCCTGTGAATAACTCTAAATCTCGAGTCTTGATGGAGGTAAAGAAGCCCACGAGCAATGCCTATAATAATATGGTAGCGTGTGCGCCAATCCAAATTTATGCTTTCAGCTTTATCTGACAAAATTGTTGCAAACTGTTATGTTCCTCTGTATTCGGTTCTCATCAAAATAATGCAAAATAGAAAAATAGAGCTGTAGAAGAAGAGCAGTAGACTAACCAAAGAGGAGGGCATCCAAACTTTTGTTGGGCATGTACTCATATATCAACATTCTCTCCTCTCCTTGTGTACAACACGCAAGAAGCCGAACAAGATTCCTATGTTGGAGCTTCGCAATCAACAAAACCTCATTTTTGAACTCATCAGTACCTTGAATTGATGTTTTAGAAAGTCTCTTCACGGCAATCTCTTGTCCATCCCGTAGTTTACCCTGACATCAATTATTTAAAAGTTAAAACTTTGAGGACAAGGATCGGCTAGATTTGGATTTAGTTTCCATGAGGTACTTTAGTTAACATGTAAATTATGATCAATTAAAGTGTTCAAAATTAGGCGACCAAACTTGGTACCCGTTACTTGTACAGTTGTATTGGATAAGAGAAATGTCAAACCCATCTGGAACCAAGTGTGCATTTTCAGGTCCAGGGGCTAATAGCTTTTGTTTCCAGCTTGGCTTCTGTTTGACTAGGGTATCTAAGTGCGGTTTAGTACTGGGCCGGGTTAAAATGGACATTGGTTCCGAAAGTTAAATTAATGTAATATTGTAGGATTGGATAAGTTTTTTTTAGTCCTGAACCTTATCTACATCGCTGATTAGTTTCTGACTAAGAAATTCATTACTTTTGGAGAAAAAAACAATAGTCGCCTAATTCCCTGGATCCCCTCGAACCGTCGTACAGTTCCTGCAAACCGATTCCCAATACATTTGCAAGCCGATTTCCCCCAATACACAAATTGGTTCCCCAAAAATTAGCATACCACTTATAAGTATGTGGGGCGCAAAGTGCATTTAAGTTTACATGCGCAAGACGCAATGCACTGTGTACAATCAAGTAAATGGAGGCGCACAACAGAATATATGAGCTAATGACTTTACTATAACTAAATACTTATGTTAATAAAACGTCAAATGAAACCATGATCCCAACACGAACTATGTGAAAAAAAATAAAACAAAGAAAGGAACTCCATGAAAAAGAAGTATTTAAGTATTTGGTATGAAAAAAAAAATATTGAAATGCATAATTAGCTTTCAAGTTTCTAATTTTCTACTATATACTTTTGAAAACTTTAAGCGCGCCCAAAAAAAAATCTAGAACGTACCACTAACCGAACTTGCATACCAAAGCAAGCTACCCCACCCCCCCCCCCCCTCGAATTTAAATTTTCTAAGTGGCGAACTGCGTACCCAAATTCGTACCACAACCCGCTACATACCGCATACTGTGTAACTATAAAAAAACGTTATTATGAAATTAAAACTATATGTATATAATTTTTAGCTTGGTCCCATCTTAAAGTATTTTCTAATACACCAAAACTTTCAAGTTGTGGTGAAGATTGAAGATTATAATTTTATACTCTATACAGTCCAACATAAATCAGAAACAAGTAGAAAGCCGTCCTTATTTCTTTCACAGACACCAGAACCTCACTTATACGATACTGAAAATATTTTCGCTTTTTGATTTTGTTTTGTCAGTAAGGAGAGATTATCTCAAGTTTAGTATCTGGCCTTATTTTATATCTACCTCCATTTAGTGTACTTTCACGTTTCATTGATTTTTTTAATGGAACACGAGGAGTGGATATCCGCTTCCCATTGGAATCCTCAGAAATTGTGTTGAATTATACTTAAATTATATTTACTATACTTGATTCAACTATCATTATTTTGCGTCAATGCATTTACCTCAAAAGAACTGTCTATTTCATTGGATTTAACCAATGACTTCGTTCTAAGTTACTGATTAAAATTCCGTATTTATCTGGAATTTTTTGTTGTACTTATCATGAATCACTTGATCATGCAAGATCCATTTGATAACAATAATAAGGTCCGAACCCAGGACTTCTTGGTACCTGGTGTACTCTGATACCATATCAAAAACAACATTATCCAAAAGTTTGGATTGTGCACTAATAATGTATATCAAGTTAATATTTAATAGCACCAAGTATTCCATCTAACCAAGTTATTAATTCAGATATCATATCACTCAGAATTTCTATTATACCAATCACTATATGACAAGATTTCACAAAAATAACGAACTTATACCTTATTGATTTTTTTACAGTAAAAGACGGTTAATTTTCTTTATATTTTTAGTTGCGATTTAATTTTTTTAAATCAATTGGTACATGCAACCCGAGATGGTGTGCATAAATTGACAACGCTGGTACCGACACTAAAAGTGAAAAAAAATAAGCATGGCAGAAATGAGAATATTACGATGGTCTTGTGGATATACACTAAGAGATATGATAAGAAATGAGCGCATCCGCAATATATTAAAGGTTGCTCTTATTGGGAATAAAATGAGAAAGAATTGATTGAGGTGGTTTGGTCATGTACAACGGAGACCTCATAGTACATTGGTTAGAAAAAATGATAGTATTATAGTTAACGGGATAGAGAAATATAGAGGTAGACATTAAAGAACTTAGTTGGAAACAATTAAAAAGGATATGATAATGATTAATTTAACATAGGAGATGACTCAGAATAGAACGGAATAGAAAAATAAGATTCATGTAGCCAACCCCAAACATTTAGGAAAAAAGCTTTGTTGTAGTACTCATATCAAAAAGAGGCAAACCAAAACTGCGAATCAAAATTTTTTTATTTTGAGTTAAATATCTTGCAAAACACTAGAGAACTTTAAATATAATAATTTACCTTGTAAACTGGGCCGAATCCACCTTCCCCAAGTTTGTTTTCTGTTGAGAAATTGTCTGTTGCAGAAATTACAATATCCAGATCATACAGTGGCAGTTCTATGTCTTCATCTTCAATACTTTCTTCTTTCAAGTTCTCTGCAAAGACACCATATTTGATATAAATTAACAATATGTAAGTATTATTTAGTATATTTTATGATGCTGATTGTGTCGTTAATAGTACCTCTCCTCCATTTTTCCTTCTTTCTCCAAACGCAACAACTAATGCAAGCAAGCATCAGCGCCCCCAAAACAAGACTCACTGTGATTGCGATTGTTGTCTTACTCTTGTTGTGTGACTTGTCCGCTGAAGGAGCCGCAGCTGTTAAACCATCAAATATCTTAAACCGTTATTTTTCAAGGCCCACCTGATGTAGAACTGTGAATGTGAGGGGATTTTTAGTCCCACATCGCCCAAGTTAAAGGGGTGGAGGGGTTTGTTTCCCTATAAATAGAG
>JBAKGM010000139.1:9350747-9375832 GCA_037177215.1 Asparagus racemosus
GAAGAGTAAGATATCTCACTTCGCTGGGATATTTTACTTACTATTCTTGTTTCCTTTGTGAGACGGGAATATAACTCCGCAGCTTCTCTCAGGAGATAACGCTTCCGCCGCGTGTGGGCGTGATCTCTGCGCCCAACAAGAACGCACTACGAACATATTTATGGAGAAACAGTACCGTCACAAGCTCAAACGCGGGCCCGGTTGAGGAAAATAACTTGCAATGAAGAACATGTTATATCTCTCAAACCGTACGTCGGAATTAGACGAATTATATATGTAAATTACGTATTTTTTCTAGATGGAGTCAACCAAGCCCACCGTTGTTCGGTTTGCCGCCGTCCGTTTAGCCAAATTCCCTTCGGATTGAGAGATATCAGAGTTTTTGTCAGTTTTTTACTATTTTAGGTAATGTTTTAGAAGTTTGTTTTGATTAGGAAGCAAATCCGGTTTGAATCTAAATTTGACCGATTTAGTTTCCTAATCATAAGGAGTCTTTTAAAAAGAGTTTTCTTATTTCTGTTTTTAGCAAAGTTCGGGTCATAGTAAGAGTCTTGTTTATTTTCTATTTAAATAGTCTTGTATGCCCTAGAAGCATATGACTTTTCATCAATAAAATTTCTCTTATTAATTTCTTCATGGATTCGGAGATCGTTCTTTGTGGATTTAGAGAACACCCCTTCGTGGATTCCGAGATTTTACTTCCGCGCTACGTCACTACCAATCTATATTAATCAAAATGATAATGCAAGATATTAAAAGATTAGAAAAGAATTTACTTTTAATCAACTTATGCAGTCGGTACAGGAAAGAACTTGTTAGAATGGTGTGAAGTGTCTGAAAAAAAACTTTTTTATCCGGAACCTTTTCTTTAAATATGCGCAAACAGTGACACCTACGGTCAGCTGTTGCATATTGAAATGAAAGTCGTGCATTAGCATTATGTACATAATTTCAGTCAATGAAAATGAAAGTCAATTCAGGAATTTGTGGCGTTCCAATCTGATGTGATTTAAATAAGAAGTCAAGATGTTTGACTAATGCCCTAAATAGCTCTTTATTTTCTTAAGTATTCTTGAGAAAGGAAAAGGTCGAGATTGTCCTGCCACGCCCATCTTTGTTATTTTTCCAACCCATGGGCATCAACTGATCCAAAATTCTCCTTTATATAGATAACAAGAAACCTTAAAGCGTAATAATTTACGCTGTCCTTTATATAGATAACAAGAAACCTTAAAGCTTAATAATTTACGCTGGTAACCAGATTCTCTGGTGTGTATTGCTGCAAAATGGAGAGATATTGGGCTGCCCTAGTTTGCAATGCAGTCACACCAGAGAAGGTTTAAAATTTGAGTAGACTGTTCTATTTGACACGTATCTGTTTATGATTCTGACTTTTTTTTAATGACAGCGTGGCTTGGTTATGGTGGACCTATTCCTGTTCAAAGGTTTGAAACATCAACAGTGAACAGTGATATGACTCCAATTAGTTTGGTTTCAATATAAGAAAAATGGATACTATCAAAATCACTAATTCCTAACGGATTATATGACTCTTAGCGATAGATAGGAAAGTCCAATATGAGAAAAATCTAAGCTGCATGTTCATTATAAACTTAGTCAAGATCCCACTGGCACCGCAACGTTGACTTGCAACTAAGAAATCGAACTGAATTAATGGAAATCTAGGAATTTTCATACTAGATATTCCAAAAGAAAATAAACAATTTCATCCAACAGAACAGTGCGTACCTATATCCGCAGCAGCCAGCCGAAAGTAGAGATCCTGTCCAGCATCGCCAAGCTGCACAATATCATTGAGCTCGGAAACCCACATTACACACCCACTGCCACCATTACGCACATCAGAATTTGCATATCCAGTACATGAACAATTTCTCAAACAATTAGCTCGGCACTCTCCGAGGCTCATTCCAGCATAAATCTTTGCCACCAGTGAATCAGGCAACAGCACGTTGCTCACCTTCATGAATCCATCAGTCCCATTTGCACAATCTAATTCAGTCTTCCTTATACATCCACCAGATGTATCTCTTTTGGCCCAGTCATCAGGAAACTTTGCTTCAAACCCAGGCAAACATTGGCACACTGGCAAGGAATTTGATTGGCAGCTAGCATAAGATCCACAGGAGTTATATGGATCACATCGATTATCTGGTGTGGACCAAATTAAGTTCCACACATTAGAACTATCGATCCAAATATACCGTTCCGTAATGCCAGTATAATTCATTATTATTCTCACTATTGTCGATGGATTGGCCATTCGGTAACTTGCATAAACTTCATCTGTATTGTTAACAAATGTTAAGATGAAGTCACCATAAGTTTTCAGATCAGGGATGCCGTTGAATTCAATACCATTCCACAAGCCTGACCTCCAGCTTCGATCTGAGCCATCAAACTGTGTTAGTTCACGACCTCCACGGATGTCGATAGCAAGAGAAAATGGTCCTGGGGAAGGATCTGACTCAGATTTCCATGATATGAGGTTGTGGCTCACATGGGCTTTTAGGTTCCAGCCCAACTTCATGCCTGGGAGCAAACTGTCCGTTGGATAATCAAAGCTTTGCCAGTAGAAGCTATCAGCACTTTTACTGTTAGCGTCTTTAACAACAAAATTGCCAGAATCTAGTAACTGGGCAATAGGATTTTTCACAGTAGTTGAATTCATCGACCAGATGACAGTGGAGTTTTGATCAGTTATAGAAAGAGTACCTTGAGAACTAATTATTAAGCTCGTTGTGTTGCTGGTAATTGGTTTTTCACGGTTGGCAACCCAGACTACGGTTTGTTCTGTAATCTTGTTGTACCAAATGCCAACATACCTGTTGGTTGTCTTCTTGGGGCTGAAGTAGCCTAGAGCAAAGGATCCACCAGCAGAGACTAGCTTTTCGCCATCAGCCAAGGACTGAGTTGGAGTTATGATGTCCCTTGCAAATGAGTGATAGAAATTAGCGGAGATGAGTATTAACAGCATTATTCTTTCTCTAAGAGGCCCCATGTTGATAACAAACTTCTGCATTCAGTTTGAAGGCTAAATAGAGTCTGGTGGTTCTCAATCATACCTTCAGACATTGCATGCCTTTGCCTGGTCAGAGAGCATTATTTTGATTAGTCATTTGTAAAAATTTACTGAGCAGTAGTATCAAGTAGACCAGAAAAATATAACCCTCTTTTGTTTACTCTTCTGCATTGAAGTTTTGTTGCACTAGTCTTCTGCGTTGAAGATGTCAATACTAATTTGCAGATTAATTGGTCATGACGTTGTCTAATGGCTAAGAATCCATAAACAACTATAGAAAATTGCAGTATTTCCAGAAATTATTATGGTCAAGATCAGAAGAAATTGTTTTATTACAATTATAAAGGACTAAGAAGTAGAGACAATGAAGGGGATGACAGGGGAAGACACAGGCTTAACTTATTTGTTTTTCTGGATTTCCTAAAAGGGTGTAATCTTGCTAAGATTCAAAGATGAGGTTAATTGAAATATCCACAGCAGCACATAGCGTCTGATGACTAGGTCTACGGTCTACCAGTGGGTTAACCTGTTTGTTAACAAAAAGAATCAGTAGTAAATTTCTATACTGAAAATGCAGTCGCGAGCACAACATGCTTTCATGCTACAACTCTGGCAGGCAGTACCATCTGCTTCAGTAATATGAATTTTGTGCTTGGTAGAGCCTGGTAGAGCGCATGTGGTGATATTTACTTGCATAATTTTGGGTTGTTTCATCGAATACTTATATTAATGAAACATAGGGGATTGACACCCAGCATTTCACTCAACAAAAGAAAAGGAACCTAGCAGAGTCCAAGCGCGACCCATGGAAGAGGAACAGATTTCGACAGATTATTGATGGCAAGCGGCAAGGCTACTGAATTCTAGAGGGCATATGAATGAAATATAGTACTTATAGGACATTTGATTCAAGGAAGAACATGGCAGGAGATGACTCAATGATAGAAACACCTAATTAGAAAATGTGCACCGAGATGAATTGATTAACAAGCTTGGATAAGCCAGTATTATTCTTACTTTACTAAGTACATATCATCATGCTTCCTACTTGATATGAGAATAATCATACAACTTGTTTCTTTTAACTGATCTTATCAATTTACCTTACCAGACTACTCCCCTATGATGACCTCATATTATGTCCATTAAGTCAACGTCTTTCAAATCCTACCAATGCAAATTATGAGTCTATACAAATTTCTCTCCTTTCAAAGATTGACAAGGCTACAAATTTTTGCTTCCCAAGTATTTTTGGCACACTGTAAATAACTTTTGCACTTTGCATGACAAATCCTGGAGATAAATCAAGCATGTCATTGTTGCCATTGTGAATTGAAGCTGAACCACGCTCTAAGGCTCTAATGTCACTAGATAGGGGTTCAGCAAGGCAAAAGGAAACATAAAAACAAAACTATAACGCAGAAAATTGGAGTGAGGAGATCTACTAATTTGCCTTAGAAAATATGAATATTTTTCTACAAATGATTACTTCGTCAAAATTAGATAAGAAAAAAAAATAAACAAATAAAACTAGCATATTCCCCATATTCTGTAGGACAAATTACTATCTAGCTATAGACATGGTAATTGTTACACCATTAACACTGTCTGAGTTCTCCTTCATTGAAGACGAACTTCCTTCGGGATATTTTTTTGTTGTCAAAAAACCAGGTTGCTTAGGCTCCGGAAGAAATGCATGATCACTACCTAACATCAAAATAACAGAGGACATTGTTGGCCTATCCTCAGGGCATTCTTGGACACATAAAAGTCCCACTTTTATGCATCTTAAAACTTCGCTTGCTGAAAATGAATGATCTAATGATGCATCAACTAGTTGCAATCCATTGCCTTCTTTCCACAAAGTCCATGCCTGAAATAATTAAACTCAAATATTAGTTTGTTGATATCAAGCAGATATCACAATTAATCACTGAATACTTACTTTCCCTAAAAGATACTCCTCGGCCTCAGAGAGATAGACTCCTCTATTTCTCATGCTGCTTATGATTTCCAGTACTAAAACCCCAAAACTGAATACATCAGATTTAACTGAGAAAATCCCATTCAGAGCATACTCTGGAGACATGTATCCACTGTGTTCAATAAACACTAATTAGATATGATGACTATAACTATTGTCAGAAATCTCATTGAATGAGTAATACTTACTATGTTCCAACTACTCTCCTTGTCTTCGTTTTTGTCTCATCCCCTCCGAAAATTCTTGCCAAGCCAAAGTCTGATATCTTGGGGTTCATATCTCTATCAAGAAGAATGTTGCTAGCTTTAAGGTCCCTATGAATGATTCTGAATCTCGAATCTTGGTGAAGATAGAGAAGTCCTCTAGAAATTCCTAAAATGATTCGATAACGTGTTTTCCAGTCAAGTAGCATCACTTTTTCTTCATCTGACCAAAAACAGCAGAGAGATAAATATAAAAACCGGAGGGTTTGATCTATTTCATAAGAAAACTTTAAATATGCAAGATCTTTAAGCATATCAGGCTGAAATCAAATGCTGTTTGGCACAACGTAAAGGAAATGCAAAATGAAATTACAATGTTATAAAAAGACTAGGATTAAGATATTCACAGCCGAAAATCTTCAGTCAGGTCAGCTGTTGTACTTCTAGGTATAGGATGATGATGTCTGTCCAAAGAATCAACCTAAATCTTGAGACATTATCCCAAACAACTGCTTCTGTAATTAATATCAAGTCTATAAGTTTTCTGCATATGGATTGCACTGTATTTCTTCAACAGTAGAATCTCCCTCTTGCAGCACATTAGAAGAATGATGATGATGATGTATGAGATAACAACACCAACAACAATAACATGAAATTCTTTGCTTAACCTAAGCAACTTTGACCATCAGTTTACTTTTCCTTCTAGCTTATCTCATCTTTAATAATTGGCATACATGAAGTTCATAAAAGGCTCCAATGCCATGAAAAAGTTTAGCTACAGTTTTTCTAAGAGCAAACTAATACTTTTAATGCCGAATTCTGACAAGATGGTCACTCTAATCATTAAGACCAGTGACACATGGTGAAATGATTCGCATGAAAACGATATGAAGCACAAGATAACTCAGGAAGGAGCATCTGATAACCGAGGAATATAGAAGAGCAAAACTTTACCAAATAAGAAGGCATCTAAGCTCCTGTTTGGCATGTATTCATATACCAATATCCTTTCAACCCCTTGAATGCAACACCCCAGAAGCCTCACCAGATTCCGATGCTGGAGCTTGGCCACTAACATTACCTCAGTCTTTAGCTCATCCAACCCCTGTACTGAGGTCTTGGAAAGCCTCTTGACAGCTATTTCTTGTCCCTCATTCATCTTTCCCTATTATTCATGCATCAAAAATACTAGAATCAATTTTTGCTTCCCATACAGGAATTAAATCAAGACAATGTCAATGAAAGAAAACAGTAGCAGATTTTTACCATATAAACAGGACCAAATCCACCTTCTCCAAGCTTGTTTCTGTCAGAGAAATTGCTCGTTGCTGCTTCTATGGCTACCAAATCAAATAAAGGTAACTCCATTTCATCTTGTTCAGTATTTTCTGCAATGCTTTCTTCACAGATGGAAGTAGTTCCTAATACAAAATTGTGGTGATTATAAAAAAAAATGTGGTCAAAATATAATGGTTTTTGGATATAAATAATTAATTAGATATTTGTCCATCACAATATCATATTAGGATATTAGTCACTCATATTACCTAGCTTACTTGATATTTAATCCCTCCGCCACTTATTTGCTCAAGATCAGCAATTGTAATTGAAAATTAATCCCTATGCTCTACTTATTTGGTCAAGAACTCATAAGCAATCATAATTTGAGACTAATCAATACTGTCAAATACAGCCATCAGCTCCACAAATATTTTCCAACCTCTATGCCAACTGATAAGTTTCTCCAAATGATCCTTAGGACAAGTTTCCCTTTCCCAAAAAATGATGAGAATAGAAGAGAAAATCAGAGCTAGAAGGGATTATTGGAGTTGAGAAAGTGGAATTCAACCAACTGAAACTTACAGAAAAACTAAAGCAGAAACTCTTTTATCAAGATGTAGCTAGAAGGGAAAGAAGAAAGAAGGCTGGGAAGTGGAGGAAACGAAGAGGGTAATAAGGTACAAAAAGAAAAAAAAAGAATAGAATGGAATATTCTTTATCTTGGAATGAATTATTAATTGAAGGGATTGATATCAAATGAGGCTCATAGTATAGGGCACTATATGTAATTATGATAGAGCGAGGGTAAAATATAGAAATAAGAATGTTTTTATGCTAAAAAAATTGAAATAAGAATTGTTGAGAATTATATCCTAAAACTGTTAATTAAATATTGTTCACATGATAAAGAGCGTGTTTCTGTTCACAATATTCAAAATCAAGATGCCTTCTTACCTCTAATCTGCTTCCACCGCCTCCATATAAAATAGATAGCAGTAACAAGTAGCAATATTGTCCCCAAGATTACACTCAGCACTACCGCTAATATTGGGTGTCCACTGTTTTGAGATATTGAACCTGTAAGCCACCATCTTAAAAACATTACTCATTCCCTCAATTATATGAGAGACAACTTATTAAATTTCTAGCCATTTATTTCCACAGGCTGGTTAATGCTGAACGTAGACCTTGAAAATAAACTAAGAAAAAAGTAACCAAGAAAGGAAATGACAATGCTTCCAAGGAAATGGAACAAGACTTGATACACCAGTATAGTTGACATTTTTAGACATTTAACTGCTTGTACATATCTTATTAACACTTCAGCCAATAGCAAATTGGTCAGATATTCTGCTTATTGAAGCAGTGTTAGATCTACTCGTTAGTGTCCCTTATCCTTTTGAGCATGAGAGAAATACTGAGAGCAAAAACTTACACTGCCTCTTTCTACAAAGAAGGTGTAGGCATTATTCTGTTATCACAGTTAAAGTATTACATCTACTTTCTTGTCAGCTTCATCTACCATTCTAAACACCTTCCAAACACCTTCCATGCAGTTTCTGCATTAGGTATACAAGGTTTACTGAGAAATAAAATTAGTTCATGGACTCTAAATGACGAGGTGTAGTTAATAAGATAGGGAAGAGAAGAAATATTTCTCTGAATGAAACGAATTGAGATTTCCTCCACCTATGTTAACTAATAGAAGTGTGGAAAAAAATGATCTCTGTGATGACATGTACCAATTGATGACATCGCGGAGGTTAAAGTATGAATTCTTGTGTAAAAAAAGAAAAGCAAAACAGATCATAATAATATGTAACCATACCCAACCTTATTGTACCTAATTGCAAAGTCCACAATAGGAGAAACTAACTGGATTTTGATGAAAAATTCTCAGAGTTTATATTGTAAAAGCAATTTCTTGCAGGATTGACATCAACGTAGACACATTTACTTTTGTTTCTTTCGAGTTTGTACTCCATATCAAATTATTCCATTATGACGAGAAAGTTATTAGATGAATGGCTAAAATACAGAGGTATTCTAACATGCAAAGAAGACATAGATATTAGCAAAAGGCATACCCATATCTGCCGCTGCCAATCTCATGTAGAAATCCTGCCCGCCATTTGAGTACACAAGGACATCTGAGATTTCGGTAGACCAAATAATACACCCGTTTCCTCCCCCTCGTGTATCAGCACTAGCAAATGCAGTACAAGAACAATTCCTCAAGCACTCAGCCCTGCACTCAACCAGGCTCTTCATCATATCCACTGTGGCACTCACAGTATCTGGCAACAGCGCCTGTTTCACCGTGACAAATCCATCAGTCCCATTTCTACAGTCTAACTTTGTTTTTCTAACGCACCCACTAGACCAATCTCTTAAAGCCCAGTCGGCTGGTTTCTTGGGCAAAAACCCTTGCAGGCAACTGCACATTGGTGATCCATCCGTGTCACAGACGGCACCATAGGGCCCACATGCAAGATACGAGTCACACTGGGTACTTGGTGAGTACCAATATAGGCCCCATTGACCGGAATCGAGCAACACAAATACTTGTAGGATCCCAGACTGGTTCAGTACCAACCTAGCCAAGGTAGAACTGTCGATCACATTCATGGTGTAGTAAATCTCCTCCTTGTTGTTGACAAAATTGAAGGCAAATGTAGTGGTGTAACTGGGGTTAAATGGTAGTAGGCCACTGAAAGCAAGGCCAGTCCAAGGGCCAGACCTTATTATTCTTTTCGAACCCTCCCATAAAATCATTTGCGGATCACCATGAAGATCCATAGCAAAGGTGAAGTTTCCTGGTGATGGGTCAGTAGGACTTGACCATGCTGTAAGGTTGCGGTTGAGACCACTTGTCCGACTCCAGCCTAGCTTCATGCCAGGTACAAAAGTATCAGTCGGGTAGTCGAAGCTCTGCCATGAAAAGCTGTTCAAATCATCACCGCTAGTAACAACAAAATTGCCAGTATCCAATAGACGAGCAATTGGATTGGTAACTTCCAATGTCAAAGTGGAAGGCCAGATGATACTGGAATTGCCATCAGTGATACCAAGAGTTCCATTGGTGGTGATGAATAGGTTTCCTGCAGTTCCATCAATCGGATGACGGCAATTCGCCACCCAGATCACAGTATGGACGGGGATATTGTGGTACCATATGCCGATGTATCGGTCGTTATTGCTGCTGTAGGAAGGGGTAAAGAAGCCCAAGGCAAAAGTTCCATCAGCGGAAATTAAGGTTTCACCATCGGAGAGAGATTGGGTTGTTGTCAAGGTGTCCCTGGAAGTGGAGAAGGAGAAAAGATAGAGCAGGATGGTTAAGAAGATCAATGGTTTCTTGCCTAACCTGTTCATATTTCAGAAGAACTCAAGCTGAGCACATGGGTTGTTCCATGAAAAAGAGGAAAGACGCTAACACATCCATATGTAATATATAACAATATTATAATACCAGTAGACGCCTTAGACTTGTCCGGTTTATAATAATAAGGAAAATACACAAGTTGCAAGAACGGACGTCCCTTTCCTATCCAGTTAATTGAAGATTTAATTAGTCAACAGATTGTTATGGCTCGAGGGAAATGAGAATAAAACTTCCAGCTGACATGGTTGAAAATTGTCTCTCCGTATATTTAGACACCTTTAAAGTGTGGATCTCCACTGATGGAATTGGGGCTTTGACTTTTCTGAGGAAAAGAAAATTCTGCACCAGGCTGGAACTGGGGCTTTGATTTGTACTGGCACATTGAGTTTAAAAGAACAAAATAAAATTAAAGCAGTTTTGGTGCCGCAGCGTGGAATAATCTGAAAACAAACTTCTCAACTTGTATTTGAGAACTGTTTCTTTTGACTTGCATATTTGAGAATAAGAAACGGTAAAGGAACAATGTTACCTTTTGAGAACAGAACAGGAAAATAGTGATGCAACGATCAGAGTAAAGCTTGAACAAATACAAGGGCTTAGTAGATTAATAGCCATTGATACAGTTTAATGTACTGGGAAGAGAAGACACCATGAATTGAGCGATTTTTGTTGAAGATTAATTTACAGAACATGCATTCGGCAGGAATCACTCAATGAATGACAAAATTCCTGAAAACAAGGAATAGTTTTTAGAAGTAATGCTTACAATATAGTGCAATCACCCAGTTTCTGATGAAAGAGCTAACGTCGGTCCTTTGAACTAACATGTATTGCAGAGCCCACAAAAGACCAGTAATAGGTGAACGAGGCATATTTGATGTTTCTCCAATGAAAGAAACCTACGATGAGCAACAAATGCACAGAGAAAAACACAATATCTATATCTCGCTAGCTTAAACTTGAATCTGGAAAATTACTCAAACACGTTCTAGAGTAAGCTAAAGAGGGAACTTGTGGTGCTGGTAAACCATGTGCCCATGAGGAACAGGAACATAATCCTTTATCAGAGAGGTTAGGAGCTTTCCGCATTATTCATTCGAAAAGGAAACCTCCAAGACTTGCATAGATAATAGACAATAATGATGTTCCATCGTCTTTAAAACCCAACTCAGTGATAAAGTGAACGAACTAGTTTAAGGAACGTCCCAGATTCAAGACTGAGTTTTGGCCTTTGTTCCGAAAAAGAAAAGGAAAATAAAGAAAAAAATTGAGAATAATAATAGCAAAAAAGAGTCTATATAATCTTTTGGCAACAATTATATCTATTCTCTCTCAATTAATCCCAGTTGAGGTCCATCTCCTTTTAAATGAATCAGGCCTACCCCTTATAACAAATAGCATAACCTTCTTCACACTGCAATACATGTTTAGCTTTGGTCTATCCCTAGTTTTCTTCTCTAACTGTTGATGATCCTGAAGCTCCTACCCCTGATCTTATCGCTCCTCTATCAACTATAGTCATAATTCCTACAGGATACCATTGGATTTGGTGTAAACCTATGGTAATACTTACTACAGCATCATGTTTATCCTTAGTTACGTCAACAAAAATACTATTCAGTTGTTAGTCTGATAAGTAGCAGATAAGAAGAGCAAAATACAGTTAGGGAACGTGGGTTGTCAATGATGTCATGTTGAGCTAACCAACAGCGAAGCGAGATGGCCTAATATAGCCTAAAGTTTATTAGAGTCATCATTCCCCTAAAATTTGACTTTACTAGGAAATGTCCACCAATACAGGCTTGAGAATATCAGAAAAAAGGCTCCAGCTTTACCTATGGTTACCTCAACATAGCATCAATGACGACCCTCGATTGTTCTCCTAACAACATTCTACTCCTCTTAGCTGCTACCAAATTTATTGACTCCATGTGCAGGTCCTCAGTGCTACAGGTGCGCATTAAGTATATGTTGAGACTTTCGCTCCCCCAATCTTGTAGTCAAGAAAACAAAAACATCAAAATCCATCCATCCCTCTAACAATACAGTCACATCGATGATTTAGCAAACAACTTCCACGGAGTTCCTAAATGCTAACCACTGAGCACAGCAAGAATCCAGTGACAAGGAAAATTGATTACCATGATGAAGTAAACTTAAGTTCAATCAAGCTTTAAAATGATTGAGGATAGGTCATTGCACCAGTTGCAAGTTTGTCACTGCAGTCTCATAACATATTAATGTTGAAGATCTGAAGCATCATACAACGAATCCCAATTAAAAGAGAACTTTGTTTCCTACGCTAGTATATTGACAACAAAATTCAGTGCTAGAAACCTAGAACTTCTCAGGTTTACATTGAAGAAAAATGCCAGAAACACGCTCAATGAAATGTATCATGAAGGAAACTAAAATCACCCCCAATCATCATCATCATAAAAAAATAATACTAATAAAATCCCTGAGACCGACAAACAAAAGCTACTAGCTAATCTCCAGATTTTTAGAACACAATTGCAATTAAGAGTAAGTACATCAAGTAAATGTATCATAAGCTCTTAGAAATCACAAAATATAAAAGAGAAATAAGTTAGACAGTAGAAATAAAGGTAGCTAAAGATGATAAACTGCAAAACAAATGTACCAATCAATAATTAAAGATGACAAAGCTCGACACAAATGTATCAAATAAAAAATTGTCGGTTTTGCTAAAAACAAATTTATGCTAAAGGTTACTAGTCAGACATAAAAGGTAATAGCTAAAGGTGACAAAAACTTAAAAATATAGCTAAAGGTGACAAAACACAACTCAAAAGTATTTTAAAACTATTTGTTTTGCTAAAGGTTAACAAAAATATGCTAAAGATAACAAGTTAGACACAAAGATAACAAGTAATAGCTAAGGTAATTAAGTTCAAAACAAATGTAATGCTTAATAGCTAAAAGTGACAAAGCTCGACACAAAGGTAATGAAAACACACTTTGTCTTGCTAATGTTTACAAAATTATATTAAATGTAACAAGTTAGACACAAAGGTAATTTCAAAACACATTTGGGGGACTAATTTGAAACAGCTAGATCCAACAAAGTTCAAAATAAATGTAACAATTAATAGTTAAATGTGACGAAGTCCGGGATAAAGCTATCATATAAAATACTTTCTATTTTGCAAAAGGAAAAAAAATCATGCTAAAGATATCGAGTCAGACACAAAAAAACTAATTAATAGCTAAAGATGAAAAAATTCAAAATAAACACAAAAATTAGTAGCTAGATGTGACAAAGCTCAACACAAAGGTATCAAATAAGAAACTCTTTAGTTTTCTAAATGTAACA
This sequence comes from Asparagus racemosus, assembly GCA_037177215.1. Lineage (NCBI taxonomy): Eukaryota > Viridiplantae > Streptophyta > Magnoliopsida > Asparagales > Asparagaceae > Asparagus > Asparagus racemosus. Next base: position 9,363,981 of record JBAKGM010000139.1, read on the forward strand.
AAATAAAATGTAACATGTTAGACGTAGTAACACATATGTAACAATTAATAGCTAAATGTGACAGTTCCAAAACAAATGTGACAATTAATATTAATTGTTAAATATGACAAAACTCAACATTAAGGTGTCAAATAAAAAACTCTTTATTTTGCTAAAGGTATCAAAATTATGCTAAAGGCAACAAGTTAGAAGCAAAGGTAACAATTAATAGCTAAAGAAGAGAAAGCCCAAAACAAATGCCACAACTAATAGCTAAATAAACAAAGTTCCACACAAAGGTATCAAATAAAAAAATTGTTTATTTTGCAAAAGGTAACAAAATTATGCTAAAGGTAACAAGTTAGACACAAAGGTAATAGTTAATAACGAAAGGTGACAAAGTTCAAAATAATGCAAAATTAATAGATAAAGGCAACAAAGCTCGACACAAAGGTATCAAATAAAAAATTCCTTGTTTTGTGAAAGGTAACAAAATTGTGCTAAAGGTAACAAGTTAGACATAAAGGTAACAAGTTAGACATAAAGATAACAATTAATAGCTAAAGGTGATTTTCAAACGGTTTGTTTTTACTAAAATGTTTATTAATAAGCCACATGATATCAAGTACTCAACAAGTACAGGTGTAAAACGTAAGAGCACTTTCCTAATAGAAAGGTTGCAAATAAAATTTAGAAGAATAAAAATGGTTAAGCGTATTCAAACTATTTGTTTTTACAGGAAATTGTACCCCACATGGTATCAAGTACTCAGCAAGTACAGCTGTAAAAAGTAATAGCATTTTCTTAACAGAGAGGGTGTCGGATTTACAAAGAGAAAAAAAAGAATGGTTAGATGTAAAGCTGCACAAAGGATTATGATAAATATGATAAACCCGAGTAAAGAAACTGGAAGATTGAACGGTAAAATTATCACTATAAAACTTGAAAGACAGTTTCATATAAATTAAGATGAAAACTGGAAAAAAAAATATTAAAAAAAAAGTTATTCAGAAGTTCACATCTTTGAACATTACAGCATTTTGCAAGTAATGGGGAAGACTGTAGGGGCGTCTACCTTAATCTCTATGATTCTTCATGCTTTCACATGTGTGCTTACAATTGGCATAATCCGGTGTTAACCTCAGGGATGTTAGTTTTCCCCTTAATGATAATAGAGGGGCCAAACGGGATATGAACTCAATTTTTAATTCTCATTAATGTTCTTGCTTTTGAACTTGTACAATTTGGGTGATGATTACTAAGGATACATACTTCTTTTCATTTTGCAACTTTTAGAACACACTAATGACTAATGCAACCGGGTGGACTGAGCCTTACCTGCAATAGCACTCTTGGTGCAGCTTTTCGATTACCAAAATTATTTTCATTTACTATATGTAGGAATCTTTTAAGAGGGTCTTCTTACATGCACAAAAACTCGGAGATTGCAAGAGGCATCCATGGACTGTCTCAGCCTCCTGCATTTTATTGAATTATGTTACTTAAAACAAAAAGAAGCCCAGTATGTAGCTCAATGAGGAACAAAACATAGTTTCTAGAACCCTAGGGAAGATTACTCTGTATCCATGGCATCTACATGTTGCCAGTAACGTGTTCTGTCTCTAAAGATTTGGTATTAAGAAATGCATGTGCTTTCTACCGAAAAATACAAGAATCCAGTATAGAACCATGAAATTAAATGGCATTGTATCAAACCTAACAACGTTAGAGAACCTATAGTTGCAGCAACTGCAGACAGAAGTCTATCACCACAAGTCACGTCCTGTGCCATGTTAACCTTGAAGAGGTGAAGGACCCTACAAATGCTCCTAAAGAAAATAAATTTGTTGGTAAAACTTAAATCACTTTAATCAAATAAGTAAGAGGACCTCTTTCCTATAATTAGTAGTTTTACAACTAAAAGCAACGCCGGATCCTGGAAAAAAATGCTAGTAACATGCTTGATGAAATTTCCTAGAGAGGAAATTAAACGTTCACCACGAATCACAACAACAATTTATGAGATCAATGCATAAAACCATCAGTTTCACTACTAGACAACCACGAGATTTAAAGAACGCTATTGCAATTTGCATGAAAAATAAGTATATCAAGTAAACATTATATATCATAAAGCTCGTAGAAATAAAAAATCCGAAAAGGAAACGAATTACCAATCCTCATTGTTATAATATCAATGCAAGGTTATCACTAGTTAGAGGTTTGACTCCTTCGCCTCTGCTGCCATCCCCCCTCTCTTTGAGATTTGAAATGGAGAAGGAGGAGGCGGGTTTCTTACCTGCATAAGAACTTGGGGATTACAAGAAGCATTAATGGAAGGACTCAGTCTCGTGGATTTTATTAAACTGTATTACTTTAACTGAAAAAAAGTTCGGCACATAGCTCAATGAGGAGTAAAATATTAGTAAAAATTTGGCATTAAGAAATGCTAGAAATGTCTTTGCAACAAACTTAAGTTATATCAACTTTACAATTTTAGAGGACTAGTAGTTGCAACAGTTGCAAGCCTATCACCACAATTCAGGTCCCATGCGATGTTAACCTTGAAGATGTGAAGGATCGTACAAACAATCCTAATGAAAAGAGGCTTTCTTTCCTAAAACTACTATTTTGAAAAATACCAGCAATGCTAGAAACCTAGAACCTCTCAGATTTACATTGAAGAAAAATGTCAGAAACATGCTCGATGAAATGTCTCAAAGATGAAACTAAAATTTTCCTCATGGAAAACAACTAAAATCTCTCAGAGCGATACAAATACATATGACATTCCATAACTGCTAGTTAATATCGAGATTTTTGAAATTCAATTGCAATTTGGTAGAAATTAATAAATAAATAAAAGCAAGCAAATCAAGTAAACCTTATCTATCATAGAGATCTTAGAAATCGCAAAAAGTAAAAGGGTAAAATGAATTACCAATTCTCCTCGTACCAACGCTAGGGTTTTGCTCGTTAGGGTTTGGGCTCCATCGCCTCTGCTCTCTCTTTCCCCTCTCTTCAAGATTTGAAACTGAGCGAGAGGGAGCGAGATCGATCCCCTATATATATTTATAAATAGAGGATCACGCGTTTGTCACGCGTCCGCGCATAGTTTACGCACAAGCGTATAACTACGTGTCTGGTATTGTTAACGCGTACGTGTATAATTTACTCGTCTGCGTATACTTGACGCGGACGTATAGTTTACGCGACGCGTATAATTTACGCGTATAAAGAGACCCAAATTTAACGATCTAACCTAGAGTTTAGGCCCGATCAAACTGAGTCCCTATTAGAGTAGAGAACAAGGCCCAGAATGGGCCTATAAAGCGTTTAGTATTCCACTTATGCCTCCACTCTGGTTATATTAAACCCCGACCCGATTACAGCCCAAATTGGCGTCACTCTCCCCGCTCCAGCAATCCGCCGTCTTTCTCCCTCCCTCCCCGACACAAATTCCCCTCAAAAAAAATCTCCACTTCTAATCAAACTCACATAAATGAAAAGAATCCGTAATGAAAACAAACGCAATTAGTAACTATACATGAGTTAAAAAAAATAATTTGGGTAAAAATGAGAAAGTAAAGGGACACGGGTAGGTTGCTGGAAAGCGAAAAGATGGGGGAAGGTTGAAACGAATGTAAAGTATAAAAAGAAAGGGGGAAATTTTAAAAAGGTATTAACACAGAAAAGCTGTCATAAAACTATAAAAAAACGTATCCGCCGTTGCCGGGGATCGAACCCGGGTCACCCGCGTGACAGGCGGGAATACTCACCACTATACTACAACGACATCGTTGTGCGCTTGATAAAAGTTTTCTTATTTATAAACGTGGTATATGTTACAAAATACAGGAGCACTTACCTATCTTCAACTATTTTATAAATACTTAATAAAATCAAGGGGGAGAGAGGGTTATCTGCAATTTATCTCCTTGAGATACACATACATTAGTGTTTAGCGATTATAGAGTAGTTGGTTATGATGAGCGCGATTTGCCTTGAAATCTATTATGATTACACCATTTTTAAAAGTAGAAAGAAAAAAAAATTAATTTTAAATATCTTAACTTCTTGCCCACAAAATTAGCAGTCAACCAGACAAAATACTAGAAGCTCGATATAATGCATTGGCAAACGCAAATTTATGATGTACCAAACATGGTTATAACATGAATTGCGAAAATGGTATAAACATTAACAAAATAGTTTAGATGGTACAAGTATTTACATCCTATAGTACATAACATGTATATGGAACCCTGAAAAAACTCTTACAATTATCAAAGGACTTTGTTCTACATCATAACTCCGAAGTTGTCATGAGAATTGAGGATTAAAATTTTATACTCTAAATTAATAGATAAAGATATGTCACACAAATAATGTGGACAAAGGAGGAGATGAAGATCACATCTAACACTTTTGACACCCTTTTTGGGGATAAAGATTGTTGGCTCTAGAAGGATCACAACACTAAGGTGTATGCAACATTTAGTCCTTGCTATAATTGGTACCCCTCAAAGCTAGGCAGAGGAAATGAGAAGCCATCAAGTATGGCTCTCAAAAGGTCCTCGTCGTTGATACTAGAGTGCTCTATCAAACACGCAAGAACAATGAGATATGATTGCAAAGAGACATGCTTTAAGAGAAAGCCATCTCTTCTTCACAATTCCACAATAAATAAATAAATAAGTACAATCAACTTCATGCATTGATGCGTTCACAAATGGATGTTGATTCCTGCAGCTTATAAAGCTGTGAAAATGTTAACAGAATTGTTGGAGACATTAAGTAATTTGTCTTGAGAAGTTATGTCAGGATCTACGGGAGATTCTAAATTCAATGTGATTGATTATGATTATAACTTTAGAAATTGAATTGTATATTTTGTTTGCTTTTTTATTTTATCTATACTTTAGAGTTGAATGCCATTCCTTTGCATCGGATTTGCTATTCTTTTTCTTCTTTTTGCATCCTTCTTTTCGGTCTAAAGAAAGAATGTGGAGGACTCTAGTTAATTTGAGAAGAAGAGGGGGGCAAAAAAAAAAAAAGGTAGTATTCTTGATTAGATTAATTAAATTTGGTACTATTACAAGAATGTTGATGTTAAGTCGATAGTTAATCATAGAGCCAAATCCATTTGATATAAATTCAATTGTAAATTAGTATTGACTCCAACTGATGATATTGGGTTAATACGGATTAAAATCCAGACTTTACCAATTTATCGTCTAGGTGGTTAACATGACTAAACTTAATAAAGGCCAGATATCATCATTTCCGTGATAAGTATAGAGTATTTGAGAATACTTGATGTCTTATTCATTCTACTAAGGTGTTTAAACACAAAAGAAAGTAGAAAAGTTCTGATAACCTAAGTGATGTGGGACTAAAATAAAGGAGAATAGGATAATTTAACTATATTACTTAACATCTCTCATCAAACTCACAGTGGGTAGAGAACCGAGAGTTTAGATAAGATGAGCTAACTTTTGTGTAGATGGTTGTTGTCATGACTCGGTGAGAGACGGTTGAATTGGAGCATATATGTTGCTAGAATTGCAAACGGTAAGGTCATGATATAGTCTGGTTTGGCGATGTCCTTGCTGTGGGCGCTAGCTACAGTTGAAGAGGATTCAGCGGTGTCGCTGTCGTGAACACTGCAGTTAGAGAGGGTTCGGCAGTGTCACTGCCATGGACACTACAATTCGAGAGGGTCCTAGCAAGGGAGAGTGTGACTGGGGTGCTGGGACAAGGGAAGCTAGCCGAAGAGAGCTTGGCTGAGAGTGCATGCTTGGCTAGGAGGGATGCTTGGCCGGAGGGATTGCTTGTTGGAGGCGATAAAGGTTGAAGAATGTCGCTTGGGCATTCTGACATCTTGTGGGCATCCTTTTTTATGGGCACTGAACATCCACGGAAGGTGAGAATAGTTATGACGTTTGTTGGTGGTGGCGAAGTCAGGCAGTTAGCGAAGCTGGTTGAGCCCACATGCATGAACGGTCGTGCAGTGGGGATAAGCTTTGCTAGGGAATCGTTACCATGGTCGAGCATTGAGCGAGCATTGGGCTAATGGCGCATGACAACTGAGCGGCAGGGTAGCGGTGTTTGAGCATTAAGCTGAGGGCGCACGACGACCGAGCGGCGGTCTAGCGATGGTCGAGCGTTGGATGAGGGCGGTTGGCAGCGAGGGTTTTTAGTAAAAGAGGTCGAGCATTGGCGGCTGGTTGAGGGCAGCGGGTCGGGGCTTACTGATGGCGGCAAGTAGTCATTGGTCAAGGGTGAGTAGGTTAGTGCAACAGGTCGGTGTCAAGGCCGCCAAGGGGAAACACAAAGTTTGCAGTGAAACCCCCCTCGGTGGCTTGAGATTGAGGAAGAAGACATGGTCTCTTTATGACTAATAACAACGTTCTGATACCATGATAAGTATAGAGTATTTGAGAAAACTTGATGTATTATTCATTCTACTAAGGTGTTTAAATATAAGAGAAACTAGAGAAGTTCTGATAACATAAGCGATGTGGGACTAAACTAAAGAAAGATAGGATAATTAAACTATATTACTTAACATTCCGACTTAAATCTTATAGTCTACAATAGTAAGCAGATGAATGTTTATGACCTATTTAGACAGACTAAACACAAAATTACTTGAAAAAGATAAATTTGGTTGGGGAGAAATCAGATCCAATCAGGAGTTAATTATCCATAAATAGAAGCTAAGAATTAGATGAATCTAAAAAGTTAAATTGTTACATATTAGCTTGGACTTTTATTTATATCTATTATGGTGTTTCTATTACTAAATATTGATATCCAATCAGTAGCAGACAAGTATCCTGCATTAAGCACCTAATCAAATCAACTCAACACCTCGGGATGGCCAAAATCTTCAGCATGGCCGACTTGACAGGCCGATATCTCGCGAAGTCGACTCGAAAGGCGGTACATGTCAGCCCTCTTGATAGTCTGACACAACAAACAGTCCACTCGATCATTTCTATGGGCGACATCTCGCAGGATCAACTCGAAAGGCGGCACTTCTCGACACTCAGCTAGACGAGTAGGAAGATGACGATATACCTCGAGCCCCCCGCTGATAGTGTTCGCCGTGAAAGTTGCTTTAATTTCCATTGAAATGAATTCGTTACAAACTTCAGGCACTTACAACGTGATTCAAATAAAAAGATCACCTTTTTATAAGACTGACAATGAAAATGGAAAAAAGAAAGATTACAACTTTGGGCTGAACAAACGCAGGATCTGTTTATCGGATCCTCGCTTGCGTGGGTGTCTTTGTCTGTGCCGGAGACTTGTTTTGTCCGTGGACCACCGCGTAATCCCGATCTGGGTACTAGTATAGATCTGAGGTGATTATTTCATGAAGAAAATAAAATACCGACGGGGATCAACTCACGAAGGAGATGATCGCCGGAGCGGGTGAAATCTACAAGGAGAAGTCACGCGCTGGACCCTGAGATTAAGACAAAGTTTAATCTAGAGGGTGAAGATGTAGATCTGACCCAGATCGCCTCCTCGCCCTGTGGATGTGAACTTGGATGAGTTCGACGCTTGCACGGGACGTGGATCTAACTTTTCTCCTTCGCTGGTGCTCGGATCTGTGCAAGAAGGCTCGTAGATCTCGCGTGAAGTTCCACAAAAATTTAACTTTTTTTCTAACCCCCAGAACTGAATCCCCCTAGCCTATTTATAGGCAGATGAACAGGGGGGGGGGGAACTCGGCCAAGGCACCACGCGGTGCCTCGGCTGTGTCGAGGCGCTCATTTGGCTCCATTCATTTGTTCCGGCGTTCGTTTATTCGTCCACCATTCTGTCTGAGCTTGTTATTGTCCGGTTGTGCCGAATTAGAGCTCAGTTGATCGTCTCGCTGATTCCGGAACCCGATCGGCGTAGTATCGTCGCTTGAGTTTGATTAATTCCGTCTCGTCGACGTTCGAGTTCGGTCGACTTGCCTTGTCAAGTCTCGTTGACCTGAAGATTCGTCATTGGATTTATTCCACGATACGTCACTTTGTCGACTCACACGCCTCGCCGACTCACTTCATGCGTTCGTCGACTCGCTTTATGCGTTTTGTGGCGCAGTTACGTCGTCAGCGGTTCTTAGTCGCATCGCTTGATGGGCCGTCGCTTGTGAACCTACCGTCACGATCTGGTTCAGGTACTGATAAGCGATTTTCAACGCCTACACTAGAATTTTTCTGCTTTTTAATAATTTGAAGTCTTTGGGTTCTAGTCAAAAATATACAATTTCCAAAAATATTTTGGGTATTTCTACTAATTTTGTAAGTTGATATTTCTTGGAAAATATTCAAATTATGTTTTTTTTGAGAATTTCTATGAGTTGTGTAAATTCTATAGATTTTGGATATTTTTTAGCTTGGTCACTCACATATAATTAACATTTGTCTTCTTAAATTATGAAGATAATTTAGGAGGTGACCATATTTCACAATATTATCTAATCTTTATTTTTATTTTAAAATTTAAGCATAAAGGAACAAATGATAAGATAAAGAGTTCTATTTTTTATATGTTATGTACCAAATTTAAATCTTTATATTGTCAAAATTTTAAATCTTTGTATTTTTTTAGTAAATAAATGGTTTTTTTAAAGGGAAACACCCCTAATAGACCCTATTTCACGTTACCACCCTTAATTACTTAGTTTCCAAAAAACCACCCACATTTGTCATTCTGTTAACATGGAACCACCTATGTACTTTTTCATCTAGTTCTCCATCTAACAAATTGTATTTTGACAATTTTACCTCTACACATGTTTAATTTTATTGAGCTTTGAGTTTTAAAGTTAAAAATTCCAAGTTATTTTTTATTTTAACTTTGATACTATAAAATTTTTCTTTGCCCAAAAAAATACCTCAAAGTTCAACAAAATTTAACTTTGCTATAATTTCAACAAAATTTAACCTCGATATACTAAATTTCAATAATTTTCAATTTTGATTGCCAAAGTTTTAAAAAAATTTAACTTTGATACACAAAATTCAACAAAAATTTAACTTTGCTATGGAGGCAGGCGTGCCTTCTGATATTCAGGAGGATGCTCCAGCCAGCCACCGATGGAGATCTCACCTCTCAAGCAGAGGAGGCTACTGCCGCTGCTGCTGCTCCAGCCCAAGAAGCCAAAGTCGTCATCATTGACGATAGGTCCCCTACTAGAGAAGGGGGGGTGGGGTGGGGGCGATATCCATATGGTCTAGGCCAAGTAGGCCGAGGTCCTAGCAGAGAGGAGGCTCCGGATACGCCTGCCGAGTCAGCTCATCGGTAGGGAAAACAACCGGCCGCTAAGAGGGCACCCCCTACTCAAATGTTCGGGTGGCCGTTTCCTTACCACATCAATGAGCTCGAGGCGAAGAAGTGGGATCAACTGAGAATGCTTCTAATGGGATCTTCCAGAGTCTGTCCCTGCTACGATAAAAAGTCATCCTAGGTTTTCAGATATGAACCCAGGCGACATATTGACAGGAGGGGGTCTGTTCTGGAGTCACGACTCACCCAAGCCCGAGCAATCAAGTAGTTCTACCTTGATCACGATGACAAGATCCTTGGGGAGATGCCAGATGTCAGCCTTCACCAGAGCCTGAAGAGCTATATAGTCTAAGGAGCTTTGGTGGAACATGAGCTGTTCAGCCACTATGAGCTAGTTTGAACCTCCTTCCTCAAGCTCTAAGAAGAGTTGGAGGCCCAGAAGGCTGAACTCAAGAAGGCTCTCCTATCGCTAGCTATCAAGGAGGAGGAGCAGATCATCTGGAAGAGGGGCAAGGACACATGGTGCCAAGAGATGGAGATGAGGGAGAAGATGGTTGACGGCTTGAAGCCTTCGAATAGCAAGAAGTCGGCCGAGATCAACCAGCTCAAGGAGGATGTCGGCCATCTCGAGCACGAGCTCCATGAGTGGAATGATAGAATAAAGTATCTATCCAAGGAGGTCATGGCTAAGAAGCGAGAGAGGACTAATGCCCAGGAGCGGGCTGGATTGGAACGTCTGACTGCCCAAAGCCAGTAGGCCGAGCTAAAGGAGGAGCAGATAGCTCTCAAAAAGCTCAGGGAGGAGAGCACTCATGCTACTCTGGAGGCTGAGTGGTAGCGCAAGTCGTCCCTGGTCGAGATCCAGACTTTGTAAGGCCCCCTCACTTATCTGGAGTTTGAGGTCCATTAGTTCGAGGTTGTTGAAGGCTATCGCCACAGCACTCTTGGAAATCTGGAGGTGGCGCTGGCTTGTAAGACTGGCTATGACTGCCTCGAGGCACAGCTCTTAGTTGAGATCAAGAGTGACCTAGACCGCTTCCATTATCCTTTGAAGGTGGCCACTTGCCTTGATGCGCTTCAAGAGGTTGAGAAGCAAGGAGGGGGCTTGCATTCAATGGCGAGAGTGGTGACAAGGTCGGCGGAGGAAGCAGGCGAGGGCTCAGCTCTTGACAGTTGAGCCAATGAGCGTAGAGAGAGAGAGAAGGGGAAGAGGTCAAGGCTGAGGTCCAGTCGACTCCTCTACCGACGTTCGCTGTAGCTGCTCCTCTGAGTCTGGCTCCTGCTTCTGGTGCTGCTCTGCCTGCATCTCTTAGCTGCTCGTCTGCCAAGTCTGACCCCTTAGGGGCCCCAATGTATCTTTTCTTTCTTTTTTGCAGCACCTTTTTTGTATTGTAAATAGCTTCATATATATGAATGGAAGGATATTTGTTAATTTGAACTATGTACCTTTGAGATTGTGTTCTAGTGTGTTAAGAGTTTGCAATCTACTTTGTGAGCAAGTTTGTTGCTGGATCGAGGTGACTCGGCTCTGTGTATGGCAAGTAAAACAGCTTGATGTCATGCCTTGTGTTTACTCGCGATGACACCAAGGTTTTAGGATACATGCCTTGGACTTAGGAAGATGCCAAGGTCATTTTGTCAATGACGTGCCTTTGGTATTACCCTGAAAAGATATCAAGGTCTTTGTGTCGAAGTCGACTGAGTTGATGACGTGCTTTAGTTTTATCCTAAAAAGGTACTAAGGTCCTTGTGTCGGAGTTGACCGCATTAATAATGTGCCTTGGTTTTACCCTGAAAAGGTACCAAGGTCTTTGTATTGGAGTCGACCGAGTTGATGAGAATCGAGCGCGACAACTGCACATAGGTACATAGCACAAAAATATCTCGTTTATGAGAGTATCTTTAGTTTGATTACCTTGGAAAGAGTCATGTGTCTTGAGCTTAGTCAAGAAAGTGATGCCAAGATCATTGGCTGAGGTAGGCCGAGTCGATGAAAATCGAACGGTGAAAGCTGCGTATAGGTTAGTACACAACTCAAAAATATCTCTTATTTATAAGAGTCATGAAAATGACCATATCTTGGAGAAGTAATTCTCCAAAATGTTTGTGACAAACCTGGCTCTTTAACCTTACGCAATGGCAGCTTCTTATCCCAAAGTTTGAGCATAAGGGATTGCCCATTCTTTTGCAAAGAACAGATGAAGAGGCCCCATGGTGGGTGCTAGTGTTGATGTCCGGGGACTCAGCAGTGAGATTAGTAGGTAATCCCGAATCAGCGACGATGCTTGGGGTTGACATGAAAGACAAAGATCCCCCATCTCTTCTAAGTGGTGACCCCCTATTAATATAAGAGAGCTGCAAAATAGGCACATTAGAGGGAGTTGGGTTCTCCGATAATTCCTCCAATGGTCAAGTTAGTATTTGAATTTGAGTGGAGAAAAAAAAGCAATGAACTACTTGAGTTTTGAGTCTATGTGTGTAGAAATTACATACCTGTGACCCCCAAGGGGCTCTTGAGGTGATCAAGGATCAGCCCTAGAGTGAGAGAGATCTAGCCTCCTCTATCAGTGGGCTATGAG
>JBAKGM010000139.1:9375932-9385993 GCA_037177215.1 Asparagus racemosus
CTGTGGCCGAGGCACCAATGGTGCCTCGGCTCGGCCAGCTCGGCCGAGGCACCAAATGGTGCCTCGGTTTGGTGCCTCAGTCGGCCGAGGCTCTCATTTGGTCCCCTTTTTTTTCTGATTTTCGGCGTTCGTCCGCTCATCCGCCGTTCTGTTCGAGTTCGTTTTCGTCCTGTTGATTCTGAATCTGAGCTCGGTTGATCGTTCCGCTGATTCCGGGATCTGATCGGCGTAGTATCGTCGCTTGGATCTCGTTCCGTCGATGTTCTAGTTTGGTCGACTCGCCTTGTCGAATCTTGCTGACCTGAAGCTTCATCGTTGGATTTATTCCACGAGACGTCGCTCCGTTGACTCGTACGCCTTGCCAACTCACTTCATTCGGTCGTCGACTCGCTTTATGCGTTTTGCAGTGCCGTTACGTCGTCAGCGTCTCTTGGTCGCATTGCTTGATGGGTCGTCGGTTGCGAACCCACCGTCACGAATCTGGTTCGAGTATTGATAAGCGATTTTCAACGCCTACAGATAGCTCGTCGCCATCATATTAAATGCATGGTCAGGAGCATTATTTCTCCATCCCTGAAGATCTTTATGACCCATCGGACCACGTCGGCACCCCCGTGCTTTCAATCATTTCACATTAAATGCTGAAGTTACTCTCTCCACTCAATAGCCGCCACATGTAAAGCAAGTGTTGACTCAGCCGCCAGCCCATACTTCGCCGAAGTTACCGAAACACCCTTCTATTGCCACTATAAATAGGGTGACTATTCCATACATCAAGATAAGCAATTTCTAAGCAATATCGACTATGCACTAAGGACTTCTTCAATTCTTGGCTTTTTTCTCCACTCAAGCAAATTACTGACTTGATTGTCAGAGGAACAACCGGAGAATACAACTCCGCCCTCTTACGAGCTCTCACGTGTGTAGGGAAGAATAGCAAGCCCATCTCAGAGTCAAATATTTGGGGAAGTTAGCGGCCCCTCATCACCTCAATTCATAACTAAGTGACTGTGTGATTCCCAACATCAACAAAATCTATCATTCTTTCTCATTCATGAAATATAAACTAGTATTTGGATCAAGCTAAGAATATACTCACACATGAACATCCTAACGCTCATTCACATAGCCAATTTATCATGTTTTCCCACAAATCTAAGTTGGATTTGGATCAAGGCAGAGTTTTTAACTCAGACTCATTTGATATTTGGAATTAATTCATCCAATGATAACCTATCTATCTATTAGTAATTTAGTATAGGTCCGTTTACTTAATTTATCAGATTGAACTATTTTTATGTTCAAACTGGACTTTGCACACCCGAGGCCGCATGAAGAAAAAAAAAAAAAACTATGGCACATGCATGGTATGTACTAAAATATGTACGAGCCTGCTCTACAAATGTATCAGAAATAATATCTTGGGACAGACTAATAACAAGTGGCCATTATTATTGTTGTTGCTGTTTTGGAAATTTTATGCATCTTATCTACTATTAAATTTATTTTTTTCAATATTTTTTATTTCATGCATCATCATCTCGACTAGGCTTCGTATCGGAACCATTCACATGTGACGGACAGTGCTGAGCCACAAACAAGGGGGCGCCATTACCAAACTGTCCTCGTGTTCTTAACGGTGAAGGGCTTAGAACAACCTGCTCGTATGAGGACGACTTTGAGAGATACTTGCTCCATCATCTCTATATCAATCGTTTTAAAATCAATCAATCGTTTTCATCAACATGTCATCTCGCTTTCTTTCACCTTTCTCTTTTTCAGAAATGAGCATCTTTTTAGAATTCGAACTAATGATGCCTAAAGCAAAATGCTTGACTTGGGAGGTCCCAATTATGGGTAACGACCAGATTATCGGGTACCAACCCGGCCGGCCGATAACCCGATATGAAACGAAAGGAGGAGCTCCCGATCGTCATGCTTTGCTGGCACTTACGTGGGTCCGTGCCAAAAATGTAATTTAGTAGTTAAATCAAGGTTACTTTGATCAATAATGTTGGACCGGAAGATCAAAAAATATACCACTTGGCGGCTGAACCGGTAGATCTCATCGTGGTGCTGTCGTACTTGCACCTAGAACATTGGACTTTGTGCGGTCAATGTTCCCAGCGCAAATCTTTAACTCCGATCTAATTGAAATCAACGACTGAGATCGTATTCTCTTCATTCACTCTTGAAATGAATATTTTAGTGTTTTTCTCATTTAGGTCCTTCTTCTTTGCAAATAATATAATAGTGTTCAATGTGTCCATTTTGACATTTTTTCCCTTTCTTTTCTTCTTTTTCGTTCAAAAAATAGTTAACTTCTTAATATAGCCTTATGCATGTGGTTACTACATGTTGAGTTTCTCCTTTTATTACTCACATTATAACTGGTAATTAGTCTAGGTAAAACTTTAATCTAAAGCTTTAAGATAAAAAGTTATCAAATATGATTGTTAATTACTCTAGGTAAAACATATCTATACATTCATCAATATTTTTCTTTAGATTAAGTGTATGATCTAGTAGAACTTAAAATGACTTTCTAAGAGAGGATCTCTAATAAGAAAAATATTGGACATCGAGAGAATAACGATTTATAATATTATTATGATAACAAGATCATACATTTCATAATGTAGAGTTTTCTAAACTATTCAATTATTTTTCTAAGGTACACAAAGACATGTTTGTGCTCCTCAAGACCTAGAACCATGAACTACTACGTAAATCCTCCATAACCGGTGTATTAACTATTAAGCAACATTTAAATATGAATATCAAGCAACTTTACGAAGTCTTTAAAGAAAATATAACCATCTAAGAAATTTGATTTAATAATTCTCCAAATATTAAGGACTTATATGCCTAAACTACAAACCAGGCTATTATCATCTGATCTTGCATGTGATGGCTATAATGGCAGTGCCCTCTACATCCAGAAGGCAACTGCAACGAACCAGTCAGTCACTAATCAAAATTAATTTAAAAACAATTTATAGTCAAATAAATAAGTAAATTATTTTAGCTTTAAAGCAGGGGCGGCTTAATTTACTCGCTGAAACGAACCGGTCAGTCACTTATCAAAATTAATTAAAAAACAACTTAATCAAATAAATAAATAAATAATTTTAGCTTTAAGCAGGGGTGGCTTAATTTTTCTCTGAGGTCAGACAAGCTAGCTCGCAGTATAAATACCCCGATACCCGACTCCTTTTTCCTCACCATTTTCATTCGCTCTCTTCTAAAGGAAAACCCTTTGCTTTAATATTCGTGCGATTTCTTTAGGAGTCGATCAATCGATCTACGTTAATGGCGGCCAAGGTTTATATTGTGTAAGCATTTCGATCAAACCTTTGTTGATCTCTTACCATTCCAAAATTTTCTGCTAATGTGATGTTTCTTTTTATTAATTTTTTGGGGGAAATTTGTTATGTAAGAGGTTGATCTGCTAAAAGTTTGAAACTTTTTGGTACGTTATGTCAGTTTTTCTGGTGTTGTTTGCAATTTGACTGATGATAATCTACTAGTTCATGATTCCCGTTGATTGTATGAGAGTGAAATGTAATGGGAATTATTTGTGACAATGATTAACTTTTGATGAATAAGATAGAATGCCTAGAATGTGTTTGAGTTTTTGTCAAAGGGGGGCGAAGTTCGGATCATCATGCTACTATGCTTGACTTTATACGACTATTTTACGCATTAATCGAAGTTATATAATCTGCAGCTAATGATAAATTATATTGGCGGTTTCAATATTGTTGTTAGTTAATTATAAAAAAATGTCTTGATGGTTCTGATCCATGTGCTGGAAAAAGCAGAAATGCACTGCTTGCTAGAAATCGATTAAAATCATAAAAGAAAAGGAAAAGTAAATGAGAAGCTTGTATAATGTTGCATTACAACTTATCGAAGGTCTTCCTTATCATGGGAATCATTGAATCACCCACCTTATGATTCTACTGTTAATCGAAACTGAAGAAAGATCAAAATTTACGCATCTGAGTTAGGTTTAGGTCATTTGATGTATGAATGAAACTTGTTCTTGGTTCTAAAGTACTACAAAGGAAAAACACAGCAAGCTGAGGCATTGTTCATTGCAGGACTATTTATCATTAATCAGGGATGACTTGAAAACTTGTGATTTAAGTAGTTTGAACAGTAACTTTCTGTGAGCTGGATTTTTGATTCCATGGGCTGTAAAGTGATAATGTATTGTCATAGATAAAAAAAAAGAGGAGAAATCAAGCCCTTTGTGTAGCTTTCTCGTTTGGGTATTCTGGGTTGTGTTTGCTGGTGACAGTCCCATGGTCCCTATCATCATGTTAGGTGTGCATGTACTATTATGGGCCTTCTAGATTGTCTTTGACTTAATGGTAGCATCTGATCCTTATCTCCCTTCTAGAATTGCCTTTCTTAGATATTTTTCTAGATTAACTTTAGTTTGCTGCCTTTTTCATTTTTATGTGGGGCACCAAAATGATGTGTCTTAGGCACATTGCAGATTTACAATTACTATGCTGCTTGCTGATTAAGATAATATGCATTGACAGAGAATATTAATTTTGCCTATTGATATTTTTTTTCCTTTTTATTCTGAACTAACATTTTGGCTTTTGTGATAGATATAACCTATGTTTCATGGGTACGAATACGGGTATGGGTACCGGTACGGGTACGGGATACGCAAATTTGTGAAAGGTAGAGTATGGGAACACAGTTATATAAATATTTATATACACATTATAAACTGGACATTTTTTGCCTACTATTGATATGTTTTCCTTGTTATTCTGAACTAACATTTTGGCTTTTGTGATAGATATAACCTATGTTGCATGGGTACGGGTACGGGTATGGGTATGGGACACGTAAAACTTGTAAAAGGTAGGGTACGGGGACACGGTTATATAAATATTTATATACACATATTATATATTGGATAATAATTTATATGAGAACAAGGATATAACATTTTTATGTTTCTTTTATTATGTGGATTATAAATTGGAAAATCACTATTTTTTGAACTAGACATCCGAATGACCCTTCAAAATCATAATTTGGAATCTGACCTATGCCTAACAAGTTTTAAGAAGTGGATGTAAAGTGTAAGATATATATCCAAAAAAGCATGACAAATGTTTTAAATTAAAACATGTATTCTATAATTGAGTACATGCCTGAATAAGTGTGTGCATATATGCACGGAATGTCCAAGGAGTTGGGGGTATGGGTGCGTGTACGTGTCGAGTATGGGTACGGCTTCAGATTAGAAGTACCTAGGCAACATAGGATATAACTAATAAAAGTATTTAAGGAGTTCTATGTTCTTTCTGTTGCATGTATTCCTTAAACTTTTCACCTGTTGCTTATTATTTAAGGATCACTGTTGATTTTTTTCCATTGGCAAATATTAACTGGATTTTAGCTTTTGGCTCCTATGTCTGAACTCATTGCTCACACAGTCAATTGTAGAGACCTGGGTTTACTGTGTCTAGTATAGAAATAATAACACAGCGAATGGTGTTAGCCACATAAATTAGCCTACAGCACTGATAGGGCCACCTACTACATGTTATATACATAAACGGAAAGTTTGTATTATTTTCAGTTTTTCCAAATTTAGTTATATACTATGTGTGGATTATGATTGTAACATTTTGAAATGAGGGAAAAAGATTCTAACACACAAATCAATAACAGTGATGGAGACGTTAATTACAATGCCATTGGATATTGATGGTTTGTTGCCCCATTCCTAGATTGTATTTCTTGATCTAGTATACTAATAAAATTACATATTTCATGTTTTGTAGTTGCATATTTTCATTTTTCTCCTTAATGACATTGACTCTATGATTCATATTATGTTACCTTGGAATATGATTAGATAATATAAATTTATGATGCGTCGGTATATTGTAAGTATCTTCTTAGTTTAGTAGTGTTTATGCCAAATTGTAAAAACTTAAAAGATACCCCACTGTTTTCTAGTTTGAATAGGGACATGGAATTTCTATTTTGACAAGTGTTGTGTAACTATTATGTAGGTATTACTCAATGTATGGACATGTTGAGAAGCTAGCAGAGGAGATTAAAAAAGGTGCATCATCGGTTGAAGGAGTGGAAGCTAAGCTATGGCAGGTAAGTGTTGACTGAATCATAACCATATATCAACTGAAAGGAGTAAAGTATAACAAAGTCGTGTGTTTGATATGTAACACATGTTCCTATACTAAAATTATGCATGTAGAGGGAATCGCGGTAGCCCGGATGGTTTGGAGGTTCCAATATGGCTCCCAAGATCTTGTGCTTGTAGAGAGACAAAACTTGGGCCAGGCCAAATACACTTCCAGCATTTGCCTCTTGCTTTAGTGTAGATCTTATGGTCAAAAGAATTAACACTTCAATCATGAATGATTAGGTGTGGAACACAATTATTGATTGGGTGGGTGGGTTTGTTAGAATATAGATGTTTGTTCTAGAATAAAATAATCACCACTTTTCTAGTGAAAGACACCTGTTTCCTTTCATTTTTCAACTTTCAGCGTCATGTAAGGGAGAACCCTTTGTACATGACAGGGGCTCCAAAGTGACGGCATCTTTTCAAGTAACCCATTAAGGAAAAAATGATGCCTTTTCTGCTTGTTTCATCCGTTAGCTGGTGTTTCTAGAATTGTTAGTGCTTTCATTTATATAGAATTTATTACCTAAACAATGGGGATATTTCAGTATCCTTTCTCTGTGCTGTCAGTTCGGACAATCGTAACAAGACAATCTATACACGTTTCATTGACGCACCTAGGCTTCAAACTTTAGTGGTATTACCATGATATCAATTCAAAGAGCCATAGGGATGTTACTCACACTCAATTGTAACACCTCAATTTCACTCGTTCCGTGTATAAATCCCTAAATTTGGGTTACTATATCAATATGATGTACTCAGCTTGAGGTAACGTAATTTGTGTTTTTAATCCTGCCTTGAGGGCAAAAAATAAACAGACTGCAGCTATCTTCTCATCTCATTATGGCAATCCTTACAATTATGTACCCTTACGGAAACAGGTACCTGAGACCCTCCCTGAGGAGGTCCTTGGAAAAATGAGTGCACCACCCAAGAGCGAAGTGCCAATCATCACACCAAGTGAACTTGCTGAAGCTGATGGGCTTGTCTTTGGTTTCCCAACTAGATTTGGAATGATGGCAGCACAATTCAAAGCTTTTCTAGATGCAACTGGGGGGCTCTGGAGAAGCCAGCAGCTTGCAGGCAAGCCTGCTGGAATCTTTTTCAGTACCGGATCTCAGGGCGGTGGGCAGGAGACTACTGCGTAAGCACTTCCATCACATCCACTTTAATTTTCTGTCCATCCTTTTGTAACTTCAGTATTTAATTAGTTGCTGCATGTTTGTCATCAGCTGAGGTTTCTTGATTATAGACTCCACTTACTAAATTGATTCTAGAAAAATGGAAATGTCGTTATCCTAATTACCTCTGATGTTTAGTAGTTTGACCCTTATCTCAAGCAATTTACGTTGGTAATTTTTATCCCAGACTTGAACATCTAGCTTTCGATAGCCCTACCTGATCCCTTAACCACTTTGCTAGAACTCAGAAGCAGGTTAATTTAACTATTTTTCTATTAGCCAACTACAAAACTTACTCTCATTTTTTTCCCAAGGCCACGTGTTATCCACCAGAAACTACAAACCTTACTTGATTTCTTATTTATGGTCAGCTGACGTTATCAAATTCAGCTATACGTTACAACCAATAAAGTCTGTATCACTTATTTGTAGGCAGCACTCATAACTTCATTTAGTACGAAGCTTCTCGTTTGAAAAAGTTTCTTCCACTACTTCAAAACTCCAAAGTTGTGAGAGGTGATCATAATAATTTTATACGCTAATATGCTCAGCAGTTTGAGCCCTTTTCATAGGCTGAAATATCTATTTTTCTTAAACCCGCTTTAAATTCATGCCAGTAGGCATTGAACTGGTTTTTGTTCAGTTTCACGTCAAGGGTCCCTTCCACTACACCAACTCTATTACCCTCAATGTTTTCGTATCAGCCACTCTTTGAAGACCAACTCATATTACATCCCAAACTCTTTACGTTCATGCTCCGAAACGCTTATGAATTTTTCCTCCATTTTCCTGCAGTCTCACCGCCATAACTCAACTAGCCCACCATGGAATGATCTTTGTGCCTATTGGCTACACTTTTGGTGCTGGAATGTTTGAGATGGATCAGGTGAAGGGAGGCAGCCCCTACGGTGCTGGAACTTACGCAGGCGATGGCTCAAGAAACCCAAGCGAGCTCGAGCTGCAGCAAGCTTTCCATCAGGGCCAGTACTTTGCTAGCATTGCAAAGAAATTCAAGGGATCCCCTTGATCTGCCCAATACTTCTATAGAAAAAAGTCTTGTTATTCCATATACTTGAGTTGTCACTTGTTGGTCTATCCTTTCTATATCGTCATCTCTGATTGTTGTTGAGTATGTGTTATAATTGGCGTTTGTTCAATTCTTGTGATCAAGGTTTGATATAATTGCTTGCTTATTTACAGTGTTCAGTCCGGTTACTAGTTCATTAATAAAGTTATTGTTTGTTTTCGTTTGGATTGTATTGAAGTTGTGCTATTTTTGTTTATAGGATAAAAGTTAGTGGAGTTGTTAAATCATGCAATGTTAGCTGGAAAGTACTGTTATGTTTATCCTTTAAGTACTGATGATGGATCATGTTGGCTTTTAGAGTAGGTAAATGTCTCACCAGAGGGACTTGAATTTATTCATTATCGATATATAATTGATAAAACTTTTCTTCTCCTCAGTGCTTTAGTCTTTAGTCACCATTGTAATTATCCTTTCAGATTTCTGAACAGCGCTTCTTTTTTCTCAATATGTTGTTGTCGTCTTGTCGGCCCCTTAGCCCAAATGTTTTAGAAGTGTTGAATATCCTGGTCTTTTCTGGCCCAAAGTTTGGGCCGGACCTAACTTGTATCGTTGCACAGTTGCGAAAAGCTGTGTATGTTTTGATTGCTTTCAAGTAACAAATGTAGATAACCCCCCCTTTTTTTTTTAAATGTAGATGTTACCAAGTATTTTATGTTATGTATAACACTTTTTGCGTACATTGATGCTGCCTCCATCTTATTTTCCTGAGAGAAAGCATTCAGCAACTTAAGGGCCTGTTTGACAACCTCTCAAAATGAGATCTAATTTGAACTTGGTCCCAATTTTAAAAGAAACTTGTTTGGGTAATACTGGGCAAGAGTTAACTCTTTTATTAAGCCAAAAAAAAAAAAACAAAAACAAAAAAACAAAAAAACAAAAAACAAAAAACAAAAAACAAAAACAAAAACAAAAAACAAAACAACACAGAAAAAAGCACCTTAAACTGGTTGATTTTTTATACACCCTTTTTGATCAAAATAGAACCAGCCTTGAGGAGTTCCAAACAGGCCCTCAGATTCTCAACTTTTACAACAACACATGAATCTTACGAAGTAGAGGATTCGGAAATCAAATACACTATTTACAACTACAGACGTGAATTCAAGCTAATATGCTTTCCTCAAATAATAAAAGAAGGGAAAAGGTACGAATATTTGAAGTCAAACATTTCCTAAATCCAATTATATTTAGGACTTGAAAAAGTCCGAGGTGATGTCAAAGTCATATTTCCTATGGTTTACGCCCATGACAGACGGTCCTTGGGCTTTGACCACAAGTTTCAGGTAAGATGGATAGGCTCTTTTGGGATGTCTCTTCTAAAACACATTGGGCCTAAAACTAGGTGTTTAGTTTGGTTTTATTTCATCAGGATCCAATCAGAACCATTCTTATAGGAGTCGGGTGATCCACACCATAAATAAAAGAGTTGTAAGTTTAAATTTAACCCTTTTAACCACCCTTGAGTAATATAGATCGCCCCTTTCTGTGGATGTTCGCGCGGAAAAAAGTTGCTGAGTTGAATCTGCAATTGAACTCGTTACAAATTTATTTTTTACAACGAAATTCAAAAAAGATCTCGCCTTTTTATAAGGCTTTACAA
>JBAKGM010000139.1:9402969-9453175 GCA_037177215.1 Asparagus racemosus
TGGGCTAAATGTGCAGATACCAGGTTGTAATTATAATTTGATGAGGGGCCAAATTATAAAAGTACAACACCTATATAAAGGGTTATGGTCCCTAATCTAGGGTTAAGATCTTCTCTAGTTCTCTTCACCCTCATCAAGAGAGAAATTCGGCTATAGACACAATTCCAACAGGATCTATCGGTAATTTCAATGATTTGAATAATTATGGAAGATTTGAGGGACAATGTATAAAAAGCTTATAAATATTTCAAAACTAGGAATCACACTTTTTCAAGTAGGAATCCTATCTAAATACTCCGCACAGTGCGGAATATTCCGATGCAAGTGTTTTGATTGCAACGGAGTGTTTTCGTAATTAACATGGCTCTTGTGTAGCGTACTGATAAGAATCCTACTCAACTTTTTAGTGGGTGGGAAAAAAGAAAAAGAAAAAGAAAAAAAAAAGCTGATGACAAATAGACAGGCAGCAGCCGCTCATAGCAGGACTTCTTCCACGAATTCACCTTTTCCAATTTATCCAATTTTTCTATTATTATTATTATTTCTTTCGGCTCCAATAAATTAGTTTTCAATTTAAAATTATAAATAAAATATTCTATATTCCAACTCAACATAGCTGAGGCGGCGCCAGGGGAACGAAAACCTAATGTTGGTGGTGACGTCACACTTACGGCGACGTGGCGTAGGTCAACGTGGGGCCCGCGGCGTGCGCGCGTGCCTAAGGACGCCTGGGCCTGGGCCGCTCCCTTCCAAAAGAGTCAAAGCCCGAAAGCGACACGATTTCTTTTGCCTCTGATTTGGACGTGTTGATGTAGATACACACGTACCAACATTTTCTCTTGTTCACTCAAGAATCCCTCGATCTTGTCCTTGGATGATAATGTCCTCTTTGAAAATCATTTTTTGGACTTCTTTGCAAATTTTATTTTATCCTTTTAGTTCCTATTGTTTCTTTTATTTCAATTTGTTTTCTGAATTGTTAGATCCCTATTTTATGCTCTTAAAAATTTTTGGGTATCTTTGTAAATTTTATTTTACCCTTTTAGTTCTATTGTTTCTTTTACTTTAATTACTTTTGGAATTATTACTGACAAGGTGATCTTGTTCCTACACAAAAACTCTGAAGTTCTGATGAGAATTATAATTTTATATTACATGTTGATTGTCTTTTTCATGTACTGAAATATGAACTCACACAATAGTATCATTTTTTAAAATTCATTTTAAATTCGCGACAAGTAGGATTGGAACCTAGCTTGCTGTAATACCGTGTCAAAGAATCCTGTCACTACATCAAAACTTCAAAATTTTGGTAACTGTATACTATATGCCTATTTATGTGCTTAGAATTTTAGAAATAGTAGTGAAAAGTAACTACATGGTTCAACGTGGTTCTAACTGTGGTTGCATTTGCAGTTGGAGTTTTGATATTTTTCAATGAAAAGAAGTGTAATCAATGCGTAGTAGAGTTATGGAGGTTGTTTGGTTAATTTTTCTGAGAAAAAACCTGACAAAAAAACTACAAAATAAGTTTCCAAGTGATTTCCTTACAAAAACCTCTGAAAATGGATTTCTTAGAAATAGAGTCAAATCAATCAATAAGATGGTGTCACCTCATCCTCTCTCTTAATTTCAAAGTGAGAAACAAACAAAAAGAGGGGAAAAAGAAGAACAATTTATAGGAAATAGGCTCCTTGATTTCTTGATTTTTGGCCAACCAAATAGGCCCTAATACTAATTGTTTGTTCCAAAGCTAAATATCTAGATTTCGTGACTTTTGTTTAGAGAATTGTTTCTAGGATATACTCCAAAAGTGAAGACAAAAACAAACCTCCACAGCCTTAATTTCTAGTAAGGAATTGACTTGTGCGTAGTTAAGGATTTACATTGACTCTCATGGTTGATGCATTGACTTAAATTTCTCAAATGATCAAGGAATTGACCTTAGAAACCTCTTGGTCGCTTCTGGTCACCCCCAAAGGAAGTTAGGTCACAACCGTCCACTTCCTCAGATTTTTCCTCTTTGTCTTTTTCCTCCCTTCTAAATTCTTCTGTGCAACTCTTTTCTCGATCACCATAGTCTCAGTTATTTCTATTATTGTAGTCTAGAAATACAATGCATGCGAGGTCAAGTGGTGTGTCATTATCCACTTAAAGCTGACCGCTGGTGAATGAGCCTTAAACAAATTGTATTGGATTGTGATGTGCGCCCCAAAGAATTAGCCACGACACTAAATTATGTGAAGTGGCTAATTAAGTATGCTAATGTGAAAGTAACGAGTTTGTTTAATATAACAAACACCGTTAAAGTTATAGATGTGCTTTCACAATTTTCTTATGATCAAAAGGCACTTGCAAATGTTTACTTCAAATAATACAAATATTGGGGTTATAAAGAGATCAATATATAAATTAAAAGAGAAGTAATTGTCCTTGCAATTTTTAGTACTTTGGACACATTCTAAATAGTTGTGTTATCTCGTGAAATATGAATATATTACTTAATTGGACAGGCTCAAACCAAATTATGACAAATATTCTAATCTTGAATCCCATACCTACCATAACCCCTTAGTATCTCCACCACTTAACTACTTGATCAAGGACGAAAGATGAATAACTTATTATGTGTTTACACACATATATAATAATAATGATAACGATATGATGAGCAAGTGCTAGCTCAATTGGTAAGTTAAATCCATGATCTAGATAGTTTATTTTGTTCAAGTGTCACTAAACTTATGTATATATAAGTTTGGATATTTTGAACTCTTATGAACCATGGATTAACTATATTTAATGCTCTAGTTTCAAGGACGCTTTTAAAACTATCCAATTTTATAAAAAGTTGATATGATGACCGTAAAAATGTAAATCTAAAAAAAAAAAAAATTATACACAAATCGTGCAACATTCAATTAAAGATGGACAATGTTGATTGCGTTTGAGTAACATATCAAACTATCTCACGTTAATAGTTTCATCTTACCATTTGATTTTGTTATTTTCTATGTGTACTAGCACTACTACACGTGCAAATGCACGTGCGACCGACATCAAAGCTTAATTATTCTAATTTTTTATATTATTTTAATAGTCTAAAGCATCAAAATATTTCTAAGATAGTTTTATGATATTTGTTCATTCAGTATGCGTTATTTTATCTTATCTTATTCTAAACTGCCTATGACATATATTTTAATTTGATAAATGATGTAACTTTCCTAAATGTGTCATTAAGAAAAGTCATTTTTCATATTTCATCTTCCAATTATTGTATGTAATTGTTTTTAATCAAAGTAGTTAAATATACACTTTCGATAATTTATATTAGAATATATTACAATTCTAATTGTTGTTTTTAATATATTTATTTACATGGAAAAGAACTTTATCATTTCATATTTATATCTTCTTATAATATACAATGTAAAAGATATCTAATTACTAAGCTCTATGATATGCTTTAGAAAGTTCTAGTAAAAAGTAAGAAAAAAGTAAAGAAAAGAAATAAAAAAAAAGCTATGTGAACTACCCAAATCGTCCTTTTGTCTTTGGTGAGATAAATGATACTTCAAATTTTTTCTACCCTCACGATGTTTTTAATATAATAGTATACAGAATATAGATATTATTACACAAATAAATGAGTCACTCTGATTAGGGAATCCGTGTAAGAAACCCGTGCCACCCCTACCCCACACGTGGGAACTGGATCCTAAGAGAAGGAGGGAGTTGACATTTCCTTGTTTAGATTTGAGAAAAGACTTCCCATGTGAAAGCAAAGAAGTAAGAAAAAGGGGGAAAAAGGCGCGTGGAATATTTCTCTAATTTGGTCGTTACCCGTCTCTCACGGTCCACTCCCAAAACACACATCCCGTGTCAAAGAGACGTGTCGGACTAAACAAGAAGTCAAATGGGATATCAAACAACCGCCCATAGTCAACGCTGAGTGTCTGCCACATAGACTTAAGTCACTACGCCAGATATTTTAAGTCACTAGAGCATATATTTTTCAGATTTTTCGTTGGTGGACTTTGCAAATTAGTGAGCTTATACTGGAAAGTTCCTTGACATTTTGATCAATTATGCGGTAAGCCATCAACTTGCCGTGTTGAAATTCACGTCGTTGTCCGTTTTGAGCTGGCTAATATTTGTGAATATAACATAAATATAACATTCAATACAAGGAATGAAAACACTTAATAGATAAGGTTCAATTAGTTTCTACCCACTTCAAAAGTTTATAAGATGAAATTTCGTTCAGTTTAGTTCTCATGCCGTCATTTTCTTCACTAGCCTTAATCACATGACACTAAACTTACAGATGGCTTACTTAAATCCTGCAAATTTAGGGAATACTTCTACTGATGCGAGTGTTCATAAGATATGCAACTTACATAGAAGATCACAGATTCAATGCGTAATGTCAATCTTAATATACATCTGGCAAAATAAAAAGAAAATTAAAAAAAAGAAGCAACCAGTGTTTCATTGAACGAGAATAGCAATATTAATCATCTCAATATTCAACTATCAGCAAGTGGACTGGCATTATTACAGAGGTAAGAGAAACCATAAACTGAAACTATATAAGATGAGAAATGATTAGTTTTGCAACTCTAGAGAAGAAGTACATGCTATAACTGTTCTATTGAAGAGTGAACAGTGTGGATCTTGACTTACAATTCAGTGAAAGGATTACGCACAAGAATAAAGTACCTCAGGAAAAGTGTACTTGGCATCTCGCAGAGGGAGTAGTTCTTTCACACTTGAGAAAAAGCTCGCACCAAAGATTCAGGATCACTGCACTATGCAACAAAAGAAGCATTCTACCGATATTTCATCATTTGACAGTCTCATAGACATTAAGTGACTCAAATCTTCAATCTATCACTAATAAACTCACACTAAACTTGATGAAGGCCTCACCTGAATGATAATTTGAGAAACATTCACAACAAGTTTAATATAAAATTTTGTCATTCCTCTTCCAGCCAACTGAACTTTCTCTTCCTGAAGTCAATACCTAAAAGAATTCCAAATACGAAAACGTATACATATTTGTATGCAGATATAGCATGTGGCTGCATCCCTGTTTATTACATGGAAGCATGCAACATGGATTTTGATGCATGACACCTCAAGGGCTAAGGTTAAGGAGCGAATTCCCTGGAGAAAACTAATTGCAAGACCATGATAAATAAATCCCTCTAGTGGCCTCTTAGGTACATAAATCACTGTCAGTAGTTTTCAAGAGATGGAGATATCAATCAAGGATTAAAAATGTCAACCATATAGGCCAAGTTTTGGCAGTTTGGTAGGGTAATAAGATGGACAAATTGTGGGCTGACAATTGAATCCACATGCTTAGAAAAAAGTTTAAGAGGATAAGAACATTACACTACAGAGACATGTTAAAGAGGAAACCAAGCATGCTCTTCACTATCAAGAACTTTATTTTAGTCCTCAAAAAGGAATTTGGTTCATGAAAGAGCTCTCTTTCCCTCTCTCATGTGACTTCATCTCACTCACTCTTTACCAATCCCCTAAAAACAACTTGTACCACATCCATCCCCCACAACAAAAGTTTTCTACCAAGGTAGACTCATTAAATTGACTCTGAAATTTTTGTAAGTTGAAAAAACTAGCGTCCTAGTCTCAACCCTAGATAATCTTTTGTCACTCTCTCAAGACCAATCCCAAAATTTGTAATCATTGAGTAAGTAGATTTGTGCCACACATGTAACCAAGTGGTTGACATAGTCCATTGACCCAAGTCTTTTGAAGCTTGGTGTACCCCTAGGGTCACATGTGGGGCCCCGTGGACAAGATATTGGTATAAGGGTCATTCATTGTCTTCCTTTTGTTCTCCTTTCGTATTCTTTAAACCATGTGTTACTTTCCCATAAGCATAACCTTTTCCTTTTTGTAAAGAAAACTTTGATCAATCTTCTTTCATATTTTTCTAATGAAATACACAATAATAAACCCTTGTACATTAGCATCTCAGACAACTTTATAGTAATCCTCCTCCTATGTTTCAACATCCTATAACCCCCTGTGACCTAAGGGTTGCATCACACATGAGCAATTGAAATTTTAATTAGGAGAGGCTGCAGTTATATTGGCCACAAGGGTTTAAAAGCATTGACCCTTAAAATGATTCTCCAGAGGATCTCTTGGGTCTCATGATGGTGAGAAAGAGAATGAGAGAAGGGCAGGACCTACTCACAATACCTTTCTCCTTAACCATCATTACAACTAGAAGAAGATACCATTTTCATACTATATCTACTTATACCATTCCAAAAAATTCATTTATTAATCCACAAGCAAATTAAGTTGCTTTGTCATCAAGCTTAGGCTAGAAAAGGGAGCCTCTCCAAGAGTCACCACAGGCTGCAATAACGTATATAGTCTTTAAAAAATGAACATAAACTACACTAGGGCCACTGCTTTGTGATCACAAATGGGATGCCACATGAAGGGAAAAATGGGAACACCAGATCCTAGAAATCCCTCTTGTTAAGGATGATTAAAGTTGCTTTGGTACTAATTATATCGGCTATAAACCTTTCAAGAAATATGATACTAGCCAGATAAGGAGTACATTAGAGTTTTCTAGTAGTGATGAAACCCTTACACAAATTATTACCTCATTGCCTCTTGGGAAAGATGAAATGATGCTAAATGATGGTTTAGAATGAAACGAGGTTTGGTAGTTGTGTCACAGATGTTATATTTCTACGGCATGATAGATTATTATTTGAAAACAATTTTAAGTTTAGTTTAAGTAGCTAAAGGCAGATAAAAAAAGGTTCAAGGTTCCAAGTGTACCATTGCCAGGGAAACTCATGTGGAAAGCTTAAAGAATACTCAGAATAGGTTATCTAAAAGAGCTAGAGCCTAGACCCTAAGGAAAATTATGAAGGGGAAATTCCAAAGGAAAGAAACATTATTATCCTTGATAGAGCATAAAGCAGTATTGCTTTGGGAGGACACTACATTGCATCAACCTGCCTAAAATAGGATTGAAATTTGAGAATGAAAATGTACAAGGCCAATATCTAAGTTGAACATGTATAAAGTACTCTTTTGAACATGTATGAGTAATACAATGCTTAATTATAATATGTAGGGCTTCCCTCTGACAACCAAGTATTCTTAGGATTAAGATGTTTAGTAACTGCATCTTCTGCTGCATATATGCCACACAAAAAAAAAAAAAAAAAAATGTTGTGAGCCATCAACAACTATAAAACAAGATGACAACAAAGAACAGACTACCAAATCTTCTTTATAATATGAGCAAAGAATGTTCAGTATGAAGATCACAAAGAAGCTGAGTTGAGAAAGTCTATTATCAACGCGAGACAAAAGATCGTGACCTTAGTTCTTACCAACACATGCAAGAGACAGCATTAGTTAAGCCTAAGAGACAAGGCCCAGTGTAATCTAACCAAAGGTTGTAACTGCTCTGAGAGACTCCTATGGTGTATTATATTGAGGGTCTCAACTGCCTTCAGCCTTGCCTTTGCTAATTTAGAAATAGTTGGCTGAAACAGCTCCTTTAAATATGCAATATTTGGTCAGATTTCGTGTAAGGATAAAGGGTTGCAACATCCTGTTTAGGTTGTTAGTTAAGAACTTGATTTCTCTGTCTCTGGGGATGCGCAACTCGTGGACTTATGATCCTTTGGGTGAAGTAAGAAAAACCTAATCTTGTAAGTACCCTCTTTAGGGTACTTGAATATTGTATGGATGACTAAGATGAGGTCAAGTTGCCTGGATAAGAGGTTTATGTTTGTGCTTTAGATAGTGAAAGACAAACGAGTGTGACAGATGTTAAGATATATGTTCAAATCAGCATTGACCTTGCTTAACTAAAGTGATTAGGCTAATAATACAAGGTTAGGCATGCGTTTGACAATGTGGCGAACCCATGTTTATGTATAAACTAGAAAGAGAAAATAAAAGAATTCTAAAAGAACATGCATGTTAGCAGAATCTCCTTATCTCATCCATTGGAAACCGTAGACATTTTTATACACAATGTCGATATCATTATCTTATGCACATGTTTCAAGATCATAGCATTAATTATCTGTTCATTTTGTGAAGAGATCTACACATAAATATCGCAAACAAAAAACACCTGAAGAAGAGACAAATCTTAAAATTAGGGATATCAAAACTTAGCATGACAAAGATTCTGCTTCCTTACGATGGAGTTTTATATACACCAAGACGAGGAAACCGAACCAGGATATACTGGGCGGGCTTAGGATTTGTTCTGTGCTGGCATTATTTTTAAGTTTACTATATAGAAATCGGTGAATTTAGTCCCTAAGTTTGAAAGGGGCCGTATAGTATTACCAACCATTGTACTAAACTAGTAGAGCTTAGTATAGCTTCATTTTTCAGTGGGAAAATAGTCGCCAAATCAGATCAGTCCTAGCCATTTTCTCTAACCAAGAAACACATTCATCAGAATGTGCTTCTTAACCATGAATCAATCCAATTTGGGTTGAAATACAAGCCATGTCCTAAACATAAGTTTGTGTTGGGCCGAGTCAACTTGAAGCATGGGTCATGACCCATTTCACATACAACTTTCCTTGGATCTGATCCAGTAATGTTTCTGATCATGAATATTTCAAATTTTGAGAATGATGCACTAATGATGAGTACTCAGAATATTTCAATGCTATTGATGGTGGGAAACACATTGAAAAGACCAACTTCCATGGCTCTCGTTGAGGTTAGTCTTCCACCATCCATTTCCGTTCATTTCCCTGCACCTTTTGTTTTAGTAAGATCTTACTTAATCAAGTTTTTCCACCATCCATGGATCCAAGCATCCATTTTATGCGAAAACCAAATGTTTTCGTTTAAAGTTTATGCGAATTGAAACCACTTATGAGTCTTAGTCCACTAAGAGAAATTTAGACCCAAAATTCTTCAGTTAAAAGTCCATTGGAGTCAAAGCTGAATGATCATTCTTCATCAAGTCATCTCTCAAGTTATATGCCTGCAACAGATTCACCATTTTTTCTTTTCTTTTACTTCGCTTTGCATTTTTGATTGCAAGATAGCATGGGAAGTAATCATGTTGAGTTCTCATGTTCTCATGAGATACATATGCGAAGAACAGGGTACATCTATTGGAATGCAACTGCCAAAGGTGTAAAACATACAACTGAAAAAGAGAGAAAGATGTCCTCTGATACAAAAGTTGTTTAAAAATGATACAATAGCCAGCGGTCATGCGTGTGCGTCATCAGAAGTATAATTTTCTTCTCCAATTCAGGACAAACTGAGAGAAATGACCATTTTTCTGATAGTTCACAGCAATGAAAAATCAGGCATGCGTTTAGTGACGTGAAAAGTTCATAGCAATGAAAGTTCAAGGATGAGATGTGCATTTAATTACACATGCCTCAAAATTTGGTTTCAAGTCATCAACTTGTCAAATATTGTCAATCAAAGATTCATCGGCTTATTACCAACAGGCAGACAGCCACAACCACAAAACTTGAAGAGGGGAAGTTCAAACAATTACAACTTAATGGTAATAATTTATATCAAGCGCCTGATCTTGGATGGCTCAATCAACTAATATGAATAAAATACAGATTGAGCACAAGTCAACACTGCGTTTAATATTTTTCCTACGCTAAACATGTGACACGCAAAAACCGACAATGAATTTCTTAAGTCACAATCTTGCAAATATTGATCCATTTCTAGGCAAGCATCTGCTCTTACTATCCATCAATTGATCACTCTTCCCCGCTAAAAGCCAACAGTAGCAATTAGCAGTAAGCTCTCGTGAACGGAACCAAGTAAGAACATAACCTAAGCAAGTCACTGTCAATCTTCAATCATACGTACCACAGTAGGGGTATACATTGTAGAGGAGACGTTGAAGATGGATTGAATTGTTTACTGGAATTTAAAATAATATTAATAATTACATATGTACATACATCATACATACACTTTAGTGAGTGGACAGTGTGGAAGGGGTACACTGACCTCTTGCTGTGAATGTTTCTGTGGAGCTTCAAGTTTATGATTACTTCTGTTCAAAAAAAGAACAAGTATGGGTCAATTTCTTCAGGAGCATCTCCTCTATATTCCACTAGCTGGTGACTCTTCCCTGTCAAAGACAACAAAAGGCAGTTTCCTGTGAAGTACTCTTTGTAGAAAGGAAAAGAAGAAAATGACATAAGCAAATAGTTTTAGATCTCATACCAAGTAAGATTTAAAGCTCAACAAGAGTGCTTCCAAATAAATATATTTTAAGCATTTTCCCCCTTTATACGCATCAGCTAACTACAACAGCTCATTGAACAAAAGGTAATACATGCAGTTCATTTTGCATCTTTGAGTAGTGCCATGGATGTTAAATAAAAACGTGGTTACTACAAGTATTTTAGAAATATTAAGCATTTTAATACTGTTGTTTAGTGGAAAGAACATAGAGAATATGTTCAGGTTTCGTTGTATATATTCCTCAGTTTGGAGAAGTGAATTTCACAAAAGTCATACGGATGACCCAATTTGCAGGGTTTTTATAGATCCGACAAGATCATTAACCATTTCGATGCAACTTTTATATGGAGGTAGACTCTTGCTTTGTGTGACAACATTTCTAAACACCAGCGCATAATCTTCCTTCTGAAGTGGAACTGAGAAGTTACGACTCTTGTGAAATAATCAAGAAAATCAGGTCATCTTGGGTTTACACGGAAAAAAAAAAAATCTTGCTCATTCCTCCTAGAAAATGATAGCTTGTTAAGTTGATTCATGACCCTCCTAGAAAATGAAAGAAACCAAACAAAAACAGATAGCCAGGAACAACAATGTTCCATGATATTTATTTTAAGGGAAAGTCTAGTGGCAGTCGTTTAAAGAAACTGCCTATCCTCACTCGTTTTCTCATTCCTCCACATGTCCCCACTTGTCAAATGATATAAGTACCCGTGATAAAAATATGTATTTTGCTTTCTTCCCCCTTGGTCTTTTGAAAGCTTTACAGGGGAAAATTATCTTAGTGTAAATTTCCCTTAAAACCCCGAACTTTGGGGAGTTTTGCATATACCCCTATGACTTTTGTTTATTCCTCTCAACACCCCTGAACACTGAGGTGTCTCACTTAACCCCTTGAACTTTGAAGTTTTTACAATGCACCCCCTGATGGCATTACATGTTAATTGAAATGACCAAAATGCTCTTCTGGAAGCCCTAAAATGTTGGAAAAAGGATAAAGCCATAAAGGGTAATTTAAAAAACTTAGGGGTTTTGTCTTTGTTGTCACATACTTGACATGTGACTCATCAAAGTTTATGTTATCACTTTAGCGGGTTAAGTGAGACTAGTTCATGAGGGTTAAGGCGAATAAACAAAATTTAGGGGGTTATGTGCAAACACCACAAAGTTAAGGGTGTTACATGAAGTTTACCCTTTATCATTCCTTGCAAGCTGTATGCAGACTTGCCCTTTTAACCAGGTAACCATACCAAATCGATAGAAGGGAGACATGGACGAATGAGAAGGCAAGTGAGATTGGCAGTCACTAGACTTGCTCTTATTTAAAAACAATGTTGATTTCGTGTAGTTAAAGCACACTTGCATCTTAAAGGTACAAGTCCTGAAAAATATCCTAGACAGTATTAGGCATCTTTCGTAAACATCTTTTTTCCCCCTCCATTTTAGGAGGATGGTTGGGAATGCTTCTACATCTAAAATTCTTCCAGACATATCAAATAATGATGAGATATAAATCTTTAGCACTTTCGCACCTTCCAACATGGGAAATACATGATTTAAGTAACTCCTGGAAAGAAGTGATCGATAAATGGAGAAGATGACAACTGCAATCGAACATGTAAATTCCTGTATGAAGTAGAAACAAAGCTGTAAGTGAACATGTTTAAGAATAGATTAATTTTAATATTACGGCTATAATATGGAAAAGCTCACAAATCATAATGTCCATGTCATTTAACAGTTGACACAGGGGTCAGGTATGAAAAAATAAAAATAGTTTCATACCGGGAAACATACAAGAAGCTTGACAAGGTGACAGCCTGCAGACTGCAGCTAATGCTTGGCGGATTTCAGATGTTATGTGTGTACTAAGTACAGGTTATACTGGTTCCCTCATTCAAAACAAGAACCCTTTCTTGCTGTCATGTTTTATTTGATGCACAAAAGAAGGAACTAGACAGAGTAAACAATTTTTTTTCCCCGCATAACATGAAACAGAAGAAGAGCGGCTTCCATAGGATTCCTCCAAGGAAGTAGATTAATACGAAAAAACACTCATCACACCCAATCGTAACGACTTCCTAATCAAATCTAGCTGATGTATAAATTCTGACATATAAGTCATATTAAATTTGTATAACACTATTCATAGTTGTATCGAAATAAAAATAGTATCCAATATATATCCTAAAGGATTAAGCCCTGACCTTTGATGGGATCAACCAGGACCCCTTAGTCAAGAAATGGCAGTTCTCGCTCACTAACATTCTTGTTCTGGATATGCTATGAGCTCAGTGTCTGCTTCATGTATCTCAGGGCCGAACGCAGCATAGCTCTAGCTTTCCTGTCAGGATTGCATCCCGCTAAAATCATTTCCTCGTAGACGGATGGTACCTATTGATTGTTAATTAAGAAAAGATTTCCTTAATCACTTATACACATATCTATATGTCATATAATATGTACGGATTTCTAGAAACACAAATATAACCATTAAAAACAGCTGACGTTAAGTAAGTCTGATAATCAAACCAGTCGATTGTTAAAGGAAAGACTTCCTCATTAACTACAATATATTATCTGTACATATCAAGTAACACAAATATATCCACTCCAAGCCACTGATGGCAAGCATCTTGTAATGATATAACTGTATCATAGCATGACAGGTCTCTCACACACCTTATTGGTAAACTATGATACTCGAATAGGTTTCACTGATGCGCTTGAGCTGATAGACTTTTTATTTGTAATGTCATTGACAGAAGAATTAATATAGCTGCATTTCCCACCTTGCAACGTAAACAGATAAGGCTGAGAAAAGCTACCACAGTGGGAAAGGCAAGGTTATCAGACAGCAGGAGCAAGTCTAGTTAAAGCATCATATTATCTAAGTTAAGAATGTGTTTGCAAAAATAGTTAACTGCTAAAATTTCATTTGGTAATACAATGAAATTGCAACTTAAAGAAATTGACAGGTACTTGGTTTGTGTTGGTTTTTTAATCAGAAACATGAATTATTAACAGTAGAACAATATAGCTTTGGATATTGTCATTTATCAAATTATATAATAATCTTTGCCTGGAAACCTCTATCCTACCCTATTAAGAAAGACATCAAACTATATTAGTATATCTCAAAAGCATATTTATCTGTAAACATTATTACATTTATTAGATTTTTAAGTTTTCTTTTCGTTTTTCCATTGCTGTTTGTAGAAATATGTTTGAATATGCCTAAATTTGGGTACATAGCAAATATCCATCAAAGTATCAAGTATCTTAACACCCAAGTATCTGAAACATATTCGATCAGTTACCTGTGCTTTAAAGATTACCAGTATAGTAGTATATTAGTCGTTACCTTTTCAAACTTCTCTACGCGGATTAAAGCTTTCATAAGAGTTGTATACGTCACAACATCTGGCTTTATATCCTACAATAGAAAATTAAAAAAAAAATGAAAAGAGCTGATTAGTGGGACTACACCTGCTGGAAGGGTGCATAAACCACATGACTATACATACATTCTCCTTCATAAATTGCAGTACAGAAAAGGCTTCAGCCTCCCTTCGATCTTCACCAAATGCATTAATTAAAGAGTTCAGAACTAAAATACTAGGTTTTATTCCATCTGCTCTCATTACTCTAAATGCATTTATAGCTTGCTCTGATAGTCCCTGCAAAAGGATGCAATAATACAAAAATAATGTGATAAGATATACAGTACATGAATACAATATTAACAAAATGTCAGAAGTGCAACAAATAGTTGTGTCTATGAAAAATTTTCAAACCAAAACAAATATTCCTGTCAGGGAAACCTTTTTAAGATCACAGAAAAGAAACATGTACACAAAGCATTGGTACACAGGGAAAATTCAGATAACATTAGTCGCGATTACTACTTTAATATCTTTATGTTTCAAATAGCATCAAATTTATTAAGTTTCAAGCTGATCATCTAACGACAAGTAAGCTGCAAACACAAAAGGGTATGATGCAAACCCAAACATTGAGCATGTGATTAGCAGTAACCATGACGTGGAATGTGGACAGTGGCGGACGCAGGGGGCAAATACAACCATTACACTATGAATCAACCAAAAAGTGATCAAATATTACAATATACAATTAACTTTTATACCTAAGCAAAAGTTTTACAAAAAAAGAAATTTCGTGAATACTTAAATCATTTCAACATATGCACTCATCGCTGAATCAACATACTTGTTTAGTCTCCTTTTTAAAAATGCATTTTCATATTGATTTTGGTTGATTTGCTAGTTACTCGTCCCCTGATTAACCATTATTAATCAAAGTGTAATTTCAAGTACTTCAAAGATTTAGAGGACTAATTGCAAGATATGAAGATTTGGGGGACTGAGTTCAAATGTGAAAGGCTTGGAGACTAATTCCACATATGAAAGATTTGAGGGACTAATATGAGAAGACTCACTTATCTAGGTGAGGTTGTAAAAAGCCGCCGGGTGGGGGGGGGGGGGGAGGCAGGACATGTCCACCCCTTCCCCCTATGTCTGCCAGTGAATATGGATAATTTACAAACAAGATAGGAACTGAAAATTATAAGCTAACATGCATACACGACCATTCTCCTAAGAGACTCCTCCCATGAAAATGAATTGCCTATAAAGCAGAATATTAACTGAAGAAGGTTCCATCAAAGATTGATAAAAAAATCTCTAATTTGATGTTTAATTGCAGTTAATCCTATGAACTATATAACAAATCAAGTATTGAAGAATGCTTCTTAACATTGCTAGAAATTTAGATATGGTCAATATAATTCTATTAACTTGCTGACACATCTGTCAATCTTGATATTTTAACCCGCATAAGATTTCAAAATAATATAAAGTTTGCCATTATCCCCATTGTCATTTAACCCTTTTACGCATCATGTTGGTTATGCATAACGATTCTAAGTTTTTTAAAAAAAAGTCTATCAGAAGACACAACTTATGATCTTCTCTCCATAAAATGAGTCTGTCTTTGATTCTTCCCCAGGTAAACAATGAGCAAGATAAGGGCCTATCACTACATTAAAGGAATAGTGCAAGACCATAAAAATTACACGGCATCGTAAATAATATACAAAGATCACCAATACTAATCAAAGAACAGAACCACATACCCTCTGTGCATATGCATTGACTAATGCATTATACATGGTTGGCGACGGCTTCATACCTACAGCCTTCATCATCTCCAAACATTCAATCGCATCCTTAAACCTCCCTGACTTCCCATAAACATCAACCAATGTAGTATAAGTCACCACATTTGGCATCAAACCTTGACCTTTCATCTTCTCCAACACCTCCTTCAACTCCTCCCACCGCTCCTGCTCCCCTAGCGAATTGATCACAATGTTATAAGTCGTCCTACAAGGCTTACACCCGCTGTCCTTCATCTCGTCAAACAGCTTCATCCCCTTATCATGCCTCCCCGCCTTACAATGTGCATCAATCAATGTGTTCCACGTAACAACATCAGGCTCAATCCCATCCGCCCTCATCTGATCAAATGCATCCATCGCATGATGCAAACAATTATACTTCCCAAATGCGTCGATCATCACATTATAAAAATGCCTATCGGGCCTAACCCCAACATTCCTCATCTCCCTCAACACCGAGAACGCCTTCTGCCAATCCCCTCTATCCCTAAAACTTGCAAGAATCCTACCAAAAACATAAGAATTCGGCGGCACCTCCTTCTCCTCCATCTCCTTAATCAAAATCCTCGCACTCTCCCACCTCCCCGCGTTGGTATAGGCATCAATCAACAAGCTATACGTCCTCTCATCCGGAGACACCCCACACCTCTCCATTTCACCAAACACCTGCTCAGCATCCTTCAAAGACCCAACCTTTACATACCCTTTCAACAAAGCATTGTAAGCCCTAATCCTCGGCTGCAGCCCTTCACACCTAATCTCCTCGAAAACAGCCTCAGCCTCCTCAACTCGTCCCTCAGCCCCCAGTGCTGATATAAGCGCCACAACCGCAGGAGACTTCGGCGTAAGCCCCTGAGCCTGTGCGACAGCCAGAAGCGACAGAGCCCTATCGGGATCCCCAGAGACCGAGAATGCGAGAATGAGATCGGATAAGAGTCGAGCATCAGACTCGATGGACT
Source organism: Asparagus racemosus (assembly GCA_037177215.1). Lineage (NCBI taxonomy): Eukaryota > Viridiplantae > Streptophyta > Magnoliopsida > Asparagales > Asparagaceae > Asparagus > Asparagus racemosus. The sequence continues at coordinate 9,419,410 of JBAKGM010000139.1, forward strand.
GGGAATTGAGGTCGGAGAGGACGGAGAGGAGCAAAGCGGGGTCAGGGGGATCGGGGCAACGGAGGAGAGACTGGACGATGAGGGTGTAATTCGCGTGATCGGACAAAAGGTCGAATCTTTCGCGCATGAGCTGGAGAATTGAGAGGGCGTGGTCGGGGCGGCCGTTGAGGGCGGAAGCGGAGACAAGGGCGTTGAAGGTGAGAGGGGAGGGGGAGGGGTTTACGGAGTCGAAGAGGGAGCGAGCGAGGCGGAGGCGGTGGGATTTGGAGAGGGAGTGGAGGAGGATGGAGAAGAGGATGTCGTAGTGGAGGACGAGGCGGTGGCGCTGGAGGAAGGGGATGAGGGCGGCGGCGGAAGGGAGGGTAGAGGGAGAGGAGGAGAGGGACCGGAGAAGCGAGTGCCATTGGTGAGCTGGGACCGCTCGGTAGAGCTCGGCGAGGTCGAGGTCGGAAGAGGAGGAGGAACTAGATGAGGACAGGTGGTTGATTAATGGGGAGAAGTCGTAGAAGGGAGTCGAGGTGGGGGTGCTGGTGGTGGTGGCGGCGAAGACTGGAGGAGGGCGGCGGCGGCGGCGGCGGAGAGAGAAAAGGCGGGAAGAGGGAAAGGGGAGATGAGGAGGAGGAAGGATGAGCATCGTAGCCTGTGCAGATTTTTTGGGGAATTTGTGGGGAAAGAGGGCGGATTGCGGAGTTGTGAGAGAGGAAGCCAAACTTGGGCCGACTCTGGGCCAGAGGTACAAAAAAAGTTGTAATACAGTGCGGCCTTCACTTTAAATGCCAGTCTGTTCTTTTTCTAGGCCTTGAGCCCCAGTCCATTAGTATAGTCACTTTAATGGGGCCCCCGAATCAAACGCAAGGCGAGGTATAGTTTCGGATCATTAGCAGCTTGGGTCGATTTATAGCTTTCATTCGTACCCGTAGATCATACGCTGAAATTTTAACGCGTACGCGTAACTTATACGAAGATGCATAATTATACTCATCCGCGTAGAATAAACGCAGACGCGTAATTATACGCGTCCGCGTATATCTTAAGCGGACGCGTGACAGACGCGTGATCTCCTGTTTACAAATAAAGGGTCGACCTCACTCCCTCTCTCTCAGTTTCAAATCTTGAGCAGAGGGAAAAGACAAAGGGGCAAGGGTGAAGGAGCTCAAGCCCTGGCGAGCGAAACCCTAGCTTTGCTTAGAGGAGAATCGGTAATTCATTTCAATTTTAGGTTTTTTTAAATTTCTAAGATCTCTATGATGGAAATTTTTAGTTGATTTACTTACTTTTTGTGCAAATTGTAATTGGTTTCCAAAATCTCGAGATTAACTGGTAGTTTATGGTTGATCGAGAGGTTTTTGTTGTGATACATGAGGGAATTTTTTTTCCATCTTTGAAACATTTCATCGAGCATGTTTCTGACGTTTCATTTCCCTCTTAGTTTTTGTGATTTCTTAGATCTCTATGATAGATAATGTTTAAATCAAATTTCGATTGAGTTCTAGAAATCTAGAGAATAACTAGTAGCTTATGTGATGGTATATATATGCATAGTCTTGGGGTTTTTTGTTGTGAACTTGTGATACATGAGGAAAATTTTAGTTTCATCTCTGAGGCATTTCATCGAGCATGTTTCTGACGTTTTCTTCCATGTAAATCTGAGGGGTTCTAGGTTTCTAGCATTACTTTTATTTTCCGAGATGTTAGTTTTAAGAATCAAATCCTCTTTTCATTCACATTATCTGTATGATCCTTCAGATTTTCAAGGTTAACGTGGTAGTAGACCTGAATTCTGGTGATAGACTTGCAAGTTTTGCAACTACTGGTTCTCTAAAATTGTAAAGACTGATAGAATTTTACTTTGATTCATGTTAAACAATTATCTGAATTATTCTTATGCTTAGTAGTAAGTGTTTTAGGAAATTAGGACCTCAATTGTCCATATTCTTAAGTCTTTTCTTATTGATAATCAAAGAAGTCATTATCAGCAACAAAAAATGTATCAAAACAAGATTGCAATGAATATTTCTAGCATTTCTTGACACCAAACCTTTACCAACAGGACATGTTTGATGCCATAGATTTAGAGTGATCTTCCCAAGGAACAATATTTTGGTCTTCATTGAGCTATGTGCTGGACTCTTTTTCAGTGAAAGTAATATAATTCAGTAAAATCCATGAGACTGAGACAATCCATTAATGCTTCCTGTAATGCTCGAGTTCTTGTGCAGATAAGAAGAAGAGCTCCCTCCCTCTCCATTTCAAATCTCAAAGAGAGAGGGAAAGCGAACAGAGGCCAAGCCGCGAGAGAGCCCAAACCCTATCAAGCAAAGCCTAATGTTGATATTATATTTTGAGGACAGGTAAACTCATTTCTCTTTTGAATTTTGTGATTTCTTAGAGATTTATGAATATAATTTTCACTTGATATTCTTACTCTTCTTGCAATTTGAAAGGATGGTATCTTTATGTATTGATCTAAAAAGTTGTTGTGATGCATGGTGAGGTTTTAGTTTCCACTCTAAAGACATTTCAGCAAGCATGTTTCTGGCATTTTTTTTCAGGTAAATCTAACAGGTTTGGCATTGTTTATGGGAAATCAGAGCCTTTTAACAATGAGATTGAGTGTTCGGAGATGATGAAGGCTGGAGGAATGAAGCCATCACCGATGATGTATAATGCATTAGTCAATGCATATGCGCAGAGGGTAAATACCAATGCTTTGTGTACATGATGCTTTTTTGTTGTTTACAAAAAGTTTCCTGGGCAGGATTATTTTTCGAGGTTTGGAAAAATTATGGACATAATTATTTGTTGCACTTCTGACATTTTCTTAATAGTGTATTCATGTACTGTATATCTTATCATTTTTTTGTGTGTGCTTGCATTCTTTTGCAGGGACTGTCAGAGAAAGCTATAAATGCATTGAGAGCAGATGGCATAAAACCTAGTATTTTAGTTCTTAACGCTTTAATTAATGCATTTGGCAAAGATTGACGGGAGGTGGAAGCCTTTTCCTTACTGCAATTTATGAAGGAAAATGTAAGTATAGGATTCATTTCTTTATAGTTTTAGTTTATTAGCATGAAGATTATGCACTCTTTCCTGCATGCTTAACCCCATTTATCAGCTCTTGGTATATGCTTATTTTTATTTTTCTATTGCAGGATATAAAGCCAGATGTTGTGACCTGTACATCTCTTATGAAAGCTTTAATCCCCGTTGAGAAGTTTGAAAAGGCAATGGCTAATAGACTGCTCTACTGCTAATCTAAAAAGCACTGATAGCAGATTGAATATGTTTTCGATGCTTGGATTTTAAGATATTTGATACTTCGTGGATATTCTCTATGCATCCCAAATTTAGGTGTATTCAAACACAATCAACAAATTAGCAAGGAAAAAGGGCAAGTAAAATTACAAATCTAATAAACATGTAAAGATGTTTACTGATAATTTTTAGATATATTTATAAGTTTATATAGTTTGCTGTCTTTTTTAATAGGATAGAAGTTTTCAAGGCAACATTATTATAGAATTTGGAAATCTATATTATAATATTCAAAGCTATTCAAAGCTTATATTTTTCTAGTTAATTGTTATGTTAATAATTCATCTTTCTGATAGAGAGCTAATGCAACTTGAGGCTTGTCAGTTTCTTTAAGTTGCAATTTTCATTCTATTGCCAAGTGAAATCTTGGTCATTCTTAAATTAATCTTTAAGAACATTCGGAACGATGTGATGCTTTAACTAGATTTGCTTCTGCTGGCTTGGAATCCTGGCTTATCACTGCAAATATCTTTTCTCAGCCATATCTATTTATGTTGGAAACGGGGGAATGCAACTATATTAATTCCTTCGTCAATTACATAAGAAATAAGATGTATGCTCAGCATTACCTTGAAACCTATTAGGGTATCATTGTTTATCAATAAGGTACGTGGGATACCTTTCATGCAATCACACAACTATATAATTACGATATCCTTGCCATCAGTGGATTTGAATGGATATAGTTGTGTTGATACTTTTTTTTTTGTGTGGAAAGGGCGTCACATTAGGACAAGGAGTACATCACATTTATTTGGTTTAGGTATTGTGGAAAAGGCGTTTTATCGGTAAATTACAATTTTCTTTTTAAATTCAAGAAGAAGAGAAAATAATGATTAAATGGTAGTTGGCATTTTTTTTCTTTTTTTTTCCTTCTTTTTTGGGTGGAAAGGGCATCATATTAGAATTAGGAGTACGTCACATTTATTTGGTTTAGGTATTGTGGAAAGGGCATTTTATCAGTAAACTACAATTTTCTCTTTAAATTCAAGAAGAAGAGAAAATAATGATCAAATGGTAGTTGGCAGTTTTTTTACCTAAAAAAGGATAAACAATAATTGATAAATTTTACTTTTTTGCTAACAATAGTAAGTTCATTCTATTTTGAGAATACGAAAGTTGCCAGTCATTTCATTTGATTTCCTCTAATTGGAATAAAGAGATTAGCAACCGGTCAGATAACTTATGCAGGAGAATTATTTCTCTAACCTTAGGCTCAAATAATTGAGGTCCTAATTTCCTAAAGCACTTACTACTGAGCACTTATCAAGGAAGTCTTTCACTTAACAATCAACAGGTTCCATGATTATACACTTTCTTAGTGTTAGTGGTTTTAATGATTATATTTGTCTTGATAGATATATTTACGTATTACAGATATGTGTTATAGTTGCTGAGTAAATCTTTTCTCGATAAACAATTAACAGGTACCATCTGTCTGAGGAAATGATATTATCAGGATGCAATCCTGACGAGAAAGCTAGGGTTTTGTTGTGTTCAGCCCTCAGATACATGAAGCAGACAGTGAGTTCATAGCATATTTAGAACAATATTGTTACTGAGCAAGAACCGTCATTTCTTGACCATGGGGTTCTGCTTAATCCCAACAAAGGTAAGTACCTTAATCCTCGAGGACATATAATTTAATGGAATGGTGTTGTACACATTTTATATGAATCTTTATCTGTCAGAAGTTAAATTTTGGCTAGATTTGATTAGGAATTCCTGACAGTTGACTGATAAGTGGTTTTCGCATTAATCTGCTACCTTTGGAGGGAGCCTAGGGAGGCATTCCTTCTATATTCATGTTACTGAGGAAAAAAACATTTGTTTACTCGTCTAGAAACCATTTCTCATATTGTTGCATTTGTAACAGGTTTTTTCTCATTGCTCTCTTTGTACCAAATAATGTCGTATTTTGCAGAAAGTTTAGGTGTAAAACTTAATCAAAGTTGGGTGCTTCGGGGCATCCATGCTTGAGAGCATTTAAACCCATGTCAATATCTGGCTGCATGTGACTTTTATTTTTCCAGAAATAAAAGAAACACCATTATTGATGATTTTATAAGATATGCTAGTCATTTTACGCTTGCACTATGTCAAGATCCATCTTCTTGCTAATTTAATGATGTCGTATACTTCTCCTCATCGTACTTCTCTCCATGTTCTATTGATCTTCTACAATCCTACTAGCTATGTTGATTATGGCTCTATGCCTCTTCCTGATTGATGCTCATCAGTCCATTGCAACAATCAAAACCATCTCAGGCATTACCTCTATTGTCTTTAATTTAATTTATCTGACTTTTTAGGATACAATGTACTTTTGTTACTCCATCTCAACATTTTCATTTTAGATCTCATTTTTTCAATATGTATTTTCTTAGTTGACCAATACATTCTGACCCATAATGTATGGCTGGTAAATAGCTATCTAATCAAAATTTCCTTAAACTTCACAGTTACTTAAAGTCATCCAGTACTCTGTAAGCACCTCGTACTTTAACAATGCTTCCTTGATTATCTGAACACTGTATAGTTCCTTTTTATGGGCATGAAATCTAATGTCACAGCAAGAAAAGTTATTGTTTTGCACAAGACAACCAGTATACCCTCTACATTATAGAGATGTATACAGAACATTAGGCATTGGCAAAGGCATTGACTGCAGTCTGCAGGCTGTCACATTATCAAGCTCTTTTGGATGTTAGACAACTTTTAATTGTTATATTAGTTTTGAATTATTACCTTTAACTATTTATTGTACTTTTATGTCAACTTGTTATATTTAGCCATTTTTTGTAACCTTTGTGTCTAACTTTTTACCTTTAGCATAATTTTGTTACCTTTAGCAAACAAATAATTTTTTATTTGATATCTTAGTTTTGTTCCCTTTAGCGATAACTCGTTAAGTTGGTTTTTAACTTTTACCTTTGTATATTAATTGTGAACCTATGATTTTGTTACTTTTAGCAAATAAAGAGTTTTTTATTTGACACAATTGTGCCAAGCTTTGTCATTTTTAAGTATTACTTGTTAACTATTAATTTTAAACTTTGGTACTCAGCCATTAATTGTTATTTTTGTGCCTAATTTGTTCCCTTTAGCAAAATAGAGAGTTTTTTACTTGATACATTTGTGTCTAACTTGTTACCTTTAGTTGTTAATTGTTACCTTAATATCTAACTTGTTACCTTTAGCTATTGATTGTTATCTTTATGTGTAATTTGTTGCCTTTAGCATAATTTTGTTACCTTTAGTAAAATAAAGAAACTTTTATTTGATACCTTTGTGTCGAGTTTTGTTACCTTTAGCTATTAATTGTTACATTTGTTTAGCATAATTTTGTTACCTTTAGAAAAATTAAAAATCTTTTATTTGATAACTTGTGTTAAATTATGTTACCTTTAGCCATTAGTTATTACATTATTTTAAAAATTTTCACCTTTAGCTATTAATTGTCAATTTTGTGTCTAACTTATTACCTTTAGCTATTAATTGTCAATTTTTGTGTCTAACTTGTTACCTTTAGCTATTAAGTGTTACCTTTTATTTGATATCTTGTGTTGAATTTTGTTACATTTAGCTATTAACTATTATATTTGTTTTGAATCTTTTCACCTTTAGCTATTAATTACTGCCTTTATGTCTAACATGCTACATTTAGCTATTAATTGTTACCTTTATGTCTTACTTGTTACCTTTAGCATAATCTTGTTACCTTTAGTAGAATAAAAGCCTTTTTATTTGATATATTTGAGTCGAGTTTTGTCCCCTTTAGCTATTAATTTGTTTTAAAATTTTTACCTTTATATATTAAGGGTTACCTTTATGGCTATTTTTACCTTTATATATTAAGGGTGACCTTTATGACTAACTTGTTATCTTTTACAAATAAAGAGTGTTTTTATTTCATAACTTTTTGGCGAGCTTTGTCTCTTTAAACTATTAATTGTTAGTTTTGGTTTAAACTTTGGCACCTTCAGCTATTAATTATTACTTATGTGTCTAATTTGTTACCTTTAAAATAATTTTGTTATCTTTAGCAAAATAAAGAATTTTATATTTTATACCTTTGTGTTTGGCTATTAATTGTTACATTTGTTTTGAATTTTGACACTTTTACTATTAAGTTTTACCTTTATGTCTAACTTGTTACCTTCATCATAATTTATACCTTTTACTATTAACTGTTTTCTTTTTGTCTAACTTGTTGCCTTTAGCATAATTTTGTTACCATTAGCAAAATAAAGAGTTTTTTATTTGACATCTCGTGTTGAGTTTTGTTACCTTTAGCTATTAATTATTGCATTTGTTTTGAATTTTGTCACCTTTAGTTATGATTTGTTACCTTTAACTATTAATTGTTACCTTAATGTCTATCTTGTTAACTTTAGCATATCTTTGTTACCTTTAGCAAAATAAAGAATTTTTTATTTGATATCTTTGAGTCAAGTTATGTCCCTCTAGCTATTAATTATTACATTTGTTTTGAAATTTTTTACTTTTATATATTAATTGTTACCTTTATGGCTAACTTGTTACCATTAACATAATTTTGTTACCTTTAGCCTATGTTATCCGGGTACTTCTATAATGAAGCCGTGCCCATACCAGACATGTACCCGACACTTTCCCGTATCCAAACTTCATGGACACTTCTTGAATATATGCATGCATTTATTACAACATGTACTGAATTATACGATATATGTGTTAATTTAAAACACTTGTCAAACACTTATTGGATGTATAGCTTACACTTCACATCTGTTATGGTCTTGGACGTTTTTTCACTAATTAGCCCTCGAATTTCGAGAGAAATGCTAGCGCTTAAGATGAGAGAGCGAACTTAGGCCGTACTAACCAGAATCCCATAGACGACTCGAAAAGTCGGTACCGATCGCCCCCTAGTCGACTACCTTCGTGGACGACGCGAATGGCGGTAGTAGCCGTTCTCTTCGACTCTTCTGTTGACCGCCCCCATAGGGCGACTCGAAAGACGAGACCAGTCGTCCCCCAGTCGACTAACTTTGTGGACGACCCGAATGACAGTACTAGCCGTTCCCCTCGATTCTTCAGTTGATCGCCCCCCATAGAGCGACTTGGAAGATGAGACTAGTCGTCCCACCCAGTCGACTACCTTCGTGGACGACGCAAATGGCGGTACTAGCCGCTCTCTTCAGCTCTTTAGTCGATTGCCCTCTTAGAGCGGCTCGGGAGACGAGACCAGCCGTCCTCTCACCCGACTGTCCCGATGAGCGACGCGAATGACAGTGTTAGCCGGTCTCTTCGACGGCATAACATTCCCCACTCGACTGGCTCAAGTTCTCATCCCCTAACGACTGTTGTACGAAGTTTGGGCCCGACAGCGCGCCGACATCGTATTAATTGAATTACCAGTGCCTTGATTCTCCCATCTCACACGGTAATCAAGGCACCTCGAAGCCCTCTAGATGCTTGTATAACTAATCCCATCCCTATTAATACCGAGGGAACACTGCTAACTCCCGCGTCAATCTCCAATCGACACCTATCAAGGCTATCCGGCGCAACCTCCACTACCTGTTTCTATCTCATCATTGAGTCAGCACACGTAAGAATAGGGCTGACTCACATTTTAGCTCAACACCAACCAAAATGACCAAAGTACCCTCCGATTCCCATACAAATAGAGAACTGGACAACGAACAAGATAAGAGACCCTAATCTAGAAAGCTTCCACTCACATAATATCTCTATTTCTTTCCATCTCAAAGAACTCATACTGACTTGATCGTCGGAGGGACCACTGGAGATCCCAACTCCGCCCCTTTCTCACAGGTTCCCCTCCGGAGCGGGAGAGACTACCGACGTGCAGAACCACCAGACATTAGGAGGGAAAGCGGACCCCACTCTCCTAAACTCTAATCCAACGAAGGTTAGTGATTGTGTAATCCCAGCATCAACAAAAGAATTAATATTATTTTTTCAAAGAAATCGTATTATTTTTCAGAGAGATAATATTATATTTCTAAAATATTTTTTGTAAAATATAATTCTTTTCCAAATGTTTTTTAAAATATGCTTTTTCAGAACATGATATTTAAATTAAAAAAAAAAACATACCATAAATTTAAAAAATACAAAAAATATTATTTTTCATATATATTATTTGTGGAACTTTTTTAAAAATATAAAATTTCTCAAAAAACATAACTTTTCACAAAAAAGTACTTTTTTTTTTATGAATCACAAAATTACTTTTTAAATACCAAGAACTAGTAAAAAAAAAATGATATGTGCGAAGCATTAAATTACTAGTAATGATATGTGCAAATCATTAATAGTTCATGCCTTTTATTCATTAAGTTTTTTCAATTACCAACACTACCATACTACTTGAAAACTTAATTAATAACTCTTAACATTTGCCTTAGAGGCACTTGTTGACAAATCCCAAACTTTATTAGTACTGTCTCGCCGTTTATTTAAGCAAAATTTTACGAACAACACCTAATAAAAGTCGTTGCTAAATTATTCTAGAAAGTCTGGAAAAACTTTGTGCTGATTCCTGTGCCCGGCCGCCTTAAACCGCTTCTTCGCCCGACAGTCTCCTACTTTGACCAAATTAGCCCTCCTCCGTTGACGCTTAGGACCTTAAGTTAACCTCAGCAGTTGCCACGTGGCATGATAACCCAGTGGCAATATCGTAGTTTCCTTAAAACCAAAGGGGTCTGCCGTAAAGGATGTCTAAAAACCCCGGGAAAATATACCCGACCTCGTTTTCTCCTCTTTCTTCTTCACTCATTCACATTTTATTTGTCGCCATCAAACAAACCATTAAACAAAAAGAAAAAGAAAAAAAGGATAGCCACGGAGTTTCAACCTTCAAACTCGAACTTTCCAATTTTCTCCTATAAAATCGATGGCGACTTCGAGAATTCATCCGATCAAATTAATCTCCTCTCCTTGCTCTCTCTGTAATGGAATCAAAACCTAAGTCTCTGGATCTGAGCTCGAGCTCGAACTCGACCTCGAACGGTATACTGTCTCAGTTATCCTCTGCTAGTGCTCGGTCGCCAGTGGAGATTTCGTCGGATCGAATTCGAGCGCTTCGATTCGAGGAGAAGATGGCGGCTGATGGGAGATCGAACTTGAAAATTGTCGAAGGGGAGTATGGCTACGTTCTTGAGGATGTCCCTCACTTGAGTGATTACCTCCCCAATCTTGAAGTGAGTTTTTTTTAAAGCTTAATTTCTGAAAAAGATTTGATCTTTAACTTTTCATGTTTATTTTTCTTAAGTTTTTTAATTTTAATTTTTAGTCTCTTTTTTTTTAATACAAATTTTCTTAAGTTTGTTTGATATTTGTTTGCATAATTTCATTTTTTTGGAGCAATAAGTAGAGTATGCTTTAGCAAATTCTTTGGTTCTTCTGTGTAATCATTAGTTGCGGGAATTTCTTTTGATCTCGTTGAGATACAGAAGGTAAATAAAACAGTAAGGAATAATAAAACTTTTGCGGGAAATTCAATAGTCAGTATGATTTGTGTGATTTGGGGGCTTAACCAAATATTATCTCAACCTGCAATTTTCTCATTTGAGTGGTATTGAGCTTTTCGCTCTCTTTTACCCGTTAACTAATCTGCTGAACACTATTTTTAACATTAAAGTTTCTCTTCTGTCACAGACATATCCAAATCCTTTGCAAAACAATCCAGCATATGCAGTTGTTAAGTATGTCTACCTATCTTAACCAGATTACTCGCAGATATCCTTTCGTAGGATACTCATAATTACTTTTTCTTTTAGAAGCACTATAAGTAACAAAATACAAATATTCTTCTTTTTTCCAGGCAGTATTTTGTTAATGATGATGATACTGTTCCACAAAAGGTGAGTCCTCTTGATTTTCACATCAGCTTGTCTACACGTGATCTCTCTAAAATTACAAATATAGTTATGCATTGTCATTAAATAGTGAGTTATCTCTGTAGATTGTCATCCAGAAGAGGAGTCCAAGAGGAACCCATTTTAGACGTGCTGGTCCCCGTCAGAGGGTACTCTCACTGCCAATCTCCTTTCAAGTTTGTTGATTTTGAGATGTAGCGTAGGAATATATTGACTTGTATTTTTCTATGTGGTTCAGGTGTATTTTCAGCCTGATGATGTGCAAGCATGCATTGTAACATGTGGAGGCCTATGCCCTGGGCTCAATACGGTGATTAGGGAAATAGTTTGCGGCCTAAACCACATGTATGGTGTCGACAAAGTTTTTGGTATAGTGGTGAGGTCTTGCTACCAAATTCGGGCACTATATGATTACAATTTCATTTTTACTGGTCTTTTTTTTCCTCCCCATGTTATTACAATTTTCTCGCTTTTGGCATGTGGTCTATTGTTCAGCCGCAGGGCTTATTGAAGTTATGATGATACTTACCAATCTTAATGTTGGTGTAGCTAGATGGTCCTTTCATGCCTTTGTCACACAAGCGCATTGACTAATTTGGACGTTTTATTGTAGGATGGATACAAAGGTTTCTATGCTCGTAATACTGTTGACTTGACCCCCAAAAGTGTCAATGATATCCATAAAAGAGGTGGTACCATCCTCGGTACATCACGTGGAGGTCATGATACCTTGAAGATAGTTGATAGCATTCAAGATCGGGGGATTCATCAGGTACATATTTCATTCTTTTTCTTAGGATTAAAATTGCACTTCTTATATTTGTTAATTTTAGGTAAATTCGCTTCCAGGTTTATATAATTGGAGGAGATGGAACTCAAAAGGGGGCTTCTTTGATATTTGAGGTACTATCTATATCAGATGTGGAAAGTACAAAGAGAGAATGACTTCTTTTGGTTCTTTTCCTTGGATCAGTATTAAGTTTCTTCTTAGAAATCTTTTGAAGGAGTAAGTATGCATGTAAATTAATTTGGAACATCTCTTCTTGCAGGAAATTCAAAGGCGTGGTCTCAAAGTTGCTGTTGCTGGAATTCCTAAGACAATCGACAACGACATTGCTGTAATTCTCCGCTCTAGTTTTGGTCCCAATGTTTAATATCTTAGACTTTTGATATCTGTTGTGGGCATCCTTTAATTTTTTTCTCTCATTAAATTTTCTAATATGATTACTTCTGTTGAATCAGGTCATAGACAAATCGTTTGGTTTTGATACTGCTGTTGAGGAGGCCCAGCGGGCGATCAATGCAGCCCATGTGGAAGCTTCAAGTGTTGAGAATGGCATTGGTGTAGTGAAGCTAATGGGTCGCTATAGTGGTAAGTTTTGTGATTTAGCCGCAGTTCGTTGAATAATTGTTTTTATTTTGGTTTCTTTAGAAGGAAGAGTTAATCAATTGATTAATTACTGTTGCATTTATGTTCCTTTACCTAGGTTGTCAGAGATCTTCATTAAATTTGCTGAAAACTCATTTGTTTCTCAATAGGTGTTTCAGATGCTTAGCCAATTATGCATGTGAGAGGATCAAGTTCCAATTATAAATTATGAGTCTGAACGATGTTCAATCACAATTCGCTGCTCCTCTAGAAACTCAATCAGATGCAATCTTTTTCAATTTATTTGTTGATCATGTTATTCAACACATTTTCTATATGTGGTTTATGACTGTTATGTTGACAACAATAAAAACATTAGTGAATCCAACATTTTCTACACATACTTTGTTATGCACTACATAGTTTTTGTGTTTTAGGCTATCAGAGCTGACCGCTGCATTTTGCATTATTGTTATTTTCAACACTGGTTGTAATTTGATTACTAACAATGAGCCACAGACCCATAGCAAGCTTGTAAAATTAGCTGGAGTCAGATTCATAAGGCTATGCCTTGATGATACAACTAAATTTATGTTATCTCACAATGTTTATGTTTATCTTACACGTGATGTAACAAGATTTACGGCGGACCTCTTCTTATCATCTGCTTTTTGCACAGGGTTCATTGCTATGTATGCCACTCTTGCAAGCAGAGACGTGGTAAGCATGATTAACCTACGCAACCACTAGCCACAGCATTGAGTTTTCTATATCCATTTTAAATTTACCAATTTCTAAGGTAAAAGGTGATGATAATATTCTGTTTTCCTCCTTTTGTTACTCTCTTAGGACTGCTGCTTGATACCAGAGTCCCCCTTTTATCTGGAAGGAAAAGGCGGACTGTATGAATATATAGAAAAGAGACTTAAAGAAAATGGGCACATGGTTCTTGTTGTTGCTGAGGGTGCAGGGCAAGAGCTTATTGCTGAAAGCTTGCGGTCCATGGACCACCAGGATGCCTCTGGAAATAAGCTGCTTCTTGATGTCGGCTTATGGTTATCTCAGAAAATAAAGGTACACAAAACATTGCACTTTTCACGGCAGAATAGAGACCAAAATATGTAATGACCTTTTCCAGTAGAATCTGAGCATCTTAGAATAATAATGTTTTTCCCCCCTTCTCAGGATCACTTCACTAACAGTGGAAGGATGCAGATAACGCTCAAATATATTGGTACATCTCTATAATTGCTCAATGCATGCTCCTAAGTGACTGACCTAAGTTTCTGACCTCTATGGATTCAATTTGCAGATCCAACATACATGATTCGTGCAATCCCAAGTATTGCATCTGACAATGTTTACTGCACTCTTCTGGCTCATAGTGCCATTCATGGAGCAATGGCAGGATATACTGGCTTCACCGTTGGTCTTGTCAATGGCAGACATACCTACATACCATTTTATGTATGTATCACTCTCTTCTCGTTTTATAAATAATCAAACGGTATCCATTTTCTTGTAAGGTGTACATAAATGCATCTTGCTTGCTTCACTGTGACCTTGAGATTCTGGATTGAAGCCATGCAGGTGAAATCTTGCTTCTCATAATACCTTACAGGAAGTTTTTTTTTCTCATGAATTTTCTGATCCCCTTTGGCAGAACTTTGTTATGCACGTGCACAAGATATATTTAGTTATTTAACTACTGTGTCAAACAAAGTTGAACTTTAATTAGCTAAAGTCTACAATCTTTAATTCTTTCTAACAAAGGACAGAAAATGACTCTCCAACCTTTAACCGATAATACATATCACTCTGGCTTCCTGTAGGCATCTTATTTTATGGAGTCACTCCTTTATATATTGAATGTTAAAACTTCTAATTAAAATTCTAGCTCTATCTAATAAAGATTATCTACTAGACAAATAGTGAAGACAGCCTACTAGACAAATAGTGAAGACAGCCAACCCTTCGGCTTGAATCGACTGACTTTTTTTTATCTTTATATGCTTTGCAGAGGGTAACAGAGACAAGGAACAAGGTGGTGATTACTGACAGAATGTGGGCGAGGCTGCTTTCTTCAACTAATCAGCCAAGTTTCCTTAGTGCCGAAGATATCGAGGAAGCAAAGAGAGCAGAAAATCTACAAAAATGGAGATCATCAAGTGGAAAATTCACGCTTGATGGTCATCATGTGATGCCGGAGGATGACAATAATGCTGAAAATCACAACACTGAAAATAATGGCACAACATAGGAGTGTTGAAAACTGGGCATCTTTACTGCTCATCCAAAATTATATCTGTTAAGATACAGTAGATACTTATGTGTTATGGCTATGTGGGTGTTCTTCCTTCTGAAAATTACAGTTTCTGGATTTTTTTGGTATCAATAGATAAGATTGGGTACTGTGTGTATTTCTCCACTCCATCAGGCTGTAGAGATATCAAAGTAAAGGTTGTGGTGAATCATAACCCGTTTCATGTACAGAGCAGTATGAGGATTGTAATCAACTAATAAGATCATTCCAAATTCTGTAGCAGTTTTATCAACATGTTTTCTGCTGTATTTTTGCGTGGGCCTGTTTGCAAACGGGAATGTTCCTGATTCAGCAAATTCGTAGTAGTCTTAATCAACATGTTTTCTGTTACTTCAGATTGCATGTTCTTGATTACCATCTGCTCTTATAAATGATTGCAGATTTCGTTACATCGACCATCTTTTCCCAGTTTTTTTTAATCGTGAAGTAATTGCCAGGGAATTACGTGTTTCATGAGGACTGTAATCAACTAATAAGATCTTTTCAAATTCTGCTGTAGTTTTATCGACATGTTTCTGCTGTAGTTTTGCGTGGGCCTGTTAGCAAATGGGAATGTTTCTGATTGAGCAACTTCGTAGTAGTCCTAATCAACGTGTTTTCTGCTACTTCAGACTGAATGTTCTTGATTACCATCTGCTCCTATAAATGATTGCAGATTTCGTTACAACGACCATCTTTTCTCAATTTTTTTAATCATGAAGAAACTGCCAGATAATTTACCTCGCTTCTTTGCTTTCGACATGTTTTCTGCTGTAGTTTTGCGGTGGGCCTATTTGCAAATGGGAATGTTTCTGATTCAGCAAATTCGTAGTCTTAATCAACGTGTTTTCTGTTACTTCAGATTGCATGTTCTTGATTACCATCTGATCTCATCAATGATTGAAGATTTCGTTATATCGACCATCTTTTCTCAATTTTTTTAATCATGAAGAAACTGCCAGATAATTACCTCGCTTCTTTGCTTTCAGCTTTACAACTACTCTTGTCTACTACACTGATAAATAATCTGATGCTAGACAGTTTCATCTGGGAGACAGGAGAACTGGCTAGCAAATCATTTCTAGAGAGGCAAAGTTCTTAAAATTAATCTAGCTGTAGTGATCCCTATCGACAAAATCCAATGTTTAATAATGAACAATCAGCCATCTTAGAAGAATAATGAATTTGATTCATTTGGATGTCTGCTGCTACAGAACAAGTAACTGGTACTGAAATAATGAACACTTACAGTAAAAGAGCAATGCTGCAGATACCAATACCGATACACAACTGTATCCTTTGCTCAATGAATGAATCTTTCAACTTAACAAAGACTTCATTTTACTCCGATACCGATACACAGCTATATCCTTTGCTCAGTGAGTAAATCTTCAACTTAACAAGTGTTGGCTTAAACACTAAGTACACAGGCAATAAACAACAAACAGGTCACCATTATCGGCTGGCAACATCAGATTCGAGATCAGCCTCTGTAGATGCCCGAGGGATCAGCATTTTGAACAATCCATGGATGTTCAAGCACCTTGTGGAGGGGAAGACGCTGTGAGGTTTCTCGAACTAGCATCTGAACAACAAAACAAAAGCTAAATATAGTTCTGTTTCTAATTTGGTTGTGTTCCAGTTTAAACACAAGAAAAATGGATATGCACCTGGCTAATGAGATCTTTTGCAGCAGAGGACACAATTGGTTTTGGGGGGAACTTGAGATCTACTTTTATTATCCTGCATGCAGAGAACAACTTTTAGTGAGTAATTTAAGAGATTGATAGACTCAAAAACAGACATTTCACAAGTAGATGACATAAAATCTGAAATTAAGTTAGAAGGCTAAGTGTCTTTCCCTCAATGTCTATGGTGCACATAGATTTTCTTTCTTTCTTTTCCTTTTTTTTCCTTTTCTCTTTCTTTTTTTTCTTTTTTTTTCTTTTTTTGCATGGAGTATTTCATATATTTTTTCTGGATGAGCCTTCATGAAGGTTTGGAGATTGATTGTTGGCCGACTAACACGATGGCATTTACTACTGGTCCACATTAATACGTGAAAGTATCTCAAATCTACATAGGGAATATAGAAACACACTTATCTATTTTACGGGCAACAAAGAAGAATAGAGTTAAATATTTCTTCTTACCTTCTGTATGTATCAGAGTGTTCCTTTGCCTCAAATGGTGGCATGCCATAAAGGAACTCATAGCACAGGACACCTAAGCTCCAAATATCCACAGTTGCATCATGTTCAACACTCTCGACTATAACAAACACAATGAGCGGAAACAAGTCAGAACCATAAGAGTATGAATTTTATTAGCAAATCATAACAGGAGACAATGAGAAAGGTGGAGACTCAATACCCATTTCAGGTGGAAGGTAATCCAGTGTGCCACACATGGTTCGTCTGCGATTAAATGTGTGCACTGACCACCCAAAATCTGCAATTTTCAACTCACCCTATTTATAGAATAACAAAAATCTGTGAGTCTGTTATCATGTATGGAACTAGATTTCAGATGAGAAGAAATCGTGCATACCTGAACTCCGATCAGAAGATTTTCTGGCTTGATATCTCTATGAATAACATGCTTCCCATGCAGGTAGATAAGAGCTCGTGCTAGTGACATAATATACTGAACACAACAACCAGATAAACATTATACTTATTACAACACTCCATACGGTAAGTATTTAGCGTCAATATGACAGATCGATCCCAAAACTATCCAAAACACGTACAAGGTTCATTCATTAGGTAAATAGAAGAATAGATGGAGCAATGAAAATTAGGCTGAACTAAGATACACCAAGGCTATAAGACTGTGAGAGGTTAAAAAAACACGAGCAAAGGAATTAAAAAGAGCATATTACTCACAGTGGCAGCTCGTCTTTCACTAAAATATTTGCACTTCTGCAATTCTTTGTAAAGTTCCCCTTTTACTGCATATTCTAAAATAAGATATACCCGGGTCTGCAGTAGAAAATAATACAGGATGATAAGGCTGCTGAATGCTTCAATGACAGATTAACCAATGATAGAAGACAGAGAGGAAAATTCAACCTGATCATAGAAGTAACCGTAAAGTCGCAGTATATTTGGGTGACGAAGGTGACTCTGTATTTCTACTTCACGGCGCAACTGGTGCTCAACTTGAGATTGTTTTAGCTGGCTCTTGAAGAGAACTTTCAATGCCACTATATGGTTACTCTGTTCCAAAATGTCAAACTCATGTTAGTTTGGCTCTTGAAGAGGTTTTTCAATGACTCCTTACGAAATGTGTGAAGTTAGGTGAAATTTTCAAGAATCAGCTATCCAAATAAGATAGGTAGGGAATTCAACTCAAATGACTGATCTATGTGATGTGAACAACTATTCGAAAGTCAGTTGATCTTTCTGTCACATAACACAACATGAGTTGGTAAAGATGTGAATTCAGTTATAGTACTATGAGCATCAAGATGGACACTATGACTGTCAGAACTGAACGCAAAATATTAACCTTAATGCATAATCTCATAATTAATAAGGATAAGTACCTTCTTTTCCCTCGCCAAATACACATGGCCGAACTTCCCTCTTCCAAGAGGCCTCCCAATGTCAAAATCATTCAGAATCCAACGCTTTTCACCAGCGGAAACATTTGCTGAGGCCTATAAATACACATAATATCAGAAAACAAGCATATATTTCTAGATCAAAGAAGATTATTTGTAAATTCTCATATTTACATTCAACAAACCTTAGGAGGACTAGAAGCACCAAATTACTCCCTTTAACAAGCTTTCCAACAATGTATCTTTCCTAAAACTTTGTTCCCTTGTACAACAAAAGTGATATTCTAAATAATTACATATGGTTTAAGAAATACTAGATGATCCATTAGCAAAGCTAGTATCTTAATGTACAATTATTATTTTCTTTAATACTTAAAACTAATGCAGCCTTTCCAACTGGGTTTTCTTCAAGATAAGTGTGTATGAGCTTCAAATACAGCAAATTAACATACTTCCACTCTCTGCCATTGACAATCGAAGCAAAAGAATTGAATTTATTAATCTAATCTCCCCCAAAACCTTGTATTGCTAAAAAAGATTCAAACTTTAACAATGTAGAAAACTTTCCACAAAGAATAACCGCAAGAAAAGGAATATGAGCTCAAAAAGAAAAAACAGATCCTTAAATTATGAAAATGGAAAGATCCGTCATCAGAAAGACGAAGCTTTTGCCCAGGCATAATCTATCAAGAAAAACCCTAGATTCTCCCAAAGTCAGCAAACACAACGAAAAGGGGAAAACAAAAGAAGAGACACTGTAAGAGTTCAAATGCCAAATTGAAATCAGAAACCCTAGAAATTTCCCTGTACCTTCTCTTCTTGCTGGGTCTCAGTCGCAATCGCCATTAGAGAGAGAGAGAAAAGAGGGTTTCTTCGATTGACGATTGTAATTTGGGCAGAGTGAGAAAAACTTTAGAAAAGGGGGATTTATGGTATCTGCAGAAATTAGAGGCTGCGTTTTCTAACGGTCGAGTTCTCTGATGATGCCACGTGGCTGGATCTGGGACAGCTTGTGAAAGTATTTCCTTTTTTAAATTGTAGTCGAACGGAGGGAGCGTGTATACGCATGAGGGCTTGAGATCTGAAGAATTGGAAAACGGTATGAACATTCGTTCTGCTGTAACCCTAAACTTACTTACAAATTACAGATAAATTCATTTCTTTATCTTTTAGCTCTTGTACAAATCCCCCTAAATTAGATGATTTTCGTTTTCTTCCTTATTAGTTCTTTGTTATTGTTATTATTATTATTAGTATTGATTTCTTGGATATGAATGGAACTATAAGTTCTACCGACATGAAAACTGGCTTCTAGTGGGAATTGATTGGGTAAGTTTAATTCTTTACTCCAAATGTGATTGTGTTTATACATGAAGATACATGATATGATTTGTTTTGTTTTGTTTTGTTTTGTTTTTTTTACGGAATTTTGGCTTAGTACTAGCCAAGTAAAACTCAGAGCCTGGGATCTCCCCTTTAAGAGTCCAGGCCTAAATAGTGGCCTAGCTAGGATTTTGTGTCAGTGGTGTTTCTATGTAGCTTATCTATAAAGTAGCAATCCACTGGCATCCCGTAACATCACTGGACACTATGACGCTCTGCTATTGGGACCAGGTGAAAAACACAAGTATTGCACCGCCTAATAAGTTGGATATAGACATATCATAGATCCGGATCAACCCTTGTCTTTTTTTATATGTAATTATAAGCTAAGTCTCCAAAGTTGTGTTTTAATCATCATCATCATCTTATGTTGTACCAAAGTGTGTAGAAAACTATTTGTAGAACAAAACAACCATATATAACTTTGGCTCCATTTGGCAAATGGTTAAGGAAAAGAGATTAAGGAGAAGGATTAGCGTAGTTAGCTCATTCGATAATCCAAAGGACTAACTTATTAACCCATTAAATAAATTTTATTTTAGCCCTTGTGATCATTTTTTGTGTTTAGAAATAACGAGAATTTTGACTTTTTTTTAATAAATAGAAGTGTTAACTCTTAATCCTTCTAAATAGGAGTATTTATAAACCCCTTATTTTGAGGGGATAACTCATTTTAATCTTTTTAGAGGGGTTAGGTTAACCCTTCTGCATCTTTTATGTTTGACATATTATAAATAGTTAACTCACTTTAATTATTGAATAGATTTTTTATGTTTGATGGGTTAAAAAGATGTTAAGTCTCCGTAATCCCTGAACCATTCATTTAATCCTTTGCCAAATGGCACCGAAAGTTGTAAATGGTCCTGTAGCATTAAAGGGCGATAATAACTTGAAAAACTGATATCTGAGTCTTATCGATGTTTAGGGGGGGGGGGGGCGTGGGCTGGACCGGTTCAGGCCTGTGACCCGACCCGCTGGGTTCAAGGCCGGGTCGGGCCTGACTCGGGCCCGACAGGGTCAGAGTGGGCTGGGTCCCCCACGGCCCGTGCATCGGGGGCCGATCCATGAGTTTTTCGTCTAACTTTTTTTTCCTTTTTTAACCTTTTTTAATTATATTAAACTTGTATTTATAATTATAAAATTATTCCTAATTAATCTTTTAGTAATTTAAATTTGTATTAAATTATTTTAAAACTTGTATTAAACTTTTTAATCCTTCTAAGTAGACAACACCGAGCTTAAAGATCATTGCTTTGTTTTTCAATGAGCCAAAAGGTCAATGAGCCAAGGACTTTTGACATTTTGGTTTTGTTGGCAGCTATCTGCAGACCCAATGGCTAAAAGAACAACTAGCCTAACCACAAAACATATTATT
This sequence comes from Asparagus racemosus, assembly GCA_037177215.1. Lineage (NCBI taxonomy): Eukaryota > Viridiplantae > Streptophyta > Magnoliopsida > Asparagales > Asparagaceae > Asparagus > Asparagus racemosus. The sequence continues at coordinate 9,440,617 of JBAKGM010000139.1, forward strand.
CACCTGGCCGGGTTGGGAGTGGGCTGAGCCAGTGTGGGCCAGCCTATTTCTCTTATCCCGGCGTGGGCTGAACCTAGTCTAGCCCATGATCCGGTTGTATCATGAGCTGGATCGAACCCGGCCCGTAGCGAGCCGGGCTAGATTGTGACTCGTGGTTAACTGAGTCGGATCAACCAGCCGGCTGACCCAGCCCACGCCCAATCCTATTGGTGGCAGCCCAACAGGCCCATGAATGGCCCACAGGAATAAGCAAAGCTAAAAAATAAAAGGATGATATTTAACTCAAAAAACAGTGAAGTAATGCTCGTTTTGTTAGAGGCCTTGGGGACTCTCTCCTTAATTCTCCTTCGTCTTCCTCCGAGGGGCGAAAAAAAAAATTCTCAATTTTAGGAGTTTCAGCGATGGGGATCCGATTCGTGCTGCTGGTGAACAAACAGGGACAGACGCGGCTTGCTCAGTACTACGAGTACCTAACCCTAGAAGAGCGCAGAGCCCTCGAGGGCGAGATCGTCCGCAAGTGCCTCGCTCGCAACGATCAACAGGTTCATTTGATCTTTGATTCTTTTTTAGTTTTTTCCCGTTCAATTTCATCAAGGATGTATCAGTTGCTGTCCCCAAAGATCTGCGCTTGCCCTAATTTGACTCGGTGGTGAGGTTACGAAAATTATTTAGTAGGGGCTTAATTTTGTGTTTGTTAATGTTATTTGATGAATCCTGATCTACCCAAAACAAAATGAAAGTTTTGCCGGCTAATGGCACTTGGACCAGTTTCTGATTGCTAAAGTTCAGTTCTTTTAGGAAATTTGACATCTAGTGATCGTGAATTTGATTATACAAACAGTTTCAATCTCTATGCTTATCTTGTATATGGATAAATTAGACTGGTGACATTTGAAGAAGAGTTTGTTAAGAAATAGATAACACGCTACAACAATGTAGTTGGTGATGCACTGCACTCAATTGACATGTATTCGCTTATCTTCACTGAGGTAGCCTTTAACCACTCAAGTGCCTTGATTCATATATGCTTTGGGATTCAACATTGCATTGTTGAGACATGTAAGGTTTGCGTTGAAATATCCAACATATATATGACTGGCAATCCTTTGACTTTGGGTATTCACTTTGGGGGCAATTCAGGCTACATGCATGTTAGAACTAGTTTTCTGAGGAGTCTGGATGTATCATAGGGAAGTTGGTCCCAATAAAAGAAAGTATGGAAAAATTTAAGTCATACCCATGTAGATTTTGAAGGTCCGATCCGGCAGAGAAGCATAGTGCTTGGTGCTTAGAAAATTTTTTGATCTTGTGTTCATATTTATTACCTGTGGTACTTTTTACATTTGTGTGCTTGAATTGGTTTGTTGTGGAGTTTTCTGATAACCTTATTATAGAACCATAATTAGGGGTTGATTAATGCTCACGATGTGGTATACCACAAAAGAAGTCAGTGGATAGAGGAAGATGATAAAACCAGGTCTTCGCAATTATGGATAAATTGGTATATGTTTACCTTGAGACGGTTCAGTGCCCTGATTCCTTTGTAGCTAGTTTGCTCTTTCTCAGTTGAATTAGGTCACTTGTCTCACATCCAGTTGGATGCATATCAGCAGCTCAAACTGACCCCTCATTTTGTGTATATGATTTTGAACATAAATATGTCAGTTAAGTTAAGAAGAGAGTTGATATTATTTTGGAGAAGTCAGCTTTACAGAATTTCTGGAATTCTCAATTAAAAAAAAGGAGCTGGAAAGAGGGTATAACATGTTGTTTTGTTCCTTTGGGTATTTTGCCTTGAAGAAGTAAGTGGAAGCTGGGGGCTTAGACCATGAGCTTTATCATGGATGTTTCAGAAATAGATGTTGGATAAACTTGGTTATCGTCCTTGAGTAAAGGTGTCATGTCTTAGAATGAACATAAAAATTTCTTCTCTCTTGATTATCAGCAATTTATTAACTTTCGTGTCTTTTATTGCCCAATCGCTCTTCACTTGTTTCTCATTAATGAAAGAGGGTGTCTTGTGTACGATCCATCTTTGATCTTCATGTACTTACTAAACTCTCTTGATTTCATACGATTAGCTCCTACTAAAAAAATTCATTTCTATATTTATGTTTCTTTCTGAATTCTAATAACATAGTTTTGTTTCTATTGCAGTGTTCATTTGTTGAGCATCGGAACTACAAAGTTGTGTACAGGCGCTATGCATCTCTCTTTTTCTTGGTGGGAGTTGACAATGATGAGGTGGGCTGCCTATCCTTTAGCCTGCACTTTTATTGGACAAATTTAAGTTTGTTTATTAGTTACTGGCATTCTGAATATCACATAATAATTGCAAGAGAGAAGTAAATACAAGCTTTTGTATCAAACCAACTAACAAGTAGCATCGACCAAAGCTTAATACTCTATTTTTGTACTCAATCTTAGTGTGACATTTGCCTTCTTTTCTTTCAAGATACAAAGATTCCTACTAACAAAAATGCAATGACCTAAGTGGATCTTTCATATCATTCAGCGATCCTGTCCAATCTGCACTTGGAAAGGTAGTTACATGAACTATAATCACAGACCAAATACAAAATACCTTTACCAGGAACACGTTTTTGGTACTGAGGTATCCAAGACTACAACATCCCAATGAGCAGTTGGCAGGGACATCTTAATTAACAATGCGCTATGGCCCTATGGAGGCTATTTGCTTTTATGGTATCATTGCCCATGGCATCAAAGTTATTGTTTGAAATTTAGATTAACAACTCTAATCATTAGTGGTTTGGTCCTTAAGTGGATTTGATTCCCTGCCATTGAAATATTTTTTCGGGTATTAGTCAGATTATTACTCTTACAGTCTAGCCTCTCTTTATTGTGATTTTATTTATTTATTTCTTCTTTTATTTCGGCAGAATGAATTAGCTATATTGGAATTCATACATCTATTGGTCGAAACCATGGACCGCCATTTTGGTAATGTGGTATGCTCTTCCTCTGGTCCATGATAGTTCATGTTCATATGTTTTATCAGTTTTTTTCCTCTTTTTGTTGAATCAAACTGACCCCTCGTTCCCCTTCGTGGTTCTTGACTACAGTGTGAACTTGATATCATGTTCCACCTTGAGAAGGCCCACTTCATGCTGGAAGAAATGGTTATGAATGGATGCATTGTTGAGACTAGCAAGACCAACATTCTGTCACCAATCCAGCTCATGGACAAAGCTTCGTAGTAGCTCATCAAGAGTTAATGTCAAACCCATCAGTTCCTTGCTGTTTGGTTCTGTAGCATTTGCTAATTGCTGTCCTTGTTTTTGTTCGTGAAGAGATTTTCAATGATGAAACCACCGTATACTCTGTTATCAATCCTTGATTGTATTTTCAGTTTTAATATATCGCAAGAAAACCGTAGAAGTTTCACCATTTCCTGATGATCTATAACCCTTGAATGGGATATATACCATGTTGAGGAGGATTGCTTATAAGAGTGCAAACCTCGTATGACCTCTGGCCCAAATTCAGCAGGTGATCTCTTTAACAGGCTATAGACTATCATAGATCTGAAGCAGCTGCATGCTATTGCTGTCTTTTTAATAGACCAGAAAATGTTACTTTACCAACAGACAGATGTTCAAGGTTCATAACGTTAACTTCGTATTGTTTTCTCTAAATCCATTGTCTAAAACATTAGTTGTCAGAGTGCATTTACAAATATGCGTCCAATATTTCAAGTTCTGAATAAATCCATTGTTTTATTCACTGCTGTCAAGCACCGTAAGTATTACTCTTCTCGCCAGTAATAGATTTGCAAAATTTATCAGGTAAATGGACTTCAACAGCAAAGCTGAATTATCAACACAGCATCAACATTTGAGAAATCAAACGCCAAAATCTAATGCGAGCATCACTGAAATCAGGCAACATGAGAATAATAACTTACAATTGATGCAGCAAATGTTCATCAAATCTGGCATATAAGCTGTGCATATTCCAAAACCCTAATACATTAACGGGCACCAAAAACACATTACATTATAGATAGAAGCAACTAAGACAAATTGCACAACCAGAAGTAAAATTGTAACTGGATGTGCTACAATTGGCTCAGCGTGGAAAAAGAACATTAAAGCAACGGGGAAAAAAGATGCATCACTTGAAGCCTCCACATCACTGCTGACCGAAAGTCGAAAAGCTGCTATCTCCCTTGTTTGAAGTTGACGAAGCAAAACCCGACATACTCATACTTGATCCTGTAACCGTGGGACGAGTCATGTACCATGGTGTTGCATCTGAAGCAACGCCAAGTCCACCGACTACTCCAATATTTGCTAGGTTTGTTGTCTTGGCTGCAAAATGAAAAGCAACTGAATACCAAGGCCAAATTTTATCTTACATATAAAGGCTTCATTCTCACGATTAGTATCATTGTATAACCTATTTAATGGTAGTGAAATAAGAATCGATATATTGATTGCTAGCAACTTATTTAAGTAACTATGGGAAGTGGGTACGAGGAAAAAAAAAACCATAAAAGAAGTTGCCTGCCATAGCAATGCAAGATATGGCTTGAGTTAAGGGTGAGTTTCCAGTTTCTTTCTATTATATCAATATAGAATGGGGGTACCAAAATTAAATTTTGTCAAAAATTGGGATGCTTTTTAGGCAACAAATAAATCAATAATAATAAAATCAGGGCATCAAAGTTTAAAACGGCGTAAATTCCCAGGCAATCAAGTGCAATAACCTGACAAATATGTTAGATGAAAATCATAAAACGAAAACTCATCTTATAAAAATACAAAATATTAGACATGCTCAAATAATAATGCCATCTTTATACTAACTTTCTATTTTGTGGGAACCTCCCAAATTTCTTTTTTTTTAAACTTTACTTTCAAACCTCAACATCTAAATCTGAGAATTTTTTTTCTCTAGTCTTAAGAATATCGTAATAAAATCTATTCATACTTCATCCTAATTCTCAAGATTTAATTTCTCCTTTTATTTTTCTAGAGAAACTCAACAATTAATTAGTAAGCCACCATTTGGACAGAGGACTGCACAATTATTCTTGAACTTCTAGGTTTAGTTATTTTCTTCTTTTTTTGCTTCTATTTTTTGTGGTTAACATAAAAAGAGTTTGGACTTTCCACGTATGTATGTTCAATAATGTCACAGCCTTTGGCAGTGCCGCAGACAAGGCGGTAGCACGATGGCTTATCCAGAAAGTATTAATGCAGGCCTATGTTATGTAGGTACTTCAATCATGAAGCAGTACCCATGCACGACAAGTTATGTACCCATCCCCATACCCGACACTTCTTGGACACTCCATAAGTTTATGCATCCATTTATTGTACTCAATTATACAATACATGTTTCAATTTAAAACACTAGCTATACACTTCTTGGACATATGGCCATTTGGTTTGCATATAAAATCCCTGGAAACCCATTTCCATGATCTGACAACCCCAGTTTGGGGAAAAAAAGGTGTCCATAGGTTCCCATTTCTTCAGTTTGCCTGGGTTAGCTCAATGTGGAAACGAGGAGGTGAAAAGTAGTGTCACGTCAGAAAAAGGTGAAAACCCATTTCCAAGCGATTAGCTCTGAAATGGGGTGGAAGCCGAATTTCGGCATTAAAAAATTGCCACACTAATTCCAATGGAACAAAGATCATATGAAAAAAGGGTTTCCTAGATCTCTTTTCCTACCTCTGGGTTGTGAAACGAACAACAGAAAGAATGGAGACTCATTTCCTTCATTTCAATGTGAACCCAACAGCATAATCTCTTTTCCAAGAAACCCCAAAAAACCTATGGAAACATATCTTTAGGCTGAAAAAGGGTTTCTTAGGGTTTACCAACCAAATAGGCCCATATCCAACACTTCACGTCCATTTTTGAAACTTGTTGGACAAGAGTCGAGTTCGTTTCAGTCCTTATTCAGTTAAAGTTCTACAATTTCAAAGGATTGTTTGCATATCTAGCTAGAACTATGATTTCAGCACACATTTCAGCCGTGTCCACATGCCCTAAATTTTAAAAATTTGATGTGTCATGTACCCGTACCTGCACCCATACCTGTGTCTATGCAACTAAGATGTAGGCAAATTGATATAATTGAAACATTCATTACTAGCATTACATGAACAAGGGATATGAGGGTCAAACTTCCAGTACTTAATAAGTTCCGACATGGTAGTTCTCCAAAACTTGGAAATATGATCGAGGACAAGGCTATATATAATAGATCCATGCAAGAATGTACATAACTACTTGTCATGAGTAAATAGTAATTAAGTAGAGAAATTGGCTCGGAGTTCAGAGTTCAAAGATATGATCTTAGATTGATAGGATCTAGTATTAATATCATGCCTACAATCTTGCATACAAATGCTACATGATAGCAACAGATTGTGATGTTAGCATAGTTTATTACTTAAGAATAATCATTGGAATGTCTAAGGATTGACTGTGTCCGAGTGTTCAGTGCATTAAAAAAAAAACTATAGCTTGAAGTGTCCTGGTAATACTGATAATTGAAAAAAAAAAGCTTGCTATGAATAAGAAAGTAACTCAAATAAGAAAGAAAAGGAGCTTACGGGCTGTGATATTTAGATCAATCAGTCCACGACTTAAAGAATCAGCCCAAATCCCTGACTTAACTTGGAAAGCACCCTTCTTGGGTTCAGGCTCGGATGATGTCATTGATTGTTCCATGCTATCAAGGCGGTTGTTTGTTACATTTTGTTGAGGCTTTGTTGTTTTTGATTCACTATGAGATGTGAAGGCACTAAAGGAGTCGGATTCTTCAAAATCATTCAGTGGAATTGCTGCAAAAGGATCAAAGGTTGTGTTTATATGTTCTGAATTAGAGGACTTCTTTCCGAAACTCATGCCTGAATCAGGGGCTGCAAAAGGGTCAAATGGTGCTGTGATTTTCTGCTCTGACGTAGAGTACTTTGCTTCAGAAAGTGAGCCTGAATCAGATACTCGAAATAAGTCAACACTTGCAGAAGGTGGAGCAGGAAAGGCAGGCTGATTAGCGAAAAGATCAATATTTGCCTACAGTAACACAGAATCTTAGTAATAAGGCATGACATGATTGCTATGAAGAGTAACAAACCTAAATAAAGAAAAGAAGACAGAACCATCTTCCTCAAACTCCAGTCTAGATAGTTACTTGGCAAACATATTCAAAGTAGATCAACTAAAGTATTGCTGCCGTGCATTAAACTAGCAAAAACTGCCAGAGCAAAAGAAAAGGGCACGGCAATTTTGGTTTTATGCTCCCTAAAGTATTTCAAAATAGGAATTTCAGATATGTGGTGTGAAGCAGGTAGTTTCCACCACGGGGAAATAACATGAGCACATTAAGTTAATTCCAGATGCAAATTTGCAACCTAACCTTATCATGAGAACCTGTTGTAACTTCTTCATGAGGTGAGGCCGACATGAATGTGGCATCAGCAAAGAGATCAACTTCGGGGGCAGTTTTGTTGCTGAAGTATGCTGGTTCTGTTGGTGGCGATGTTGGCGCGTCCATGAAATCGCCAACTAAGCTTTCTCCAAATGGATTCACTTGACTGGAGGTTGTATTAGCTGATCCTGGTCCGGTAGTGATAAGCAGTTTAATTACCAATTTTCTTTTCTCCAAAGTAAGGGCACATTACCAGTTTTCTATGAATTTATAAATAACTATATCATGCAGTTGATAGACAATTTCAATAAAAAACAAATGCAACAAACTAATAAATATAAGAAAGATGAAAAAACAACATGGGATTGGAGGTATGAATAATTTTGAGGTCATGCAGTTCCGATGTACAAATTAAGTGACCTACTCATTGCTAAAGGTAGTCTTCCACTGACGGAGACAACAAATACAGCTGAAATCACATCCATAGACAAGAGGACTTAACAACCTTTTAATGAAAGAATTATAGAATAGCACAAAATTTTACTGCTTTGAATATTTATATTATACTGTGCTCTTACATGAGACTGGCAACGTTTCTGACAGAATTATGCAGTAAGCATGTATATAACGACATTCAATCAGAAGTGTGTAGTAATCATCATGAAACAATGTAAACCCAAGAAAACAACTCTGCAGAAGAGCACTTGGGAGAAATACATCATGTGAGCTATGTGCAGATCAGTGGACACACATGATCACCGATCCTATTGCCTCTCCAGCTAACATAGGTCATAGGATGAACCTCACAAGTTGACAAGCCAAGAAATTATAAAAGGTACATTGGAACTTGGACATCAAGCAATCCAAATGCCATTAGGCAGGCTATGCGATCATTTGACTATCAATACACACAAGACGCAATAAAATATATGGTACCATTTTTGCAGTTTTCTTTTAGCCCTCCCTAGTTTTTAAGTATCCATGTTTTTGAAGTTAAAATTGTACCTTTGTAGGAGTGTTTTGTGTAATTAAAACATAATCAATAGATCAAATCATATTGAGAAGATTCAAATAAAAAATAGAGGGAATCATTAAAGTAACTTATTAAAGAAGAATTCAGAAATGGAACTTATAGAGAAGCTGAATTGAATTTGAAATATTTATAATTCAAATAGAATACAAGTACAAAATACTGACATATAAAGGAATTCAACAAATACATCAGTTGGATTTGGTTCCCGATCCGGGCTTCTAGTACCTTCGAGGAGGAAGCAAAGGAAATCTTGCAAACTTGGTAGCATTTAGCATTGTGCTTCTAACAGTGATCCTAAAGCTACTAAACAATCTAATATTAAGATGACCAGTAAAAATGTAAACAACATAGTAATATTGACATAAAACAACTAGTTGATGTGGAAAAATACAGAAATTTTTTGAACTTACATTTCTTTTCATAAAAAGACACAACATATTTTTAAAAGACCAGTACGCACCATGTATAAGATAATGAAAGAGTAAGTTTCATTCTATTTTGCACCATGCACAGCAATAATGATTTGCAACTAGGCATAGTTATGGACACTTACCCCCTGTAGTGGATCCACGTGGATCAAAGTCATCCTCGCTATCGTTTGGCTGTATGCTCGGGCTTTTTGAAGATAGGTCTGGACCCATCTTTGTTGCTGTTTTTGTAGGTTTGGAGGATGAAGAAGCACGAGACCTGATAAAATAATAACCATCTTATTTCAATTAAGATGCAGCAAAACCAGCAGAACAGTTGTTGAGATGGAAACTAGCAGTTGGTTTCAAACATAGTTGGAGATATTATCTTATGCCACATATAACAAGGATATCATGTTTACTAGTTGTGCTGTTTTTGAATCGTAAATACCAAATGTTTGCCAATAGATAATGCATGGATGCATAATATGTCTGTGACTCTGTGCATAGTCTTTGCTAAATTGCAGGGAAGTATAAGGCAACTGCACTTGCATTAATGTGCATGCATGTGCAGAAAAGTAAATAAAGAAAACAAAAGGACCACAAATGTACCCGGAATGACGCGATCCTCCCTTCTTGAACCCACTTTCATTTTCATTGGATCGATCATCTATTGACTTGTGCTTATCTTTATAGCTGTCATTGAACGATTCACCATCTCTTGAACTACCAAAGCCTCCATACCTACCGCTGCCGCCATACGAGGACGCGCTTGACTTGTATGTTACGCCAGATGACGAAAGCCCAACATACCTACATGTCGGAGCATTACTAGGTTATGTATCAAATTACTTCAACATAATTATTTAATAAGGAGAAATACCATCAATTGAACTCACTTATCACGGGTCGCTGCAGCTTTGTTTCTGACTACTTTTATTTTTTCCTTGTCATTTATAAGACCAACAATGGTTTCAACTTTCTTTCTCACGTTGATTCCGACATCCTTTCCATTAGGCTCGACATATTCAAAGCCTGAAAGTGACTTTAAAAATAGTAAACCAGGATGAGAATTTTGGTAGAAAATAATGCTCACTAAAAATACTTCACACTGTAATATTCTTGTCTTAGGAAAAGAAGCTGTACTGAAATTCGAAAACCACGCTCACGAATGTTATCAAGTGCTTGTTCAGATCCATTTGCCATCAAATACTCAATAACAGTCAATGCCTGTAGTGGAAAAAAAATCAAAAGACTTCTCAAAAATGTAATTAAGACACACACAGCATACAAACATTGAATTTAATTCGTCTAAAATATGTAGCACTGCAGCCAATTGAAGAATGCATCACCTTGTATACATGGCGCCAATTTACACCTGTATCAGTCAACCTGGTCCAAAGCACATTCAAAATCATCCGGCACTCGCTGCTGTAAGAAATAATGGAATTGATGTTCAGAAATTTAAAGAATTCAATAAGTTGGAAAGGAATGTGAAGGGACCCAAAAAAAAAAAAATGAAAGAAGAAACTTGCTATTTTTTTGTGGCCTGAGCAAGCTCTGCCAAAGCAGATCCATGAGGACCCCAGGGTTCATCACTGGTTGCATCGAGAACCTAAAAGTTGTCATGTTAAGCAATTGGAAACAAAATAAAACCAATTTAACCCACACACCAAAAGATATAAACATATTTAGAATTATGTTATCTCTGTGACTAAACATAATATTCATGGCTATTGTGTAAAAGGGATGCTTCATACCCTCAGCTGGATACATGCTAAAGGAAATGTCAACTCTTATGATCCTGCAGCCCACCTTTTTCTTTAAAAAATTAGGAGGGCACATATTTATCGAAAACAACAACAAACGAAGCCTTTATCCCATATTTTTGGGTCGACTACATGAATCCCTCCATTCAGTCTGTTGAGGGCTATCTCCTCCACTAAGTTATTCATTATCATAATCTTCTTAAATGTTTTTAACCATGTTATCTGAGGCCTATCTTTAGTCCTTCTTTCTCCGTTAACTATAATCTTAGCACTTAACCTACTTGGTCCATGTACTGGCCTCCATCACACATGACTACAGTAGGACTTATATTTATCGTTAATTAAAAAAACCATGGATTATTCTTCAATATGGCTAGAGAAGAAAAACGGAAGTCTGGTTGCATAAACCAAAACCTAGATAAGGATCTTATGTGGCACTAACTAAAAGATGCAATCCACTCGATATCAGGATGGTCCCTCATGTACTTTTTTAGCCTTCCTCATATATAATCAACTTTTAAATGTATGTTCCTATAAATGGTGTACATTGTGGTATATCCCAGTGCATGTATCCTTATTATTTGAGCTAACTTTCATCCGGTATCAGCTATGATCCTGAAATTTTGGTATGGAGATCAGTTACTATAAATATCACTCAGTTACTATAAATATCACTTTTAAATTATTCATGTCTAACTCCAGTCTAGCTTGTAATTACATGTTCTCTAGATAGCAATTCGAGGAAAAAGGGGGTACATTGCACATAACCCTCTTCATCTATATCTTCATTTGCACTAAACACCTCTCAGTTCATTTATTGGCACCTAGCCCCCTCAATTCATGAGAAAGAGGGGTGTTAATCTTCTGAAATGGCAATGCAGGGGTGCTAAGTGCTAGTAAATGAGTGGTGTTTGCAACTGAATGAATAGATGAGGGGGTTAAGGGCAATTTAGCTAAAAAAAAAAGGAAGATCTGGAACAATAATTAAAGAACACACTGCAAATGGAACCAATTTAACCAAAAAAAAAAAAAAAGGAAAACCCTAACCTTTTGCTCCAATTCGGGGACCTTGAGCACTTTCAGATTCACCTCCCTCTTTCTGCAAAATAAATAAATAAAAATCTCCCCTTTTTAAAAGATCTCAAACGACACAAGAACGAAATCGATACAGCTCGAACCGTGAGAGGACTCACATCTCTCGAACGGTCTGATCCAAGACCTTCATGAAATCCATCGAGAGATCTGGCCCTCTTTAATCTGGAACCCAAACGAAACGAGAAGCATTGAGCTTCGATTGGATCCGTAAAAAACCAAGAAAATGTCTGTTGAGATCGTGGATTACCTCAGCCAAGTGAAAGAGAGGAAACGCTGGAGATCGTGGATTTCCTGTTTTTAATGAGTTGGATGTTTTTATTAGAACTCACATGTAAAGAGAGGAGTTAAAATACGACAGTAATTTGTTTTAAGAACAAATTTTCGAAATCAACCCATTTTAATTTTTTTTTAAAAAATTCGACTCAGTTCCATTTTAATTACAAAAACCGACCCACTTTCTCGCCACGTCAGCTTCGCGGCGAGAAAGTGGGTCGGACGTCAAAAAAAGGCTTACTAATTAGTCGGGGTTGGGAACCCCGACTAATTAGTAGCTGCAATCCCCGCTAGAGAGCGGCACCCACAGCCAAATGGTCGGGGTTGGAAACCCCGACCAATTATGGTCGGGGTTGGAAACCCCGACCATTTGGCAGAGACTTTCCTCTCGTCGAGAAAGGGATGGGAAAACGTGGAGAGAATAGTCGGGGTTGCCAACCCCGACTATTTCGCAGACGCAGCAGCTCTGTTTGCAAAATAGTCGGGGTTCACAACCCCGAATATTTGCGGACAGGTCCCACGCGTATATAAACGCGTCCAGACTCCCCGTCTCTCACTTTTCTGCCCTAACT
>JBAKGM010000139.1:9453275-9480877 GCA_037177215.1 Asparagus racemosus
AGTTATTAGCAGGGTATTTATTCATATAAAATGGATAATGAGGGTATTAATTTGTAATTAAAATGTGATAATCAACAGGCTAGCGCGACTTCAATTTTCCCCATGACACTTTGACGAAACTCCTCAATGATAGTGGGTTGGCTCTTCTCCATGACGACCAACTAGTAGTCGGAAGACTCCAGATACGCCACCTTGCTCTCTACTAGACCCAGAGCATCCTCCAGCTGAGCACACCTCTCTTGGAGTTTCCGCCTGGTGACTAGCTCCTCCTCTAGTTGGGCCTTAGCATGTTGAGCAACTTGCTTCTCGTAGCAACTTGCGTCACTGCCAAATCCCTTTCCTTTAGCGCTTTGCTGATCGAGCTAGTAGAGCTAATCCCCGGACTGCCATCATGAAGTTTTCGCCTAAGCTATTGAATTTCAGCCGACTTCCTCGTGTCGGAGGCCTTAATCTCAACAATCAACTGCTCCTTCACTCTCGCCTCCTGGTGCCAGTCACCGAGTTCAGCCTGTTTCGCGAATAGATCTTCGACGACTCGACCGAATCCAGCACTCTCAACGACTCTTTGCCCCCTCACATGCCTTTCGAAGCTTCTCATAAAAGTGGTGACCCCAAGCCAGGTGACGATATATTTCTTGTTCTACGGGGCAGCTGCGAGTCAGATAACTCAGAAGGATCACGTGGAGGCTCACGTCAGGAACATCCTTCAGAAGTTCCTCATCATTAGGAAGGCTAAATTGTTCCACGGCCTTCGCTTGCATATAACGAGACTTGAACACGGAAGAATAGACATCCATATGACTGGCGGGGTTTAACTGATGTTCGCCATCAGGCTCCTCCTCATGATTACTGCTAGGAGGAAGCCTCCCGATCAGCAGGTCCCTCATTTTAGCCCAAGCCCCTACTTTGGACTCAGCCATATAGTATGGGGAAGGCCATCCCGTCGATGTGAAGCTCTTCTTCTTATCCCCAGCTGACTCCTTGCCTGGCCAGTGGGGCTCTTCCGCTCGAGAGTTTGGGGGAACCACCCCAGTCTGAGTATCTACCCGACGCGGAGTCATTTCTACGCCAGCACCGCGCTTATCCTCAGACAGCTAAGGGGTAGGCTCGTCTTCTGAGTTAGACGACCCCATCTCCATCAGGGCATCTTGGCTTCCCCCTAATCGTTTAGCCCCCCCTCGGGCTACGAGAGGTTTTCTTCTGCCACTTCCTACAAAAGCCTTGGACAATCCCGGGAACAGTACCCCTAGCTGCCTCGTCCCGCCTTGGGGAAGACGTGACTCCTTCAGCGGTTGTTCCTGTTCGGGGCTGTTTTTCCTGCCTAGTTGCCGACTCCCCCTGAGACTCCTCGGAAGATCCTTCAGAGGGAGCCGGCTCAGCCGCGACCTCTAAGCCTACAAGCCCCCCGAATGTCAGGTTGTGGGCTTTCGTCTCGTCCCGCTCAGGAGGGGGATGGATGAGATTTCATGCAGCCGTAAGACCGACTTGTTGAGAAGAGTCCCCATCGTGCGTGGCCCTGTGTAAGAAACGATCTACTCTTAACTCCTGCACCTCCACGGCAGACAGAGGCTTCGGGTCCAAAGCCCCTTTCCTGATCTTAGGCCAACTCGAGTAGTCAAGGTTGGAGTCGTCCCCATCTACCCAGACAAACCTCTCCTTCCATCCTTTGTTCCAGGTAGGAGCGTCAAGAATTACCTTGAACTCTCTAGTCGCCTGGAAATAGCAGTGAGGTGCCTTCTGTACCGTCACGCTCAGTAGATGACTTAGCATGCTCATTGAGGGGGTGACCCCAGCCATGAGTAGATGACTGTGAAGCCCACCAGCACTGCAACAGAGTTGGGCTTCATCTGTATGGGGGACACCCCCAATGCTTCAAATACTTTCCGAAGGAAAGGATGCAACGGCAATCTCAAACCACACTCCACATGCTTGATATATAAGGGGGCTTTCCCCTCACTGTGATGATATAGCGCTGCAGAACTCGCTGGCGCTGTCAGCTTAAACTCCTTTAGGATATCAAACTTAGAGTGCAACGCCCGCATTTGCGCTGCAGTCACCTTGGAACAGAAGGCATCCAACTAGTTCAAGCGTTCGAAATCCATGAGGAACAACTTCAGAAGGGGCTGGAGAATCGTTGAGAAGATGATTCTATGAAATGTCAAGTAAAACTTATTCTTCCTTCATTCTCACCCTTATAAAGGGAGCCATGAGGAACAAACCACCTCCTCATCCTCCCTCCATTTCCAGTTCAACGGTTGAGATCACTTCCCTTAGGAAGTGGGACGTTGGGCACAGAGAACAAAGCATCAACAGCTTAAAGCAGCTTGCTGACGTCAGCCACGTCCCATCCCAAGAACCTTCACGACCCCCTTCGAGTACGTTCTTCTCGACCAGGACCCAGGACTCTATTTTCACTCGGACCCGCCTCAAAGTCGACTCCAAGCGAAAGGGGCTAACTGTTATGGTCCTAGACATTTTTCACTAATTAGCCCTAGAATTTCGAGAGGAATACCAGCGCTTAAGATAAGAGAGCAAGCTTAGGCCGCACTAATCTGAATCACTTAGACGTCTCAAAAGTCAAGACTAGTCGTCCCCCCAGGCGACTACCTTCGTGGACGACGCGAATGGCAGTACTGGCCGTCCTCCTCAACTCTTCAGTCGACCGCCCCCCACAGAGCGACTCGGAAGACGAGACTAGCGGTCCCCCCAGTTGAGTACCTTCGTGGATGACGCGAATGGCGGTGTTAGCCGGTCTCTTTGATGGCATAACATTCCCCACTTGACCGGCGACGGTTGTACGAAGTTTGAGCCTGACAGCGCGTCGGCATCGCATTAATTGAATCACCAACGCCTTGATCCCCCCATCTCACACGATAATTAGGGCACCTCAAACCTCTCTGGCTGCGTGTATAACTAATCCCATCCCCATTAATGCCGAGGGAATAGTGCTAACTCCCGCTCTAATCTCTAATCGACACCTGTCAAGGCTGTCTGGCGCAACCTCCACTACCTGTTTCTATCCCATTATGGAGACAGCACACGTAAGAATAGGTCTGACTCAAATTTTATAGCTCAACACCAGCCAGAATGATCAAAGTACCCTCCGACTCCCATACAAATAGAGAACTGGACAACAAACAAGGTAAGAAACCCTGACCCAGAGAGCTCTCTCTCAAGTAATATCTCTACTTTCTCTTTTCCAAAAGAACACATACTAATTTGATCGTCGGAGGGACCACCGGAGATCCCAACTCTGCCCCTTTTTCACAGGTTCTCTTCCGGAGCGAGAGAGACTACCGACGAACACAACCACCAGGCATTAGGAGAGGAAGCGGACCCCACTCTCCTAAACTCTAATCCAACGAAGGTTAGTAACTATGTGATCCGAGCATCAACAACATCCGTTTCTTTGAACTAGTTAGATATGGGTCAGATTTGTTTCAGTCCATACCCAAGTTCAAAACTATATAGTTAAAGGGTGGTTTGGATGTCTAGTAAAAAAATGAGTAGTTTCCATTTTATGATAATCAATATGATAAAAGAAACTTAATAATGTGATCAGAATTTTAGTTCTAATGACACATGAAGCGGAAAAAAATTAATTCATTATATAGATATGTAGCCGTGTCCCCATACCTACATTTTACAGTTATGCCGTGTCCCGTACCCGCACCCATACCAATACCCGTACACATTTCCATCTAACTTAGCCTTTAGCAAATAAAGAGTTTTTATTTGATGCCTTTGTATTGAGCTTTGTCACTTTAAACTATTAATTGTTGCATATGTTGTAAACTTTGACAATTTCTGCTTTTAATTGTTACTGCAGTGTCTAATTTGTTACCTGTAGATAATTTTGTTTCCTTTATCAAAATAAAGAGGTTTTTATTTGGTACCTTTGTGTCTAGCTATTAATTGTTACATTTGTTTTGAATTTTATTATGTTTAGCTATTAATTGTTACTTTTATATCTAACTTGTTACCTTTATCTATTAAGGTTTACCTTTATGTCTAACTTGTTACGTTTAGCATAATTGTGTTACCTTAGTGAAATAAAGAATTTTTTATTTGATACAACTGAGTGGAGTTTTGTCTCCTTTAGCTATTTACATTTGTTTTGAATGTTTTCACCTTTATATATTAATGTTACCTTTATGGCTAATTTATTACCTTCTTCATAATTTTGTTACCTTCAGCAAATAAAGTGTTTTTTAGTTGATACCTTTGTGCTGAACTTCGTTAGCTTTTACTATTAATTGTTACATTTGTTTCAAACTTTGGCACATTCAGCTTTTAATTGTTACTTACGTGTCTAATTTGTTACCATTAAAATAATTTTGTTATCTTTAGAAAAGTAAAGAGTTCTTTATATGATACCTTTGACGAGCTTGATCACATTTAGTTATTACTTGTTAATTAGTTTTGAACTTTGGCACATTTAGCTAGTAATTGTTACATCTGTGTCTAACTTGTCACATTTAACATATTGTTGTTACCTTTAGGCAAAATTAAGAGTTTTTTATTTGGTACCTTTGCGCAACCTTTAGCTATTAATTTTTCATTTGTTTTGAACTTCATCATGTTTACACTAGTTATCAAACATGTGCTACATAATTTTATAATACTTCCAAACAAATTACAAAGATGTAACAAGAGCCTGACGAATGTCATTTCTGATTTGTAAAATGTTTTTCGGTGATCACCTAGCTCAGTTGAAATCAGATGGTTTTTTCTTTCCGAGTCAATTTCTGCGAACTTTATAGAGTGCGGAAGACACTTATGTATCTATTTTATTCATATAAGACAAATATGCAGAAAGGAAAAGAGTATGAGAGGGAAGGGGAGGATGACAGGATGATGACCAAATACAGATGAAAACATAGGTTCGCCTGCAAAGAGGAGCCAGAAATTTTAACCATTAACAAAATAGTAGTGAAATCTTTTTTAGTAAATATTATATATTTCTTTTTGAAGATAACATCTTTTCAATCCACCACATTCAATTTGAAATTATATGGACAAAGCTAGAATAATCACATGTACCAAATAAATTAAAGCACTTTTTATAGTCCTGAGCTTATATACACAGGTTTGCTAGTATGTATAGTAACTGTTGCTTATCGATTAGTGTACTTTTTTGGAGGTAAAACTATTTCCTAATGTATTAATTGCAATGAATGTCAAAAGCTCAACTCACGCACTTGCCCAAGCTTAGATGAACCTAGCTCTGACCCTATTAGCTTGCTTGTAGCCATGGGCTTGTAAATTGGAAATAATCAGTGTATTATCGGCCGATATATCGCTATATCGGCCGATATATCAGTTTTGATGCCCTTCCGATACGATATTTATGAAAAAAATATCATTTTCTGATTTTTACCACTTCTTCCGATATATTGGAAATATTGGCCGATATTTCATTGAGGAAATATCGGCCGATAGTGGTTAATGTCCAAATAAAAACGGTTATTGAGTTTGGGTTTGGTTTTGGTGTTGGTTCCTATTAGACCCAAAAACTTAATAAATTCCGAAACCCAAATTCTCTAAATCCCTAGTCAATTTCATATTTCTCCACTCTCTTTGTTTAGCACTCCAGATCAAAAACGCTAGGCGATCTTATGTACGAATCTATCTCATTTCTCTCCACTCTTTTTCTCTTCTCCAATTCTCCTCTCTTAGCTCCTCTTCAAACCCCTCTGTCTCTCTTC
The DNA here is from genome assembly GCA_037177215.1 of Asparagus racemosus. Classification (NCBI taxonomy): domain Eukaryota; kingdom Viridiplantae; phylum Streptophyta; class Magnoliopsida; order Asparagales; family Asparagaceae; genus Asparagus; species Asparagus racemosus. Next base: position 9,458,984 of record JBAKGM010000139.1, read on the forward strand.
CTCTCTCCCCTCTCTCTTTCTCTCTCAACTTCTCTCTCCCTTCTCTCTCACTTCTCTATCTGGTTTCCTCTCTCTCCTCTGTTCATGTCTTCTCTCTCTCCTCTTTCTCTCAACTTCTCTCTTCCTTCTCTCTTCATCTCTCTCCTCTGTTCATGTCTTCTCTCTCTCTGACCTCTATTTATATCTAATGTCTCTAAACGCCGTATATCATTATTCATGATGCAATTTCCTATGTTTAGAATACATTAAATAGGTTTTGATTACATATTACAATGTTATATATGAACATCATCCGATATGACACACCAATATCTTTTACATAACCCCGATATATCCCTGATTTCCGCAATCCGATATAGATTTTGGCCATCTGATATTTTCGATATTTAATACATTGGAAATAATCCATCCAAAAGTTGTCTAAGGAGGCTGCTTCAAGAGACATAGATGAATTTCTGGAATATGTTTTCATATTTCAAGAACATTTGAAAATAAATAATTTATCAAAGCTGATCTTTTTGAGGAGTAAGACTTTTATAATGATCCAGAATTAAGTCATTTATTAAAGTTTGTTTGTGTCTTTGAAGTTTATCATATTGCATCAGAATTCTATTTTGTCCTGAGAAGGATATCTGTGAGATGATGACTAAATATGCATGAAGCTTTTTTTTTAATGCACAAGACATATTAGGATAGTTTAAAATTAGAATCAAAGTTGTTCTACTAATTTTATTATAGTTTGCCAACGATACTGGATTGATAAGTATCTACGTTACCTACATACTTCTAATCAGAAGCCGTACCCTTACCCATACTGAAACTTCTTGGACACTTCTTGAATATATGCATACATTTATTAAGACGTATACTCAATTATATAACACATGTTTTAAGTTAAAATACTCTCATACACTTCTTGGATGTATATTCTATACTTCACACTATTTCTTATATATTAATCTTATGTAAATGAAAAAAATATATTAATCTTAAGTAAATTATTATTTTTAAAAAATATAAATAAACATAACATACATATATATAGACGTGTCCCCATACTCTACCTTTTACAAATTTCCATGTCCCATACCCATACCAGTACTCATGCAACTTAGGTAAGTATAGACTCCTTGCTTTGCAGGATGACCATGTTTTCTGAGAGTAAGTTCATGATTAGTAAATGACAGCAAAACAAGGTTGATAATATTAGTTATATTTCATGAAAGGAAAATACTTATAGAAAAAAAATGAGGGATGCCCATATTGTTTATGGGGACATACTCATGGATGGAGAGCGTGCATAACGATCAGACAGAGAGTTGGAGACCTGCTTATATAGATTGAGGTATGGTTTTGCTAATTTTATCAGCGGACATATCTTGTTCATTTTGAATTAATTAAAAATGACTACGAAACCTTTCATGGATTCTTGATGGTTTATTACGTAAATACCATCAATAATGCATATGCACAGTGACATTTTTTTTGCTGGAAGTAAATTTATTTGAATAATGTAAAACGATTTGGATCATGTTCCCATAAGAGCTCATATGGCATAAATGTACCCAATGCCAAAGATTTGGGATAAAGGCTTCGTTGTTGTCCATAAGAACAAGTTGTAAAAGGTTGTAATGTAATAATAAAATTTATACTACAAATTCTTTATAGTGTGAAAGAAGGTTATGTCAAAATCCTGTCTTGCTAAGCCTGAAAAAGGTTGGTAACTTTTGCTAAAAGGATGTAAACAGTTTCAAGTAGCAGTGCTGGTTATATTGCTGAGCAATAAGTATTTCTCTAATATGAATATATACATGCAAGTAGCAGGCTAGTTATGATGATCAAGACTCTCTCAAATTTTTTACATAGCAGAAGACTCAGAATTAAGTGCTTGACGGGACTAAATCCTTAGGCTGGTAACTTCTATCTGATTCTTCCATCTGTTTACGTGCAGCCATTCCACAATTCTAGCTTTGGTAGTTTGCAAGGAAAGAATTGTTCTACACCAAGCTGTAGATATAGACTAGAATGCATTTTCGTGATTTACATCGGGAGTGTATTATCAGCCTGGATTTTTGCTCTTGACATCGTCTGAGGAATAACACTGTTCACTAGCATGGTCTTTACTCACAAGGACACAAGAATAATCTGCACTAATCAGGTGATTGAATTACTTATGGAGGTAAATATTCCTATCTTTCCTATGATGTAGCTGTCTTAAGAATTTGTCATTCTAGAACATGCTTGAAACTGTAATTTACTGGAATGTTTGAATTCAATGAAAATTTCCTGCTGTGTTTTAGTGATTACTTTAAAAAATGGTGTTACTTATCAGAGAGTATAGGCAAACAGCTTTTCCTTCATCTTCCATTGCCGTTCAAAACAATATAGCTTCCATAAAACTGTTGATTTTAAACTCTACCACTTGCAATCCTTTTGCGTGTTTATGTACAAATGTATTCTCTACACTTATACTGGTTAGCGTGAATGTAATACAAATGATAGTTCAACACTCTTTACAACTCAACAGCTGACGTGCTATTCTTTTGTTCAATAGATCATATTGGAAATTGCGCTAGAGCTTTAGGCTCAGAAAAAGGAAATAAATGTAGATGCAACTTGCAGCATCAAACTTGGAATGATATAGCAATAAATAAATAAATAAAATGGTCTCTGTTGCCAAATGATGCTCACCTGGTCCTTGAAATGATGAATTGTTCTTCTGAATCTTTGTCTTTTCTGCCTGTCAGTCTTCATGTTCGAATGTCTTATTTAGCAGTGGGCCTGAACAATGAAATAAGTTGGTGTGGAGAAAGACTAGGGCCAGGATCTCCATCTCATTACTATCTAATGTCATGTCCTAAAGATGTAAATGAAGGAGAAAGATGCTAAGGAATTCATACAGCTAGGGCTAATTCTCCGACTTAACCTAATCTCCTATAACTCATGCTGTTTGCTTCTTTCTTAGAAGTTTTCAGATATGTGAAGGTTTCAGAACGGAGGAACGCACTTATGAAGTTTTCCATATCTTTGCATACATATATTCATTAGTTTTGCCTCTTAGGTTCAGACCTTTTCTGCTGAATTTAAAACAACTCCCACCTACATATGGATATAGCTGTCCCCTAATTTAAATTTTCTTCTCCCCTTGACTCATAACCACCTCCACATTGACTAAACTGAGGGGCCAGGTGTGCTCATTCATGTCCCTGCTAAACTATAGAAACACCTCAAGTAGGTGACATAGTGTTTCGTTATCTGCTTCTCATAATATTTCTCCATGCAGGAGGAACCATTTAATAGCTTATCCAACTCTTTAGATCAAATGCAAACCAACTAAAGCATAGTGATGCCTGCTATCAGCTTTAATAAGTGCTTGGATTTTATATAGCCCCAGTCACCGATTTTCCCTGCAAATGTGTTGGTATTGCGACTGTAGCCCGATCCTTTTTGTTCAACAGATAGGTCAGCTTTGCTGAATGGGCAGCATTCATGTGTTGATGCCACATGCAAACACTTGATTGGGCTGGGCCCATGGACACAAATAAACAAAAGAAGGGCCCGTGATATTTTCCAGTGTTTTGAGCTCACATCATAGTTACTTTGCTTTGTTTTCTAATTGTTTCAACTTTTTCTAGACTTATAAGCTCTATTCATGAATGCAAAATGATCAGAACTTTTGTGATAATTATCAGGTATTTGTTTTGAGGTTGATGGCATGTCCTTACTATTGTATGCTATATGCATGTTATCATGTCTTTACTGGCACATGATAGTAGGTATTCGGAGGATGCTGCTCATTAGTGTTGTCCATAGATAGGCACATACATGTAACTATGTAAGTAGTTATGGATGCAGGTGAGGTATGGCTCTACAAGCAAGGTACTGCAGCATGAGAGACATTTACATATGTTGCTAATTTGTCTCTGTACATGGGCACATGGAAGTTAGCATACGTGTCTAAAATACATGCTTGCTAGCAGTAGTTATATCCATTTGGATGTTGGGGAATAGAGGGAGAAGAGAGGGCACTCCATGCATGGCAGGGCAACATGAGAAAAATGATTGGGTCGAGATGCCTCTTCAACTCTTTCTAGTGGGGCTCATAGTTTTGCAAACATATATTATTTTCCTCAAGGAGAGGGGGGTTCATAGAGTATGGCCAAAATAAAGGCCACCATCACAAGAAAAACAATTATAAAGGCCAATGAGAAATCAATAAGAGGTGGACAGAACACACTGATTTAGACCCATTTCAAGGGGGGAAAGGAGGGACCCTGCCCTAAATCTATTCTCCCAACCAAAAGTAATTCCATTGCATTTGACAAGAATCTCACCTGCCTCATCCCCCAACCAACAAGTCAAAAATTATCTAAAAGCACACTCCATAGCACTATCCAGACAAAAGGGAGCGGTCCATCCATTGAGACCTATTGGACCACATCCCCTTAACTCCTCTACTATTTGTATTGGACCATGTGGTCATCATAACTCAGATTGTAGGAAAGACGAGCAACATACTATATAAATTTGTAAAACCAGTGACCGTTTGCTTAGCTCTAGTAGTGTTTTTGCCACCAACTCTTTTGCATGTATGTGCTGGCCACACTGGCCTTGTCTTGATGAGTTTTTCTCTTTACAAATAAATATAATAGAAAATATTACATAATTATTAGAATTTTTGGCAACCTCTTTCCACCTCTTATATGTCTGCAATGTCACAATAATTTACTGAAAACTTGTAAAGACTTGCTCTTGTTTGTCTATTTGTGGGCTCCATTCTAAGATTGGTCGACGCACTTGCTTAGTTCCCATCCCTGTAGCTCTTGTTATTCCATCCAGTGTTTCATTAGTGGATTTTTTCACATAAACCACCCCCTAACTTGGGTGTGTTGCACATAATCCCCTGAACTTTGTTTATCTCCCATAATCCCCCTAAACCTTGGGGCGTCTCACAAACACCCCCCCCCCCCCCCGGCGCGCGGGGGAATTTTAACCTTATCTCACGAACTCCCTTGCCTATAATTTGTAAATAACTAAAATGTTATTGAGAGCTAACATTCCAAACTTTGTAATATGTTGTTTACAGGCAACATACCCTTTCCCCTAATTTTAGATTTTTTTTATTTCAAGCAAATTTTAGTTATTTGCAAATTACATGAATGGGGGTCCAGTGAGAAAAGTTCAAAGTCCAAAGAGTTTTTGTGAGACACCCCAACGATTAAGGGGGTTATGTGAGATAGACAAAGTTCATGGGGTTTATGTGCAATACCCCAAAGATCAGGAGTTATGTCAAATTAAACCTTAATCAATGAAACCAGAAAAGAATACTCTAGAAGTTGAATTTAGACTATTAGTTATTATAGGGATTTAACAGAAAGACTGCTTTTATAGTTTTTTTTTTCTTTCTTCTACGCATTATCAAGTTTGAATGAACCTTATCCTCCTGTAACCATGCACCCGGATTCATGCTACACCATTATTCATGGGTTCACAAGGCACAGTGTTTATAGCACACCAGAGCACCTAACAATGTTTGCATTGGGAAAATGTGCTGACTGCCTTCTTTTGATGGGTCCCACTTTTGAATTTTTGTGACCGTGCTTGACTTTCACAACAAAGGCATGGATAAAAAGTCAAATTATCCTTTTCAGCTTAGGTACCTTGCGAGGACAAGTTAAGTAAGGTCATCCAGTCATTGTTCATGGAAACAATAATATCTCCATAGAATCTATAGCTCAATAATGTGCCATTGGCATTATGACATGAGAGATTTTCTTGTTGATTTGATGCATTTATCAGTCTTATCGCAATAGCAAGTATCAAGCAAATGGGTTAAGATGATAATTAGCCGGTAATAGCTCTTGCATAGTAGGCATCATTTCCTTATTACCCTATGGATGGGGACCATATGCTGTAGATCAGTTTGAAAGAAGTTCTTTCTTCATTGTATTCTAAGACGACAGGAAAGAGAATGAAGAAACGTTACAATCTTTGCATATTGTACCATATATGTACAGGATGTTTATAGTATAATGATACTAAGATTCTTAGCCGTCTCTAATGTATGCAGTGGTCGATGTATGAATAATTCACTATAACTAGTTTTCTAAAAGTAGCATGCAAAAGGGAATAACATGCACACAACCTACCTGCTAAACTGCTGAGGTAGTAGATTGATCCTTAAAGTTTTGAAAGGGCAGATTAATCCTTTGTTCTTAAATAAAGTTAATTAGCACATGTCGGCTGTACGCTTAAATAACATCTCAACATAATGATGATATACATCCAGTCTCTTTTTGAGGATTAACTTTCTATCCACTCCAAAGGAGCAAACCAACACATGAAAACATTTTTCTCTGAAATATTCTTATAGCATTATCTACTTGTTAATTATCTTGGCATGAATCTCAGTTAACAAACATGAAAACATTGTTAAACATACCTTTTAATTCTTTGATTGTATCACATGCATAGGTCATACGGATTTCAAAAACATTCCAAGCTCATTGAAGGTATGGGTGAGGCTGATGATTTATGGATAAACCAGTGTGTTTGAAGCTATGAATTCTGAATCACTCTTAAGGTATGTATAACTTGTCTCAATTTATGATTATGTACTTTTTGAATTATGAATAGGTCCTTTTATAAACATCATTATTATTATTATTATTATTATTATGTATCTGTGCTCAAATTTCCTTAACTAACTCAGCAAGCCAACTCAACAAAACAATAGAAATGACATGGGATGCAAAAGAAAATAACAAGCAAAGGGACAAACATGAGAAAGACTTCTCTTAGAACAAACTCTCTATCAGTCCCCATCCTTAGGGTTTTGTCATGTCTCACATGCCTTGTGCTCCCTATATTCCAGAGGGCCTACCTTTCTGTCTGTTACTCCTTAAGCCTCAGGAGAGTTGTTATCTAGCTGTCTTGTCTAGTTTTTTGCAATCACTCAGAGCACGGGGATAGCACAAATCTTGTGTGCTGTTTTTATTTGCTTTTGATCATTCTAACTTCTTGCCTTTTGTTTTCTTCCTCCCTCTTTGCCGCATCACCGGGCCTTGTCGTATGTTTGAGCATTGAGAATCTAAGATGATCAATATATTAACCTTGTAATCATTTTAACTGTAGATCATTGCACTTCCCTCAATTGAAACTTTCACCAATTGGAGTCTGATTTTCTCTGCTTTATCCAATTCAGTATTCACAATTACAATAGTTGAGGTTGGAGAAAAATATAGTGTACATTATTTCTTTCACTGTAGTTCCTTCCGTCTCTTTGGTCAATGTGATTTCATGTAAAATTGTGATTATCCTACCTAGATTATGTTCTCATTAGGAGTTTGAAGATTATGCTGAAATTCTGGAACTTCATCAGAAGTTCATAGTGATAGTTTATATTTATTCATCTAAGACTCTCCTCTACACCTAGAGCTAGACTCTGGACTTCAACCTCTCAAATAATTTCGGACGTGAATTTCAGTATCCCTCCACAAACAATTAATGCTAGCTTAATGGCCCTATCCTAACGACACAAAAGCCCTAACTCACCTATAATTGGAATCTGTCTCTTGACGACCCATTCAAGCACAAGAAATCAGGAAATTGCAGATTGCTTTAGGACGACGGGTCGACCAAATAGGCTCTTTTTGAGTGGTCCTTATGCATGCCCACTTGCCGGCATTAGTGTCGAAAACAGTAAGCAGAAATAGACATAACACCAAAGGCTATCAGTGCTCATCAGTCGAGATTGAGATAATTCATGCACGGTACCTTTGTGGAGCACGGATTAACCACCATGAAAAGGAAAGGATCTTAGGGAAAGTTCTTGGAAGAAAGAAGATAATAACAAGCACATTCAGAGGCCATGGTTGCAGATACCTCTCCCTAATTAAGAAGAAAACCCTATGAAAGGTCACTTGAGAGGCTAATAGTGTCAAAAGTGTAGTATAGAACAATCACGTCATTGTACATGCTGGATCTTGAATGCTGATTTTAGGGCTTAGGACTTTTGAGAAAGGTTAGTATAGTAGTGCCAATATTCTCCCTTTGAAAGGCTGATGAAATGAAGGCTTGGAAAGATGGCAGCCACTGAAAGTATAAACAGTTGTGGAGCCTGTTGCTGTGTACTCTTGCAACATTGACATGGCGAAAAGAACAATTCAAGAAAGAATCCGACATGTTGCATGTTGCTAGAGGTACATGGTCGGATATCACATGACCTGACACGCATTACGTGTGCCGAGATTTTGAATATTTGCATTGTCTTGGTCTTCTTCTTCCTCTTCATATTGTTTTCTTTTTTCCTTTTCTCAATTAAGTAAGAGGACATGAGATTCTATAATGCAACACATGCAGACTTTCTTTACTTTGATTGGGAACGAAGAAGTTATCTTTGAAGGGAATTACCTATATCGTAAACTTTTAATGGTTTACTGACAAGAAGATAGGAGTCCAAGAATATTGTTTTAGCTGAATGACGCTAGAACTATTTGTCAAGGAGTCGAACGACCTAACTGAGTGGCTGGTACGTTTGAAGTATATTTACCTGAAAAAATTTTAATTAACTATCAGTAGCCAAATGACAACATATAATTTTTTTTTAAGAAGAAGAAGGTTGAGGTAATTAACTTAATGTCATAATTCAAAAATTAAACTGGAAATGTCTAGCTGACTCCTTAGAAATGAATTCAGTGGCATGACTAGTGATTCCTGCTACAAGTGAAAAGATAATAGAAGTAGGACTTTGTTTTGGTTTCAGTTGCTGCATTTCCAATACGCCAAGTTTGTTTTTCTCTTCGTTATGCAATTTTGCATATTGTTCTATACTGGATGCACTGGTATTTATTTATTTATTTATTTTCCCTTTTCATGTCTGGATTTTTTTTTAAAGAGTGAAAAGGGAGCAACTACCCCCGCATTCCATTAATAAGATTTTAACGAAATAAAGTGAAGAGTACAATGCAGAAAGAAAGAACAGGAAAAAAAGCCACAAACAAAATCCATACAAAAAGCCGAAGCTAAACTGTGGCGAAATAATAAAAAAAAATCTCTAGGCCTAAGAGATAATAATTTCTGTCCCCTTGACTCATGAAGCTCAGGATCTAAGTCTCTGTCTCAAACTTGGAGTCCTCCTCTGTTGAGTTGAGAGGGGTTGGTGGGCACTAAGAAATATATTTATTATTTCTTTAGTGGTACAAACACTCAAATACAAACTCTCTCTACTACAAACTACTACTAAACTCTTTTACAATACCTCACTATTTATCCCTCTTTATTTTCCTCTCTCTTTTTCCTTACTCTTTCTTCTTTGCTTTGATACTGAGGAGCTTGGGATGATTCTAGCACAAACACTTAGGAGCTATTTATAGGTTTTCTTAGAAGCTATTGTAGCAGGATTACTGTAGCAATTATGGCTAAGTAGGTAGGTTACTGTAGCTACTGTAGCAGGGTTACTATAGCAATTACGGCTGAGTAGGCGGAGGGTTTGGTGACCTGCTGACTTTAACATGTCGCTCCCTTTTGGAGGGCCTAGATTTGATTCCCGTAAAAAAAAGGAGAAGACAGGAAAGCGGACAGAATGAAATAAATATATGGCTATAAATAGAGCCAATTCATAGCATAATTAAGTATATTTTACTAACAGAAATAAATGTTGCATGCATGCATCATAAGGTACAAGCATCAACCATAAATGAACATGCCAATAATACACACGATGTACCCACAGGAAATCTTTTGTCTGTAGCAAATTCCAGGGCATTGGTAAAAATCTGAATCAACTAAGGGTCCATTTCAAAAAAAAAACCCTGAACTTTATAAATGAGAGGATCAAATATATATTAAACAACCCTTAATCCTCCAACAGTTTAGGGTATTCGGTGCACTTTGAAAGTTCAGAGGGTTTTATCTGATTTATAACTCAAAGAGTGCTATGTAAGATTTTCTCTCAATTAAATTCTGGATAAAAAAGGTTAACTTTATGGATAATCATATAAAGCATAAATACCTGCAAGGAGTATAAGGATAGGAGAGATGAGTGATATTTGCATGAAGAGCCCTCTGGACATCCTCTCTGTTGAAGTACTTCTTCACATAGTCTGCTGTGCATGGATCATATCCTGATGCCAACCCCCATCTCATCCCATGCCAAAGCTCCTAATTCATCATAAACTTTTAATTCATAGCAATTAGGGAGCAAATCTCAAGAGATTACATAAAACTCCTTTTAAATTCTTGTTTTGGGAACCAAATACTTTGATTATGCAAGTTTATACATAGCGTTCCAAAGTGCAAAATGAAAGATTTATATAACTCAGATTAGAAAATTAGACATCATAACATTTTTGTTAAATCTAGATTTTGTAAAACTTTTATTTAGTTTTAGAAGAATCACACAAAAAAAATTTTCATCTATATCCTGTTTGCATAAGAATTAACATTAAAACTTCTTATCTATAGAAAAGCATATATGTTATTTTCTTTGGCTTTTTGAATTCCTCATTTTATGAAAGTTTAACAATTCAAATACATAAAATTAAAAACAAAGTTAGAAAAATTGTTCATGAAATTTTTTAAAGTTTAACAAAATGTTTTTTTTCCCGCAAAACAGACATAAATTTAGTTATGTTGTATCCTCAGTTTATATGGCCAATCAAATTGTCTATGTTTGCCAATCAAATTGTCTATGTTTGAAAAAAAAACAAGATATTTCATGATATCAGGATTTTTCAAATGACACCCAAATCAGTGAAGTTTTTTCCTTTTGTAAAAGAATATACTTACATGCTGAGAGAAAAGGTGAGGAGCTGCAATGAGCTTAGATTTTCGTGATCTTCTTTCTTCAAGAGACGAGAGGCAGACAGGAGTATAGATGCTGTAGATATCAATATCCGAGTAAGCCTGCATGAAGGCCTTGACTGCAGGAGAACATTCACCTCTCCTGCTTGACTTTTGGCCATTATCATCTTCTTCTTTAAAGGAGTCGCAGTCTTTTGTGATCGCAGAATACAGTTCGTCTGAAATAATGGCATGGCTCCATGCATACTCCACCATCCCCATTTGATCCGTTTCATCGTTTATTACAGCATTCCCTATCTGCAAAGTGCGCCAAAAAGTTGCGTCATCTAATCCCCGATCTAACAACTTTTTTAAGCGTTACATGACATTTTTTAAAAAAGTTTTTGGGCGTTATCTCAAAATGTGCCAAACTTTTTAGGGGGTTATATGGAATATTACCCAATTGTACACATCTTTATGTAAGAATTCAGCTAAACTGCAGTCCTCTAGAGCATAAGGGGGTGTTTGGTTCAAGGAAAAGAAATTATAGGAAATGTTTTCCACCCATTTTTGTAGGAAATGTTTTCCATCCACATAAAATATTGAGAAGTTAAAAAAGACAAATTTTACTTTTCTTGTGTTTGGTTCAAAATAAGAAAATAGGTATTTTACTTTTAAGAAATGTCAAGTTTTCCTTTTCTAAAAAGTTGTTTGGTTCAAAATAAGTAAAAAAGTACAGGTTTATTACTTTTTTAATAGTATTGTTAGTTTTCCATGAGATTTCCTCTAAAAAAGCTCGGAAGTTGTTTTCCAACTATTCTGTACTTTTTAGGAAATATTTTCTATAAATCTAGAGTGAACCAAACACATGAAAACTCAATTATAGAAAATCTTTTATTTACGAAATTACCATTTTCTAAAAACTTTTTCCAAAAGTGGTGAACCAAACACCCCCTAACTAGATATTTTTAAACATGCATCCAAAAACGGAAGTTTTTTCTAAGGTAAGAGTGTTTCAGAGCATACAGAATATTTTTCTACCATTACTAACAGATTTCTGCAATCTTCTAGATCTGTATTAGCTTTTACTTTTTCTTGCCAGAGAAAAAGAGGAATAAAAGCAGACTAAAGTTAGGTATGGCCTCAACTAAAAGACAATAATGTAGCCAGCTAATTGTCCCTTGCACTTTAGTGACATCTACAGTAATTTTATTCAAAGGCCAACTTAAAGTTAGTGAGGTACTCGAGTGCTCACCATAAAACCCTTGAGCTTAATATAAGAATCCTTTGATGCCACTTTGTTTCCTTCATATATGAGCTCCGCAAGCTGAGGAACATAGTGTCCTGACATGTACATATATGCATTGATTAGTTAAACCAGCTTAGGTAGATTGCACTACTTTAATCATGATTTCACTGTTAAAAATTAGTACTGGTGCCACTACTTTTAATCATAATCATGTATTACGGAGTTGAAGTTTGTGATTCGTCTCGAATGGAAAATAGGAATTGTACAACACACTAGGACATTGTAAGTACTTTTTGAATGAACTATAGATGGTTGTGATTAAAAGTATAGGGTTGTCCACTACTTTTTGTTGTCAAGAGAATCCAAATAAAAAAAGTATTATCTCGATGGTTTGGTTCATAACATATCCTTTCTAAAAAAACGTTTATACCATAAACAAAAGAGACACACATGCTCTACAAATAAAAAAAAAACTTGCAAAAATGGCACATAACACAAAAGGAGGTGTCAAACTGGGGGTTGTCTGGCAAATTTAGGGTTGTTTGACAAAAAATTTTGGTGTTACGTGACATCTTAAAACAAAGTGAGTTTTTGCAGTTTTCCATAACTTCACTTGTTTGGTTAATATTGTACCTCCATAGCTTTCTCCGGCAATGTAGAAATCATGAGACTTGAATCTAGGAAACCTCTTGAACCAGGACAGAAGAAAGTCATGAGAATCATCGGCGGTCATCCGATCACCGAGCTCTTTCAAATCTGATGATCTATTTGTATAGGAGAAGCCAACTCCAACGGGTGATTCAAGAAACAAGATGTTGGCAACTGCGGTAAAGTTAATTAAAATTAGACCAAGTAATTATCATAAAGTAAAGAAGTACATAGAGTTAAGCATAAATTTAGGAGATTTAATTAGGGTTTTACCCTTGTTCCATGAATAAGGGTTGAGGGTGAGGTTGAGTCCGTCGCTTCTGACCAGAAATGGGCCAAGCTCCTGCGCTGCTCCATATGCTATTGATGAACATCCCGGCCCTACATTTATTCTCTCATATCATATATTTTTGAGAATTTTGTTTTACATATCAAAATAAACTTGTAAAACCTAGAATATAGAACTGTGATAATTGCACAAAAAACCCACGTAAACTTTTCTCAACTATGAAAATTTAGAGTAATGATTCTATGAAACACCGCATAAAAAGGACAGATTTATGGTGTAGATCATCCCACTCATATATCAGTTGTTCTGACAAGACTCCCGCTAGACAATTTAGAGAAATTCCACCTAAACTTTGGGGTGGTTCACAAAATCCTCGGGAACTTATGTCATTATCTTTTTGACTTGGGTTTTTGGTTATACCCTTTCTGTAAGTTTACATTCAAGCTCAAACTTATTTAAAGAGCAAATCTTCCTCTTCTCCTCAAGTAATCACCTTTTTGCGCCTAACCTATTTTCCATTAGAGAAAGGGATTTTTTTTTGGCTCTGAAGAGTAAAAATGAAAGAATGAAATCATGGTAAAACAATAATCTACCATATGTGCATTGAGTGGCTAAATAACATAGATTAGAACCGTAGGAGCTAATAAGAGTCCGAACTCCAAAGAATTAGACCAGCCGACAAGAAAAAAGTTACCTGTCTAGCGATTATATAGCATATTTAAATGTATAAACATAAGGGTAAATTACATTAAAGCCCCAAGAACTTTCCGGGTTTTGTAGTCAACCCCCAATAAATTTTAAAATCGCAGTAAACCCCAACACCTTTTGGAATTGCAGAAAATCCTAAAGATTCCACGGTATGCAAAGAACCCCCCATGAATTAGAAAAAAACCACTTAAAAAGACACTTTACAGGATAATTTCAGCCAAAAAAAATTAGGGTTTGGAACCAACTTAGACACGAGCAAGAGGAGAACCAATGATAAAAAAATGAAAGTTTTCTGTGGATCGAAAATATAAACAAGATCATAAAGGATTTTTAAAATAATTTAAGGTGTACGTTTGCCTCTTTAAATCACATGAGTTGCACGTACCACGTTAGATATAGTGGTGTTGGCTTTGGAGGTTTTCTGGAAAAATTATTGGGCATTTAGTGCGATTTTGAAAGTCATAGGGCTCTTACTGCTCAACGCTGAAAGATTTTGGGGGTGTGGTGTAATTTACTCTAAAGGTAAAGTACTAAAGTACAACTACTATTGAGAAGAATCTACATCACAGTAAAATACATTCCTATGTCGGTACATTGTCGATCACATGCCTACATTCACTTTTACCCGCTCCTTATGTTGCCATATTTTTGGCAACAACCAGAAGACTACTAATTTTCTAAGTTAATTATAAAGTTCATAGTTTTTCTAATCTCATTAATTAATACTAATCACATTAGAAATGTATAATATAATCACCTCGAGCTTTGGAGTATGGGTAACTTTCTATTATCCAAGCAAGCACCACGAAAACTTTTGTCTCCGGTCTGTCATAAAAGTAGTCTAAAGTTTTTGCCCACTGTTTGTCTGTTACTCAGTAAATCTTGTGTCCAACCCCAAGCTCTTGGAGCCTAGCTCTCTCAACTTTAGAATCAGTAATTTCTAAATAATTTAAGAATTCGAGGGCCTAATTATAATTACAATGAGCTGGGGGACTAAATCAAAATATCAAACATTTCCGGTTGACTTTCAAAATATGAAAGGTGTAATTGTGGGCTTGAAAAAAAGCAAACCCTACAGTACCGTTGGAGTTGGAAAAAGAAAAAAAGAAAAAAAAAATCTTAGGCGCTCAGTTAACCAACTCAGGAAACGACACGTCAGCAAGTCACGTCACGAAAACTTTTTAACGCTCAAAGTTTGAATCTCAAAACCGGTAGGTTAACAAAACACTGACTCGCTCGATTATTCACCAAACTAAGTTTAATGGAAAAAGATGTTTCAAATTTCGTGTTTTTTTTAAACAAACCCAAAACTTTTCCACAGTTCACTTCTGAGCTCTCCCGCTCCCGAACACGCTCTTAAAAAACTCAGAATACTCGCACTGGAAATTACTTTCAGAGTTAATATTTTGCTGTTGAGTTCGTCTAGTTTACTGAGTTCCGGGTTTAAAAATGATTTTGAAGAAGCCAGTTCGGATCCGGAACATAAATTGGGCATGAGACCCGAAAACTGACCTCCGTTAAGCCAAAGAACGAGAGGTTTGCCCTCGGCTCCTCCCTCGGCTTCGAAGAACCAGTAGAAGAGCGCCTTCTCTTTGCCCTTGCCCACCTTCACGTACCCGGAATAGTGTCGAAAGCTCACCGGAGGCTGACCCGGTAAGACCCGGACCCTATCGGACTCTTGCCCGGTTTCTTCTTTCACCCGGATCCGATTACCCCCGGCGGCCACTGCGAGTAGTGTTAGCAGAAGCGGAAGAAGCAACGAGGAAGTCATTTTAGAGAGAGCTGCTCTCTCTTCGCTCTCTGTAAAAGGAGCTAGTGAGAGAGAGAGAGAGAGAGGGAGGGAAGACGTAAAGGAGAGGGGGGGGGGGGGGGGGGTTAAATGGGATAAAGAAATGTGTTGGGTTGGGTTTGGAAGCAGCAATTTAATATCTTAAGTTGCAATAAAAAGGGGCACGTTAGTATCTTCTGTTAATTACATTTGGGAATATTTGTAGGAATATTTCCATGTGACTGGCACGTGACATTTTCGTAATTATATTGACCTCGTTTGTCGTCGTATTTAAAACTATACACGCCGTCTTTTTATTAAATTGTACATTCATTCCTGTGGAAGGGGTAGTTTTGTCATAATAAGTTTATCTCAACGGTATTACAGTATTCTGATAGTGGATAACTTAGGTAACTATGTGCTCCTTCTTACAACTCAGGATATCTAAATGTAAATGTGGTGAAACAATAGTGTTTTGAAGTGGCCATTTCGCCTTTTCGGGGCTACTGTGGTTTTTTTGAGTAAGTTTCACGAAGGCCCCTCAAAACTATAGGGGCTTTCCCGAAAAACCTCGCTTACCTTTGTTTTCCCAACCAACACCCAAATTTTTTCCTGCCAAACCTCAACAATTCCAAATAGTTTCAAAGAACCCCCTAAAACTTTTGACTTTTTTCACAAAGCACCCCAAAAAGCAAGGAGAAAAATTAAAAACGAGCCCCAAATAAAATAAGGACAGAACAATATCGGGTAGATAACAAAGTTCTCCGATTACAAGAGACGCTTATTCGGGGTGAAAATTTATGAGAGAAGTCAAAAACTTTTGGACGAGTATTTGAGGCTCTTCCAATTGTGGGCGTTTTGTGGGATAAGCTTGGGTTTCGGGAAAATGTGAAAGCCCAAGAAGGCCTGCATCCATTGTACAAAGCGATAGTGGGCTTCGAGGCTCCAGCCGAGGCCGAGTGCTTAGCCCACTTAGAGGAAAGAGAGGGAGAGCAAGGGAAGAGAGGAACCTAGCTCGGCCTTCAAGGCCGGTGAGATTTTTCCTTTTTTGTGTGCTTGGATCGTTGAGCTTCCATGGCTTTCCTCTTTCGGAAATTTCAAGAGGTACTGTCAAACTCCGACTAGGGTTTAGGGTTTTACTGCCCCAAAACATGGAAATTGCCAAAGTTTTCAACTTTTGCGGTTCCTTGTTGATTTTGTAATTGATTTTGATCTGTGATTGATTGCAGGCAGTGAAAACTCTGGCGAAGAGTCCGGCGTTTGCCCGGGATCCGAGGCATCTCCAGTTTGAAGCCGATGTTAATCGCTTGTTCCTTTACACGAGGTTAGCCCAGTCATTTTGTCGATAAATTCAAACTGCCACATTCCAATGTTTGGTTGCAAAGAATGAGACTGGTGATTTTAATGGGATTCCATCGTAGATGAGGAGGAAAACACTGAGGGGAGAAACATTTATATACAGTTTTTTTTTCCTTTCCCCTTTACAGGAGACTTGGCATTTTGCATTCTTGAGTAATGAATTTTTATTTAGTTCTAACGTATAGAATTGCTACGGATATACTAATTGTATATACTTCTAACCAATGTATTAAGCAAAGCTAAGGATTTTTCGGTAGAGTGGTGGAACGAATGGGAAAATTTGACGCAAGATTTGGAGGTTTCCTGGGCGTATATTCGTATAGAATTATTAGTATCTACGTTATGATGAAAGATGCAAAATATTTATTGGGGGCCATGTATTGTCAAGTGGGGACAAATATCTTGATTGTGCTCGATAATCTAAAGTCTTTACTGACCAAATGTGTATATATATTCACAAGCGCACATGCTACATGCACATGTATACAACTATACATATAGGTGCAAATGGAAAAGCGAATCACTGATTCAACCTACTTATGCTAACCCGATTCCTTGAAAACAGCAATTCACAGGTTGAGAACTAAATCTATGTTCAAGTTGTGATAACAGCAGATTCAAGATACAGAGCCATTTGTCTCACATGAAATCCAGAGGTTTCTTTTACAGAAAACATGATAAAGAGTTAAATTCCAAACATAAAAGGCTAATTTGTTTTCCTACTGAATCATGAGTCATAGCCAATGCGGCAATGCCTGAGTCTTTCTTAATTGTCTGCGGGAGATAGAAACTGAGCGAATGGGTTAAGGGGGCTGCGACAAATGGGATATGCTAAAGACATTAGAGGAGCGCATGTGTAATATGCCTTTGACTTTATCTAACAAATGAGTTCGTGTATTTTTGATAGACATGTACAATTAGTAGTTGTGAAAACTATATTGTATCTTGGTGGTATGAGTAGTTTGTTTAAAACATTGAGTACAAGAAATGAGTTCATGTATTCTTTTTCATTTTCTTATATAAGGTTAGATATCTTTGATTGTATTTAGGTATAGCTAATTATTATTGTAATACTTCCATAAATTTTTAATCGATATAGTCTTTGATAAATAATATGTGATGTAGAAAAAAAATTTAATTTAATATCATACAACTCGACCTGTTATATATGTCTGGTCACAGCATGGAAGTCAATTTTGATTGACATCGGGAAAAAAAATACATGGTCTAATAATGATTAGAGAAGCTTCAAAATTTTGGGGAGCCGTGGTACTCACACTATGAAAATACATAAATATAAAAGAGTAATTGAAACATGAAATATGACAGCTTCCATTTAAAAGCTACAACAAAAGCTACAGCGTAGACATATTATAACTATTTGCTCTAGTATATCAATTTAGAAGCTCAAGAACATGACATCCATCTCTAAGATGTTTATCTTCCCATGAAGCAAGCTTACAAAGGTGGATTCAATTGTTTTCAAACATAACTCTAGACCCACTCATAACAAACAATTATTTCAAGCTTCAACCTACTTTACAAATTTTGAATTCTATGAAAGAAAAAAAAAAGAGAGAACCGTGACAAACTAAATGCTAAATCTAGTCTTACAATATCAGAAAATCTACAAGCATAAAGAGGATGGTGTAGGGCGAAAAATAACCTCAACGACTCTCTCCGCAAGAAAAGAAAAGAAAAGCAATATTTGAGGAGTGAGGATTTAAAATTTTACATGTGCCTTAATCTTAAGATTTAAGTAAGGTAGCTGATCAATCGACATCTTCACCTTTGATGGCCTCTTGCCCCTAAATATTCTCGACTCTAGGATCAGACTAAAAAAATGCTCACTTTAAAAAGATCTACGGTTTGTTGGATAAACTAGAGATGAGAAATAACAAGTATAGTGTCTTCTCTTATTTGAAGTGGAATTTCAAAATCAATTTTTAAAAATGCTATAATGTATGTCCACAAGGGTTAAAAGGTTCACACAGAGGGGTAAAACCTCAATTAAATTTATTTCATTGTCGATTTTGAATGCGCAAATATGAAGCAACTAATAATTCTATCAATCCAAACCTTGTATGTGAAGTTTTTAAAAGATTTAATTGCACTATACAATCTACATGCACATATTCAAGTAGGCTTAATCGCTTAAAATGTGGGGAAAATGTCAATCTATCAAGAGAAGATTAAACCATATATCCTATATCGGTTAAGCCTATATGGTATATATACCCCATAAATCATGCAAAATTGCCCACATTTTAGGTGGTTAAGCCTACTTGACATCTTCAAGTATTTGTTACTATTTTCAAATTCCAAACCCACAAGGAAAAGATAAAAGTATCTCAAAACTACGACTATGATAACATGCAAAAGAAGATAAATACTTCTATTGAACTAAAGTTGAATTACTTCATAACATAAATATATTGTTACTAGTACACTTATGTTACCTTGAATATGCTTACAACCAAATACCATGACTTAGCTGACTATAAAAAGCAAGTCGTTGAAGGCTTTTTCTGAATTCTCTGACACTAGAAGTCTGGGTAAACTCTTCTATATTGCAGCAGATCTTCAATTTGGTCAAATCTTTGAAATTGCCCGTTAGCAGCTCAAGCCTTATAGGGTCTTATGATTTAGTTCCTCTGCTATTTTTGGATTAAAATTTCTAATCGTGATTGGGTCAACTCCTATGCAACACCCTAAATTACTAAAATATATCCATCTTCCGTTTTTTAAGGATATATGACTATTGCTGAAGCTCAAAAACTGGGTTATGAATTGTTTGACCACTATTGTAGAAGATTTTAAGTGGATTTTAAATTGTTTTTAGCGGTATTAGATGTAAACCAGTTAAATCCGGGTAATGTACAATTATATGAGGTGCATAACTGGCTCACACTTTGTCACATATGAGAACATTTGATCAGAGAGGCTAAATTGCAATATCCTATAATTGTAAGGAGTAATGGGTAGTTTCAAAGATTTGCGGGAGCAGTATAGAATTATGAAAGATTTGAGGGATTGTAATCTAAATAAGCCTAAAAAAAAGAAAAGAAAACTCAAACAATTTCGTGTCAATCTAATCTTTAGGGGCATCTTTATTTCGACAAATTTATCAAAATTTGCAAATATATTGTCAGATTGGGGCCCGCATGCGAACTTTTGTGTCGGACCATAATTCCCTTGCCATATTTTTTGTTTGGTTCACCATTTTCGGAATTGAGAACTTGTGGTGCTATTTTTGCTAATTTTTTATGATTACTCATATCAGTAATCTTGAGAAGAAGGATGGATTTGTAGAAGATTTGTAAAAATGTGAGTTCCACTCTCTTTAGAAAAATATAAAAAAATAAAAATATATAAAAATATTTTAAAAATCATGGAAAGATTGAAGAAAATATTAAAAATTCAAATTTGTTAGAAAATACTTTTAAATAATATTATATTTGTATTTAAATATAATATCAAATTACATGGGACCTATAAATCATTCTACAATTTTTTTCGCTTTCTTTGTAAACAAACAAGATCTTTAGTCTTTTCTCACAATTGACTTTCTGTTTAACTATTTTACATACCAAATTAAAAGTAAGATTTTTTAAAAATTAATGATTTCTTAGATTTCTTGCAACTTTATAAATCTAAAATACAAAATCTAGAGCCAAACAGTCCCTAACTAAATGATCTGTGAGATCGGCTTTAGAAGAAAATCTAAAATGAATCTGTTAATAGAGCTTGTTCTCCTCTCTCCTGTCACTTTATTCCCATAGTTCTTTATTCTCTCCTCTCTTCGCATTTATGTGCCGCTTCATTTCTTTTGCCTCCAACTGGCTTTAGGAAGATAGACTCATCTCCTTTTCATTTTTTTGAAACCTTAGGTTAAGGAAAAGATTACGGTTTTTGATTGAAGAAAGAGATTGACGTCGAGGGTGGGAGCCGGAGCAGAGGAGTACTAGAAGTTGGCTAACCAAAAGATCTATTTAACTCTTTATATTTGAAGTTAAAACTTCCATGTAGAGTTAGAACTTTCACGTAAAGTGCACGTATAGCATTTTACATCAACTAGATACTATTAGATAAAACCACCTTTGAAATAGGCTAAATCGATAGATATCACCTTTTAAGTTTTTTAATGCAGAATCCAACTTATAAATAAGTTTAGCTTTCAATCGACTATCCCAGGGAAATTTCTATTCAAGTTTTACCTTAAATGCTGAAAATACCCTCCTCCCTTCTTCCTTTGCACCCACTCTAACTACGCTTACCTACGTCCATCCTCCTCCCTTCTCCCTCACCTCCGTTCTTGTCCTCCATGCAAACCACTATTGAGATTGGGAAGGAGGGAGAAGGGTAAGATGGGAGGAAAGAGAAAGAAAGGAGGGTGGGTGGAAGAGGAGGGAGCAAGATGAAAGTGAAATGGAGGACAGAGGAGGGTAAATGGAGGAGAAATGAGCATGGGTGGAGGACAAGGCGAAAATGGGATGGGGGAGGAGGAGGGCGGAGGTAGGGTAGATGAGGAGGAAGGAGGGAGACGGAGGGTATTTTGGGCATTTTGGATGACAGTTGGATAGAAATTGCCCTAAGGTGGTTGATTGAAAGCTAAACCCACTTATAAGATGATTTCTATATAAAAGAAACTTAAAAGGTGGTTTCTATCGATTTGACATATTTTAAAGGTGATTTTCATTAAAAAGCCCAAACAAAATGTCATCTAAAATTCAATATTCTCTCAAATCTAATACTTTGAGGGGTTTTATTCCTTATCTCCTTGTAACTGTGTCCACAAAAAGGTATTCTACAATCCACTTAACATCATCTTTTTCTAGTGGTTACCCCAATCCATTTTGTAGCTTTAGCAACAATTGTATTCTATCTCAAAACGGAAAGATGAAGATATTTTAGTAGTTTAGGGTGTTGGGTTAGGAGTAAACCTTTGATTGCAACAATTTAAATGAAAAACTAATAACATGTCTCTTTATTAAAAAATTTAAAATATTTATATTTATGTATAAAATAAGTTTAACATTTCAATCAACTATCATTGGTAACCCTCTTATCTCTATCTCTCTCTCTCTTTAT
>JBAKGM010000139.1:9480977-9494996 GCA_037177215.1 Asparagus racemosus
TGATAATCTAACTTATTTTCTGATGTGGAGGATCCACCTTAGGTGGCAGCCACAGAGCATACGATAAGTAGATATAATAAGTACCCTAAGCCAGGCTCTGATACCACTTGTTAAGTTGAGAGGGATTGGTGGGTACTAAGAAATATATTTATTATTTCTTTAGTGGTACAAACACTCAAATACAAACACTCTCTACTACAAACTACTACTAAACTCTTTTACAATACCATACTATTTATCCCTCTTTATTTTCCTCTCTCTTTCTCCTCACTCTTTCTTCTTTGCTTTGATACTGAGGAGCTTAAACACTTGGGGGCTATTTATAGGTTTTCTTAGACGCTACTGTAGTAGGGTTACTGTAGCAATTACGGCTAAGTAGGTGGGTTATTGTAGTAATTGCGACTAAGTAGGTGGAGGGTTTGGTGAGCTGCTGACTTTAACATCCTCATATCTCACAAAAGTGGAAGGCACAAACAAATTTCATGTCTGGATTTTAGCACCTAGTGACTCATTACTACAAATTGCTTTGTTGTATTGTGCTCGCAACTATGACGTTGTGTGATTACATATTTCATTAATTGTTATTTCATTGCGGTTTACATTCACTTGTTTTATTTGCTGCAACTCAGGAAAAAAAAAAGAAAATGGTGGCTACGCAATGGATGTGAATCTTAAATGGAATTAAACAAGAAAAATTGTCCGAGATCACATGCACAGTTTATATCTTACATATTACTGTTTGCAAGATGCATGATTTCATTGTATTTCTAGATGGAACCCATAATCAGCTTAATTTTTCCAAGTATTATCTTATTATTGCTTTCATATCTATAAGAACCCACATGAGAATCTATTAACTGTTGAATATCAAAAGAGATTAACTATTGAAATCTATGGTTTGGGTTAGTAGGGAGGGACTGTGCAGGTGACAGCATTGACAATCTGGACTAATTGGCCTAGTAGATAGCCTACATTTTGGCAACCACCAGACGCTGACCTGACCAATGCAGCAAATTGTTTTCTTCTCTCTTACTAGCACAGTATAATAGCATTAAGGATCCAGACAACTTAGCCAAGGGACAGCCTATATCTCTCGTTTTTTTCCCCCTCTTTTCCTCTTCAATCCAAGTCAGGCAACAGAGGATCTTCAGTTTCTAAAACACCTAGTAACACTCCCTAAGGTCCCTGAATTAGGGTGCCCGCAGTCAATGATCTCTATCCACTCTCTCCCAGAAATAATTGTATCTTATTTATGATATCCGAGCTCTACCTTTGCTTAAACAAATGAGTCAATTAAAATGCTAGCAACTAGATCTAGGCAGTCATTGGAGCAGGGTTTACTTTAAAATGCAAAAGAAACAGAGTTTATTATCTTTCCTATGGGCTTGAGTTTAGTCAAATACAATATGAAACGCTACTTACAATAATGCAAATTGTACCGATAGATGACCTCCATAAGCCCTAAAGGCCACCAACAGCTGGTTAGCTAAGTGTCAACAGATGTTAGATGGTATACAGCTATAAAAGTGTGATTAATGCATTAAGTTATGGTAAAATCTCTCGAGCTAACAATCAGATATTATACAAAATCATGCTATGGTGCGAGATCCTTCCCTAAAGCGCGGAAGAACATTTTATTTTATATTTTGGAGTATTTTAGCATTTTCTTGTTGCAAATAGTTCGGACGCTGCCTTCTGCTGCTACAACAAGAGGAGGCATGAGATTAATGTTTGGTTTTTTTGCCTAATTTTATATTACTGCTCAGGGGAAGATTGCTAAGCTGACCATTAATGAAGAAACGGAATGCTAGCTTTACAGCAGTTCGAAATTGTCGGCTGGATCCCCCTCGAAGTTTTATATTTCATGCTTGCTACAATTGTATTTGGCATGCATGCACATGCCTTCGTATATGTTTCACGAGTATAGGTCACGCATATGCACTTAATTACCAACGCTAATTAGTTGCATTGTTACTTAACAGCTACTTAATATAGGCTTCCTTAAACGTGATTAAGCTGTTTATTACTGTTGGTGACTATACTAGGAAACCTATTTGGTTGCTTGTAGTTGGACTACTACACATTTCCAGTTTCATTTATCTTAGCGGGAAATATAATTGTTGTTCAGTTGGACCATATCTTTAATCATAATTACATGTTTTAGGACTGTGATCCTTGAATTTGATGAAGTATGGACAGAATCTGTAGACACTGAATCTATTTTTTATTTTTGTTTTTTTTTTTCTTTCAGTTTTTGCATAATTAAAAGCACTATATCTATATGTCTCCAACTACATCCAAACAAACATACTTAGTATTAAGCTGTCAACCTCCGCACATCCGAATACACGTATGTGATGGTGTCTGTCAAAGAGAGATGAGTTAATTAATGGTGCCAAAATATCGGCATCTAAGCAAAAGGGAAAGTGCTGCGTCAGTAAAGTGGTAGTAAACCTGATGTCAGATGCACGAAATATTGAACGGAGCAATCAAGAGTCGACACAAGGTCCCTCCCTTCCCATGCACAGTGCTTCTTGTCCTCTGCGGGGCACGACGTGTCTCTTCAAGTGTTAGCTATCCAGGTCCGGCCACAGACTTCGTATTTGCATTGACTACTGGATCAACGGCCAGGATCTTTTGTGACAAAAAGGTTAATCTCGAGATTATAATGATTATTGACTGATTGATTGCTTAATGAAGAGAAAAATTACTAGCTGAGCTAAGCGAGTGCATCAATGCAGTGAAATGTTAGCCTAGTGCTTGCAGCTTTCTTGAGAGAGGTTGGAACGTCTTTGTCTTAAGATTGGGAGTGTGTTGTGATGATGAGCCACTGACTAATGGAAATTAGCTGACTTTTCTGAAGAGCGAAGTAATGATCCTAGTCCTGAAATCCCTGTTCTTGTCCCTTGTCACCCATAATCCCATCCTATGTAAGAATGGCCGATAACTATATCAAGTAATTAATAAATATATTTTAATGAAACATTGTTATATTAAACGTGGGAAAAGTATATATGGTTACATACACATAAAGCCCTTCCTCTTCAATTAAATCCAGAATACATCATATGCAATTTCTTCATGTATATTGGTCGGGACTAAGTTTACGACATTATACTAGCATTGAGAATTTTCTCTAATGAGGAAGAGGAAATTAATTAATTGCGGATAGACTCCCTGGACTGTAGTATCATTGCTTTGAATTTACTCCCCCTCTAGTTTTGTTGTTGCAATTTTACCCTCGGGAGGTTTATTTGCAACAATAAAACTAGAGGAGTGGTAAGTTAAAAACAGTAATATTACTGGGGGTCTGCTTGCAATTTTAACCCTTTTAACATATGGAGTAAAATGGGGAAAGCCAAGTGCTCCAATGGTCCGGGGGAAGAAATGAACATTTGCAAGTAATTGGTTTATCTTGTGGAAAGCTCACACCATTGTGTTAAGAGGAAGGGGACCAACGAGGTACATATCAATTATCTTTGTGTACTAAACTATAGATCGGTACAATCAGGGACAGTGGAGTTGGAGTTACTGTCAGGATAAGAGAAGAAAGCCAAGAATTGGGGAGAGACTTTGGCCTCCGTTCATCATGGGGAGCAGAAAGTTTGAATTGCCTCATCAGACTTTTTGTCCCCCCTTAATTAAATTCAAAACCTATACCTCCTTTAATTAAATTCAAAACCTATAGCTTATTCTACTTCTTTACAAAAGGATGGCTAGTTAAATCCAATCCCTGATTGGACACTAGAATTGTGTACTATATCCTTAGTAGTGCTCTAAAGTAATCGATTTGTGGCTTGTCATAATGAGTGGTCGACATATTTCTTCTCTCCTGTACATGCAATTGTAGGCCCACCCTTATCTCAGTTTTTCGAATTTCTTAAGCAGAAAATGGAAAAGGGAGTCGAAAAAATTGTCTACCTTTAATCAATTAGCTTCTTGGCCAATGCGGTTTTAACCAGAGTCGATGTGAGTGCACATTTGAGTTGCCTATATAATTGAGGGCACCTCCACAGGCAACATCTATGATTCATGAACAACTATATGGTTCTGGTGAAATTATCTTTTATTATGCTCTTCAATTCCTTCCTTTTTCTTTTTTTCTTTTTTCCTGTTTTAGTACCTACACAGAGACATGTACGCCTTGATAAAGTGATCTCAATGCTTAACTAGGGATGGAACTCACATGGATTTCTCATGAACAAAATGCACATGAGTTGCCTTCTCTATATGGATACATGATATCAATTTGGTTGTTGGTTTCATGATTGTAGTAAATGCAATTAGAGAATGATAAGGATGATCTTGAATTGTTTAAGCGAACTTGAAGACTGAGGCCAACCACTGTTTACTTCAAAAGTTCAACGTGTTGATTATCATCCAATATGATCAAACAGCGGCGCTCCGAGCTTTTAGTATGTTTCTGCAATTTGAATGGCCCTTTTACGTAAATAGCATATGAGGTTGTAGGCATAAAAGCTTAGTTCATGCTTTGGTATTTACCTTTTTTTTAAAAAAAGTTCAGTAACATGCATTAAGATGAAGTTGAAATCATTGAGGAGGGAATATCCAAGTTAGGATTGATTCATGATACAAATCTTTTTGGTTAAGGCACTGAATTCACAGTGTCCCTGAAACATGAGTTCTAAGATGAAAATTGCTCCAAAAAAAATTGTAATTCAGAAATTCAATTGATCCCTAAGAGGGAATAGGCAATTTGAATCAATATTGTTGTTATATCAGTATTTTGAATTGCTTGGTTAATATCATTATTAACATGCTGCCTGATGAGCTACCCTTTAATTGTTTGGTGTGGTAGTAATAACAAGGCTTTATGAAGAGGCCAAGTGTTTTTGGAAGGACAGCTTGTGGATAAGAAAGAAGAAGCAAAGGCCAGAAATAGATTGATAAGACTTATTGAGGCTGGATTTTCTAAAGAGTAGCGGGGATAAAGGATCCAGTGCAAGATAGATTTGGTGGATTATCAGCTTCCAAATCTGAGCTTTCCACCATCATGACACAATGATAGATCACAAATGCATGGTTATAACTCTTCATTTTAGACGTTGTTTTGTTAATATTTTAATAAAACGTTAAAAGAATTTGAGCTGTCACATTCTTTAACTTGCGTTATTATATATTATTAATTAAGATGGTCTTTAAGAAGGATGTTCTAGTTTTTTGCATGTTATACTCGCTCTATATATATTATTTTGTATACTTACCAAACTTTTTATAGTAGCATTTATTTGATGTTTATTTTGTGGAAAAGACTATTTCCCAATACGAATATACTTTTTTTTTTTTCAGGAAGAAGAAAAGAATGATCGCACATAACTTTTTCTTTAAAAAAGGTGGAAAAAACAATGCCATGTGTTAAAAGTGATATTGCGCCTTCTTAGTGAATATGCCAACCACCCACACAAAACTTAAAAAGATAATTACATATTTACTTAAAAAAATGCATGAAAGCAAAAAAGGATTTATATACATGACGCTTCATAGGGCGTTGTCATCCTCATTGTCACCGCTGGCTTCATGATTAATTGTAGAAATCTTGACAATATCAATTTCATGCTACGTTCATGTTTTCCTTTTGATTGGACAATAATAGCTCATTCACATCAATGCTCATGAACTGCCATAATCAGCAAGACAAATTCAAAGTTTTTGAAAGGTCCTTTGGTTGGATGCTCATTTCGATTATACAGTAGCAATTTTTTTTAAAAATCACTGACAGAAATTTCTTGATCAGTTAGCTAGTTATAATATCTAAATTAGATACTTTTGTCAACTTCCTTAACTATTGAAGCTACTATATTCAAACTCGATTTATTAGATGAATACTATGCATAATGCACGCAAGTACTTTTATGAAATGTAGACATAGTCAAATTGCGCTGTGTCATAGAGTGTCCCACTTCAAATGTACCATAATGTAGGCATCGTCATTGCCTGTGTACCTCCACAAGTAGTAGGACCGTTCACAACAGCAAAAGGTCATTTAATTTGCACCATTCTAATTAATTTGCTCTTCATGATAAAGATGAGCAGTACTACATATATATTTTTGAGTATCCATTCAAATATTCACACTATATTCGACTTAGTATAGAAAAGGTGTTGACAAATTTACAGATATATGTTTTTTTTTTTAAACTCGTAAATCATCTTTAGATTTGCGTGCATGAGTACATAATTAACCTTAAGTTTAACGTGAAATAATAACAATCAACTGAGTGAACGTGTCGGCAAGATAAAAGAGATTGCTTGATCTTTCCCATTGTAACCGGAGATAACCGGTAACTGTATTTATTGTAATTTGTTTAAAAAACATTATTTTCGTTTTTGGGAAAGGGTGGATTGCCGTGTAATCTTTTCATTGTGAAGAGAATTTGCCGGTTCTTTTAGGAACACCCGCGCTACATGCACGCACGAACCCGGTGTAAGTACCGCGCATTTACCGGAAGCTGGCGGTTGAAATCCCCTCCACCTCCCCTCTTTGCTTCCGGGTTTTAAACAACTTATGCGGTAATTGGAAGATTCACATCCCAAAATCATAATTATCATTAACTAACACTAATCATCATGTTTAGACTTCTAAATAGCTCAAAACCCCCAGTTAGACTATCATTTGCTCAAAAACTACCCTTTATGTTTTAAATGCAAAGTTCATTACGTCTACATGATGTACAAAATATTTATCTAGTCTTTTTTCTTGTAGAAGGAGAAGAGCACAAATCGATTTATATGAGCTAGATTCTAATATGGCTAGCTGGACTTGTTTCATTTTTTCGCCTTGAATTTTTCCTCACTCTTAACTTGGACCATCTTTATCGCATTGCTCTAGAATGGCTAGCTAATAGATAAGCGTTCCGTGAGGCAAGACATCAAGGTGCACCCTAAAGTTACATATCAAATTTGTGGCCTAGTTTTAGTACTTAGCTGGATCTCCATTTATAAAGGCTATATTGCACTTAAATGCCCTATAGTTTAATCAACATTGCACTTAAGTGACCTCTGTTTTAAAAGTGAGCAAAGAAATACTTTAAAATATTTAAATATCGCAGATAAATGCCCTACAGTTTAAAAAAAACTCAGTTTCTCTAGATATCCAAGAACACCACATAATAGAGGGTATTAAAGTGTAACTTTTAGAAACGTTAAGGTATTTAAGTGAGTCTATTTACAAAATATAAGTATTTATATGCACATTGTGTGAATAAGAGGGCACCAAAGTACAACACTTTTAAACTTTGATACGTATATCTGTAAATTTTAAGTACTTTTGGGCATTTATTTGTTTGGTTTTAAAATAAAGGTCACTTAAGTGCAAGGTATGTGAAACTATAGAGCATTAATTTAAATGCAATTTTTATAAATATCCAAGTTCCAAAAAATATGAGGGCCTAACAAAGAAAAAGATACCCCATTCATTCATGAAATATGTGTCTTAAAATTTAAAAAAAAAAAACATTGCCAACAATTCAAAGATCATTCATAAGGCGTGACATGTCTCATGCCATGTGAGCTACTAATGAACCACGGGCCAACACAGCTTCCACGTCATTTCTCCCAGTGAGCCTCACACGCATCTCTCTTCTCATATGCCGCCCATAACTAATTATCCCAAACTCTTATATTAAAAAAAATCCAAAAATTAAACATAATCCGATGTCATATAAAAATATTTACTCGCTTGTCAATTTTTGAAGCCCAAGTGGGATGCAACCATGTCCCCACTCCCTCCCTCCCTCTATATAAACCCCTACCCATCCGCCCTTCGCTTCCCACAACAACATACAGAGTTACAAACAACATCGCTTTCTCTCTCTAGCAAAAACCTCCTGTTTCTCTCTCTAAAAATCCTTCATCCTCTATTTTCTAACTGCAGCCATGCCTGAAGGTCCCAACTTAATCCCAAAACAACACAAAAAGGCTCTCGAATTCATCGAGACCGTGACTGAGAACGCCGATACGGTTCAAAAACAAGTTCTCTCGCAAATCCTCAACCAAAATGCGTGCGCTGAGTATCTACAACGCCATGGTATCTCCACCTCCGACGTTGATGCATTTCGCCGCCAAATTCCGATTGTAAGCTACGAAGACATTCAGCACGATATTCAGCGCATCGCCAACGGCGATAAATCTCCCATTCTTTCAGGCCGCCCCATTTCCGAGTTCCTCACTAGGTGAGCTTACTGCTCATCAATAATAGCATATACATATATCAATACTTACTAGGAATAGCATTTAGACTCTCTGATGTTCAAACAGAGTTATCGGTTATATATTTATATATATATATAAGAAAATAGGACACTATGCAATACATCGAAATATCTGGAGATCTCTCGGTAACACGCGTACGATGGGTCCAGAAAAAGAATTTTATTTCAACGTCCAAGGATCTAAGTACCAATAAAAAAAAAATTTAGTATACAAAATGTACTTAGTTAACAATAATTTTCCACTGTGCAGTTCAGGGACTTCCGGCGGCGAGCGGAAACTGATGCCGACAATCGCCGAAGAAATGGACCGTCGATCATTCTTCTACAGCCTGCAAATCCCACTGATGAGCCAGCACGTGCCGGGCCTCGACAAAGGCAAGGCAATGTACTTCCATTTCATCAAGTCCGAATCCAAAACCCCGGGCGGCCTCGTCGCCCGCCCCGTCCTCACCAGCTACTACAAGAGCCGCCACTTCATCGAGCACCCGTTCGACCCGTTCACTGTCTACACCAGCCCGACCGAGGCCGTTCTCTGCCCCGACTCCGACCAAAGCATGTACGCCCAATTACTCTGTGGACTTGCTCAAAACTCCGAAGTGGTTCGGGTCGGGTCAGTTTTCGCATCCGGGTTTATCCGCGCAATCCGGTACTTGGAGACCCACTGGGCAAGATTTTGCCGCGACCTTCGGACCGGAAGGGTCGACCCGGCTTTGACCGACCCTTCGGTTCGGGCTGCGGTCGAACGGGTTATCCGCCCGGATCCGATACTGGCCGATTACATTGAGGCCGAGTGTAGGAAGGGCTCATGGAAAGGAATAATTCCAAGGATTTGGCCTAATACCAAGTATATTGAGGTGATCGTCACTGGGGCTATGGCACAGTACATACCGACACTTGATTACTATAGCAATGGTTTGCCTCTGGCTTGTACCATGTACGGCTCGTCTGAGTGCTACTTTGGGCTCAATCTGAACCCGATGTGTAAGCCTAATGAGGTTACTTACACCTTGATCCCAACCATGGCTTACTTCGAGTTCCTACCGACAAACCGGTCTGAATTCGACGCCAAGGATTTGGTGCCTCTCACCGATGTCAAGCTCGGTCACGAGTACGAGCTCGTCGTCACAACTTATTCTGGTCGGTGCTAAACTTGTCAGCATAGTTCTTATTATTTATTTATTTATTTATTTATTTTTACAACAAAGGATATATTTCTAAACTATGGTGGTCTTGTAGGTCTATATCGATATCAAGTGGGCGATGTTCTAAGAGTCGCCGGATTCAAGAATAAATCTCCCCAGTTCAGCTTCATCCGACGGAAAAACGTCGCGTTGAGCATCGACTCGGACAAAACCGATGAAGTTGAGCTACATAGTGCGGTCACGAACGGAGTGAACCATCTCGAGCCATTCGGTGCAACCCTAGTCGAGTACACTAGCTATGCAGACACGACTAGCAATCCTGGCCACTATGTTCTCTATTGGGAGCTTCGCGAAGGAGGAACTCCGGTGCCTCCGTCAGTCTTTGAAGACTGTTGCTTGGCTGTTGAAGAGTCTCTTAACAGTGTTTATCGGCAAGGGCGAGCGTCCGATAGGTCTATTGGGCCTTTAGAAATTAGGATTGTTGAAGAGGGGGCTTTTGATAAATTGATGGATTATGCCTTGAGCCAAGGTGCGTCCATTAATCAATACAAGGCACCAAGATGTTTGAAGTCCGAGGTTATGATTCAGCTCATGAATGGAATGGTGAAAGACAAATTCTTTAGCCCAAAATGTCCCAAATGGATCTGTGGACACAAGCAATGGATTAAGGAAAATGGGGGTATCTAAGGAGAATTAAGTTTAGAGGGACGATGATGACATTAAAATCTTTTGCATTTTTTTTCCCTTTCCTTTTTCTTGTTAGCTTCTATGTAGGAGTTAATTAAGGTAGGGGGCTCAGCTATGTACAGACTTTTCCCGTTTGAAGGAAACCTTTCTTCAGTCTACAAGTCTGTAATTGAATGAGCTTACCTTTTGTTGTTTTTGTGTTTGTTCACTTCTTATTCATGCCAACAATTGTGCCCACCAAAAAAGTCATGGGGTCGTTTACGAAAACAGCTAGCTAACATTTTGAGACGTGAACCTAACGTCGAAATTAGAAGGGAGCGTGCTTGTTTCTCTACAACTTGGTCTAAAAATGCAAAATAATCATATGGTTTCTATGGGGAATTTGTGGTTGTTGGGTATTGTCTAACTCCCTCTACTACATGTTTTAAATCTGCACTCTTCTTCCCACTTGTTCCGTGCTTTGGATAACACAATATTTTGTTATACCTACAAAAAAAAAAAAATGTTCATGGTATTTGGATGTGATTAGATTAGGAATGCGGATAAACACGGTCCTTTTGTGTGGCTGGCATAAGTTTATCACAAGCATATCCTTGTTTTGATAGTTAATTTGTACGCAAATTTTCTCCACGCACAATTCAGTTTTATGACTTCAATTGAGTATAGAATAAAGTAACCAGAGTCTTATCCTTTTAGAAGTTTTTTTTAAAAAATTTTCCTCCCTATTTTGTCAAGCCCCCTACGTTTTGTAGGGATCTAATCTCAATGTCCCTCTTGCTGTCCACTTGATGCCTAAAGATAATTGTGTCTCCATCCAAAGGGATGGGATACGTAGTTTATGTGCAACCTTACATAAGAAACTTATTCAAAGTATCACATTACAAGACGGCCATTAACTTCTCTTTTTTTTAAACAACAAGTGTCACAAAAAAGCAAGTAGAAAATTTTGTACTTTGAACTAGTCCTAGCTTAATCTTTAACCACATAAATAATGCTAGAGATTGGATACAAATGGAACAAACGTTCAAAAGTTGTGGAGAGAGATGACCACTAGCCAAAGATTGGATGTGGGTGAGTTATGCCTCTGATGTTAAGCTACAAATAAAAAACACAAGGGAAAGATTCTTGACAAAAGCCATTGTCTCTGAATAAAATGTCTTATAAAGTTCCACGTGATAATATCAATGAATATGGTTACCAGACATAGATAATGAAATGACCAATTATTTACATTCTTCTGCTTTTTGAGCAGGATTCCTGTTCTCCGGTCCTGCCAAGCATAACAAGGAAGTATGTAGTTCCCCAAACAAAATAAATAATAAACAAATAATGTTGAGATCTCTGGGAAAAATATCTATAGAGGGTCTCTATGTGATATTCACACAAAGTTATATTTGTTTAGCGGTCAATTATCGAGCATCATCAATACAATTACTCCTGATGCAATTAGAATATTGTGTCAGATCAGTTATCAACTATTGATGCAATCAAACTACTGTTCTGAGAATCATCAATATTAAAATTTATGTTCCTCGATCGTTGTAATCCCCCTTTTCTATATATGGTTTTGGTTCGGTACAGAAGTTTTCCTTTTCTTAACCATCTCTCTGTTAGAAAAAAAAATTGGAGTTAATATGCCAGAGGCCTAATAATTGGAGTCCCAAAGCTTACAAGCTCTCAACGTACGTGATGAGGCTTCTAGATTTTCATAGTTAGCTGTCAGGTGAACTTTTTTTTAGTCTGCTCACCTTCGAGTTTGGTGCACACTGTACCTACTTTGATTCGGGATAAGACCTAACTCTTCCTCTCTTTCTCTGAATCATAAGTTTTCATTGAAATTTTAGACAATGTTAAGTAGTTGCGGTTCTAAATTAGACATCAAACGTCTTGTACATGATTTGCAGTAAAGTCAATGAACTGCAACAACATTTTGCCACATATGTAACTGTACAATGGCAAATAAATCTTGGTCAGCTCGTGAGAAGCAAGTTTCGCGACTACAAGATATTTTTGGTTTATCTTCACATATATATGGATTAAATGGAATTAATAAACTCCTTAAATGTTTCCCCAAGTTTGGATATAAGCAATGCGAACTGCATAAGGGATGGGCATTGCCGTGAATGATCCATGTACATAGAACTTTGGTGTATTATAAAAATGGAGGGGGTATTGATGACGTGGCTGACATTTTAGCAAGGTGGGCCCCAGTTGAGGGAATAAGGAGAACAACATTCCACGTGCTGTATGTTCATCCGCATGTTAGTGCCGGCCATTAGGAGCTTATTATTTTTTTAATCCCTTTGTCCCCTTGTTGTCTTTACCCCCCAACGTAGAGAGTATTGCTATCATCTGATTCATCGCTTCTACTTTTTTTAAAATATAAAAAATATTTTGGATTCTATTTATCTCTTTAACCACCTAGTCTTGAGATATATTTTATGTTCAAATTTCTAGGGTGAAATATCTGTTACTTAGTTGCCAACAAGGGCTTGTAAGTAGGGGGACAAACCAAAAATGGCTAAAGAAACGAGAACATATTCTGATTTAATTTCTTGATGAGAAACTTACCAGTAAGGCTACTCTTTGTAGAGTCTTAGATGGCTCGGGACATGTGTTGGGTTAAAGAAACGATCGAATCACCAGATCTAGTTGTGTTTTGTGGGGGATGAGATCATAAGTGATCACTCACTTAATTGACAACATGTTAAAAATACAAATCACTATTGGAAAACATGGCATCAACCACGGACAATTTCCTGGATGGAGATTACAAAATGGTGGGAAGTGATTAGTACCTAGAAATTTTTTGTGGGTAAAAGATTATGGGTGAAACCCTCCTGGCTAATAGCCATTACCCACGAAACATGTTTTTAAGTTCCTCGGGAAAGGTCATCCATGGGTAAAGGTCTACACCCAAAGGATGTTACCCAGGAATCACTTTCCATAGTTGTAGCTTATTACGCACAGATCTTTTCCCTAGGTAAAAGACTATTCCCACGAAACATTACCCAGGAATCTTAGCCCATACTAACTTATTGCACATGACAATATCATCCATGAGGAATCTTAGCGCATACTAGCTTATTACACATGACAATATCATTCAAGATAAATTACCTGTAATCAATATATCAATTGCATATTATAAAACCACACATCAAAATATTTCCATGAGTATAACAGTACCATTAAATTGTATTAAAAGTAAATCAAAACAGATTCTACAATAATGTTTCATGACAGCAGATTGCAATAAATGTGCTAAAGTGAAAAATGATGGCACAAAGCATAAATTGCTCCAAGAAGTTATTCAGTAAAATTGCAAACTATTCATGACAAAATATTGACAAATTTCAAATTTTAGTAGCATCCAAAAAAAGAAAGCTCCGAGTCTTCGTAAGTTCTACCACCATCACTTGCACATAAACCTATAAAAAAGAAGAAGAAAAACTTTAATATATATGTACCATGACCAAAAGCTATAATATATTTAGACAAGTGTTTCTATTGAAGACCAGCTTACGTTTTGAGCTCTAGTAAGTTATAAGATGCTCAATGTATTCTCTCAATTTTCCATACTAAAGATTCTGCAAGTGTCCTTATATATTCATCATATAGATGCATCATTCTACAAAGAAAATTATACAATTAATAGTTCAATCTTTAACATCAAAAATTGTCGGAACTAATATATATTCCAAAAGTAAACTTATATTGATCTAATATTTACCTCATCTTCATCATACTTTTCGTTGTTTGTGTTAAAATCAAATAACTCATCTAGTGGGAATGGAAGTGAATTGAAGTTGGGAAGCAACTTTGCAATATGATCATTTACCCTTGCAATGTAATTCATCATAATCTTCATTGCCTTCTTCATCCTCTCATAACGCTACATGTAAAAAAGCATGAGTTGAGGTCCAATGTGGAACAAAACCATTTGGAGATGCATATAT
>JBAKGM010000139.1:9500292-9522144 GCA_037177215.1 Asparagus racemosus
AGGTGTTGGGCGCCTCGGCCATGGCCGAGGCACTTGTTGGTGCCTCAGTCATGGCCGAGGCACTTGTTGGTGCCTCAGTCATGGCTGAGGCACCTGGTGGTGCCTCAGCCAGGCCGAGGCACCTGGTGTTGCCTCAGTTGAGCCGGAGCACCATTGGTGTCTCAGCTGTGGCCGATGGGCCTCGACTTGACCAAAACGGGGTTTTCCAGCTATTTTTTGACATTTTTACTGATTTTTTCAACTTTTTCAACTGTATATCTGATTTTATTTCATCTTATTACAGCTTACGATGTCGTCGGGAAGATCACGCGCTCTGAGGAGCCAGCCGTCTACCCCTTCACGTGAGGGCGTACCCCCATCATTTGCTGGTGAGCCTTTCTCGTCCTTTGCACACTCACAGTTTACATTCGCATACTGCATCCCCACTTCGTTCTCCTTGGTGAGGTGATTGGGAAGAGCCTTGATTCCTCCTTGGTGAGTATCGACACTTACACAGCTTGAAAACTCATACCGCATTCCCGCTTCGCTCTTCTTGGTGAGGCGATTGGGAAGAGCCTTGATTCCTCCTTAGTGAGGATCCACGCTTATATTTCGACTGACAACGGGAATGATTCTGTGTTGTATTGCGGTCGATAGGATAGGACATCCTCTCACTTCATTTACGTGATGGGCTATATTGTCCAACGAGCCCCTAATGCCTCCGGAATCGGTTCTCCCGCTATAAGATTGTGACTCTATCTCACAGATTTGCAAGATGAGTTTAACGCCTTACATTTCTCTCCAAATATATTTTATAGTTGAGTTTAACCCGTCCTGATTTTTCTATTTTAGTCGAGTATCCCTCTGGAGCATTTTCTTCTGACGCGGTTGACGGACGCCGTGGCAAGCACTATTCCATATGTGATGACCCCGCCATTTTGACTTCACCTCAGTTTGCACCAGATACAGTGGTGGAGGTGACCCAGGTGGTACTTGAGGGGAGCCCTCGTGTACTAAGACTGCTGATGACTGACGCACCACTTGTGAGGGACACCAGTTCTACTCAGCCTCTGAGGAAGACAAACTATTCATTTGGCGACTCCGTCGAGGACCCAGATGTAGCTTTCATTGAGAGTGAGCAATGGTTGCACAAGGATGATGGAGGGTTCTTATACCTCCCGCGGATACCCCGCCATCATTGCTTGACTCAGCTGAGGCACCAGGCCGTAGCACAGGAGATGTCGTGGCGTCTGACGGAGGAGCATGACTACATTCACTGCGGGTTCATTACCAACCAGTCGATCCCAGGCTCGCTCAGGAGCCGTGTTGTCGGATTCTACCCTGGCATATTGGGGTTAGACTCACTGCCCCGTGATGAATTTTTCACCACTGCTCGGACTTTGAAGAATCGTTTCGCATAGCTGGGGCAAGAGATGCCAGTGTCCCATCACAGATTTTACAGTTGGGCTCACTCTACAGACAGGCTCTGGTGGACTCGTTTGACGAGTTACATTATTGGCTGATGGGGCGAAGAGCTTCGTGCCTGTGGCTTATATGCCGTGTTCCGTGCCACTATGCACAGGTTTCCGATCAGTGCTAGCCACTTCTTCGCTTTATCCGAGCTCTACAACCCTGATTTGAACACATTCTTGATCAGGCATGGCGAGCTGGGATTAGCCCTCCATGAGATGCATTGGGTCTCGGGTTTACCCATGGGGAAGACCATATATCAGGAGTACTTCCCTTTGAATTGAGAATTGGACCGGCTGAGGGATCACATGCTTGGCCACTATGACACTTTGTGGGACCTCACCTGCCATTATCATCTTGCCCTGGCAAAGATTGAGCCGTCAGTGAAGAGGAAGTCACACATAGGCCTGAAGTAGTTCACGAGCTACTTATTTAGTAACCTGGATGGCCTCTCTGGTGAAGAGATTTGTGAGTTGACCCCTCTCACTCCTTTAGAAATTAACGAGTTGATCAGGAAATCCGGCGCCAAATCCAATACCCTGGGCAGTGCCAAGAATGGGTTTTTTGCAGGGATCAGGTTCTTGACCTTCTTATGGCATGCAGTGAAGCCGGTCCGACCGGTGACTCTCTTAGCCAGCTTCCTCACCATCTGGCTGAAGAAGTGCATGGTGCCGTACCACTCTAGCAATGCTTTACCATTAGATGTACTTTATCCTGCGGTTCAGCTTGCCCACAAGAAGGAATTGTCCCTTCTTCCAGTGATGGTGGCTAACATTCACCGTGGGCTTCATCAAATAATCAACGCCTTCGCTCAGGAAAAAGGTGAACCATCAGATGAGATTCCTCACGTCAAGGTGGAGCTCCCATACACCTACTTGATGGCCTGGTTCGCTCTTCATTGCCCTGATATGATGTCAGCACCGAGTCTCGCAGATCCATCCATTCCCTTACTCTAATCGTTAGAGGACTGCAAATGGCAGGGGCGTGGATTCCCGGAGATAAAGAAGCAGCTGTAAACTCACAAAAGTTAGGTCTTCTCCAGATGCTTTCCCCGATTCTCTTTTCAATATGGAGAATCTTTGATTGACAAGGAAAGACCGAGGGCTAATTGGACTTTACTTGATGTCAACTGCTTCAATTGTCTGACGAACATCAGACATGGCTATCTCACCTTTCAGATGAGGGACGAGTGTTTCATTGAGTTGTATCTCCCTTCTCGCTTCACCCATCAGTTCAATTATGACCAACTTTATGTTAGAAATCAGAACCGGCAGCTTCAGACTCGCGGCAGATTGGTGGACGGCGTTCGAGCGTGGCTATGAAGCGTAACGGGGTGCACTGATGCTAGGTTTAGCCTCCTGAGCGCTGACCGCCAGTTGGAGTCAATGTTCCCACACTGCAGTTGGCTCTTGGTGGCCAATGAGCATGTTCCCGTGAAGTCCCTCAACAAATTGAGGGCCGAAGAGGTCTCTCGAGCTGACACTCAAACGATCTAGAGGGCTGCTCGAGCACAACGAAAGCACTGCAGGACTCGTCAGCGAGGCGAAGGCGAAGAGGAGATCCTCAGTTCTGCTGACAGGACTTCAGGAGATGATCATGGAGAGGCCGCAGTTCATGAGGAGAACTTTGGTATATCCCCCTCCTCTTTTTGCTTTATTGTTCCCTTTTCCTAGTTACTGGTTCTGACAGTGCCTTAATCTTCTTGGAGTGTCAAAAGAGGAGGCAGTTCGCCCTCGTCGTGGGGGAAAGCCTCGAGCTGGGGCTTAGCTTATCAAGTGAAAGAAGCTAGCCCACATGTCCCGTTCTGCTCCTTACACTTTCGATGTGGACCTGACTGGTGAAGACCCTGTCAGTGACAGAGGTAATGCTCAACCAATCTTAGTCCTTTTAATAACTTAATTATTTACTCTCGAAGATCACGGTTTTCATCTCTGTGCAGGAGAATGCGGTGATGGTGACACTAACTTTGATTTCCCCCTTTTTGATTTTGCTGAGCCCAGTTTCACTCAGCAGGTGCACGGAGCCATGATAGGGGAGCCTGATATCACTAACATAGAACCTGATTTGGCGAATCCAGGTACATCTAATATTGGTAATCCCCTATTTAGACAGCGAATACGGGAATTGAATGACTCAGAATTTGTGCCTTCCCTAACTGCCTCTACGCTTCTTGCTCTTTTAGAAAAATTGCAGGAAGCTAACATGGATGCGGGGCTTAGAGAGACTCACTCTGCCGTAGAAGGTAAATTATCTTAGCCGACTGTAAGTTCCTGATTTCTCTTCTTCCACTTATGTCCTCTTATGTCAGACTTTTCGATGGAGGACTTCGATGAGGACGGTTTGCCCGTGGACATACCCTTAGATGACTTGATACATGGCTTGCCCAGAGATGATTATTCTTCTGGTGACATTCAGCTTGAGCCAGTAATTCCCGGGAATACCGAGGCTAGTTCTTCTAAAGGTATGGGTTCTCTTTTTCATTAACCATAGGACCAGCCAGCCTTGACTAGTACAACTATGATTCCATGAAATTGAAAAAATCTCTTTGTCGGTGATAGGAACTCCTCATTCCACCGCTCCTCCAGAACTGGCTACTATAGCTGATGTCATGCCAGATGTACACGTCGAGGGACCGACTGCGACAGTCGATGCGCCATCGGCTGATGCTCCTTCGATGGTCCCGTTAGATCAAGGAACCATCCCAATGGAAGCAGGTACGGATTGTTTAGCTGAGAGTACCCATACTGATCTCTGACTTAAGGTTCGGAAGTTCTTAACTCTCCTCTTTTTGCTTGCAGGGCCTACAGTGAAGCTTCATGACTTAGTGAGAGCGCTAATGTTGGACAACGATCCATCTCGGCTTATCTTTCGCATAGAGGTCTGCTCGTTCCTCTCCTTTGTAGCCATGGTGGTAGACACGCTCCTCAGCAGCGGACTTTCTCGTCATCAGTTCAGGCCTTTTCTTGACCCCCGGACGGCCTTGATACGCGACATGGGCTACCCAGAGCTAGCCCATGCTATTACCAATGACCTTGACTATCTGGAGGCTAAGCTTCAGATATTACATGAGTTAGAGGCAGCGAGCGTTTCTTCATATACAGCTGCGCAGACAGAGGCTCGCTTGATGGCTTGGCGTGATACTCGCGTCTTTGCCGGACTTGAAGTCCAAATGTAGCGAGACCAGACGCATCATTTTGAGGTTGCTGTTACTGAAGCTTCGTCGTCTCTGGGCCATCTTTAGTCTTGCGTCACTGCGAGCGATGCCAAGATAGCACAGATCAAGCAGGAGCTTCAGGTAGAGGAAGAGAGCCGGAGTGTTTTGGAACTGACGAAGGCCAACAAAGTAGAAACTCTTGCCATCGTGTCTGAGAAGTTTGAGCT
This sequence comes from Asparagus racemosus, assembly GCA_037177215.1. Classification (NCBI taxonomy): domain Eukaryota; kingdom Viridiplantae; phylum Streptophyta; class Magnoliopsida; order Asparagales; family Asparagaceae; genus Asparagus; species Asparagus racemosus. The sequence goes on from JBAKGM010000139.1 coordinate 9,505,123, forward strand.
TTAGAAGTAGAAACTAGCCAAGATTGAAACGAAAGCTACGAAATACTGAACACTAGCTAGGAGTCCTTCAAGGCTGAGTTACAGGAGGAACTTCTGCAAACTTTCTTCGATGAACTGTTCGAATTAAAATAACAAATTTGCTGTCATAAATTTGATGTTTAGGCAACTGCAACTTCAGTATCTGTCTTTTTATTAAATGAATATGTCTCCCTTTTTCTTTTATGATTTATCATGATTCTTTTACTTCATTCGAAATAATTAACCATGATACTCGTAGGATTTTTAGCAAACCCTCAGCCCTCAACAGATTTGGTGTGCCTTTACTGATTATCGTTTGAATCGGGCTAGCGTACGGATTATTTAAACCCATTCCGTACGTGATGTTGTGCTAAAAAATGAAACTCTTTTAGACTTGGTGCTATGATATTGAATTCATAGACTTTGTACTCTTTACGGATAAGAGACTATCCGGCGGCGCGTGTTAGGCGTTGATTTTAGGGTTATTGGCCAACCCCCAGCCCTCAACGGATTTGATGTGTCTTTACCGACTACCGTTTGAATCGGACTAGCATGCGGATTATTTAAATCCGTTTTGCATGTAACGTAGTGCTAAAAGAATGAAACTCTCTTAGACTTTATGCTACGGTATTGAATATGTAGACTTCTTTTTTTCACGGGAAGACTAACCTAGCAACACATGTGAGGCGTCGACTTATCTCTGCTTAGAATTCGGGATCAAATTCTCCAAGATGAATTCTAGATTCAAGGAGTAGAAATATTGTTGTGGTAAAGGAAGAATTTTATATTCTATTTCCCGATGATGGAGAGAAAGGATTTTTGTCCTGTTTCCAAATGTAGATGAGTTCGAAACAAGGGAAGGAGGATCTTGTCTCCTATCATTTGCTCGTGGAGAGGAAGGAGGATCTTGTCTCTGATCTCCAGGTAAGGGGCGAATTCGAAACAAGAGAGGAAGGTTCTGTATCCTATCTCTTGCCAGTGGAGAGGAAGGTTTATATCCTATCTTCGGAAGCTCACGAATTCGAAATAAGAGAGGAAGATTTTGTATCCTATCTCTTGCTGGTGGAGAGGAAGGTTTTGTATCCTATCTCTGGTGCTGGAAAGGAAGGATTTTAGTCCTGTTTCTAGTGCGAAAGTAACTAAATGTGGGATCTCCACTTCGAGAATCAGAAAGGTGAAACTAAGAGTGAGATCTCTACCCCGAGAGTCGGAAAGATTCAGATAACTTTCACATTTTGCTACCTAATCTGGCTCGAGACAAGGGAGGAAGGTTTTGTATCCTATCTCTTACTCGTAGAGAGGAAGTATTTTTGTCCTGTCTCTAGCGAAGGTGAAACAAGAGAGGAAGGTTTTGTATCCTATCTCTTGTTCGTGGAGGAGAAGGAGGATCTTGTCTCCTATCTCCAACATTAGAGAGGAAGGATTTTTGTCTTGTCTCTGATGTTAGGGAAATTTTATGTGGGCCTCTTGTTCATGGAAAGAATCAAGAGGAGATTTTGATGGATTAGACGAGAAAATTTTTGTGGACCCACTATCAGTGAATTTGATCTGTGAGGGAATTTATAGTAGAGGATAAATTCAGGGTTATCCTCAAGGAAAGTGGGTGAAATATCCTACGACGAACTTCCCGTTAAAACGGGTTATCCCGAATATACTAAGGATAGTATTTCTTCAGGAACTTCCCATTTATCGGCATTAATTGCCTGTCGCTGTTTTGAATAATCAGGCGATAAGCACCGTTTGAATAGACTCTCTCTATTACGAACGCCTCTTCCCATTTAGGTTCGAATTTACCTTTCTTTTTAGAGTTGAGGATTATCGGCAGGCAAATAATGAGGACCAGATCTCCTTTCTTGAAACTCCTCTATCGTACTTTCTTGTTGAAAGCTCTCGACATCCTGGCTTGGTAGAAGTCAATACATTGCTGAGCTTCCAGGCGCTTTTCATCCAACATCTCGAGCTCTTCGAGATGTTTCTGATGTTGTTCTTTGATCATCATCTCTGTCGTGAGGACGATGTGAAGTAACGAGATCTAGACTTCTAACGAAAAAACTGCTTCACACCTGTAGACCAGAGAGTACGGAGTAGCTTCGGTCGGTGTGCGTACGGTGGTGCGATATGCCCAGAGTGCTTCTCTGAGTTTATCATCCCAGTCTCGCTTGTTGGTCTTCACAAGTTTTGACAAGATTTTGATGATGTTTTGTTGAATGCCTCGGCTAATCCGTTTGTAGCTAGATTATAAACCGTAGACGAGACGTCTTGGATCTTGAATTTCTCGCAAAACCTGACGAAGGAATTGCTGATGAATTGATGACCGTTGTCATGCACGATCCGTCTTGGTACACCATGTCGGTAGATGCCGTGGTGTTTAATGAACTTGATAACGTTGCTCGTCTTCACTTCTTTAAGCGGGATCGCTTTAGCCTACTTGGAGAAGTAGTCGGTGATGGCGAGAATGAACCGATCACCTTTGACTGATGGAGGAAAGATATGACCCACAATGTCCATTCCCCACATTTTGAACGGCCAGGATGTAGTCGAAGGATGCAATTGCTCTGAAGGCTGGTGCATATAGTTTGCGTGAATTTGACACGCGTGGCATTTTCGAGCGTACTCGATTGTGTCATTGACCATCGTTAGCTAAAAATATCCCATTCTTCTGATACGATCACAGAACTTAGGACCAGGCTGGTGTGCACCACACTCGTCTCCGTGTGCTTCCCTAAGGATTTCTTCCATCTCTTTGTTTGAAAGGCACCAGAGCAGTAGGCCATCATACCCGTGACGATATAACATCTGGGTCTCTGCATCGTAGAAGAACCTTGGAGCTCTTCGCTAGATGGATTCTCTCCTCTTCGCGTCCTCTCTCAAAATACCATATAAGATGTAGTCGATTATGGGGAAACGCCAATCTTAGGGTTCGAATTTGACTTAGGTTGTTTATACGTCTTCGATAACCACCCTTACTTCCCTCTGCCTCATCATATATTGGCACGAATAATTGATGAGTCCTGACTGTAACTAGTTGTTTAGTTTCGGGAGGTTGTGCCAACGACACTGCTAATGCTGCTAAGGCGTCCGCATATGCGTTTTGGAGGTGCGGAATGTACTCGATGAAAAATTCTTTAAATGAGTCCGCCATCTCAATGGCCGTCTAGTGATATGGGATCAAATCTTGATTTCTGACTTCATAGTCTCCACAGATTTGTTTGACTATTAGTTGTGAATCGCCATAGGCTTCGAGATATTCGACCCCCAGCTCTTTGGCGAAATTGAGTCCAATAAGCAGGGCATTGTACTCGGCCACATTATTAGAGCATGGCTCGGTGAGCGAGTAGGCTCGAGGCATAACATGCTTCCCTAGGGAAACTAAGACAACTCCGACTCCGGTAGAAATCTTAGAACACCTAGGGGCGCTCGCCACATTAGTAGCTTGAGAAGCTCCGTCGAAGTATAATCGCCGTATTTGTTGGTACGATGTAGTGTTTACTTCGTGGGCTTCATATGGCAAGTCATCATATAACTCGGCTACGTCCATCATCGGGTTTGCTGCCAAAAGATCACAAATTGCTTGTCCTTTGATTGACTTCTATTGTTTAAAGTGTAGGTCATATTGGGGCAAGTGCAAGGCCCATTTCGCCAATCGCTAGCTCATGGAGGCCGGTTGTGTCATGAATATCCGGACTAGATTTACGTTAGAGATAACATAAATAGTATGTCCTACTAAGTAGTGCCACATCTTCTGAATCGTGAATACTAATGCAAGGCACTGCTTCTCGATCATCGGATAACGAGACTCAGCACCGACTAGAGTTTGGCTTAGGTAATACACTGCTTGTTCGTAACCGTTGTCGTCATCTTGTGTAAGTAAGGCGCTTAACGAGTGATCCGTTGCCTTGGTGTAAATTAAGAATAGTTTAATTGACTGCGGTGCCACGAGAACAGGAGGCATCACTAGATATGTTTTGATATCTTTGAATGCCTTCTGACAAGCGTCATCCTAAACAAATGACACACCCTTCTTGTTTAGCTTGGAGAATGGCTAGCACTTCCCAGATAGATTCGAGATGAATCGCCGGATATATGCCAATCACCCTTGTAACCCCTTGAGTTCTCTAAGATTTCTCAGAGGCTATAGTTCTTGTATCACCTTCACTTTATCAGGGTCAACATGGATACCCTTATTGGTGACGACAAAGCTGAGGAACTTGCCACTGGACATTCCGAGGAAGGACTTGGCAGGATTCATCTTCAGTTGATGAAGTCGCATGAGCTCGAACACTGTCCTTAGATCTTTGATGTGATCTTTCTTGTCGTGGCTCTTCGCGACCAAATCATCAACGTAGCATTTGACCATTTTCCGAAGATGATCCTAGAAGATCTTCATCATCACTCGTTGGTACGTAGCACCTGTGTTCTTCAAACCGAACGACATGACTGTGTAGCAGAAAATACTGAGAGGAGTTCTGAACGCTGTGTGTTTGGTGTCATCCGTGTGTATCTTGATCTGATTATAACCTGAAAAATCCATGAAGGACATCCTCTCAAATCCACACGTATTGTCGATGATGACATCAGTGATCGGGAGGGGGAAATCATCTTTAGGGCATGCATCATTTAGGTCTCTGTAATCAATGTAAATCCTGATTGTTCCATTCTTTTTCAGTACATGGATAATATTTACCACCCAATCTGGATGCTGTACCCCCATGATAAAGCCTGACTCGACGAGCCTTTTCACTTCTGTCACAATCGCCTCCATAATTTGTGGATGAAACCGTCTTTACTGTTGCTTGATAGGTTTGGCATCCAACTTGATATTGAGATTGTGGGTTGTCACATTGGGTCAAGCCCTAGCATATCTTCGTAGTTCTAAGTGAACACGTCGATATATTCCCTAACAAGAGCGATCAATTCCTCCTTTTCGTCTGGAGGGAGGCTACCGCTCATGAAGATGGCCTTTAGATTAGCTTCGTCGCCCATGTTGACCTGAACGACTATATCTTCAGTGGGGGGTTCTCTTTGTTCGAACTGGTCCCCATACTGCATGTTGAGGTGATGAATCCACGGGTCTTCCCATGTTAGCATCTCCTCGTCGTCTTCCATTGTGGTGGGGTTAGCTGTAGCTATATTTAACATCAAGGCTTTGAAAGCATCACCAAGGCTGACGTCGGAATCCCAAGCAGATGAGTCAGATGAATATCCCTCTTCTGCCTCATGTGATTGGTTGTCAATCAACCAGGAGCACTCGTCTTCTAAGGAGGATTCGTATCCTAGTCCTCTCCTGAATGCATAATAATTGTCAGGCTTCCCTTTTGGGACATGTGCAGCTCTGGGTGGGACTTGAAGACCTCGTCTGAAATAGAGACCTCTTCCTTGAGCAAAATCGTGTCCCCACTTCTTCATAATGTCCAACGTTTCTAGGCTATATCTGAATAAGTGAGGTCCAGGCTCGTTGTCATCGATGTTCTCCACGAAGAAGTAGTTTGGTGTCAGAATTGCATCTCCTTTTCCATAGAGCAAGTCTTTTTCCTTACTTGTTCTACCTGAGATGACGAGTGTTATCCCAAAAGAGTCCTGGAACAGCCTCTGTGTTATACATGATGATCGGGTTGGCAAGTGCAGCTCGGGGTCGTCGTACAATTCTGTCATCACATCAGCAAAAAATAACGAGTACTCTAAAGCATCTTTTATTACTTCGTCAGCAAGTTGCTAATTACAACCTTCGTTTGGCGATTCTTCATCGTCAAGACTGATTACAACAGGTACAATGTCGTTTAAAATAAAACAACTATCGTAATCAGGCCCGGCTTCGATATCAGCTTTCCTACCGCTGTGTGTGCCTTGGGCCGATGATTCAGTATCGGACTTATCACCGTAGAGGAGAGAATCGGTGAAGTAATTCTCCATCCCTTTAAACGGTTATTTGTCCAGGACTACTGTTTTGACTTCATTATTCGTGTCTACATATTTTAGACACTAATGAAGGGTGGAGGGAACTATAATATTATTATGGATCCAAGGGCGACCCAATAATAATTTGTAGGAAGTCTCTGCGTCAATCACATAACATGTGACTTCGGACTTCAAATCTCCCATTTAGCACTTTACCCAGATTTTACCAAACGACCGAGACCCGCTGGTGTTAAATCTGTAGATCACTGTGCTCATTGATGCCAGCTTACTGGCAGGAATTCTGAGGTTGTACATGAGGCGCAGGGGCATGATGCTCACAGCGGAACCCAGATCAACTTAGATCCGGTTAACTTCACTGGAGACGATGTACCCGGTGAAATATAGTGGCCTATCATATTTAGAATTCTTCATCTGCATATCTTCCTTGGTAAAGGTGATGTAGGGGAGATGCTTGGCAGTAAGGTTGCACTATTGGGCAGAGTTGACTCTGGCTGTTCGGGAGCTGGCTTAATCTGCATAAGGAAGACCTCAGAGTCAGCCAATGCTTCTTGTAAGGCTTCCCGAGTCTCCTTCGACAGACGCAACAACTCGTAGAGAGTGATCCTCATCGGGATGTTTGCCAGTTGAGCTATCACATTAAAGCGATACGGGGTGTTCGAGCTTCCCGGTTTGTCTCCTCTAATCGAGCGATTGAATCGAGACTGCTTCGAGAGCTGAACCTCCTGAGATTGCTTCGCCTTTGACTTAAGGTGCATCTTGCTTGGTAGCCCCCTGCTGTTGTGCCTTTTCGGCCCGCGTAAGGGGAGTTAACGGCACTCCTAGCTCTGTCAGGATCTTGGCGTTTGAGTCAGGAGCCTCAGGGAACTTGTACCTGTACTCGTGCCCACTCCTGATGGTAAAAGCTTCAGGCTGCTCTTCAGAGAGCTAGAACGTTACCATCCGCTCGTCATCCTCCTCTAAGATCGTTGAAGTGGCATGACATAGTTTCTCCTTTCCCTTCGACTTCTTTTTAGATGATGAAGAGGCCGCCCACTGATCATCTTCCAGTAGATCAGGATGGACCCATAGAATCTCTCCGTTTGAGGTGGTGTGTGGTACAAGACCCTTTCACGCTGCCCGTGAGGATCATCGTTCACTGTCTTCACCCCTACTTTGAGGACGGGCTCCGGTTGGAACCATGTCAGCAGTACCAATCCGAAGTTGATAGATATGGCATTTGCCGCCACTTTCTTCTTCTTTAACGGCTTCGGGGTGATTACCCCCACATCGATCAAGGCCTGAATTTTGTCCTTGAGATGGTAGCACGCCTTTGTCGGGTGATGCACTGCTCTGTAGTAGGCACAGATCTTCGGATCATTGACCCTGTTGGCCTCCTCTCAATTCAAAATCGGTGGCAACTGGATCTTGTTGTTCTCCAGGAGATATTTGAAGATCCTAGGCACCTCATCATCCTTGAAGGAGTATAGTTTGGGGAATCTTGAACCGGCAAGCTTCTGTTGCTGTGGCCTCTGCTGCCGTTGGGGCGACGATTGGTGCGGCACCCTTTGTTGAGGCTGTGGCTGCAGTTGGAACGTCTAGTACGCTACTGCCATCCTCACCTGGTCCTTTCCCTTGTTGCGTGGGACAAAGTTTTGTTTTGGAGCTTCAGCTGCTGGTTGGCCTCTTTCTGCCTTCTTCCTCTTGAAGAACCGTTCGGCTTGCTCCCCGCGCACTTTCAGATCCTTCCATGTAGTGGAGGGTGCCGTTCCCATCACTTCAAGCACATCTAACAAAAGTTATGGTGGCAGTTCTGGAGAATGAACTCCTCAGTTATTGGATCCCGACAGTTCATTGCTTTGTTCCAGAATCGTTTGATGAAGGTATCCACAGTTTCCCCATCTTTCTGCTTTTCATCCAACAATGTCTCGATAGATATCTCGGTGTCATCGTCGAAGAAATTTGTGAGGAACATGGACTCCATGTCGTCCTAGCTGGTAACGCTTCCAGATTTGAGATAGCGGTACCAATTAAAGGTAGCTCCGCGAAGGGTGCCAACGAATGACCGAACCATCAAGGGCTTGTCTCTAGAAATCACCCCTAAGTGAGTCTTGAAGTAAATTAAGTGTTGGGTGGGGGACCCCTTTTCGTCGAATGGGATGAAGTTAATTAGGCTGAACTTCGACGGATATGGGATCGACTCCCACTCTCTTGGGTACGAACACGGTATCCCGGTCTTCTTCACCTCTTGAGTGGAGATCAATGTGTTGATCTTACTTTCGAGATCTTTTATCTTTTCATTTTCTGGAACGGCGATATTGCCGCTGGCATTCTCCTGGCTACCCCCAGCATTCTGTTCTTTAGGGAGTTGTCTAGCGCCATGGTCTTCCTCCCCATCTGTGTCGCTGTCAATTTGATTAACATTATTGCGACTACTGGTTTCACCCTAGCGGTTTGTTAGTGCTTGGATTTGCTAGTCATGCATTTCTCACATCTGCTGCATGGCCATCTTCATTTCAAACTTGAAGTTCTCCTTTTGTTTAGGCGTCGCTTCTTCAAGCATCTCAGCCACCTGTTCGGCACTGATCATGAGGGCTTCCCGGGGTTGTCCCTCACTGGAAACCGTGTTGTCAGAAGCTATTGCAGAGCCAACATCCAACACTTCATCATCAGATGGCAACCCCTTCAGGATTTTGTCGTAATTAGAACGTCAGATCGTCCCAGTGCACGACCGAGTAAGCCAGTGGGATGATCGGGGACCGGTACGAGTCAACATCCCTCTGCTTGTCATATTGTTGGTGACTCTTGGCAATTCGTCACTTTGAGACACCGATCTTCTCCTGCGGAAGCATCTTGACCTGGGCTTCGGCAGTCTGACACCAAGTCTGTCGAAGACTGACACCCTATCTGGAGTTACTTTGTTGCAGCTACACTTTGATAACACTGCCCAGATTAGCCTGGAACAGGGGCAATGCGCAGGCTTCTCAGGGGAACTCCTCTTTCGGGATCTATTCGTACCCCCAGCATGATACTACAACTCATCAGCATGAATGCCGGAGCAACCGATCGTGTGTTGGCACAACTTCTCGGGTATAATGTCGTCGTCATCAGATGAAAACGTCTCCTTCCAAGGACGGACTGCTTTATCAAGCTGCTGAAAGTGACTCACCTCGACGTTCGCCTGAGGGGGCGTGAAGTCTCAGCGGACTCTCAGACTTCGATCCTCAGTCTGGTTGACAGAGCTGCAGGGATTTTGTTGCCTTCATTGAGGTTGGTGCGACCTCCTGCATCAGGAGTGACCCGTGATTTCCTCAACGGACCCAGGCGTTGTTTGATTGGAATTCTACCTCGACCATCTTTTGACAGGCCAAGGCGCTCCGTGCTTGCTGGCTTGGCAGGAACCAGTTTTGTCGGGAGTATGGATGTGGACGCCGGAGGTGGCCTCGGCGCCGAGGCAACTTGCATTGAGGCGCCAGTAGACATGGGCTTCGACATAGGGCAGCTGGTGCCGGGGTGCCGGCAGACTTTGGCTTAGGTGCCGGGGTAGCTGGAGTCGGGGTGCTGACAGCCTTTAGCATTGGTGTTGTGGAGACTGGAGTTAGGACACCTGATTTCAGCCTCCAAACTCGGTGAATAGTTAGTGGCTTTGTGGCCACCTCTTCCTTCTTCAATTGGCGAGCTTGTTGCACCAAAGCCCATGCCTACGCAAGGAGTGCACGGCGCTTCTGGATGCGCTCCTGAAGCGTAGAACGATTCCACTTGACTCGGACCCATTCGTTTGTTGATGGCTTTGTGGGGCTACTCACCGTCTGAGGCTGAAGCCTCTGTGTCAACCTGGATCTTAGATTTGCCTCGTAGTGGATCCCATCCGTTGACTGCATGGCCTTGGTGAATTTACGCGCCATGCTTTGTTGTCACCGCTGTCGGGCTCTCTTGGAGAGTGTTGGCATGCCATCGGCGGTCATCTCAGGCGCTGGAGGAACTTGGGCTGCAGGCTGCGAGGAAATTTTACTGAGCTTCGGTGACAGCGGAGTTGGAATCGTCCTCTTGGGACTCTATATTTGAAGCCCAACGGATCTTCCTTGCAGCGGAGATCCTTCTGGAATGACGAGGAGAGGCAGATCTGGATGAGGAGGAGAGATACTCCTTGAACTTTTGCTGGTCGAACTCGTAACTGGGATCGGGATCTGCAGTTGCGACACTACGACCTCAGATTTGATGCCATTGGCTCCCACTGTGGTCGCCAGCTTATTCATGGGGAAAGTTGATTCGATTGTCATTGATTGAATTCGTTACAACTTTTTACTTTTTACAATGATATTCAATAAAAATGTTGCCTTTTTATAAGGCTTACAATGAGAATCGAAAAAGATTACAACTTTATACCCTTTTTTGAACAAACATAGGATCCGTTTATCAGATCCTCGCTTGCGTGGGTGTCTTCCCTATGCCAGGGACTCTGTTCTGTTCATGGACTACCGTGTGATCAGATCTAGGTGCTAGATCTATAGATCTGTGGTGATTATTTTGTGAAGGAAATAAACACCAACGGGGATCAACTCACGAAGGCGATGATCGCCGGAGTGGGTGAAATCAACAAAACGAAGTCACGCACTAGCCCTGGGATTAAGACGAAGCTTAATCCAGAGGGTAGATCTGATGGATCTGAGCTAGATTGACTTGATTCTGGTCTGGATCCACTATGGATCTCCTCCTCACCGCGTGGATCTAAAGTGTGGCAAGTTCTTTGCTTACACCTGATCTAGATCTGACTTCTTGACTTTGCAAACGCTCGGATCTGTGCAAGGGGCTCTCACAAATATAGGCTTGGGCTCAGAATTTTCCAACCCCTCAAAATGAGACCCCCCTCTCCTATTTCTAGGCAAGAAGGAGGGGATTTGTGCCGAGCACCAATTGGTGCCCCGGCTTGGCCGAGGCACCAAATGGTGCCTCGGCCATGCCGAGACACCAAATGGTGCCTTGGCTTTGGCTGAGACACCAAATGGTGCCTCGGCCTAAGCGGAGACACTCATTTCGCTTTGTTCGGTGCTTTTCTGACATTGGTCCAGTGCTTTTCAGGTGTTGTTTTCTTCCGCTCGTGTCGCCATCGTGTCGAGTCCGCGTCCGATTGATTTTCTCGTTGACTCAGAACTCGATCGGTTCAATCCCATCGACGTTTAAGTCCGTGATCTCATCAACGTGCGAGTCTGGTGATTTGTCTGATCTTAATCCATCTAGTGATGTCGAATTCGAATCCGGTTGATCGTCTCATTTGATTTCGGAGTTTGATCGGTGCAATTCCGTGGACGCTCGAGTCTGGTTGATTTCGTCTCGTCGACGTTAGAGTCCGGTCGACTTACCTTGTTAGAACTCACTGATCTGAAGCTTCGTCGTTGGATTTATTCCATGATTCATTGCTTTACTGACTTGTACACCTTGCCGATTCATTTCATGCACTTGTCGACTCGCTTTGTGCGTTTTGCGGCGTGATTATGTCGTTAGCAGTTCTTGGTCGCATCGTCGGATGGGTCGTCGATTGTCAACCCACCGTCAGGGTCTTGTTCGGGTACTTATAAGTAATTTTCAATGCCTAAACTCCCCAGGCTGACACATTGGGTCGTATCAAGCCTCTCTGTAAAAGATTGTCCAACTGTGTGCGAAGCTCGGCCAACTCAGCCGGAGGCATACGATAAGGGGTCTTGGAGATAGGGACACTTCCAAGCTTCAGCTCTATAGAAAACTCGATCGCTCTATCTGGTGACAACCCTTAAATATCATCAGGAGATACATCTTCAAACTCTCGAACTATAACCGGATTCTCAGATTCCACCTGCATTGCAGCTAACGTCGCCTTCTTCTATTTGGCTCTGTACTCCACGGGTCTGTTTGATTTAGTTATCTCGAACGCTACACTCCGGTGGCAACAATCAATGGTGGCGAAGAAGGACCCCAACCAATCCATCCTGAAAATAGCATCGAAACTCGGTAAATCAATCACCAGGAAATCTATAAAAAGTTCCTTCTTGCAGATGACTACAGGGTATGCTTCATAACCACTGGATGCTACTAAGACTCCACTACCAGTGTTGATATTCTAGCCCATGGTCAAAGGAGCTATAAGAAGAGAGTGAGTGGTCGCAAATCGACAAGACAAGAAACAGTGAGAAGCTCCTGAGTCAAAGAGTGATAAAGCAGGGACGGAAGAAACAAGAACCTTGCCTATCACAGAAGGAGGTCAAGGTAACTAAACTTAGCACACATAAATGATTCTTATCATGATATCATCAGGTTTTGCTAAATAAGAAAATTTATATGAATGTAAAACTAGAAGTAAACAACTCTTACTAGTGTTAACCTGGTTGTTCGCCTCAGCTTCCACAGCTGACATCATGAACGTCTGACGCTGTGGTTGCTGCCTCCGCGCTTCCTGGAAAACCTACTTTTGTGAAGAAAGAGGTCCTGCTCGAGGATATGGTCCGCATGGAGCTAGTGTTGTCAGAGCTGGTCGAGGTGGAGCTGGAAGAGTTAGCCGATCTGGAGGTGGAGGCAAACAGGTCTGTTGCTTCTATGGGCAACTTGAACTGAGGTGATCGAGGGACCTACATTCATAACATAAGCGAAGGCGCTTGCGGCATGCCTGATAGGTGTGCTCAAGAAAGCCACAATAAGAACACCTAGCCGAGGACTGGCCATGAGGCTGCACTCTAGGGTGCTGGTAAGGATGCGCGGTAGGAAGTGGCTGGTGTTGGGAAAACTGCTACCTCTGCGGAGTCTGCTGTTTCTGTTGAGTTTGCTGTCTCGAAGGAGGATGCTCGACATTCTAGGCTGAAGCAACTGGTGCTTTGCTCTAAATCACATGGGGGTATTTAGGCTCTTTCTAAATGCTCTCAATCTCGCGTGTTGTATCTAAAATGGCGTCGTGGGTCGCAAGTGCTCTACCAGCTAGAGCCAATCTGATATACTTGTCTAGACCCTTCTGAAACTGATGTTTCCTGATAGTGAGATCTGTAACAAGATGGGGAGCATACTGACTAAGGGAGGTGAACTCTGTCTTGTACTCATCAACGGACCGACCTCCTTGCTTGAGCTCAACAAACCCACGCGAAAGCTTGTCCCGGGCAAACTGAGGAAAGTACTTCCGATTGAAGCGCTCTGTGAAGGTCTCCCACAAAATTGGCCTCTCCAAATGAGCCTTCTCTGCAATCCACCAGATCCGGGCCGTATCGGTGAGCTGGACATCCATGATATCTACCCACTCTGCAGGGGAAATACGAGTCACCGTAAGGATAGTCTCCGTGACCTTGAGAAACTCCTCTGTTGCTAGGGGTCCCTCAACACCTAAAAAGGATTGAGGTCGCATATATCGAAACTCCCTAACTCTGGGCTCCGTGCGAGGAGGATGCTGGGGCTGAGGCTCCCGCTGTAACTGTCCTGCTAAAAACTATTGGTTCGTGGCCAACCCTTGAATTATTGCTAAAAGCTGGCGCAGATCTACATCGGGCATCTGGCCACCGCTTCTTGGTGGGTTGACGTTACCACGAGTACCCATCATGATTCTAAGGAATCAAAACTATTAGAGAAATGGTCAGAATCAAATCAAAATTGAATTGAGTAAGATAATCCCCAAACTCCCCCAATAGGTGCTTTTGTTTGTACCTTAATGCTCACTTCATTTTCTGAGCGTTCCACTTGATAGTTGGTTTAGAATCCTCAAAAATTGAAAAGATAATATTAAACATCATCTCTATGCCTACCTAAATTTAGGAGGGCGGATGGTCTTTGTGGATGGAGGTTGTTCAACTATAAAATACAGCTTTAAGAAGTCTCCATAGAAATTTGGATTAAGCTTGTGACTATTCAAAAAGTGTGAACTCAATCATTTGACCTCGTGTCAGACATTAGGGAGAAGTTATTGAATCAAGTAAGATAATAACTAAAAGATATTTAATCATGATAATAGGATAAGATTTAAGTATAGTCTCACGGATAGTGACATGCGTCTAAATTATGTATCATACTCTCACTGTGAAATTCGAGACCGTGACTAGACCTGAGCAGCTTATATCGGTCTGACCTGCATGGGCCACCACCAAAAACCTGTCACGCCCCGCTTCCCAAATTACACGGTAACGGGACGCGAACAAGCCTACGACGTATTAGATCGGGGAGGGTAAAGTAAAAACTCTTCTTCTCAACCTAATATGCTAAGCGTCAAGCATCAATCATAATAAAACCGTAGGTCTCACATTCACAATCACAATCAGCAAGAATATAATAAACAAATCCAGAACTACGTGATACATATCACCAGAGAAAATATTATCCCAGACAAAAATAAATAATAGTTTAATACATTTAGATAAAAGCTAAACTGAACATCTACTAAACTAAAGAAAAATTTGATGAAGTCCAATATCCAATATCTACTGCATAAATGAAAAGACTAGGCTTCTGTCGGTTCTTTTGCCCTAACAATACGACACTCCTGCTGAGAATACTCCGGCTCTGATACCTCTCCATATTGGACCTGTCCATCATCTAAATCTGACGTACACCAAGAGAATAGAGTACACCAGCGTGTATAACACATGACAAGATCCCACAATGAATTGGCGGTATAATAATATGTATAAATGAAATACAAGTATTCAGAAACTGCGAATGATCCAAGTATAACAATCCGACTAATTATCCATGTACATCCGGGTGATTAATATTTAGAAATCTATAAAACGAGATGTAGTACGTCGAGCAAAATAATCTAAATAAGGAAACCCTCATGTATATACCATATGTCTCGGATTGTAAATAACTAAATATTAACCCCGTACTATACATAGATGGAACATATAACTAGAATAAGCATCAACATGTACAACTCATGTGTTTATACAACCAGGTGTCCTAACTGTCAAATATCTCAACTTGATGTTAGAGTCTAGCTATTCTATATCAGGTCTCTAGTCTATATCTCACAAGAGTCAATGTTCATATACTCGGATAACTGACTATTCATATTCCTCTATGCGCACCCAATACCACGAAATGATTCGATCAAAGGACTACATGCAATCCGATTCCGGCTTGTCCAGATACAAGCAGGACTCAGGTGACGAAACGATTTCACTGGCCACGTGCGAAACAATTCACTGGGCCAACAAACCAACCCCAAGTGCAAAACGATTCACTTAGAGCGAGTCTAGAAGATATATCAAAAGTCACATCTGATAACATGAACCCAGACTTTCCCACCCTAAGGTCTCAAGTAATTACAAGTTAACGATACGGTTAAATAGTTCACTGGTTCACTGCCTAATTATAGTCAACACAACTCACACATGTCACTAAGTCTCGTTCATGACGCACAAGTCCTAAGTCATGAACTACTAACGGTTCTCAATGCAACAAGACAGTGAAAATATGACCGACTCTATGCAACATCAAATAGCATAATAGGTGCATGAAAACTCTCGTAAAACAAGAACAATAATTACAAAGAAAATATGATATGCGTGAACAATAACTATGAATAGTTAAATACGCATGCAAACTGGAATCATCAATATCTCGCCACTCAGAATCCCGAAACATCTCATAAAATCATCGGTAACTGGATGACACGTAGCTTCATAATAACGTAAAAGGAAACTGAAAATAACGTGCATTTCATAAATGATGTATCTCAGTTTATATCACTTGTACGATCACAATTAAAATAATCAAAATAATATTCTTTCATATTAAAATAATCAAAATAATTTTTTCCTAAAAATCCCTTTTAAAATTAGGTTTTCATCGTGAATACTCTAAAATTATATTTTTTAAATAATAATAATAATTCCATTATTCCTTTAATAATTCAAAAGATCCATTTATAAAATAATTCTTTTAAAATATTTTCCCTCACGATTATTCTAAAAAACATTGGACAATAAACTTAATAATTTAAATATTCATCTTAGAACAAATTAATACTTCAAAAAAATCTTTTATAAATTAATTCCTTTAACTAATTTTTCCTCACGTTTATTTTAAAAATATTGTTTCTAGCTACCTATTTCTTATAAAAAAAATATCTCATATAACCTCACTAACAACATTGCATTCAACATCAGTCGATCCCACGCAGTTCACAATATATCATAATCATCCAATGCATATAATGGTTCATAAGTAATCTAAAAATATAAAATATGAGTAAAAAGGGGTATGGGATCTTGCATGTAATAATTCATAAATGATCTAAAATATAAAATATAAGTTAAAAGGCAACAGGGTCTTGCATATAATAATTCATAAATAATCTAAAAATATAAACGATGAGTTCAAAGTTAACGGGATCTTGCCTACGTGTGAATCGGCTGTGGATCGGGGATGCGACGGTGGAGAACAAACGGTGACGGCGTGCAGTGATGAACTACTGGCCAATGGCAGTGATGAAACCTACCACGATGATGATCAGCGACAACCGGCGATGACGAGAGGCAGTGAACGAATCAGCGATGAACAAGTGGCAGCGAACGGAGGCTGCGGGTGTTAGCAGGGAAGAAGAGGGGGTGCTGGAGATTGTGGGTTTAGGGTGATGAGGCTGCGGGCATCGGCTGGTGTTGGGTTGAGGCTAGTCATTGGCGGGGAGTTGGTGGACTAATGCATGGCTGTTGAGGGGGTGAGGTGCCGGCCGAAGCAGGGAAGGCGGAGTGGGGGTTAGCTGCGGGTGATGCTGGTGGTGGGTGTTAGCTGCAGGTGGAGGTTTGGCTACGAGTGGAAGGGAGATGTATGGGAGAGGGGGTGGCGGCGGTTTGTGGCTGTGGCGTGAGGAGGAGGAGCGGCGGCGAGGAGTTAGCCGCGGGTTGAGGTGACGGTGGCTGAGGGGGTGGGGCTATGTGCGAGGAGGCGGCGGATGAGGTGGTGGCTGGTGAGAGAGGCGGTGGTGCTGGGACATAGAGGGGCTTCGTGCGGTGGGGGAGAGGCTGGCACGGTAGACAGAGAAGATGAGAGAGAGAGAAACGTTGGTACCGGAGTTTGTGGGTACTTGTGAATAAAACAAAGAAAGATATACATATATATATACAGGGTTAGGGTTAGGGTTAAATATGTGAACAAAGAAAAGAA
>JBAKGM010000139.1:9534401-9544442 GCA_037177215.1 Asparagus racemosus
CGCCCGGCGGCCCAAAAAAAAAAAAAAAAAAAAAAGATGAACAACCAAGCTATGTGGACATCTGATTGATTCTGGACAAAATTGTATGTGGTTTCAAATTATTTGATTCCCCATTGTGTGGTACTTGAATTCTTCATGTGGCCTACTTAAACATATTATGAGGGTATTTGGGAGAGGTCAAACTAGATTTTAAGTTGCCTTTTTCATATATAGTTGTTTGGTAAATTACTAATAAGTTAGCTTATAAGTTCCATTTAAAAAAGTTGAGATTCAATTTTTAAAAAATTAGCTTATAAGCTCATATAGATAAGATAGATTTGACCAAGTTAATGACCATTCTACCCGAAAAACTTTAATGAGAATTTTATCATAAAAGCCAGAAGTCATCAAAAGTCAACATATGACTTCTAAGCTACTAAAAATAAGCCCTCACAAACACTCTAACAATAAAGTGTATTTGATTCAATTCAATCAGAAGATCGCATAGAAATCTTTGCAAAAAAAAAAAAATTTTTTTTTTGAAGAAAGACCTTTATTCAAAGATCACTGAAGCAAAGTAGGAGCTTATCACCTCAGGGATAACCTCGACCCAAGAAGAACTACCCGAAGGGCTCAAAGAGACATGAGCTAAGCGATGAGCGATATGATTAAATTCTCACTTAATAAAGTTATAGCAGACTTATAAAAAATGCTTCTCCATAATCTTGACTCCTTCGACAACACCTCCGTAGCTTGCGAACGATTCGTTGGGTTTACGGAACTCTTGAAGCACATTCAGAGCATCACTTTGGACAGAAATAATGGGAACACCGAGGTGTTGAGTGAAAATCAAGCCCTCTTGTATTCCCAAAGCTTCCGTGGTTGTAGCTGAATCCACCCTTTTGATTGGGACAGCTCTTGAACCTATATATTAACCAGATTCATAAAAAAGGACGAAACTCCTATACCACCCTTCTTTGACTCCTTTAGCCATGCTCCATCAACCCATACTTTGTGCCCCACAGAGCAGTTCACTGCTGTCAGACAGTGATCAGAACTTGACTTGTCTCCTCTCTTGTTGGCCACCTGAAATTCATGTAAAATCTGAGTTGATTAAATGCAAATACTCCTCGGCGAAAAATCCTTCTTGCCCAATCTTCCTTGTCCTATTATGTGCCAAAGATCCCACAAAATCATCAAGAATACCTCCGACTGAAGTTTATCTATCAGCTCCGCTATATCGAAAGGCAACCATTTTGTGTTTCCACCTCTAATGGTTGAAATCATATTCCTTAGACCACATTCATCCCACGCTGCGAGGCTCTTCGAACAGACAAAAATAAAGTGGTGAAGGGATTCCTCTTCCTCGCCGCGTAAACTAAAAATTGGATCCAATCCCAGTCCTCTTCTATTGAGATTATCTTTTGTAGGAAGAATATTTTGACACACTCGCCATGTGAAAATTTTGACTTTGTTTGGGGTATTTCATCCATTATGCCAATGTTCAGCTTGGAACCAAGAAGTGAACGCTCAATGGTTAAACGCTTCAAATGGGTCCAAAGTCGAGCCCACAATAGGCTATAGCAAAGCTTGCTAATACAAGCACGCGAACATTGCCATACAGCCCACTTCGGCTCAATCCAAACAAGTCAAAAATGTGCCACGAGTCGAGTTATACGAAGTTCGCTGTTTGATGTCAGTGAACTTCACCCGTAGTTACCCACATGGGCCATGTCACTCACGATTCGGAAGTGATGGTCCACCCGTATGCAAGTGAACCATGACCGAACACTTTTAGCGAGCTTTGCCAACTAATCATCGAGCTTCGCTGATGGAACGTATGACAGCTATTTTTAAGGAAAAACTGCCATCCCCTTATCTCATGAATTAATGGCCACTTAATCCATAATTAAAGGCCATTAACACACACACACACACACACACACACACACACCCTCTCTCTCTCTCTCTCTCTCTCTCTCTCTCTCTCTCTCTCTCTCTCCCCCCCACCAGCCCCCTCTAATCATCATATTCCTACAAGTGTTCTATGCTATCAGAATTCTCTCTTTAACATCTCAAACAAAACCGCATTCTAAAGTATCCACAATCCCTGGCATGCACCAATGTAAACAATCCTCAACTGCATTTTTCTTCGACACCATTCCACCATATACTTTCCAGCATGCCCATCATTTCAATAACCAGACAGCTCCGTAACATCCATAAATCTCAACCTGAAACCATTCCTCAAAATTTTTGCTGCCTTCTCAAACTCAACAACCTGCACTTTCTCCCTAGAATTCGTGTACCCACTCCTGATAGATTTTCTTGCAGGTTTATCAATTCCACTACAGCCCCCACCTGAGTTCCATCCTCCACCAGCATAATCCTTACGTGGATAAGACCACAATATTACCAACCCCGTATAATTGGAAAATTCAAGAATGGAATTTAGGGTTGTTTGTAATGCTCGATCATAAAACCCGATAATGTCTTTTTTACGGGTCTTCTTGATTGTGTCGTTGAGGAGGTAGGTTGTTTCAGTGCTGAACCAGTGGCCAGAGGAGAGAGCGAGAACATCGAATTTGGGGAGGAAGTCGATGAAGGACTTATCGGGAGTGTCGAGGTGGATGTTGACAGAGCGTGGAGATGAGGAGGAGATTGGGAGGGGCGTTTTGTGGACAAGCCATGCTGACCAGATGCGGATTATGGTGGTGGATGTCGATCGCAAGTGCCATTTTGTGCATTTGACTGTTGCCGTGGTTGATGGGGACTTCTGTCTATTAATGGAGAGAAATGATTGTTATAAGTGTGACATGATGAGGAAAGAAGGAATTACACAACAACAACAACAACAAAGCCTTTTTTAAAAAACAATTTAGGGTCTATTTGGCAACTCTCCCACTAAACAGGTTATAGCCTAGTTAAGGGCGTGTAAAATTATGTTTGGCAAAAATAAAGCCTAAATTGTTTTTGTTAGTTTAAAATTTGTCCTGGAGGAAGGTGGTCCAAAACTAAATTGGTCTAGGCCAAAGCCGTTCTAAGGGTGGGGTTGCTAAACTGACCATTAGGAGAGGGCACATGAATGATAGTTATCCATTTAGTTTTGTTAAGGACAAGCTTCTCCATTAAGTTAAATGTTACTACATCCTTCTTAACTGTTTCCTATCAAGTTCTCTTAGGTATGTAGCTAGTCATTCTTGCCCCTATTAACTATGATCTTATCAATTCTCTTGATGTGTGCATTTAGTGGTCTTCGTTGCACAATGACCAAACCATCTAAGTTGATCTCTTTTAATTTAAGGAACTATTAAAGACAGAACACATTTAGTAAGAAAAGAACTCCCACCTACTGTAGTTTATGATCATCTTTTCGTGGCAAGAAGTGCAACCAAACATGTGGAGAAAAGTCTGATAACTGTAGAAGAAGACATTCTTTCGCACACCGGCTGACAGGATTGACTGTTGTTTTGACTTCAAAAAACCAGGGTGAGGTTCAAGATATTGACGTCGAGGGACACTACAATGGATCTCATGTATCTCTATAGTTTTGGAGATTCAATAGTATTATCAATCTTGGCTCCTTATTTTACTTTTAGAGCGTCCTTCAAGACCCTCTATCTTTTACGTTTTCTAATGTTAGCAACGAGATTTGATGAATGGAAACTTCTATTTGTCTCTCAGACAAAATCTACCTGAAAGTTGCAAATGACCTAACCATCTCGATCGATTGGCCTTCACTTGAAGAAGGAACTGTCTAGGAATGAACATACTTAGCAAGAAAAGAACTCGTGCTTAATGTAGTTTATGCTCATCTTTCATTAGCAAGAAGCACAACTAAATATGTCAAGAAAAGTCTAATAGCTATAGAAGGAGACACTCTTTCACCGTGGATAGACTTAGATGTTCTGGTTTCAAAAAACTGAGAGGATTTGCACATTGACGTGGAGGGATACTAAAATGAATTTCATGTGTCTAGATGTTGGAGATTCAAGAATGTCATATATCTTCGCTCCTTATTTTTCCTTGGGTTAATTGCAGATACACCCCCTATAGTATCATTATTTTGAAGTTACTACCCCTTTAGTTCCTGTAACAACCGTGATTTTTCGATACGTATTTTTCAATATTAAAATACTAACTGAAATGGTACATATTTGGGTATTGTATTTAATTATATGTTTAATGTGTTAATATTTAGTCAATGTGTTAATATTTAGTCAATAATATCATTAGATTAATTGTTACTATTATCATGATATCTAATCTGTATTTTAAATACGTAATTAGTAGTATATTTACACCACGTGCAATTACACGTGTATATCTATATTTTTAATACGTAATTAGTAGTATTTTTACACCACGTACAGTATACGTGTAATTAACCCTAATCCTAACCATATATATAACTATATATTAAAAACATTTCAAACCTCAACCACTTCACCGTCCAAGCTCCCTTTTCAAACTTCACCAACCCACACAGTGTAACGTACACATACACACACGCACACACACACACACACACACACATATATATATATATATATATATAATTCAAATCACGTCGAAATCATTTGAAATTTTTGTTTCTAACTAGTTTATGTATAGTAGATCATATCTACCGGTTCGGGATTTTCATTTTTGAATTCTGATTTTCAAAACTAGATTGATAGATATATATTCACAATCAATTACAAGTAATATTTTTAATCATGATAATTCCATAATCTAACACATGCTTGCACAAATAATCTTATGATTGCGTACTCTTTGTTGATAGTTTTGAGATGAAAATTACTCTCTTGTAAAAATAAAAAAAATAAATAATTTTGCATTCGAGTAGGTGGCTCATTCGGGATTTTCATTTTTGGATTCTTAACTTTTAATAAATAATTTTATGATAAGTTAATCATAAAATTTAAGTACGTATATACTTTTGATATCCTCACACCCGAGTGGGTGGCTCAATTGGTTGGCACTATGAGCACCTAAGTGGGGACGATCCATAATGGGGATTAGTCTCATCCATAATTAGGTGCGGGGATACCTCGTGGAAAAACTGAAAAAGTATTGATATCCTCAATTAAGATGAAAATTAGGTTTTATCATCATAAAAGAAAATTTCCTACTATACTGATAAATATCTACTATTATGCTTGAAATATCATGAACTTGAGGGACTGCAATTTTTACAAGAAATGAAGAGAAAAGAAACCTATAACCCGTTTACAGCACTAAGTCCCCCAAATCCTACATTCCCAACCTAAAGCCCCCAGAATCCTGACCATTCAAAAATCGCACCATGTTCCCTCGTCTCCGTGGCCTCTCCCGCCTCTTCTCAACCTCGACCGCCACCTTAAACCCTAACCCCGAAACCCTAAGCACAAGCATCAACAACCTCTTCAACGAGCGCAACCTCGACCGCTTCGTCTCCTCCTTCAAGCTCTCCTCCAACTCCTACCGCTTCCGCTGCCGCCACCGCATCTTTGACACCGCCGTCGGCCGCCTCGCCGCCGCTGGCCGCCACAGCTCCGTCAAGGAGATCCTCGACTTTCAGAAGCAGTTCAGAGATGATTTCAAGCGCGAGGGTTCGGGGATCCGATTGATTTCTCTCTATGGAAAAGCTCTGATGGTAGATGAGGCTCAGAGGACTTTTGATGAGCTTGAGGACTTGGGATGCCCCAGGGGCGTGAAATCTTTCAATGCGCTGCTGACTGTGTTTGTTGAGTGTGGGGAGTTTGATAGGGTTTTGAAGGCGGTTGAGGAGTCGCCGGAGTCGATTTCGCTGAATGGGATCTCGTATAATATTCTGATCAAGGCGAATTGTGCTAAAGGTCAGATCTTGATTAGTGACTATTGGTTTCGGATTCAGTTCTTGAGTTTGATTTCATAGTTTTGGGATTGATTGTGGTGAATGGGGGTTCGTTGTTATACACTTTGAAAAAAAATATGGTGTTGATGAATTGTTGGGGAGAAACTTCTTAATTCACAGAGTACCATTAGAATATGTAACCCGTTACATATTGTAGATATTAAAATAAAAAAAATTCGCACCCATTATTTTATCCTGAATTATTTTTAAACGCACACTTACAGAATCATTCATAGGGTATTGACCCTCTGCTTGTAGCGGTTTGTCTAATATTATAGAAGTTTAACAAATATTATGGCAATTTAAATTGAATTGTAGCAGGTTACATACTTTATAGCAGATTAATACAGATTTGGGTTTGAAAATTGTAATCAGCTTAGGTGTTTGTGTGTGAATGATATTGGAAGTGTGCGAGTTTAAAAATAAACCAGGGGGAAATGATGGTTTATAACAAAGAAAAAACTAGAATTTTTTTTTATTACTTTTAGGCAATTGAGTTTCTGCAGCAATATAATGCTGAATTCTATCA
Organism: Asparagus racemosus; assembly: GCA_037177215.1. Classification (NCBI taxonomy): domain Eukaryota; kingdom Viridiplantae; phylum Streptophyta; class Magnoliopsida; order Asparagales; family Asparagaceae; genus Asparagus; species Asparagus racemosus. The sequence continues at coordinate 9,540,788 of JBAKGM010000139.1, forward strand.
ACCTGATATATTTTGGCACATCTTTGCCAATTTCTTTATTTTGAAGGTGAGCTTGATGCTGCCCTCAAGGTACTTGATGTTATGGAACAGAACGGTTTTTCTCCTTGTTTGGTCTCCTACAATACGCTTTTAAATGCATTTTATGGGAATAACCGGTTTTCCGATGCTGAAAAGATCTGGGATAGAATGGTAAAGGAAAAGATTGAACCTGATACAAAGAGCTTTAATGCAAAGATGTTAGGGCTAGTTTCAGAAGGGAAGACAGCAGATGCAATAAAACTTGCTGATGAACTGAAGAGGCTGAAGTTAAAGCCAAACACTTTCACTTTCAATACGTTGATTAAAGCATTTTGCAAAGATGGAAACTTGGAGGAAGCGAAAAAGATATATGTGAATTTGACAAAGAATGATTGTGCTCCCAGCAGAGGGACCTTTGATGTTTTGATTCCTAGTCTTTGCAAAGCAGGAGAGTTAGATACGGCTCTTAAGTTGTGTAATGAGAATATGAGTCGTCGGCGTCTAGTGGATGCACCGATTCTCCAGGAGGTTGTTAATGGGTTAGTTAAGGGGTCAAGCATGGAGAAAGCTAAGAAGCTTGTGGACCTTGCACGGCAGAATGGGTACTCCAAGAAGAACGTGAGAATACCATGAAGTGACTGGTAGGTGAATCTGTGCCGTTAAATTTATAGTTCTCGTACTCTATGGGTCATAATCATCTTGTTTCTTTATACTGTCCTTAGAAAGAAAGTTGTGCTCCAGTGATAAATATCGATGGTGGCATTGTGTGGTTAAATTTACTTAGAGTTGTCGTAGTTTCGTCCTTGTTGACCTATATAGGATGTACATGTGTTTGTTCATGTGCCTCCCTCTCTTGCTTCAGTTGGCTCGTACTTTATGTCTCTAATGTTCATGCAATTCCATGTTTCAAGTCTTGTCATCTCAATTCTTGCAAGTTATGTGGAACCTCAAACTGTCAATTGTTTGTGGTGTCAGAAATAAGTTTGCGAATGATGCCTTGAGTTGTGCCATTGTGTTAGCAGTATACCAAGAGTCTTGTACTTGAGTTATGGTTTGACGGAGAAGATCCGTTCTTGCAAAAAATTTGACGACCTGCCTTATATCAGTATATCATTGTTGACATGATTTAGAGATTTTCCCATATGTTCATGATTTTGTCTAGACTAGGCAAAAGTAAATATGGTTTAAAAAATGTGCATGGCAGAACCAAAAAAAAAGCTTATTCTCTTAAAAAGTAACCTCTAAATATAATTCAATAACTGAATTCAGATTGTTACTCACAGTTATTTAAAATTGTAGTTATGGGATTACCAATTGGAAATTGCAAACTGGTAGCGTAGAAGCAGGAGCTGCATTATATCTCAAAATCCATCATCTAACGTATAGAGATGTCTGTTAGATGTCTTTCATGCAAAGTAATGAACTACCTTGCATAGTTTGCCTCATATTTCAAAATCCATGATATAGTTAAAATGGTTTTATGGTGTTCCCTATGATTCCTGGTCTTCCATGTCCATGAATGTCTGCTGCATGTAAATGTTTAGACCATTTTTACCTTGAAACATATGTATGAGAAGGAAGAGGTATATCCTCTTTTGTAAAAGCTTACCATGCTATAGGCTACTAAAAATTAGATACAATCTTGTATATGAATAAACAATCCAATACATATATCAATGTGTAATAATTCATATCATAATTTGGTAATTAGTCTCACCATTTCAATCCATTTCATATTAGTTAATTTTAATACTTTGTCGAGTCAGCTAAGTTATCATAAATAGTGTTCTTTATACTCTAATTATATTCTAGATTTACTGTATTTTGTATTTTATTTTTTACTTTTTTTTTTGCCCTCTTTCTTTTTTTGCCATTTTCGTTTATGTCTCCCTTATAATTGACTCATTCTGCTGAAACGAGCAGTTTTAAACTAGAACCGTCCAATTGCCCATTTTCCTTTAGCTACCTGATTTTTTTTTTTTTGGGGTGGTGGGGGGGGGGGGGGGGGGGGAGCTGATCAGTTAATGAAGTTCATTGATAGGCAGCAAATGAATTGAAGGTTGAAATGTCTAGTATCAAGCAATGGATTAAGTTTATTCATATGTAGTTTCTTTGCATGGAGCATAATATAGTTGCAATTATGAGTCATGACGAAGAAATTTTCTTATTTGTGCATACAGGTAGAGAGGATTTACCAGAGATGAACTCTGGAAGTATCATACAAGGCATTACTTGGATTCCTAAAGTAAAATTAACGCATCTCAGTACTGATTGTTGATTCTTAATCTGGTATTGGCATATGTGATGTGGATTTGCCAAAACTTCTGTTATTTTTCGCTGCAGGGGGCAAGAGAGCTTATGGGTTGTTCCATTAAAAAAATTTCTTCACAAATTATCTGTAATGATGCGGACAAAACTCCATTAACTGAGGCAGTTTTGTTAACTTGAGATTGATCTTGTCTGTTCTGCAGAAAGTTACAAGCTTAAGTAACGTTGTAAGTTCATGTACTGTTATACTATTTTTCGCAAAAGGAATATAAGCTTCTCATCAGTTTCACTATAGGTGTATCTTTGCCCTAGAAATTTTTTAAAATTATGTATTATGTGTTGTTTTGATTGCTGACACTTCGCGTACTATTATAGGAAAAGGTTTTTCAGCCCTATCCTCTTGAAGCCTTCTGTGCAAAATTTATTAGGGCGTGCGCTAATGTGCTCATGTTTTTTAGCCAAATACATTCACTAGAAGTGTGATTTTATTATGCCATTTTACCTACTCTTTTCCCTTATCATATGATTAAACATTTCCTGTGATTTTAATCTTAGTTATTGTGTTCTAAAGTTTTTGGGTGAGATGCATGCAAGATCAGTCAGCTTGGTCTTAGGAAGAATTGATGGATTAACAGAGGTTTTTTTTATCTAATCGGCTTTCCAGTATGATTAGTAACGATAATATTTACCATCTCATATATCACGAGGTCTATTGAAAATGAAAATTGCTAATAAAACAAATGTCTTTTATTCTTCTCTCTGGAACTTCTCATGAGCAGGAACCATCACTGATTCATCTCGTGATAGTTTCAATCCATCCAGCAAGAAAGACGACATAAAAATAAAATCATGGAATGGGAGCAGCCAGAATATTGTTCGAGGCTCCTCATAATTTCAATCCAGTGAACATCTTTGGTGCCACCTGCAATTACCAAACTTATTTGGCGGTTTTTTGTGAAATTTACCCTACTGACACTGGTCGGTTTGGATACAAAGGACGGTAGGGGAGGGGAGTGATTGACTTTAACTTAAGTGGAGGGGGTGGAAAAGAAAAGGGCTAAAATACTAGATTGGCCTAAATAGTGACACCTCTTTACCACTTTGACTTAAAAAGTGATACCGACGACACTTTGATCTAAAAAGTGACAAATCGGAGACAAATAAGCCTTTTTGGTCACCAGAAGCCATTTTTAAGTAAGAAAATTAAAAGATTTTTATATGTACCCTTCACATTTATCATATTTCCTGATTTAACCCATCAAGTTTTAAAATTTGTAAAAAGAACTCCTCTCTCCCTCCCTTCCCACCATCTTTTCCCTCATCCTTCCCATCATCTCTTCCATTCTTTTCTCTTCCCAATTGTCACCAT
>JBAKGM010000139.1:9544542-9562810 GCA_037177215.1 Asparagus racemosus
CACGCGCGCGCGGGCCCACACACACACACACACACACACACACACACATATATATATATATATATATAATTTTGGTATTAAAATTAATGGATATTAGAGTTTTTTTCAGATGTTATTTTCTCATTAGAAATTGGTTTTATACCTCTTTTGATATATAATATTCTCCGATCAACTTATGATTTTATATGATGTTTAATAATGCTAAAATATAGTATAATATTAACTAATAAATAAAGATAAAACTAAAATTTATATTATCTAAGATTTACCAGTTACTTTCTCAATTTATATCATATAATAAATATTTAATTATATAAGTATTCAAATAAAAGTAAACAATAACTATTATATTCAAGATATTTTGTATATTTTTATTGTTATATTAAAGATATTTTGCATATCTTTAAATTTTCGTTTCCCACTTTTTTTCGAAATTTACATTTATATGGTAATTAAATTATATGCCAAATTTATTTTTGGTAAATTATTATAGATACTATATATTGAATATATAAAATTATGATCAATATGAAACTTAACTTAATATAATAGAATCTATTTTTGTGTAAATTTACATTAAAAAATTTCAAATTCCAAAATATAAGGTAAATTATGATTTGTTTTCATTATTAGTATTTAATTTTTTTCATGATTAGTATGCAATTCTCAATTTAGATACTCTAAGTTTTAATAAGATACAAATTTTGGTTTTGTATATCTCAGTTAATTTATGTTCTTGTATTTTTAATTTTTATGATTAGGATCCAATTTTCTTATAATTATGTTAAGTACACAAATTTTACATCTAAATGAAAATTGTTATATTGAATGCTTACAACCTTACAATTAAATTTGGAATCCTAAGTTTCAGTTATAATATTAAATTTTTAATTTTATCCTTAAATTAGATCAGATGGTTTTTATTATTATAAATAGAACATTATAGTTTCTAGTTGCCATATAATTATGATATTAATCTTTCCGGGTAAAAACAATAATTTAACTGAAAATAGACATTTTGAAAATCTTTCTGTTAAATTAATTATTTTGGATAAGGATATGATTATTGTTTGCTTTTTAATAAATAATATTTTAATTCTTTCATTTCTATATCTCAATTTTCTAATTGTTTTAATAAACAAATTTCGAAAACATAAAAAAATGCAATCTTGTAATCATATTATTCAAAAATTTTATTTTTAGTTATTATTGAAAATTATCATTTTTAAAAATATAAATTACATCTTTTCAAGACTGTTATTTTTGAATAATTATTACAAATAATAAAATATTAAAAAAGTAATACCTATTATCTTCAATGATGTAATATTTAAAGAAATTAAAAATATATTTTTAAAAATATATTTAAATTCATTAATATTTTAAAATATCTAAAATGTTAGAAATTAGTATTCAAAATTAATATTCAAAATTATATTTTAAAATTAATATTCACAATTAATATTAGAAATTAGTATTAAAAGTTAATATAAATAACAAATATTCAAAATTAATATTCACAATATCTATTTTAAAGGGTTAAATAAATCTCACTGGCGGCCACCCATATGAAAATTAAAAAAATAAAAAGAAACTAAAATTAACCGAAATTACTAAAATTAAAATAGTTTAGAAAACTAAAATTAATTTATTACCTGTGAATAAGATGAACAGTAAGATGAAGAATTATTACCTGTGAATATGTATTAGTTGGTGATGCTCTTTGGAAGATTATAAAAGTAAACGCAGCTGTTATATGAAAACTTTAGAAATTAAAAGTCTAATCAGTTAATATTCAAAATTATTTTTCAAAATTAATATTAGAAGTTAGTATTCAAAATTAACATAAACAACAAATATTCAAAATTAATTTTCACAGCATCTATTCGAAAGAGTTAACTAAATCTCATCGGCGGCCACCCATACGAAAATTAAAAAATTTAAAAAACAAAAATTAAACTGAAATTACTAAAATTAAAATAGTTTAGAAAATTAAAATTAATTTATTACCTGTGAATAAGATGAAGAATTATTATATGTGAATATGTATTAGTCGGGGATGCCCTTTGGAAGATTATAAAGTTAAAGGCAGCGGTTATCTGAAAATTTTAGAAATTAAATTTCTAAACAGTTAATATCCAAAATTATTATTCAAAATTATTTTTCAAAATTAATTTTCAAAATTAATATTGATAATTACTTTTCAAATTTAATATAAACAATAAATATTCAAAATTAATATTTATAACATCTATTCTAAAGAGTTAACTAAATCTCAACAGTGACCACCCATACGAAAATTAAAAAATTACAAAATTAAAAAATAGGAATTATATAGAAATTAATAAAATTAAAACAGTTTATAAAACCAAAATTAATTTATTATATGTGAATAAGATGAAGAATTATTACCTGTGAATATGTATTATTTAGGGATGCCATTTGGAAGATTATAGAGTTAAAGGCAGTGGGTATCTGAAAAATTTAGAAATTAATATTCATAATAGTAAATATTCAAAATTATTTTTCAAAATTAATATTAGAAATTAGTGTTCAAAATTAATATAAACAACGAATATTCGAAATTAATATTCACAACATCTATTCCAAAGAGTTAAGTAAATATCACCGGTGACTACACATACGAAAATTTAGAAAATTTAAAAAACCAAAATTAATAGACCAAAAAAGATGAAGAATCATTACCTTTGAATATGTAGTAGTCAGCAATGACCTTTGGAAGACTATCGAAGAAAAGGCATTGATGATCTCAAAAAAATAAAAAATCGTAGATATATATGATGAAAAATTCAGATGAAATATTATTTGGTTTTTTTTGGAAATACACTGAAATTACGGCAGAAATCTGATATGGTATGGATTTGAAATTTTGATTATTTTCCGGATATATGTCATTAAAATCTGGCTGAAATCTTATTTGCTATGGAATTTAAATATTTTTGGGTTTTTTTTAGAAATTTCGTTAAATCCGACGGAAATATTTTCGGTTTTATCATTATTATTTGGCATAGATTAGTGGAGATATTTTGGGTAAGATGGAATTGATAAGGTTGATAGGAGAGAGAATTTTTACTATATATATTTATTTAAATTAAAGGTTGAGATATTATTGCAATTAAAATGGACGGATTATATGATATGACATGTGTCGAAAAAAATTGAGAAGGAGGAGGATGAGGTGGCGTCATCTGGTGAGTTTTTTAGTTTTTTAGTTTTGTTTTAATGTGTACCCTAGTAAAAGATACTCTAGTAAAAAATTGCCAAACCCTAGATTCTTATTTCACAAATAACGAAATTTACGTGGTAGTATATGGACCCAAATCTAATTCGGATTAGATCCAACTAACACAAGTTAATATATAGAGATGGGAATTGTTATCACTTCGAAATTGAAAAGGAAATTTAAGCCATTCTTCACGAGAGAACAACAGTGAAGAGTGTGGATCGGGTTCGGGTGTCAAGTGTTGTTCGTGTTCTGAACCCGACATTGGACCCAATTGGGTCGAGTTTGGGCCGGGCTCCGTTGTGCTGGTAATTATCTTGTTGCGAAATAAAAAATGTCAAATGAATAAAATAGATGCATCCAATTAACAAGAAAATAGAGTAGCAAAAACAAAGTAATAATAAATAACGAAGAATTCAAACGCTCCCCATTTTGTTCCTGTAAATGAAAGATTCAACTCCGGTTCTTTTTAAGGAAATTTGATGGTTAATGTTTTCCTATATTTTAGTTATATGTAGTATTGTCGTTGTGAAATTGAAATATTTCTCTTTTCTTTGGTATTTTCAGATGATAGCTTATCGTGAATTCGAACAAGAAAAATGTAGTCCTTTTAGATATTTGAATGAGCAGGGGAAAAGAATAACCATTGATAACTGCCTTCCTACGAGGCTCAAATATCATCTGATTCTTTGGTGTCGTCATGATCATGGGGGGCTCTGCCCCATTGGGCCTTTAGCTAAAGCAACATGTCAAAGCCCAAAGCCAGCCACAGGCTTTGAATCCTGGCTGCACTCTAATATGGTTCTGTCGACTGGTTGGCAGGCACTTGTTTGTGATAGACTGATAGGGAAGAAGCCAATGAAATAAATATCTAGCGGGTTATGTACACTCCAAATAATTTTTTTCTTCCATCACATTATTAGTATGAGTTTTTTTAGTCACATTATTAGAATGAGCTGACCCAAAAAAACAATAAGTGAGCATGGGCTTTAAATTTCAAGACCCAACAAGAAAACTTGGATTATGGACAACTAGCCCGTATCCGGCCAACTAGTCATTTGGAACAATGCCCACGATGCGGGATCCTGTCACCACTCCAACATAATAAAAACAAGAGGGTCATCAACGTAAATCTACAAACATTCCAATAACGGCAACCTCGCTGATACCCAAAGTGCGCCGGCGCGGTAAGCGGTGAGATTAAAAAACAAAGTCCACCAGCAGCAGCGACCCGAATTTGCGTGTGGGTCGACGGCGGTAACACCGAGGGGGCGGTGATTCGATCCTTAAACCGCACGACAGAATCAAAGCCCATGCCTTGTTTATGGCGGTGCGAGACGCGAGAGGGCTTGACCCGACTTCCCACGTGACAGTTACGTCATCTGCACGTGTGAGAATCTCGAGGCGGAGAGAAGAGGATAGAGCTCTACGCTGTTGCGGTTGCCCATGCTCTGTTCTTCCCTCCGCCTAAGCTGAACGGTTTTATATATTTTCAATTAAGCCCCTGTTACTTTTTTGGTTTTGGCCTTCTGAAGAAAATTCTCTTCAATTGTAGATGATATTTTTAAAGTAGCACTTGGTGGAGATTATTAGCAAAGTTTATAATAATGATAGGAGCTAGAAAATTAGCAATTGAGCAATTGTAGAACATAAAATTATTGCACTAGTATATTCTCATCGTAATTTTGGAGTATCGGTGAAATAGAACAAATTACACAATATGTGGACAACTTAGATTTAAATTTTATCAAAAAATAATTTAAGTGATTTTAAAAAAGAGTATCATTGTCTATAAAAAAAATTAAGTTTTGATTATACCGTTTAAGATATTCTCACCCTAATACTAATTCTGAACTTTCTAAAAGAGAAAGGGTACATAAAATTGTTATGGTGAAACACGTGTATTCAATTTATTAGGCATTTTCATTAATTTGAGAAATATATAGATTAAATATTAACTTTGTTATATTGTCCTTTTTTTCATCTATCTGTTTTCAGGGATATATACTATATTGTTCAAATTAAATACACTTTCAACTATTTAAAATTAGTTATGTGTTTCTTTCGTGTTCGTGGCTAATCTCTATCTTAATGCTAAGTTCGTCTCTTAGCATGTTCAATTAATGGGTTCATTGTTATTTTACGTTAATATGGCCATAAGATCTAATTCCTAGAACAGTACGAGTATGGCTCAAGAAATCCATGTCTGCCATCTATTCGCGCTTTCACGCATATCTTGGTCAAATACATTGTAAAGATAAGCAATTCTTTTGATTGCTTTAAAAACAAGGGTCAATGAACACGTAAGAAACTCATTGCTAAGTAATTCATTAATTAATAATCTCAAAAGCAGAGAGCACTAATGCAAACTTTGTTTGGACTTTGATTGGATATGTAAGATATAATTCCTTCCATCATAAGCTACCTTGCTCCTTTTCTACTGTAGATGGAAAAGTATGGATCTTTTGGGATTTAGTAACTCCCCGTGCTTTTGAATGCATGGGAAAGATTGTCACGTAGTTTGAATGATTTGCTCCATCATGTGGTTTTATGAAGTTTTAATATTTTAATGTTTGTGTATATAATCAAACTTTGAATTAGCAAATAGCACTTTAACTCTGAGAAAGGTTTTGAGAAAATGTGAAGCTAAAAGGTTCTTTTAGTATATTTCTATATTAAATTATACCATGCTTGTATGCTCGTAACAAGAAATACTTTAAATGGCAAGAAAAAGAAAAGGCGTAGAAAAAAAAAATCCAGTTTAATGAGTATAGAACTGTCGATACGTGACAAATAAAATAAAGAGGTAAAATAGAAAATTTGCCCCCCTCTTTAGTGTCTCAGAATCACTCGCATCCAATCTAGCTGTATTGATAGGATGTGTAATGTAGTTTAATTGTAAGGTTTATGGCTAGAGGTGCTAAATTGTATTTATATTCGAGGAAATATCCATAAACATATCCGTTAGGATACATATATGGTTACTCAAATCTATAATTGATAAGATAAGATTACTGGTATGATTTTGTACCGTATTAGAAATATCCGAATACATATTAGTCATATTGTTACAGTGGTTTTAGCCTTTAGATTATGGATATGAGGTTAAATTTGACAATCAAGATATCAAATCTTAGCTTTCTACATATAAAACATATTAATGAACTCTTTTGTATCGCATGAGCTATATTTTTTTTCAATAGCATCTAATTTTCTCCTATATGTTTTATATCTGCATGTAGACCTGTATTCGTATCCGGATTTAGCGGATATGGATGTAAATTTTTCTAACTGGGGTATATTTGTATCCGTATTCGTATCCGAAATGAGTAAGTGGATATGGATATGATAAGCATCATATCCGAGCCACATCCGAACCAAATGCTCCCCTATTTATGGTCCAAGCAACTCAATTTTATATTTTTCAAAATTGATGGAATCCTCTACCTCAAGTTTCGCTCATTGTGTTGGTTGTAATCTTGTAGATTTCAAATTCGTGATTTCTTTTACAAAAAACACTAGCTTTATTCAAAATTTTAGAGCTACACTTGTATCCGAACGTGTTGAAGGGATATTTTAGAATTCCAACTATTCTATGATTTATATCGATCTCCATATGTTTAACCAACACTTTGTATGGTAGCATGTCTTAATCAAATGCTCTCAAATTATTGTAGTCTATTTATAGTTTTTGCTTTACCAGCTATACTGCTTTAGAGATGAATCTCCTTGAAAAGCTTGAAAAGGAAATAAATTTGGAAAAGAGGGGAACGTACGGCAAAAGAAGTCAGAGCTTGAGGACCGAACGGAGCACTGAGGCACCTGTTAATAATTTTTTCCCTCAAAGTGAGATCTCGTGACAAATGACACAAAAACAACTCCAACTTAAAGACAGACCAGCAAATTAGATTAATAGTAGGATACTAGTCACAAGTACACATTAATTGTGAAAGTGTCGTCTCTTTTCTGAACAAATCCTTGCCAACTATAGTGGCTTCTAAAGAGCAATTTAGTCTTAAAAAAGGATAGGTGATTCAAAAAATTCTAAATAATTAATAGTGGTGTATGTGTATAATATGGAGCGCTGATAAGCCAAAAAGTGGCTTCCAACTTGGCCGAAAGTAGATCCAACAAGAAGCAAACCTCAATTTTCCAATTTCATATGAGATTAGCCCTTGCTCCTTTGTATTTTAATGGACCCCTTCTTTTTTTCTTTCTTTATGACTATTATGTTTGTTGCTTCTTGAAATTGATGGCACAATGTTATATTCATCAAGGAAAACAAAACAAGCCTAATTGAAAGTTTTATTGAAGTGGTTGGCACTCCAAATGTGATCTAATAATGTTTCTTTTCCCTCACTATATTTCTTTAAATAGAGAACTAATCATGCAAATAAACATAAGGGTACGGTGTACCCACTTGTATGTATGGGTGGCAAACGGGTCCACCCGACCCAACCCATATAAAGTTTGATCCAACTCATATAATATCGACCCGACCCAACTCAACCTATCAAATAATCGGGTCAACCCGTTTATTAAACGGATTACCCACCGATACAAGTGACCCATTTAATTATTTTACAATTTTCATGTACTTAACATAGAGTCCATGATAAAAAAAATTTATGATCCTATTTATTATTCATTGGTTTTCTTACTATTTAGAAGTTTAGATATTTTTAGGGTGTTTTTTATAAAATTTGAATTTTGAGGGCGTTTTTTATAAATTTTAAAAGTTTTACGGTGTTTTTTGCAATTATCATTTTCTCAGTGGAATTTTTCTAATTTATAAACTTTATCCTGTTTATAAGTTTTGACTTTTTAGTTATTTTTTAAATTTTGAATTTTTAGAGTACTTTTTGGAACTTTTGAAGCTTTTAGGGTATCTTTTACAAATACCGAAATTTTCACATTGCTTTTTATAAGCTATAAATTTTATACAGTTTGTAAGTTTTCATATTTCCGGCGTTTATTTCTACAAAATTTGACTTTCTAAGGTGTATTTTACAATTTTAAAATCTTTAGGATGTTTGGTGCAAATTTCAAAATTTTCACATTGCTATTTGTTAGTTATAGGTTTTGTACTATTTATAAGTTTTGATATTTATGTGGTGTGTTTATGTAAAATTTGACTTATTTTGGGCTTGTTGCAGATTTTGAAACTATTAGGGTGTTTCTTGCAAATTTTAAAATTTTCAGGATGCTGATAAGCTATGATTGTCTATGATTGTGTAGTTATTTATAGATCTTGAATTTTCAAGGGTGCGTTTTTGTAAAATTTGACTTATTAAGGATATTTTTTGCTACTTTTGAAACTATTAGGGTGTTTTGTGCAAATTTTAAAATTTTCATGGTGTTGTATATAAGTTTTAGATTTTGTATTGTTTGTAGTTTTGATATTTCTGGGCTGTGTTTTCATAAATTTAACTTTGTGAGGGTATATTTTGCAATTTTGAAACTTTTAGGTTGTTTTTTACAAATTTTAAAACTTTCATTTTCTTGTTTATAATTTATACATTTTTGTACTGTTTTGTAAGTTTTGATATTTTCATGATTTTTTGGTAAATTTAAACTTTTGAGGATGTTTTTTAATTTTCGAACCTCTTAAGGGTGTTTTTTGCAAATTGTAAGTGTTGTATGTAATTTATAAATTTTATAGTTTTCATAAATATTGATACTTTATGGGTGTGTTTTTATAAATTTTGAGTGTTAATTGTTGAATGATAAATTGGTTAAAATTAAACAGGTCAGTGGGTTGACCCATTTACAACCCGATTAATAAATGTGTTCTTTGGGTCAACCCGTTTATGACCCGATCGATCTATACCCATTTATAACGGGTCATGTCGGGGTAAGTTGTATCCTTCCTTTGTGCTATAATCACTAATAACTTAGTTAGGTACAGGTATAATTCTGTCATTATTATCATTGCTTTTGCGTGCCAACAAAAATATGAAATGTATAATTTGGTCAGTTTGAGCTCATAAATGTGGCCCAATTCTTTCTCGAAGCTTTCCAACCTTGAATTTGAACGTTGGCGTCCCATGCAAGCGTACGTGCCAGAAGAAATTTCTAGGCCCACCCTCGATCACGAAGATCAATGATAGCCTGTCATCCATAATTATAGTACTTCTTCTATCATTCCTCTATTAAAGTTTATTTTCTCCTTATAATTGATAATAGTTCATTTTCTCCTTATATTGATAAAAATCACCAATCGGAGTAATGGCGAAAAATATTGTGGCATATCATGTTAGTCCCATAGGATAGTAAATTTTCTATTATGTGTCACTAGTCTTATTAGTTCTAATCAAGATCTAAGAAGAAGTTATTATTTTGATGTTTTGTGCAATAATTTCAGTCAAAGTTAGCTTAAGCATTGTTGGCTAATTAGCGCTTAACAACCCCATTTCAAACTCTTAATTACACATGCATGGCAGCTTTTTGCTCAATCATCGTAGAAAAATTCAATAGAAGTTGACACATGATTTAATTAGCACTAACCGCAAACATTGGGCTTGATGCCACTGTATAAATTAGAATCTAATGGAACCTTCTTCTAGGGAAAAAGAATATATTCCACGTTTTTATGGGAAATCTCTCGTCTATGTCCTATGTCATTAAATTCATGTCAGGCTTAAGCAGTTATAGTGAATTGCCGTGTACAATAATTCATTTCAAAATCTCTCTCTCATCACTCTTTGGGTCCACTCTCAAGGACCCGTGCCCTTAGCCGGTTTCCTCGCCTCGATCATCAATTACTGAGGAACCTTTTAGAGCATTTAATGCGTTGATTTTTTTTTAAAAAAATTCAGGAATCTTTGTTCTCATTTTTAAAGACAAGAAATTGTCATTAGCAACAAATAGACACGGCATGTTAGAAAATTCCAAACTTAGTTAGATTAAGATTATTGAAGAATGTTAAATGAATGAGCTGATATCCGCACTAATTAACCATTTTTCTCTACAACGTGGAAGGTAATAGATGGTTTCGAAGTGGGATTTCTCATGTGATGTGTTTTTGCCTTTTTGAATAAAGTTAGTTCGTTTCTTAAAACAAGGGAACGATGTTATTGATGAACCAAATACTTTTTGCATAATTAGTCTTTTCAAGGCTTTGGACATTACCTTATGATGATGTAACTAGAATGAGCTTGACCTATTGAGGACGAAATTTATCAAAATACGGTATAAGTACCTTGTATTCTTGTATGTGAATAGGACATGAAATACCTTACGATGGGAATAAATAAACCTAAATATTTGGGACATGTTATTGGCTTTCCAAGAGAGTACATGACCTTCCCCAAAGTAGAAGAACATTTTAGCTGGATATCATTACATAAATTTGAAGTATTAAGACTATCCAATTCATAAACTCTTCACTGTCTAGCCTACAGCAAAGAGAATCCTAAATGGATGTAGATGATTTTCCAATTGATTGTTGAGCTATATTCTAATTCACCAAATATAATCATGAGAAATTTCCAAAACAAACATGACTAAATATGTCATCATGCCTAGCCTTAGGCAACGCGAACTAGAAGGCAACAAGTAGGAGGCTGCTCGAGTAAAAGGTTAATAATTTAGAGGAAATGTATGTTTGAATATGAGTAGTTGGAGTCTTTATATTGTTTCAGTTACATTCAAATATTAATGTTCGTGTTTAATTATATATTGTTGTAACTCTGAAAATTGTTAGAAAAACAAAATAGATTAAGAATAGAAAATGGTAGCATTCAAATTGAGGAGTTTTTCAATAGCTAACATCCAAATGGAAATGGATTTTAAACGAGCTTTATCTATTAATTTATTAACTAAAGCTCTCGTTGAAAGATATTAGTAAATCTCCATTTCAAATCTTCACCATGTGACCAGTTAGCTTAGTTTAATAGGGCATCCAAAGCTAATGCATTCAACTTGAGAGCCCATGTTCTCTTCCCTGCTCGAATCAGAGCATCTTACCTTTTCTGTGCTCAGCAGAGAACCCTACTTAAAACTTCCTTTTTATCTCATTAGTTTTCCACACTAGTCAACTGCTCCCTCAGCATGGGTTGTTATGATGCTACATTTGTCTTGACTCAATATAATATTGCAGTAATTTGACTTATCACATGATCTCAATATCCCAAGCATAAAGCAAAGATTTGACAAAGGGGAGGGAAGAAAAAGGATTTATTTTTACTCTCTTGTGAACTGTAGGAATATATCATTTGGTTTTTGAAATTCTCCTAATTCAAGTCCTCTATTTCATGCGCTAACTAATTTAAACTCTAATACTTTGTTCCCATGAATTAGATTGTCTTCAAAGTATGTGACTAAGCAAAAGTGATAATACCATGGGCTAAAATAACAAAAGAAGAGTCAAAAATTCTCAAACAACTGTACAAACAGACTTGTCAACAATCAAAAGCAACAATAGCACATTGATCTCTCACAATCATCTACAAAAGCCCCCACTTTTGTTCAGCTTTTACTCTTCCATGCAAAAGGCAAGAACAATAGTAGTTATAGTGGAACCCTCTTGTAATACCAACACTATGTACAAACTTAGTATCTATACTATGAAATAATTCATAATCAAGAACAAAGTTTTGGTAGTGATCTAGATGACTTCCTATTGCTTTGTAGCTTGGCCTTCGACATCTTCGCCATCTGAACTTGCATCTTTCTACAAACCTTCTCAAGCTCCATCACCTTCCATTGCATTCCTTCAAGATTTGCTCGAAGCTTCTCGTTCTCTGTTGAGAGATCGAGCTTCTTTGCATAGAGAATTATCTGTTCGTTGCTATCACTTCCTTTGCCAAGTAGCTTAAGGTTGTTGGTATCCTTCAGAAGGTTTTTGAGCTTTGAATGTTGAGAGACGAGAGCTTGAATTGCTGTTCTGGATGGAAATTTTGAGTTTTGGGCGAGATGCTTGCAGGTTTCTGATGAGAGTTTTTCGTAGTTTATAGAACAACATATCTTCGTCTTCTCTTCTTCAGAGAGTTTAGTATGTACCTAAGAAAAAGATAACAAGCACAATGAGCATAAAAACATACAATTTTCAATAAGTAAAGATATGTGACGGTTTTACATACCTCAAGATACATGTCAATAGCTCGATATAGTGCATCGTTGGAATCTCTTGCTTCATCAGGCAAAATGGAGGCTAGCGCGATAAATTTCAAGGGTTTCAAGCCAGAATCTGGAGCAACTTCAGTCAAATACAAATCAGTCAAGCTCCCTACTTTCTTCAATCGATCTATTGATTTTCGCCCCCCATTATTGAGGAAAAATTGCAAGAATCGAAGGACTAGATTCACATCATACAAACTCTCAATCCCAGTCCGTGCTGGAACAAGCAAATTATCCAGTGCGACTTGATCAATGTGCATGCCGATCATACTCTCCAATCTATTTCTACACAATTTGCTAAGATTTTGTGAGGAAGAAACTCGAAGGATCCCAAACAAGCTCTTGCAAGGCACAGAACTTCTGTCAAGAGAATAGAGCAAATCGACAACAATCTCTGTGGTCTTCCTCTTCTCTTCAGGTGTAGAATTGGCAATACTGACCTTGAGATAGTAAAATAGAAACCTACTTATTGAAACATGGTCGAATTTTCGCTGAATCATAAGCTCGACAACTTTCTCTACCATCTGAAGATTTAAACTAGCGAGATCTTCGAACCACCAAGTTCGATTATGACCAATCTTTCCACTGAAAGTGCTTCTTGTATCAAATGAGAATCGAAAACCTGAGCTTTCGGGTGAAGAACTAGTAGGACTAGCATCAACTGGAGTAGCAATTCTTCCTATTAGAGAATCCAAGAGCTTGTCTAAGACACCAGAGGAGCTAGCAATCGGAATAAAATCCTGGCATTGTTTCAGAGAATAAATAACCTCTGTCCACATCCAATATGAAATCCCTTCGAGGGATTTCTCTGTCTCTTTGATTAGGTTGTCCTTGGTCATATCCATAAAATGTGCAGCACAATGAAGGATGCAAGTGTTAGTTGGATTCAATTGAACTCTGCCATTGCTATAGCAAAACCTCGTTATGAGCTCGAAAGCCTCAGCTCCTCCTGGTAACTCATGGAGAACTACTTTCAGAGTCTTTGCTGTCTCCATTACTGAAGGCTTACTGAATAGTTCACTTAGTCTACCACAAAAGGAAGAAAGAATTTCCTGTAAAAAAGGATAATATTACAGTCAGATTTTTAAATGAATTAGCCCATATCTAATCCCTTTCAAAAGTTGAAAAGCTTTTGGCTGTCGCCAACCAAACAGGGGCATTCAATTCATGAGAAAGGGGAATACTAGCAGATTGATAAGGAAACAAGAAGGTGACTTGTAGTTATGGGCATTAAATAGAGGGAAAGGAATAGGGGAGGCAAGAGTGCGGACAATTCCTCCCTAATTGGTAAAGATGCTTTAAATTCATTGTAAGAGAGGTGAAAGGATGAGAATCGCAATAAATTCTCACATGAAGAGAGGCCATAAATGAGTGGAGAAAAGAGAAGAAAACTGGCAAAACCTTCAATAAGGCTGCAGAGGACTGAATCAAAAATTCTATAAGGAGGGAAGATGAGATGACTGCTCAACAAACTGAATGGAGTGAACAAAATCACAGATTCCCCATTAACTAAAAAAATCAAAATAAAATTTTTCCAAATGGGTATATACCCAATTCTTGTATAGGACAAAATGAGAAGAAAATATGCTTAATCTCTATAGTGACAGTTTCAATTCTCTCCAAGAACAGAACACATCACATATATCTAATAAAGAATAAAAAATGAACCCATTAGAATACAGTACAAAAAAAAAATAATTAAAGAAGAAAGATGACATCCCAATTATCCTTGAGAAAGGGGCAAAAAACTACCTTTAAGCAAAGAATCAAAGAAAATTACAAGATGAAAAAAAAAAAAACCTTACTATTACAAACAGAGAAATTGTTCTTTTCCCTGAAAGTGAAATATGTAGCTTTTTCTACCAAAAAAAACATATGCCTAAAGATCTTCCAGAGGCAAAATTATGAAAACCCAATTCAGAAATTTCCCCAAAATATAATCGGAAATTCTTAGGAAAAGAAAATATAATTACCTTATCCACAAAGAAGGTCTCTTCCCCATTGACATCAACTTCAAGATCACAAGCCATCTTCATTGCTCACAAAGAACAAATCACAAACTCCAAGAAGAAACAAAGGCTTTGACAACTTTATACTCGTGAGGACCAAAAATTATCAGACCAAAGGTGAGGCAAAGAAAAGGGTATAATGATGGAGATAAGAAAGGTGATGAAAGAAGAACAAATCAACAAAGGATACCCACAAAGCCATATTCTCACAAGGGTAACCAGACAAAGAGAAGCATGAGAGATCTCTGAAGCCTTAGTCAAATGAAGAGGGAGTGGATGCAACTATCGGAGGAAGAAACCAAAATAGTTGTTGATATGAGCTCTGACATAGATTCTAAGTATACAATGGCATCAAGTGCTCTTCTCTCTATATTAAGAGTCTACACCAAACTTTGATCATGATGATGAAGTTGATGATGAGGGAGTATGAGGGTTACTTTTCTCTCACTCTCTCTAGTGCTTTCCTTACTCTGCCAAAAGGTTAAGAGTTATAGAGGACTTGAGAATTTAGAATTCTTCTCAAATGATACATTAAATAAATAAACAGGAACCAACCCAACAAACATCTTTCTTACTTAAAGTGCCCAGCTTTGCCATGTGAATTTGTGAAGCTCTTGTGCCCAAATTGCCCCGTTCCCCCCTTTGCCCCCACGATTGAATAAAGTGTGGGGATTTTGCTAGAATCACAAGCCCTTGATGCCCAAATTGCCCTTTTGTGCTCCTAATTGATTTTCTTTTTGCATGTGATTCTAATGTGCAGTGGTTCCCTCTTTAATTTAGAGGTTTTGAATGTGAGTTGAGATTGGTCCAAAGACAAAGATTTTATTTTGATCGAGTACTGTTTGAGTAGGTAGATGTTCAGAATAATTTTGATTAATTAAACACATAACTCACCTAATATGCATGGTATGGATTAGTTAATTACTTGACCTGATGAACTTAACATGAGGATGTCAAATCTAAGACAATAAACCCAAATGACCATAGTTAAGATGAGTTTGTACTTGGCTATTTGTCAAGACCTGACATCAATTTTACTTTATTATTTGAAAACTTTGAAAACTATGTGGGTTATGTTCTGGTGTCTTGTCCCCTGTTGATTACAGGATGGTCTTTTGTGGTTGATTATGTAAGGAGATGTTTGGCAACTCATCAAAGTGGGATCAGATTTAATCCTGATTGCATTTTGAATAAATTGTGTTTGGGTAAAACTCGGTGAGCATTGGCCTAGTATTTTTAAGACCAAATTGACAATTAAAACTGACGTTGTTTTCGTTCATCTACCTCTTGGACCAAAACAAAACCAATTTAGTTTAAAATTGTGTCAGAATCAGACCTAACCAAGTTTTTAGGTGTTTGACAAACACTATACTCTTTTGATTGTACCTTTGGAGTAAATATATTTTTAATATGTATCCTTAACTTAAGGCTACATGGCACTTAAATACCCTATTGTTTCACTACATTTACAGTTAAATATCCTAAGTTGTGAAAAATTAGTACATTAGTACCTTTTTATAGTTGTCATAGAAATATTCCTAGGAATATGTCTTGACAACTAACCAAAGGTATTAAAGTACTACTTTCTATTAACTTGAGGTATTAAAGTGTCACTTTCTTACAACTTAGGGTATTAATGTGCTATTTTTTACAATTTAGAATATTTTAGTATAAAGGTGGTGAAACAATAGGAAATTTAAGTGCTAAATTTTTTACAAATTAGAGTATCAAAGTGGTACTTTTTTACAACATAGAATATCAAAATGTTACTTTTTATAACTTATATTTAAGTGTAAATGTGATGAAATAATAGGAAATTTAAGTGCCATTTAGCTCTAATTTTATAAAGCTACTAATAAAATGTGTTATTTTGATTTGACTACCCTGTAGCGTCTTGCACAAGTCATTTACCATGCAAATGCAAATCGATGAAACTACTAGCTAACAAGGGATGAACTCGGTGCGACTTGTCACCGGTGCAGCACTCCTGGTACCAGAATTTGGCATGAGACTTGTTTAGAAATGGAAAATTATGAAAATGCCAAGTTAAAAACTAGGCCGTGTTTACTTTTTAGGATGTTTCGTTAAATACTTATTAATGAAACAACCGGGTTTGTTGTTTGCACCCACCGACTTTTCTATTTAAAAAAACGCTGTGATCCTTTACCCAAGAAGGACAAAAATAAAATAATGACACCTCACATTTTTCATTATTTGTATTCCCTATGGTCCATGCATGTCCAATAAAAATACGAGCCCATAAGATATATATGTTCTATGCTCTGGTCTGGTCTGGTCGGCCTCTGTTGAGAAGCCAAGGCTCGAGTAGCTGTGATAAGTTCAAGGGTATTCTCGAAATAAAACTACACAAATATGGACATTTTTGTAGCTGTAGACGCCATGTATAGCCGACAGTGAAGACGGCGCTAAACACATGAGAAGCCTATAATGATTACGCAATGATCCCCCGACTAAATTACCATCAATTCACGGAACTGCATGTTAACGGCACGTCACCAATTTACGGTTATAGACACATCAAATTAACAAACTACTGTTGAAGCCAAAACTATTAATTTTCCATTACATTTACTCTCCTAATTGGTCATATTACTTGATAGAATCTTCTTTAACATCAGTGCGCGCATCAAAAAGGAAAAAGAAAATATTCAATAAATTGATTTATTTGCCAAAAAAAGAAGGAAAAAAAAAAACTGCCCCTGCGCTTATATAATGAAAACATTGTTAAAAGAGAGTATTCTGTATTATTTATTCATTTATATCTACTATTATACCTGGTTTTGATATTCAAAAGGTTGTAGCTCATTTTGCTGAAAAAAAAAAAAAACGTTGTAACTCATTTATGCCTACCATTATAGCTGTTTTTGATAAAGGGAAAGGCTGCAAAATTATTTGAATTTGTCTAGTGGAAGGTTTGTAGAATTGATTGCCAACCATTGCAACATTAATGCCTCTTTATGAACACCAATAGCCAAAAAGAACAAATTAATGATACATTTATAAACATAATATTGCAGCAATATTAAAGAGGGCTACCTTACTATTTATTATCTATATTACTATTTATCATCTAGCTACTACCTACTTAATACAAACCAATATTGTATATCCATCTCTATACAAAAATTACAGCCACCTAGTCATCGTAATAGTTATAATATGGAGCTTTCCTACTTCTCTTGGGATATACAAATACAAAAAGAACTTTTCATTGTAATTGCTACACAGATTTCTAGGCATAATATGGCTATTTCTGATTTTTCATACAAATATTTTTGTTACTACAGAAAGGGCAATATGGCTATTTCTGATTTTTCACAGAAATATATTTATTACTACACAAATACTAATTTTATAAAATGGTTCACACAGAGATTTCGCAAGAAATAACCTTTCGGCAATCTTCTTCAAAAAGAAATACTTTTTAAAACTTTAGAAGTGGCAAATTCAAAGATGATGGTGTATCATAAAATTAGGGGGAAAAGCTTAGTGGACTTTCAAGACGAAAGGCAACAGGAAAAAATAAAATAAAATAAAAAAGAGAACCCATTAATCCAATTCCCCTATAAACAAAAACTAACAACCCACAAAAATTTTTCAGAGCCGTATACGAAATCTGCAAACGTGTTTCACATGGCTCGCAACTGACCTGAGGATTTTGGACCCACTTGGAGTGGCCGAATCCATTCTTGTGAGGAAAGGTTTAGAAAATTTAAGATTTGTTGCTAGTTGTTAATTTCCAATATTTTCTTTCAAAAATAAGTTCGATTAATTTGTCTTCATCAAAATTGAAAATTGGTCCAGAACTCTTTATTATAATTTCTTACATAGTTTTATCATAGTAAAACGCCAAATTATAACATAGATATATATA
>JBAKGM010000139.1:9572533-9585818 GCA_037177215.1 Asparagus racemosus
ATATATTGATGTGATTAGAGATATGTGTAATAGAGCAAGACTAGGGTGGGAATAATTAAGGGAGAAAAAACTCATTTTCTATTACCATTGTTTTACATCAAAGGTTGGCTCTAAGTCTTATCTTTTTGTATTAGTTATGGACTGGCGTACTTGGCATATTCAAGACGAAGTCTCGTCGTGTATGTTATTTGTTGATGATATAGTATTGGTTGATGAGGCTAGGATAGAGATTACTTTTAAAGTAGAAACGTGGAGAGAAGTATCCAATTCTACAAGATTTAGAATTAGTAGAACGAACATAGAATACATGAAATGCACTTTTATTAAAACTATAGAAAAGAATGAGGATGCGATACATATTGACGGCTAAGAAATAATTAAGAGTAATCATTTACGTGATTTGGTTCAATCATTTGTCACGATGTTGAGATTGATTGGTTCACCCACTGAAATCAGGATGGTTAAAGTGGAGGGGTGCTTTGAGTCTCACGTGATTGTAGATTATCGCTAAGAATTAAGGGAAATTTATATAGGCCAATTATGGGAGTCATAGTGCTTTATGGATTAGAACGTTAGCCAATTAAAAAACAAAATGTGCAAAAGATGAGTGATTAGCAGAAATGAGAATGTTATGGTGGACGATGGATAGACACTGAGGAAAAGGATAAGAAATAAGTGCATGTATAGTAAGTTTTAGATTGTCCCTGTAGAGGATAAAATTAGAGTGAATCATTTTTGAGATGGTTTAGTTATGGTGCAATTGGGACTAATAAATGCATCAATTTGGAGGAGCAATAAGATTCTAATTAACGGAGGAAGAAGGACTAGAGGGTAGAAACTACTAAGCTGGATATGCTTACATCTAACATAGTGGAGGAGATAGTTTTCAACTTAACCGAATGGAGAAGTAGGACTCATATAGCCGATCCCAAAATTGTGAGATAAAGACTTTGTTGTTGTTGTTGTTGTCGTCGTCATAGGAGAGAAACCTGAGAAGGACAAGTAGGTCACATGCATATGTTCTAGGAGGAGTTTTTTTGAGTAACTATATTGTGCGAGGAGCTCCCTTATCTTTAAAGGAGGGAGTGTGGATCCCTGTTGCCTCACCTTATACCTTTCTCTCACTTTGGGATGGGGAATTTATCGTATTTAGCTTTACATTTTGACAAATCACATACTTCATTTTGCCTTTGATATTTTTACATCAATGAGGCCCTTTTTTGAATTATCAAAGTCCACCCTCCTATCATCCAACCAACTGTTAGTGAAAAATTGAAAATTGAATAATGATACATACACGAGTGCATGTGTGATGACACCAGGGAGCTATGTCAACAAAGAGATACAAACACATCTTGTCCATAGAATCTGCAGATTCATTCAAGTAATATGGGTATTTGGTGCTAGATCCGATGTGCTAAAATAGATGTATTAAGTACAACTTATTCAATTAACTGTGGGGTTGATTTCCTTGAAGTTTATATCATTGATTCGGTTCAACCAACTGCAAGTTACAAAAGGAATATATTTGCAAAACAACCAGAAAATATGAGATTATTTATAGTAATATGCTAAGAATTGCAATATTTAATCTCACAAACATATAAGGGTTTATAAGCTACTACCCATAGTTGACGTATGGTACTGTATGAAGTATGAAAGGTTCATCTGAAAAGTACAAAGTTGGGATCGTGCGGGGAGGATTATGAATTTATTTCCCCCTAATTACATTTGTTATACACCAAACTTTTACCTGGTATTAATTTATAACCCTAAGGAACAACCCGCTTACACCTGATATTTGGTGTTAAACAACCCATAATAAAACCTGATGCTGCTCATAATCACCTTTTTCATCCATCTTTATGCATATAATTTCTCCTATTTACACTCACATACTAATAGATCATATGAGATCCTATTCTACCCGTCTGATGCTATGGTAAGGAAATTTTAGCATAACCTTGTTCTAGTTTCCATGCAGGGTTAAAAATACATTTATCAAAAGTTCTGTTCAATTTTAATTAATTGTAATATGTATTACCATAATGGGCATATATAATCTTATCATTTATATTCTTCCAGCTTTATCTGTGAGGAAAGGCCCCGGGTTGAGTACAACACATCTAAGGTGCAGAAGTTCGGCATGAAGTTTAAAGGCATTGAAGAGATGTTTGATGATTTTATCCATTCTCTCAAAGAACAAGGTTACTTGACCGTGGAAAATTGTAAAAGCCATCTTTGTTTTATTAAAAGTTCTAAATGAAGTTATGAACTTAAGATTTCTAGAGTTAAGCCGTGTGCATTCACCGTGTAAGCTTTGAGTCTCTCTTTCTTTATGGAGTAAAAACAATGTAATCAATTATGAAGTTTAAAGGGATTGATGAAGTGATTGATGATTTTATCAAATCCCTCAAAAATAAATATCACCTTCTGTTATAAACACCGATTTTTTTATTTTTATTTTTTTTTTGTTTTTTTAACAAAATACTAAACGCCATCTTGTTCCTTCATAGGACCCAGTTCATCAGCAATTTAGGGAGGGGCCTTCATTTGTGTTTGTTTGGAGTTTGGTGTTCCTGGATTGTTTCATTCTGACCATACATAGTTTCATTCCCTTGATTATCTTCCAAAGCTTCACACTAATTGTGTTACTCATATGTATTAGTAAGTTTTTCCGTGCAATTCACCGAGATTTATCTCAAAACGAAAATAAGGCATCCCTCATGGAAAACGTAAGAGCAATGGCATCACCGTATAGGCATTAGAGTCAGAACTCAAGGTTCAATTTGCTAGGAATATCTTGAAGAGTTGTCTTGCAAGGAACAAATGGATACATGATGAGTAATAATCCCATATATAGAAAAACTTTTGTAGTATCTGTGTTCATGAGAGGCCTGAGGATAGAGCAACAATGTCGGCTGCTTTGTATATATCACAATTATTCCAACAACAATGTTGGCTGCATAAATTTTCGTTAAATGGCGTCTTTTCTCTTTTAATTCTATTTTTTATGACAATTCTATTTTGTTTAATACAGGGTAGCTGGGTTTCAATAGGATTTGACAATGAGGATATGAGACGGACTAGCGTTTGATCAACTTGTCTGTCTCATATTGACATAAATCACTCAGCTCAAAGAACTTATGGCAATTTCAATAATTTGAAAGACTAATTTTAAAATAGCTTAAAATTGTAGGACCTAATAGCAATTTTTATTATATAAGGAACTAATTTCAAAATATGAAAGATTTAAGGGATCGATATCCCAACAAAATAAAATAAAATAAAATAAAAAAATTTTAAAAAACTTGAAAAAGTATTCATAGTCAAAGCGGGTGGAGCCAGACCTAGACCATCTTTGCTTTTGGAGCAATGCTAGCCACATACGCGCCGTGGCAACGACCTGCTTTTGCATTGCGATAGCATTACTGAGAATAAAGAAAGTGAGAAAGAAAATATAAGAGAAATAGAAATATTCTACTTCTCTATGTTGTCAATATTTAGAATTTACTAAAGTACTTGGTGTGTTTGGCAACTTTAAAATAGAATTGGGCTCGTCTAGTTTTATCTTAACTAGATCAAAGTTGAACTATATAAAGGTTGGCCCACAAAAGAACTAGTTTATAAACTATATTTTGAACTAGAAAGAACTAGTTCAATTTGGGTCTAACTTTTGCCAACCAAAAAACAATGCATTGGACCAATGTTGTACCACCTAAGACTAGTTTTGTGAAGTTGCCAAGGTTGTGTTTGGCTATTTTGACCTGACCCCATTTTTTAAGCCCAAATAGTGACACCAAACTGGTTTTCATTTGGACCTGGGGGCTGGTCCAAATGAAAACCAGTTTAGCATCAAACTGGGTCAGGACTGGTCCTGGCCCAGTTTTGTGCAATTTGCCAAACTGACCCTAAATCTACCGTTTAAAATTCTTTAACATCATCAATTTCGGATCACATGTATGGTGAGATTTTACTAACAAAGGTGCCAAACTGACCTACCAGTTATTTGAAGAGGGAATTATTGATAATTGAGAGGGGAAAGTTACCTGCCCTTTTAGTTTTCCAAAGTCATTTTAATCAAACATCGGCTAATTGGTATCGTGAGAAGTATGGCAGAAAATTTATAAAAGGTGGATGGGCGATGGGACAACTCATACCTTTCTCGGCCTCTCGGCCAAGATCAAGCGTAGTGTATGTTCTTATCAGTTTGGTATCTCATACGTGGGCCATTGGCCCACTATGATATTAAATAATTTTTATTGGGGGCGGGCCTGTCCACAGTAGCTTGCTCCTGGGCGCTTCAAGCGTCGGCCGTGCCTACTGCACGGGCCTGGCGTACTCCTGCCGAAGCAAAAACAAAAATTTTTACTTGTCTAAAGCTAAATATCAGTAAATCCCCTTAACTTTAGTTTTTTATTTAGCTAGGCTAAATATCAGCAAAACCCCTTAACTTCAGATGATTATCAAAAAATAACTCATTAACTTTTAAATTAAAAAAACCCTTAAGTTTATGGGTTATTATAAAACTCATTTTACTTTAAAATTTTATCAGAAAACTCTTTTAAAAGCATAAATTGTTATTTTACGGTTATCTTAGGGATGAGCATATTTTGATTAATTTTTTGTCAAATCGAACTGAATCAAATCTAGTCATTATGGTTCGATTCGGTTTCTTCAATTTGGACTTAGCTAACTTAGGGGTGTTTTGACTATTTTTTTGTCAAATCGAACTGAATCAAATCAGTTCGTTACGGTTTTGTTCGGTTTTTTTGATTTGTACTTAGACCTGTCAAGTTAAAGATCGTTTAGCTAAAAAAAGACTAATACTCATTCAAACTTTTACTTGTCTCGTATTCTAAGTTGAAGAGTCAATTTGTCAAATTAACTATTTTGCAAATTTAAATCAAATCTTTATCAATTAAGATAGAGAGAAATATTACTATAAATTATCTATTCACCTAGAATAGCATGAGGTTTACTAAGTTTTACACAACTATATTGAGAGCGGTCAATTTAGTTATTTTAGTTTTAAATATTTTTAAAACTGAACTGAAATTTTTCTAAATTAACTGAACCACCAAAATTCGGTTGGTTTAATTGGTTTGCATTGCATAATGCTCACCCCGAAGTTAAACCTATTTAGGGGGGTTTTCTATGAAATATTAAAGTTAAAGGGGGTTTTTTGATAACCCCTAAACCTAAAGGAGGTTTCTGATATTTTGACAGTTATAGGAGGTTTCTAGTATTTTGAACCTTAAGAGGGGTTATTTGGTAATCGTCCAAAGTTAACGGGGTTTCTAATCTTGAAAGTTATGGGGGATTATCTGTTAATTGTCCAAAGTTAATTGGGGATTTCTGACGTTTGGCCTCTTGGTAATTTGCAATATGTTCATGAAATATTAAAAAGCTACTTTTTAACTCAGTAACTAAAGATAACTAATTGTTGCAAATTGGTCCCTATTACAGCGCAATGAATATTATTTGAAGCCCTCAGATTCCTTACTTTCCGGTGGGTCTTCGCTTCATAATAAGTATACAAGTCAAAATCCATCAAAATCCAAATTAACATATGAGGTTGTGTACCGAGTAAATCTGAAAATTGAAAGTGTGTAAGTGTTGTCCGTTTAATACATGACTTTCTTAAACCTCTCCAGCATGGTGTTTTGCAACTTAGACTCACACTCTACGTCAAAATTACCATGAAAAATCATAGGTTAGCAACTCAATCCAGGTAACGAATTAATGTCGCCTCAAATTCAAGGTATATAAGTGCTAAATAATTTATCGGGTATAATTGACTGTGTTCCTACAGTAGTAGAGGAGTATACTAAATTAATCGTATTTACAGTGATATAGTTGCTCTCTGTTGTCACAAATTAGGACATGCTTTAAATTTGTAGGCGTGGAGATTATGGAGGGAAGAGAAGGGTTTGAAACTAATCGATCAATCAATAATAAGTTACCTGAAGACAGGCCAACAATGTCTTCAGTTGTGTTACTGAGAACTGAGAATGCATCCTTGCCTCAACCTAAACGGCCTGGCTTCGTTTCATCAAGAGGCCCTTTTGAGTCTGATACGTCAAACTGTAAATAAAATATCGGTTACATTGTTGTTGGAAGGTCGACAACGAAAAATTTGGTCAGTGTTATGCAGTATTTTGTGTAAATGCTTCCCATTGTTTAGAACCACAAGAATTGTAAATTATTTTATCTATGGAATTTAGTTTGCAAGACTTGTAAGAGTCACCAAAAAGAACCCAACAAAAGACCCAGAGACTCAAGACGCGCTTACATTAATCTCCGAAGACATTTCCACAATTTAGTGGTCGCCCATCACATTCATTGCTCACTGTCCTCTCGTATTTCACTAGACTTTTAGCTTCGTATCTATCGTCCATTTCTTATACCTCCAATGACCAAAATAGCTCTTCTCTCAACTTTCCTCCTTTCTTTCACTATTATCTGCGAACCCCAGTACTAACATAATCGCCTTGAAAACCTCCGACGCCCATCCCTTCAACGTCGACGAATCCCTCATCGTCCAATCACCAACCTTAAAAACTGCCATCATTGGCAATGAAAGTGACTAAATTACTGCCTTCTTGAAGTTGTTAATACGGGAGTACAGTCCCACATCGGATATGATAAAATAAAGTTATGAGTTTTAAAATAGGACTTGGGGCAAATACTTCAAAGCTATAGTTTTTACGTTATAATTGGTTTCTAGTCTCTATTGAATGTCTATTAACTCTAGATTGGGGCAACAAATGATATTAGAGCTAAAGGTTATGATCCAAATAATTAAAAAAGAAAAAGATAGTGAATTCCCGTAGAAAATTGAAGTCACAAATTAATGAGGAAATGTTTATGTGAGTATAGTTCCACATTATAAGAAAAAATTATGAGTTTAAAATATGGGTTGGGCCATTACCTAAAATCAATAACTTTTGGTTAAAATTGGTTTCTAGCCTCTATCTAAGGCCTATTAACTCTAAATTGGGCTCGATTTCCCCCAACAATGCATAACATGACATGAGAAAAACTTTCCGAGGTGATTCAGTACATGGACGGCTAAAAGGCGAAAATATTTACATCGAACTATGGAGTTGAGTGTATTCTATGATTGCACTCTTTTCAAGCTCATACAAGCTTTGGATTATTTGGGGATCTAGAGGTTGTCAAATTTGGCAGGTGGATTCCTTTCAAGCGAGTTTCTAAATAGATGGTTCTGATGGAACCGACATTGAAGGGGTTGACCGAGGTATCTTAGACATTACTGATGCTACGTGACTCTAGACTGAGCTCGATTTCCCCCAACAATGCACAACATGACAGGAGAAAAACTTTCCGAGGTGATTCAGTACATGGACGGCTAAAAGGCGAAAGCATTACATCGAACTATGAGTTGAGTGTATTCTATGATTGCACTCTTTTCATGCTCATACAAGCTTCGGATTATTTGGGGATCTAGAGGTTGTCAAATTTGGCATGTGGATTCCTTTCAAGCGAGTTTCTAAACAAATGATTCTGATGGAACAGACATTGAAGGGGTTGACCAAGGTATCTTAATCGGTACTGATGCTATGTGTCTGGTTTGGATCAATGATCATCCATCAGAATCGTGAGGTTTCTGCCACACTGCAACGGTAACTACAAATTGATTAGTATACTATAATGGCAATAAAGTATTTATCCTAAATTTTTTGGATGGATGACATGAATGCTATTTTATTAGTTCGACGCTAAACCAGAAATGATCATAATAAAATCTTGTTATCCAAACACACCCTTAAACTTGCATATCAAGATGTATCTTAAGCGTGCATAGCAAGATTCATAGGTTTCTTTGCCACCACACAACGGAGAACATTATTATTTTTCCATAATATCTGACTTTTGAATTCTGCTCCAATATTCTTCTCTGCTCTTCCTCCATCAAATGTTTATGTCCCCAATTATTACATAATAAGCATGCCCCTCTAACTAACTCGTATTTTTCATTTGACTAGGTTCTTACATACACCTACTTGTAGATATCCCCTACATTTAATGTACCTAATCATCTTCTCCAAGAAAGAGTTGAATCATTCAAGTCTTCTCAAATATCTTTATATATACCCCACTAATCATGTTGCTCCACAGACTAAATTTGCCTTGCTTCAGTTTGAATGGCCAAATCAAGCTTAATCTACATCATTTCCCTTGCAATAGCCACTTCTTCTCTTCAACTCATGAACATTTCTATGGAGATACTGAGTAAGGAGATTGATCAGCGCACTAAGATGCATTGTCTACATTCTGATGATATTTTCAACTGCAACGAAGACATTATCGATATCGAAACTAGCACATTGGTTAAGTTTCTCACTGCCCCTATACTGCGTTTAAGGGTGGATGGCTTAGAATTCCCGAGCGGAGGAGATTTGTTGAAGTTGTTCGAAGTAATTTATGTGCAGAAAGAGGATGAGATGCCTCAGGAAAGAGTTGAATGGTATAGGATAAATTTGAGAAGTAGAGAATTCAGCTATTTCTTTCTTTGAGTTAAATGAGAAGGGAAACACTTGTATAAAAAAAATTCAAGACATCGGATTAATCAAAGAATTGAAGAGAACGAGCAGAAGAGGGGGTTGGTTGTTGCCTCTCAAACCTGTGACTATGTCATCAAACGTGCTATTATATTTGTCACATCAGTTGAGAAATGAACTATTATTTGAACATGATATGTTGTAATCTCTTCGGCATCTTTGTGTATTATAGGAGTTTTTTTTCCCGATATTAGTTTCTCAAATCTTTTATTATTTTGGAATTATCCTTCACATCCTTAAAATTTCAATTAAGTGCCTCGATTCTTATAAGTTGTTTTAGATTAATTCCTTAAGTCAAGAATGGCAATAACAAAATATAAAACTTGATGGACCTAATATCAATCAGTGATTTTAGGGACTAATTTCAGAATATTAAAGATTTAGGCGAGTAATATAAAAACAAACTATGTAATTTATGATTGAGATCCAAATTTCAAAACCGACTATTTTCAATATACTCAAAAGAGAAACTCAAAAATTTTACAGGGAGCTGGTATATAAAATTGATAAATAAATAATGGCTAAATTGGTTCCTGTGCCAATAATGGGCCCTATGCTCTGAGCCCAGCCCATTTCTAGCAAGTACAGACAAAAAGAAATATTCTTAGGGTCTTTTATGCAAAACGTTTTGAAAACAGCAAGTATATCATCAAAATTAGGCTTTCAGCAGATCTCCATCAAAACATCTGCTGCCTCCAGGAAAAAACCTCCGCCGCCCCAGTTCCAGCCACCGCCCGTTAATACATCGCCGGTTCCCGTCACCGCCTTCGAATGTCTCCTTCCATTGAAGCGAAATCCGAGAAAAGGAAGATGAAGAAGATGAAGAAGCGAAAGAACAGGCCAAATCCTGAAGAAGAGGAAGAAGAAGAAGTCGCAGCGGTAAACGATGAAGAAATTGGGGGCCAAAGTGAAAGCTTTGAAGAAAGAGAAGAAGAAGAGGCCGCAAAAGCTAGGAAGAAGGAGAAGAAGAAGAAGGTGAAGAAGGTAAAGAAGGGTAATGATGAGATTGATGAAGAAGCTAGGGGTGAAAGTCCAAAAGAAGAAGAAAAAGAAATGGAGGAAAAAGAAGCTCCGAAAACTAACAAGGGGTCGAGCATAATAACATCGGAGCCCTTTGCCAAACTACCCCTCTCGAAAGAGACGATGATGGCTATCAAGGAGATGGGATTTGAGAATATGACGCAGGTTAAGTAACTTTTTCTTTCTTTTTCGGTAGATTTTGGGTTTAAGTAGGGTTTAGGGTTTACGGGTTTTGCAATTATTGATTAAAGTCTGAATCTTTACTTGTAGTTTGAGAAGTAATGCACTTTTGTGATTATTGCATAAAAACCAACTCTTTGTTAAACAATTGGTCTCTTTCTTACAGCTTTTGAAGTTTTAATTGTAATGGTTGTGAGGGCTGTACTTTAAATGCAAGTTGGCATTAGATACATTTCGGCTAGTCTTTGCTGTGATTTCCTTTTGGCTTCTGTTGTGATTTCCTTTTGGCATCTCTTTAGTCTAAGTTTTTGGCTGATTTTTAGTTCGTCACTAAGAAGTTTGTTGAGAAAAATAGTAAGCTGAGACAATTAGTTTCGTGCTTTTTGTTTGCAGATTCAAGCTAGAGCTATTCCACATTTACTGCAAGGCAAGGATGTTATGGGAGCTGCACAAACGGGTTCCGGAAAGACTCTTGCTTTCTTGATACCGGCAGTGGAATTATTGCACCACCTCAAGTTTACTCATTGGAATGGGACTGGAGTCATCATCATTTGCCCAACTAGAGAACTTGCTATTCAAGTAAGTATCTTATGAACTCAATATTTGAAATATATCCTCTAATTATTATTATGTATAGCTCTTAATAAAGATGAAAGTAGCTCCTTTTTCCAATTTCCATCATCTACACAGACACTGTTGTGACTGCGTAGTTGTAAAGTCTTGGGTTGAATTTTAAGTTGAGGACCTAGTCCAAGAAAACAATAAAGAACTTCAAAAACATGGGTGAGTAAATATTTTTGTATTAATTGCAGAACTCATAGCTAGAGCGTTCACATTTAAAACTTTTCCTGCTCAAGCATGAAGTATAAACCAAGTTGGATGATGCAATAAAATGGACGGAAACAATGAATTTAGGACCCATATGTTTCTTTAGAACATGTTATTCACAAATTTAGACTTGAGAGTTACTTTTATATTTAGTTTATCTTTTAATGAAGTGTTTAATGTCCTGTTACATTTGAAACTAAAAAGGGCATGTCAAATTTTAGATGGAAACCCTTCTTATTCATTCTATTGGGTGACATGGCATTCACAATCAAGTTCAGATCTTCAATTGAAATTGCTAACCCCAAGTGGCTTTGTGTTATAGTAGTTAAACTCGGAAGACTTCTTATTTATGTTTGGCTATGCAGACACATAGAGTGGCAAAGGACCTTCTGAAATACCATTCACAGACTCTTGGCTATGTGATTGGTGGTGCGGCCCGAAGAGGAGAAGCAGAGCACCTTGCAAAGGGAGTAAATGTATTAGTAGCTACCCCTGGTAGATTGCTTGATCACATTCAAAATACGAAAGGATTTATCTTCAAAAATTTGATGGTAAAGATGCATTCTTCTTTGGTGAAACATATTAATTTATTTAGTCTAGCATTGTTGAGCTGTGCTTCCTTCTTGTTTCATTATAAGCTTTCCAATTGTCATATTAAATTATTAACTAGTGAGCATGGATGTAAATTTGTCCTTTGCAATGTTGAGACTGCATTTTTTTACATCTGTATGATATAGGTTTTAAAATTATGTTTAAATAATTGTTTTGATTTGAAATACAAAACTCTTTTGAGGTAACCATATATTGTCTTGATTTAAAAATACAAAATCCTTTTGCGGTAACCATCTAATAGATCTGAAACTGACATATGTCCATGTCAAAAGCTAGAAGACCAGTTGTTGCCACAAAATTTCGATTCAGAACATAAGAGCTTTTAGAGCAAAATCATATGGTGAAATGGATGATAGAGTGTAAACCTGAAGAGAAGGAGTATACCCATTTGTGTTCTTAAAGAATTCATTTATTTTGAAAGTTAAAATGAGTTTGGTATGACTTGTCTTGCAATGTCATATTTAATGTGCTCTCCGCCTTTGAGCCTTAAACCTATGTAAGTTCTTGTATTTAATTGGTGTCGCTTTCATTAAAGTTTGCTTGTTATTTCTGCTGTAGTCACTGGTTAAGCTGTTAGTATGGGCGTACTTTTAAAATTTTGGACCGTATCCACCTGCCATAGCTGCAATTACATAGACTTTTGTCATTGCTTCACTATCTCATTTGGTAACTTGTTAGATTAATAAGAATGTATATGACTTGGAATGCCTTTTTTTTCTTTCAACTTTCCGACGTGTAGTGTCTTATAATTGATGAAGCTGATCGAATATTAGAGGCGAACTTTGAAGAAGATATGAAGCAAATATTCAAACGCCTGCCTCAGGTATGCTAACTATTTTCAAATACTTAAAGCTTCTTTCTTTTCTCATTTTTGTTTGACTAATATAAAACAAAAAGACTGGTCTTGACTGGACGGTTTAGTCCCTGCCTGAAGCCAATGAACATCAACAGCAGGAAGAAAACTAAAAAGTTATGTGAAGGGTTCATAGAAAAAAGTTTTGAACTAGCTAAAGAACTGTTGTTATTGCCAAAAACCTCAAGGTCTGCTTGTAAGTGCCTTTAAGTGTTCTTAAATTTTGTTAGAAGACTAAATCACCAGCCATATCCCCTGGAGTTGCTATTTGGTTGCATGCTAACATTGGTTTGCACAACTGCAAAGCTATCAAGTGTAATTTTACTTTTTATGAACTTGTTTTTTGTAAGTATTTACTTTTCTACCAACCTTCAGGACTTCTAAAGTAGCTGGTAGAAAATGTTTCTTACAACAAACAACCTGTAATTTAGATAGAAATTTAAGGTGTTTCATCATCTCTTTTACCACATCATACATTTTTCATTCTTACCCCTTGTGAGCTGTTGCTCTTATCTGTGGTTCATGACTTGTCATAATTGAAGACCTCCAAGTCTGTTGACTTAATTGTAATTTTGAGGTCCTATTATGAACACTTCTGTTGTTTCTATTAAATTAAATTTGTTCAGTTCATACCATGTGCTCATTTTGTGTTTTACTGTGCAGGAACGGCAGACAGCGCTTTTTTCTGCTACTCAGACTAAGGAGGTCCATGACCTATATTGTAATCTGTCCACATCAGTTATTCTTATTGTATATTCTTTTTTTACTTATAATAATTCATTACACAGGTTGAGGAGTTTGCTAAGTTGTCATTTAAGAAAACCCCAATATATATTGGTGTTGATGATGAAAGGTCTAAGGTAACTTCAATTTTTTTCTCTATATCCAACATTTTTTTTCTCTAGTGTCATATAGAAATGACATATTGGATACTGCAGGTAACTGTTGCAGGCTTGCAGCAAGGCTACTGTATTGTTCCCAGCAGCAAGAGATTTCTGGTGTTATATGCTTTTCTGAAAAGAAATTTGACAAAAAAGGTCATGGTTTTCTTTTCCTCGTGCAAGTCAGTCCAGTACCACTCGGAGCTTTTCAAATACATTGATCTTGATTGCTATGATATCCATGGGCAACAAAAACAGCAGAAACGAACTACCACCTTTTTTGACTTTTGCAAGGCAGAGAAGGGCATCCTATTGTGTACTAA
>JBAKGM010000139.1:9593121-9610789 GCA_037177215.1 Asparagus racemosus
TTTGTTTGCAACTATTAGGCTGCCAAGGTGCCTGTGAAAGAATATGAGTTTGACGAAAAGAAGGTGCCAAATTTGCAGTCATCTCTGGTAATCTTTCATGACAATCCTAAAATTTTATGTTGCTTGGTGCTGATTTCTCAGGGATTAATAATTTAGTGTATTAATCTTGCAGGAGCAACTTGTGGGACAGAATTACTATCTTAACAAATCAGCTAAGGAGGCATATCGGTCGTATATATTAGCGTATGATTCACATTCGATGAAGGACATCTTCAATGTCCATCGCCTCAATATGAAGGTAATGTTCACTTTTAACTTGGTAATTTAATGTGATATTCTGCCGGTTGCTGCATCTTGAGATTTTCCTTTTACGAAATTTAAAGGCAGAAGCCTTTGATTTAGAGAAATGTGGGTTATGTTGCAGGATGTAGCAGCATCCTTCTGCTTCACCTCACCTCCAAAAGTAAACCTTGGAATTGAAAGCCGTGCATCAAAGTCCAGGAAGAATTCGCGCAATAGCAGCAGAGGAAACCGTCATGGTATTAGCGCATGCAATCCTTATGGGAGACAACAAAGGTTATGATAAAAGGCAATTTACAAGGACTTAGCTAGATGGTCGCTCATTTAGCAAGTAAGCTTGATAAAGCAAGAGAAATATCTATATGAAAATTTCTGTTTCACATGAGCTTCTGAAGAGACATACTCCAGGATTGCTAATCTTCTGTAGAGCACTGAAGCATTCCCTGTTTGAAATGATTATTCTATTTATATAGATATAATCATCAATTTTGACCTTTATTTGTCTTAAATTAGACCTTTCGAGTATGCATGAGAAGTATGAAAGAGAGACATACGACTTGCTATCCGGTGTAAGACTGAGAATTTTAGAATTTTTGGGAAGAGTGTGTTTTCTGATTGTGGAAATAGTGTTCATGAACAATTTTAACTTTTAATTCCATCGTCTTGTGCCTGTGGACTGCATCTTACAAGTAAAGTTTGGCTATATGGATTCTTTATAACATGCTCAAAATTTTGCTCTTAACTCGGTACTTTTCTAGTGGGCGGCTATGGTCTTTGTTAAGGATTTAAGACTTAATGATCTCAAAGTTAATGAAAGTATTAAAAACAGAATATGTAAAGTTTTCTAAGTTAGGTGGAAGAAGTTCATGATTTTTAAAGTTAGTCTAAAAGTTCATATTTAGTTTTTTAGTCTTTCTTAAATCTTGATAAAGCCAAATTAGGTAGCATGCTCAAGACTAGCATTGTTTTATTATGAGTTATGACAACATATAAGATTGGTCGTCTCATTTATTTGGCACGAGCATCTTAAGATTCTTTAATGATACAGGACAAGTTTCTATTGCGCAAACGAATGTGATGTAACCGGACATTTAAAAATCTGAATCCGCCTTGTGAAGAAGACTCCTCACCAAATGCTAATATATGCATTTAAATCTTTCATTATTCATATCTTCCTCAGATACTTATTCATTATAAGATTCTCCCAGATTCTGGAGGTTTACTTCCCTAGGGATGAAGTTCATATTCAAGTTTGAAGTAGTGTATATTTACTATTGGCTTGTTTTGAATGTGTTTTGTTCTTATGTTGAGAATATTATTTCGTTGGCTTTGTTTTGAATGCGTTTTGTTCTTATGTTGAGAATAATATTTCGTTATATATTTGTGCTTGTATCGTGTTGTGAAAACATTGCACTTCTTATACCCATTTTTCTGTTTTACGTCATTTGTGATAGTATGGGTTTATTAATCGGAAGAAGCATTCCGAATGAAATTTGAAAATTTCTTGGACATAAAACTTCACTTCATTGACAATTGGCATAATGCCTTCACTATCCATCTGCGTACAGAAAGAATAACATTTAAAAACTCTCTTTCTAACGGACAGATAGATAACTCCTTTCACCGATGATTGCAGTTCCTCTTCAAGAATCAAGAGCTTTCATCTTCCCAAAATCTCCGTAATTGTCACATCATTTACAGAATAGGACTCATTTCTATTAGCCATTGCCAGGGTCTCATTAGGGCTTTCCTCCATAGTAAACAATGGCGGTTTTGGCATTGGAAGCACAGAGTTTTCGCTTCCAAGCGCAAGAACAACTGATGGCATATCAGGCCTGTCATTAGCTCGATCTTGAATGCACAACAATGCAATTTGTATGCATCTCGACACTTGAGGAACGGAACATGAATCTATAATCATCGGATCCATCATCTCGGTTGCTCTATCTTTTTCCCACAATTTCCATGCCTGAAATAAATGAATTCAATATGCGACATTTTTAAAAACATTCATTATCTTAGACAAGATGTTGAAAGCAATGGGGTTGGGTGTGCTTACGAATCCTACAATGTTGACAATGTTGGGTATTTTGTGAAAGCTGTTGTTTCTTCTGCCTGAAACTATTTCTAGGACTAGAATTCCGAAACTGTAGACATCAGACTTTACTGAGAAAAGACCCTCCATCGCGTACTCAGGAGACATATAGCCGCTACATTAATTCACTTATTTAGGCCGTCAAACATCAGAAATTAGCATTCAATAATATATACATGATACTTACAGTGTACCGACCACTCTGTTTGTATTTAACTGATTTTGATCGCTACCAAATATCCTCGCCATCCCAAAATCAGATATCTTAGGGTTCATGTCTTCGTCTAAAAGAATGTTGCTTGCTTTGAGATCACGATGAACAATTCTCAACCTTGAATCACGATGAAGATAAACGAGCCCTCGAGCAATGCCTTCTATGATGTTGAATCTCTTGCTCCAATCCAATAATGGTTGTCTTGTTGGATCTGTGCACAATTACCCTCATTAGAGCAAAAAAAGCACTTATTGCAGCAAAATTTTGTAGTACATACCAAAGAGGAACGCATCTAAGCTTTTGTTAGGCATGTACTCATAAATCAACATCTTCTCCTCTTCTTGAATGCAGCAGCCTAACAACCTGACTAAGTTTCGATGCTGCAATTTGGCAATTAGTATCATCTCGTTCTTGAACTCTTCTTGCCCTTGTCCAGAACTCCTTGAGAGCCTCTTCACTGCAACTTCTCTTCCCCCTGGTAATTTTCCCTTGAAATGCAAAACCATTTGAAATTTAGTTCATGCACGTGCATGTTTGTGTCTGTGTTCGTGCATGTGTTTGAATCACTGAAATACCTTGTAAACATCTCCAAAGCCTCCTTCTCCTAGTTTATTAACGCTGTCGAAATTGCTCGTAGCGATAGCAATTGTGTCAAAACTAAACAATGGGAGCTCAGCGTCTTTTCCTTCATGTCCTTCTCCAAGCTCAGCTTGTCCTGAGAAGTCCAGCCTTACTTCCCTCATTGAACGCAAGCTGCCCGCTTGGCTGCTTTGCTTTTCATCCTTTTTCAACCATCCTTAATAAATGAAAGCAAACAAGAGTCAAATATTAGGAAAAAAACATCATTTGACATAATTTGAGCAATATGCAATATAAGAATTATTACCTTTTATCTGCGCATTGAACTTCCAACATAAGAGAATACCACATATGATCAACAGAGAAATTCCTGAGGCACATATTATTACAATGGTTCTCCATATCTTGGTCTTATGACCTGAAACTAAAGTGCAGTATAATTCACCAGTACGACTAAAAATCTAATTAAGTTTCTGCAACATGATTTGTTCAATGCTTGGTAACTAAAAAAGTAGGATTAAACAAATTAACCATGGAAGTTACATTTAAACTATGTTTGATCCAGATATCAGTGCAATGAATGTGTTATATGTCACACTTTATCCTTATCCAAATTGGTGCTCTTTAGTGCTTTACAGTGTGCATACCATTATCGCTACAATTGCTTCATGAGCTGGTTGTAGCCATGAGCAAAAATATTCTCAATTTTTAATCTGAAGTTACATCAAAGTCTTAATCTATGCAACTACGCAATGAGACAACTCATAACTAATTTACATGTGGTAGGTCTCAAGAAAAAATAAATTATTACTCGGAACACAACTAATAAAC
Source organism: Asparagus racemosus (assembly GCA_037177215.1). Taxonomy (NCBI): domain Eukaryota; kingdom Viridiplantae; phylum Streptophyta; class Magnoliopsida; order Asparagales; family Asparagaceae; genus Asparagus; species Asparagus racemosus. Next base: position 9,597,141 of record JBAKGM010000139.1, read on the forward strand.
TCTTAACTGGTCTTATTCTAATAAAATATCAGCATCTCTTACCTAATTCTGAACCTGCAACCTTGATGTAGAGATCACTGCCAGATCCTTGAGGGAACTGATAGATATCAATAAGATTCGGTCCCCAAAACAAACACCCAATTCCTGAAACATAAGAATAAGCCTTACAAGAACAATTCTTCAAGCAAGAACTCCTGCAATCTTCTTCATTCACTACTGTTGATTGCCAATCAGCCAAATCCGGCACTTTCACTGCTTGCAATCTATAAAATCCATCGCCTTCGCCATTTCCTCGACTAATATTGTTATTACTTCTATTTGTACTATTAACTAACTCGCACTGTAACGGGGCTTTTCTAACACAACCCCTTGACCAATTTCCACTGTTGTACTCTTCAGTGACTCTTGGCTCGAATCCTCTCAGACAACTACATATCGGTACACGATCACTGCTACAAATCCCATAATCGCGACATTTTCCATAAGTTTCACATTCATTTACAGGTTGCACCCAAACTGATCTCCAATCCCTAGTCTGCTCGACCAAAATACTTGTATTCTCAACTCCGTCCCATTGCAACACAAACCTCAAGGGAGTACTATTAAACTGCGTAAACGTAAAGTACATAGAGTTTTGGCTAGTATCAACTATGGGCTTGAACCCGTAGAGATACAACGGCCTCATTGTTGAACCGATGAACCTAGTTCCATCCCACTGACCCGACCTCCATCTCGGCCTTCTCCCTTTCCAAATAAAAATCTGGCCTGAGCCTGATGGATCAAGCCCAAGTGAGTATTTTCCTTCTGAAGGATCATTTGGGCTCTTCCAAGCTCTGAAAACTGTTCTTGTCCCAGTTTTTCGATCTAAACTCACTTTCATTCCCGGCAAAAATGTATCAGTCGGATGATCAAAGCTACTCCAGATCACTGTTCCATCGCCCGATCCAATAACAAGCTCGCCTGAATCCAATATTCGAGCTGTGACTGAAGTGTTCGATACAATTGGATTGGATTTTGTTGACCATAACAAGTTACCTTGATCGTTCAATAGTAGCAAGTTTCCGGTACTAGTTAAGGTGAGAATTCCGCCGGAGCTTGTAATCGGAGTTCCGCGGTTCGCAACCCAAACAACGGATTGTGTTGAGATGTCGTGGTAGTAAATTCCAAGGTAGAGGGAAGTGGAGTTCCCAGGACTGAAGAATCCGAGGTCAAAGATTTTAGATGAAGAAAGAAGAGTTTGGCCATCTTTAAGGGATTGGCCTTGTGTTAGTGTATCATTTGCAAGTGAGAATCGAGAGAGAACTGTTGTGTAGATGAAGATGAAGAGAGAAGAGAGTAGGTGAGTTCTTTTGGTTGGATTCATGTTTGATCTTTGGTTTGAGGATTAATTTTTGTGCTTATAACTTGTATGGAATTATTTGTTTAGAGCAGAAAAGGCAACAACTGGTTGTTGCCTTTTGTTTTGTGAGTTGGTGGACGTGGGGTGCTTCTATGATTCAGCTTAGTTTGGACGTTTAAGCTAAGGATTAAAGTTTAAAATCTTGTTATTTTATAAGTGGCATGTGGGTTTGACTGTAAATATAATGTTGTTAATTTATGAATTGTTGAGTTTGACCAAGGCACTTAGCGTGGTATCCTCGTGTCTTTTGCCGAGTCTAAGAGGTCAAAATTGGATTTTCAATTTTTATTACTCTTTTAAAAGTTGTTTTTAATACTTTACAATGCAAAAGTAGCGGCTTTTTGTTGAGAAAAGGGATCGGACGCGCTTAGCGGAATAATAACAGTCTTTTCTTTCCAGTTACACAGCGTGAGAAAAAGTGAATTAAATAGATCAAGCTTCGAAATTAAGAAGAAAAATCACAATCATAAAGACAAACAATTTAAACGAGGAAAGTTTTTGTGGGAAAAAAACCTCGGGCTGAACACGGGCCACCTATTTCTTCTTCTCTCTCTCAGGTGCGCTTCAAAGAGGCTTGATCACTGTAATTTCACATGTTATAATTTCTTGTATATATCTTATATGATTGTAGTAGGCTCATTAAAATTCAAGAGTCAACCATATCGGATTCTGACATTTGCATGATGTCGCAAATTCCGTCATGATGTTTAACATCGACCATATCATCCTTTTGAATAATTCTTCTTCCATAGAATCACATCTATACATTGGATACACGTTTTCAGTTTTATGAGAATAATTGTAGGATTTTTAGTAAATACGTTCGTTAGGATTCAACTCATGTTTCCAAATAGCATATATAAATACAAATCGGATTCTTTTGTGTTTTGAGTATGACTGGTTACGACTTGAGTTTATAATTTTGTTTAGTAGTATAATATGCATTTATTTATATATTGACTATAAATAATAGATCCGTAGATGATTTATAATCAACTACTTCACAACTTGTAAAATAGTATTACTATTTTTCCTGGTGCAATATAAGGGATTTATATAGCATGATGCTAGTAGCTAGCTAGATTACACTCCATTTCAAACTGCTAGAAAGAAAAGGACAATGTCTTTGGTGAGTGAAATTTAAAGAGGAACGATCCAACACTTCTCTCTCTAATAATTTGCAAGGAATAATCTAGTTGATACTACTCATTTATATGTTTATCTTTTTGAAATTTTTTATGCCCGCAATATCATATTTTATCCGATATTTATACTTATAAAAGATTTTGGCATAGATAGCGTCTTGACAGCAGTTGGTAGACCGTAGACTTGTGCTTAAAGCCGGAGAGGGGCTGCAGCCAGCCCAACAACAAAATGGCCAGCCCAAAATCTACACCCAAACTCCAGTTTTGTCACTTTTTAATTCTACCAAATACTAAAAGGAGGTTTCCATATAAATGGTTATTTAGCTTTTTTTTAAACAAAAAAGAAAAGCGCAGTGAAGTTTGGAAATCATTTGGAAGTGAACGTCACGAAGCTCCACCAAGCGTCGAGTTAAGCTCAACAGGAGAGCTAGAGAGTATTTAGAAGGGCATATTTTTTTTAAGCTTATAAGTAATACTGATACTGACTTCCAATAACTTTTGGTTTTTATGATAAAAATGCTTTATAAAAATTAAATATATAGAATAGTTATTTACTCGGTCAAATCTAACTTATTTGATGAGCTTATAGGCTGATTCTGACTTGGGTTACTATATGTAACGACAAACCCCTTCGCGTTAAATAAAAAGAAAAAGTAAGGCCATTCTATTTGGACAAAAGACCTTACTCAAGTTGGAGAATCCGAAAAAGGAATTTCTTCTCAGCCATTTAGTTCTAAAAGTTGGAGAATCCAAGCTTTCTTAAATGAATGCTAAAAGTTAATTTATTAAGAATTTATCAAACATATAGACTTGGCAAAATTAGCTTAAAGCTACTTTCATAGAATTAAAAAAAAGCTCCTCGAGACGCCCTCTTTGATTCCCGTGCTTAAGTCTAAAGCCTGAAACGGCACAAGCTAGAATCCAACACCAACCTAAGCCCACCGCTGAGGCTAACGCCCCAAGCAAGCCCAATTGTTACTGTGCAAAGGGTCCAGCAGAATTTACAGACTCACTCATCACGAAGCACAGCCCTACACCTTAACGTATTTGATTGCGAAGAAAATAAATACATAAATAAATACGAATTCTCTATATTGGATTTGAGGGCGCACAACATATGATGGCATGACTCTGAAATTGCAAATGTAATCCATCATATCACGTGCTTCTCCTAATTCAATATACAAAATTCATACAGTCCCTACCCCCTGATTTCCAAAAATGGGTAGGGTACTTTTTCCAATATCACGACGTTCAAATCGTGTCATTATTCCAATTTATCCTTTATTTTTTTGGCCAGTGGGTTAAAATTGATTGAAAAAATTGTCACACTTGTCTCTAAACAGTCCCAATAAATACCTGATGTAGAGCATATTGCGGATATATTCATGGATAAACTGGTGTTATGGTCATAACTACTAATAAGTGATTAAAAGAGAAAGCAGGATGATCAAAGAGGGAAACAAAGCATCAGCTTAAGTGAACACGCCCGCCTGCCGACCGAGGGCAGCGCAAGCCACCCTAACCGGCCTGTAAAACGACCTACGCTCACCGCCCACCCTGCAATGCATTGGACGACGCGAAAGGCGTTGATGGTCGTCCATTCGGCCGACTCTTCGCCCTCGCAATCCCTGGACGACACGAAAGGCATTGATGGTCATCCATTCGGCCGACCCTTCGCCCTAACGATCCATGGACGACGCAAAAGGCGTTGATGGTCGTCCATTAGGCCGACCCTTCGCCCTAGCAATCCCGGGACGATGCGAAAGGCGTTGATGGTCGTCCATCCGGCCGACCACCTTAGAGACCCTTGGACGACGCGAAACGCGATGATGGTCGTCCACTCTATCAAATCACTCAGCGACTCTAGAGGAACAACTCAAGTCGGCCACTCAGCCTTGACTCCCTCCCCCTCGTCGCTCATGGTTACTTGCCTAGACGACGGCTATCTGAAGTTTACACCCGACAATCCGTCACTGTCGCATTAAATGTGCTGACAACCCTCTTTACTCCACCATCCCTCACGGTATTTAAGGTACATCGGACCCATGCTACTGCAGACGCCGCCAATCCCATCCCATTTATGGTGAATAGACAACGCCAACTCTCAGTCTGCTCACAGCTTGACACCTGTCAATGGATACTACTGTGACAGGGACGTGGTGCTGTGGCCGGCGCATACAGTAGCTGACCCAGTGGTCTCACACCACGTGGAGGAAGGGGCTGACTCAGCAGCTGTCTCTTGAAAGACAAGAATACCCTCCAAACCCTAGGTATAAATAGCGGTAAGAATATTGAACAAGTAAGTGATTCATTCTCAGTTAATTCCACTACACATTTTCTCTTCTTCTCATTACTGACTTGACCGTCGGAGGGACCACCGGATATCCCAACTCTAACCCTTCCACAGGTATTCCTGGGTAGACGAACGCCCTGAAAGGAGCAACGTCACTGGGCATTAGAAGAGAAGGCGAGCCCCTGCTCTCGTATAAAACTAAACTCACACTGAGGTTAGTGACTGCTTGATCATATACATCAACAGTTTGGCACCCACCGTGGGGCTACCCTGCTTCTTCTTGTAAATATGTCCGGCGGTGATGATCACTCGATGTTGGGGAACCCACCATTGGGCTATGTCACTCAAGCTTTGCTCCAGGAATCTACTGAGAGAATCACCCGCACCATGGAAGCTCAGCTCAAGGCCTACGCTGACGAGCTTTTCAACCGCTTCCCCGCGGCAGCGGCCCAACCAAACACCTCTGCCGGGGGCCAACCCTCAAGTAGTCACCACTCCGCCACCCATGGAGGCCAGTAGGGGACCTTATCTCCGATGTCTTCGACCGGCCGAAGCTGAGTACGTTTTGAAGGAGATCCACGAAGGCCTTTGTGGCAACCACCCAGGGCGAGAACCCTCGCCCAGAAAGCCATCCGACAAGGGTACTACTGGCCGACAATCATTGCCGACTCGAAGAAGCTCGCCTCCAAAAGCTAGAAGTGCCAGCTCTTTGCCGAGATCCCCAGGGCCACCGCCACGGAGCTGACATCCATTTTCAGCCCCATTCCGTTCGCCCAGTGGGGCCTGGACATACTGGGGCCGCTCCCTCTTACCTCAGGCCAGCGCAAATTCCTCATAGTCGCTATAGACTACTTCACCAAGTGGATCGAGGCCGAGCCCCTAGCTAAGATTGGGGAGGTCAACATTACTGGCTTTGCATGGAAATCCATTGTTTGTCGGTTCGGCGTTCCTCGCTCCTTCATTACTGACAACGGCACTCAGTTCAGCAGCAGAGGTTTCCAGAATTTCTGTGAAGAGTGGAGAATTAAACTCAAGTTCGCGTCGGTAGCACATCCCCAATGCAACAGACTAGCGAAAGCCGCCAACAAATGCATCCTCCAAGCTCTGAAGAAGAAGATCGACAAAGCAGTCGGCAATTGGGTCGAAGAGTTGCTAAGCATCCTATGGTCGTATAGAACGACCCATAAGGCCTCAACAGGGGAAACTCACTTCATGCTGGCCTATGGGGCAGAAGCGGTGACCCCCGTGGAGGTCGGCATGCCCACCATCCGACTCCAGCACTTCGACGAGGAGGTGAATTCTGAAGCCCTCCGAGTGCAACTGGACCTAGTGGACGAAGTTCGAGCGGCCGCCCTGCGCAAACAAGTTGTCAACTAACAACGGATCGCCCAGTACTACAACATCAAAGTCCGACCAAGGAGATTCAGAGTCGGTGACCTAGTGCTAAGGAAGGCGGCGTTCAACAAGGACACCAGGCGTGGCAAGCTAGCTCCCAATTGGGAAAGACCCTGTACCGTCCTAGAAGAGCTACGCCCCAGAACGTACCGGCTCAGAAACCCAGATGGGAGGATCTTGCAGCACCCATAGAACATCGAGCACCTCAGGAAGTTTTGTCAATAATTTTGCATTGTACATCCTACACATTATATATTTCAATAACAACCCAGATGTTCTGCTTCTGATTACTGCTGCTTACTGTAATTTATGCAAGGAACCCCAAACGACTGCTCAGCCACTTCCAATAGCAATCGATTTCTTACAGCAACGTCGTGCGGCCCCTAACTTAATAAATGGGTCGGGGTAACCCAACCACTAGCCGAATTGAGGTAATTCCCTAATCGAAGTCGAGCCAAGCAAACCCTGTTTGCTGAGTAGAGTCAAGAACCCCTTCTCGCTATACCGAGCCGCGAAACTCTTCTCGCTAAACCGAGTCAAGGACCCCTTCTCGTCAAACCGAGTCAAGGAACCCTTCTCGTTTAGCCGAGTCAAGAAAAACCCCCTCGTTTAGCCGAGTCAAGGAACTCTTCTCACTTAGTTGCAACAAGAGATCTTGCTCACTCGAGGATGGGAACGAAACCCGCTCGCTAAGTGAACGTCGAGCTACCCGACCTTGTTAAGTTAGGCCCCCACGCTTGCTCGACGACTCCGGGCAAAGTTGCCACAACAGCCAGAGATCGGCAACGCCGAAAAAGACCTAGGCCTAGCATAAGCTCTAGGCACCAAAGGATGTTTGGGGTATGTCGCGACTCCGGAACTACCGGCCTATAAGTCGACAGGCTAAGGCACCCGACCTATGAGGTCTCCCTATGCAGAGTCGTCGCTTCCCCGGGAGCCGGCTCAGGCTTGCTCTTTGCCTCAAAACAGAGATCGACAACGCCGAAAAAGACCTAGGCCCAACGTAAGCCCTAGGCACCAAAGGATGTTTGGGGTATGTCGCGAGTCCGGGACTACAGGCCTATAAGTTGACAGCCCCAAAGCCAGGTATGTCGCGAGTCCGGGACTACCAGCCTATAAGTCGACAGCCTAAGGCACTCGACCTATGAGGTCGCCCTATGCGGAGTCGCCGCTCCCCCGGGAGCAGGCTCAGGCTTGCTATTTGCCTCAAAACAGAGATCAGCAACACCGAAAAAGACCTAGGCCCAACGTAAGCCCTAGGCACCAAAGGATGTTTGGGGTATGTCGCGAGTCTGGGACTACCGGCCTATAAGTCGACAGCCCCAAAGCCAGGTATGTCACGAGTCCGGGACTACCGGCCTATAAGTCGACAGCCTAAGGCACTCGATCCATGAGGTCGCCCTATGCGGAGTCGCCGCTCCCCCGGGAGCCAGCTCAGGCTTGCTCTTTGCCTCAAAACAGAGATCGGCAACGCCGAAAAAGACTTAGGCCCAATGTAAGCTCTAGGCACCAAAGGATGTTTGGGATATGTCGCGAGTCCGGGACTACTAGCCTATAAGTTGACAGCCCCAAAGCTAGGTATGTCGCGAGTCCAGGACTACAGGCCTATAAATCGACAGCCTAAGGCACCCGACCTATGAGGTTGCCCTATGCGGAGTCGCTGCTCCCCCGGGAGCCGGTTCAGGCTTGTTCTTTGTCTCAAAACAGAGATCGACAATGCCGAAAAAGGCCTAGGCCCAACGTAAGCCCTAGGCACCAAAGAATGTTTGGGGTACGTCGCGAGTCCGGGACTACCGGCCTATAAGTCGTCAGCTCCAAAGCCAGGTATGTCGCGAGTCTGGGACTATCGGCCTATAAGTCGACAGCCCAAGGCACCCGACCTACGAGGTCATCCCACGCAGAGTTGCCGCTCCTACGGGAGCCAGCACAAGAGCATGTCCGGCCTGTAAGCCGGCGGCCCTTCCGGCCGACGTCAGAAAACCGATACCACCAAGGCGCGATTTGAACAATATCATCCGTGGGGCCGACAGTAGCCCACGACCCAGCAATGGCCGACATGGTCATGATTGATCAGCAGTGATGACTGCAAGCCCCACAGGGGCCGAGCAAATTTTGTTTAACCCCGCCAACTGATTGTAAACCCACAGAGGTCGGATTAAATTTGTTATTTTTGTGATTGTGAGCCCACTGAGGGCCGAACTGATGTAGATCTGTCGAATGTCAATTGTAAGTCCCGTTAGGGACAACTCAATTTTTATGAATTGATTTATAATATCTCGTTCTTCATCGTTTACGACCCACAAAAATCGACTCATTTCTCGAGCCGACCAACGAGGTTGGTTACAAGTCGAGGTAAAAGAAGAGCAATTAAAGCCAAGTTTTCGGTCGTATCTTTCAAGACATAACTGTTCATTAATAATTCAAACAAAGTACATCTACAAGTACTTTTACAAGAACGTTTGCAAAAGCCGTCTCGGCTGCTACAAAAATGTCAAAAGACAAATCTAAGTCCTAACTCGTGTTCTGAAAGCCGACTTCTTCATCGTCTCCATTTTCGACTGCTTCGTTGCTTTTCTCGTCTGTTACGGCCTCTGACCTTCACCCTCGAGAGGCCAAAATCTGTTACGACCTCCGACCTTCACACCCGAGAGGTCGACCCTCAAAAATTAATGAGAGAGTTCCAAGACAGCTTGGAAACCCAGAGGGAAGCGTTGCCAAAGTAGCGAAGTGCTACTAAAGATGTCTAGAAGTGTTGCTCCCACCAACTTCACGCCGGTGTAGCTTGAAACCCATGAACTTAAGAGAAACATACCTTCCTTGAGAATAATTTCTCCCCCTCGACTGCAAATCAGGATGGCTCCTATCGGCACTTCCAGCTTGAGACTCCCATAAACGATGGCCCACGTAGAAAGCCTCCGCCATTCCGTCACCATCTCCCAACAAGGTCCGCAAGCGCTTAAAGTTCAAAGCCCTAATAACCCAACCCTCCGATAGGAAATATGAGGAAAGTTTCCCCTTATTTATAGCCAAACCCGCAAACGTTTGGGCTCCCCACATTTACTGTGGAAAGTCAAAGCACAGAATCCAAAGCGCCTCCTCGAGAAGCAAAAACTCGAAGTGCCGCATCGGGAATCTTCGAATCGCCTCATTCTTCCCGATGGGGACCCCCACCCAAATCAAGTCTATGTGACAGCTGTATTGGAATAACACACTAACTCCCATGATAACACAGGAGGGGGACCGACGTAACCTCCCTGAGTTTAACTATCAAACAAATAAGAGGCTGGCTAAACTGACCAAACTATTAGTGTCGGCCGACCCGCCACTTCGCCGGGTTAGGTTAGATACGACCCTTTCCCTGCCTCGCGGGTGACGGCCAAACCTGAAATCGGGGTCGTAGTCATTACAAAAGGGAAGGAAGAGAGTGCAAGAAAAAATAGCTCGACAAGGAACACTAAAATCCCCTCTTGTCTCCCATTCACAAACGATACATATTACAAGTGTACAAAGGTCGCATCGACCAAAAAAAAGGCAAGAAGAAAGAGGAGAGCCTAATCTGGGCCGCCGTGACCATCATCTTCGTCCTCGCCGTCGTCGTCGTCCTCATCGTCGTCCCCTTCTTCCTCTTCCTCATCCTCCTCATCGTCCTCCCCCTCGACACTGAGTCGCACGCCTACTCCCCTGCTCTCTAAGTCCTCGAGAACGGACATGCAATCTTGGACACGAGGAGGATAGATGAAAGAAGTAGCTGAGAGAGCGCTCGTGGGAATATGTGCCTTCAGGTAATCGAAATCGGCCTTGACAGCCAGCGATAGTTCGGCCTTGCCGAAGGGCCCATGCCTATACTCCTCGATAACGTCCTTCTTGCCCTCCTCAGACGACGCGTGATCAAGGCGGGCCTTCATCGAGCTAGCGTCGGCCAGGGCCACCTGATGCGCCGCCTTCAGGGCATCCAGCTCGGCCCTCAAGGTTTGGAGCGCAAGCCGCTCGGATTGGAGCTCCTCTTGAACCAATAGCTTCTCAAGCCTCTCGGTCTCAAACTGTTTCTCCAAATCCAAGGTCTGGGACTTCCACTTGGCGACCTCTCGTTCAGCCCCCTAGGCCGTCTTCTTGAGCTGAGCGACCTCCTCCCTTAGCCTGCTCAGAGAAGCTGACTGCTTGGCGTCGTGGGTTCGGAGGGTAGCGATAAGGGACTGCTTCGCATCCAACTCGGCGCGCCATCTCGCGTCGGCACCCTCCCTCTCGGCTTCCAAAGTGGCCACCTTCTCTTCAGCTTTGGTCCAACTTTCCTGCTCGATGGCGAGCCTAGACGACAAGCTGTCGGCTGCATCCAGCATAACGCCGAGGCGGTAATACAACTCCTCCCCAATCAAGGCCTCCCGAGTTTGGTAACTCAGTAGGGCTAGCCGCAGGCCGACAGAAGGCGTCTCCTCCAAAAAGTCCTTATCCCTCGACAGGTCAAACTATTCGGCGGCGACAATCTGCGACCGCCCCGACAAGAATACTGAATCTTCCCTGTGGAGAGATCGGGTGGGGACGAACCTGTCTTCAGGGAGGGGCTCTTCCCTGGCCGAATGCCCCTCCTCCAGGTCGCCGATGAGCCGGGCTTGAATCTCCTTCCATCGCCCGACCTCAGTTGTTTTGTGGTAGAAGGGGACCTCGATCCCCAGTCTAGCAAGCCGACCCATGAGGCTCGACCTTGACGACGACCTTACCGGGGCGGTAGGCTCCTCACCCCCTCCTGCCTGATGCAACGGGAGCGACATCCGCGACCCGGCTTGCTGGGCTGCCCTCCTCCATCGCTAGAGCTTCCAGCTCGACCCTCACCAGTGATAATTCCCGGCCAACGGATGACCTCTCTCTAAAATCCTCCCCAGTGACCTCAGCTCACACTGAGATGACCTCCTCCTAGCGGGGGCACCTCCTCAGCCGGGGTCGCTCTCTCGGTCGCCACCTCCGGAGTCGGCACCTTTGCCGTAGCTGTCTTCTTCTTCTTCTTCTTCTTCGACCTGTCGGCCAATGGAAGAGGAGCCCCCGCCTGCAGCATGGTGGCCAACTGGTTGATCCCCGCCTCAAGCTACTGCGCTTTCGTGGCCGACAGCCTCGGACCTCTCGCCCTCTTCTGGGGAAGTACCCTTGCAGCTTTGGCCGGGCCAGGCGCCCCGCTCTTGGCATCCCTGACCTGCGGCGAGACCTCTACAAGCACCTCCTTCTCCCTCTCCATGTCCGCCTCGGTAGGACGAACGAACGACAACCCCGCCGCTCTTAGAGACGCGTTGTCGAACAGGACCCCGCATACTGGTGGAACCTCTCCAGGTCGATCTTCTCGCCCGCGGAAAGAGGGAGGTTCCTCAGGCCATCCTTGTTGTTCTCCGGCCAAGAGCTACACTCCAGAATGGCGTCGGCGCCAAAGACCCAGAAGAACTCATTCTTCCAATCCTTATTCGAGTCTGGGATCTCAACAAATCGATGACCCGCATACCCAAAGAAGAAGTGGGCGTCCTTCTTGGACGACCTCACCGTCACAAGACTGTCGAACAGTTGGAGAGTAGGCTCCACCCTCACGCGGTGGCAAATCACTAGAAACGCCATTATGGTGGCAATAGCGTTGGAAGCGAATTGCACCGGTGATACCCCCAGCCGCTCACACAGCCTCCTTGCGAATGGGGGCAGAGGGAGGTGCAGCCCATTGTCCAAATGAGCCCTGTACATGGGAAACAGCGAACTTCTCTGGGAAGTCGTGCTTCTCGTGAAGCCCCTCCAGATCCCTCTCCTCGATTTTCAATTCCCAAGATCTAAGTTTAGCAATCCTATCCATGGGAGCAGATGCAGGAGCGGCCATGGCAGAAAATAAGGGAGAACTTAGACAGGAAAGATAAGAATAGTGGGTTTTTTAGAAAGCGTGAGGAAGAAGTCTCCCAAAGAGGAGGAGACATATATAGGCGTTTAGAACACCCACGTGTTTGTTCCTGAGCAGCGTTCCGACTTCCAAGATCAACGGCTGAAATGAGCACTCGTACCTAACCACTTTATAAAAATCAAAAAGCCAACCACCTTTAAAGCCCACGTCCTTTCAATCGAAATTCGAAACGCCTCTGGCAGCCAAAGTACCGCTGACATCACACCCTATCGTCTACAGCGACACCAACCACGCCACCTTGCCTTGATAATGGGATACGTGAGATGCCCAAAGGTCGGCCGACTCTGGTCAACCGACCCCCAACCTGATGGGTGCTAGAAGCCCAGGCTCCCTGAAGACCCACAGCAAGTCGGGAAGGCAGCGCGTCAAGCCAACGACCCCACGACAGGTGACCCCATTTGCTCAAGTCAAGTCGTTCAACTCGCCTATTGCTCCAAACCATAAAGCATAAACATGAAACACCAAGTCACAGGACAGCAGAATGAACAACGAATTTTTATTCGATCCCTGCGAAAGAATACACGTGTTCAAACCCACAAACTATGCAAAACCTACAAACTATACAACTACTGAACTCTCAAGGCCTAAGTCTACTCAGCTGGCGCTGCCCCCACTCGATGAGTTGTCGCTCGACGGCTCTTCATCTTCTTCTTCACCTCCGCCCTCGCCCAGGTCGTAGCCGGCTCCCGCCTCTTCATACCTCGAGAGGACCCCTATGTGGTCAGCTATGCTCGGCGGGTATCGCAGCTGACTGGGAATATCCTTAAACTCAGTCAGGAGTTGCCTGACTATAAAGTCGCTACCCGCTTTACAGGCTAGAGCGACCTCGGCCTTACCCAAAATACTACGGCGGAATTCCTCGATGACGGCGGGTCGATTCCTCTCCACTACGGTAGATTCGTAGTCACTCGACTCCAACGACCTGATTCTTTCCTCGGCCTTGCCCAAAGACTCCTTAAGTCGAGCACTTTCCATTTCAAGTCGCCGGTTCGCGGCCTCCACCTCCGAGCACTGGGCCCTGGCATGCTGGGCGACCTGCTTCTCGAGTGCGACCTGCGCTACAGCCAAGTCTCGCTCTCTGTAAACCTCGCTCATTACCTCAGGCCGCTCACCCCCGCCTTGGAGCCGACGTCGCAGCTCCTCGATTTCAGCCGACTTCCTTTCGTTCATCGCCTTCAGGTCTGAAATCACCTGCTCCTTAGCCATCGCCTCACGGCGCCACTCGTCGAGCTCGGCCTGTTTAATAGAGAGCTCCCTGACTGCTTGGTCGAACTCTTCGCCCCCCTCCGTCACGGAAGCCATTCTTTTTCTAAGTCTCTCGTAGGAAAGATAACTTCCGACTAGCCGATAGCACAATTCCTGCTCCTCCAGACACCCCCTGGTCAGGTAGCTCCGCAGGATAATGTGGAGACCCAAATCGGGAATCGACCTCAAAATCTCCCTATCCTCGGGCAGATCAAACTGCTCCGGCGCCCTTGCTTGCGAGTAGCCCGA
>JBAKGM010000139.1:9622371-9635859 GCA_037177215.1 Asparagus racemosus
AAGAGTTAAGGGTATTTTAGGATATTTAGTTCACATGGGATTATGATATAATTAGGATATTTGAAGTTGTAGTTCACGTGAGATTAGGATAATTAAAATAGATTTGAATTGAAATGTAATATCTAAAAGCGTGAAGAGTATTTTTGTTTATCGAAAGATTTTCTCGAACTCGTGCTTTTAAAGGAAATATGATATTTGTTTTTTACAAAAAAATTGCAAATGGGCTAATATCTACGAGCAATTAGCGCCCCTACTATAAGATGTTATTAATTAAGTGCTATTCAGTTTGGCATATTAAAAAATACGGTGAGTATTTAGCAATGTAGAAAACATCAAAAAAGCACCTAACCGTCCAGCAGAGGCCACAAATATTTTTCATTGTACACGCAGTACACGCTCTTGTACCCTACCGAATGTTACAAGCACTCAACTCTCTAACAAACATAACAAATAAAAATACATTTGCATAATAAAACACAAAATATGATAACACTCTCACATTCTAGCCAACACAATTTTATAAGTATTCAACTCGGTGGCAAATATCACAATAATTTCTCTATGAAGCACTCCACTTCTATCCAATTACATAATACTAGTCTTTTAGCTCGTGCGATCAGTTCCTCATAGAATGACTCTCCAAAACGTATTTACCTCTTCCAATTTATACATTGGTAAATGTAACAAATAAATTTTATGCATAAGTAAATGTAACAAAAATGAATATTTATCATATCTGCTAAAGGATCAAGTCACCTAGAGCGGATGCAACTTTTAGAAGAAATTCCTTTACATAATATCACATTAGAAGAAAATTTTCTAATAAAAAGCAAGTTACAAATCCAAAACTACCTAATTTTGCAATGAATAAACCTAACTTCGATGACTGCAAAGTAATTGCATCGAATTTAGCCCTGCAATAGAATTAAAAAAAAGAATAGTTAGAGCAATCTTAATAAATAGACTCATAATTAAAGTATTAGCAAATAAGATTTCATTTAATTTATTGAAGAGATTAAAATTTATCCTCAAACACAACCACAAATCTACCCGAGAAACCAAAAGTTGCTACATTTTAAAAATCTTAGCTTATAAGAGATTAAAGAAAGGAATTCGAGTTGCAATTTCTCGGAAGTCGAATAGGAATATATATTGTAAAAAGAGAACACACATGTAATTCCAAGTATGTGCGGGACTAATATCTTAAAGCGCCAAGAAAAATTATGATCTTAATTTGTTTGAGTTAGAAGTAGAGAGAGAAAATCATACCTCTTCGACAATGAAGAGATTGGATGAAAGTGGAGTTGATTCCAGTAAGAAATATTTCAATTTGGCTAATATTAGAACCCCTAAAATTAGGACAAAAAATAAAAGTCTTACATTAAAAGATATGCCTGTAAATTGACTAAAATTAGAACCCTTAACATTAAGGGTCGAAATCAATTTATTAAGGATTTAAAGTTGAATTATTTTTTTCGCTGAGAATTCCAGTGGTTTGGTCGAATTGGGAAATTGAAGCAGCGCATATTATTGAGCAATCCTTCAAATTTTGACGAATCCAATTGTAGGATTCAATTACAATAATAGCTTTAACAATCTGCTAAATTAATTATTTCAGCAAGTAGTTATAATAATAGTATTTTAACTCATGCTAAACACAATTGTACCTCCTCGATTTTATATCTTATCATACTTTAAGAATTTCAAAAACGCACCTACTACGGGTCGAATTCATGTCAATTTTTTCTTGTGCAAGCCTAGGTTTATGAAATATCTTAATTTCTTGATATTTTATTTTTCTTATTAATATACTTTCTATTATAATTTCATTATTAAATAGTAGATAGTTCCATAGGTGTCGACAAAATGAATTGTACACTTTAATTTAATAATAATAAAAACAAATACTTGTAGACTAGTTATTGTATAATCATACTATGTTTACTTCGAATAGATATTATAGGATAAAGTTGATATCATATATATAAATATATACAATATTATACAATAATAATCATCTTGCTTCAAGATAGAAATATAATATATAATATTTATTTAATAAATAAAATTAAATATTCATATAAGATAATGAATAAAAATAATAAATTTTAATGAATTAACCAACATTATAGATAAGTTCAATTTTATTAAGAATTTCTCCTGGTATATAAGATAAACTTCACAACTTTCTCATCACGTTCTTTAATAGCCAACCCTCATTCTTTGCTTCTTTGTCACTATTTAATCTGTAATGGAATCAGAATTAGAATATAGTGCAATAGAAAGAGAGCTTTAATCCTATCTAAACTAAAGGAATTTACCATTAGTACTTTATAATAATTAAATTAAAATATAAAAAGAGTCAGTATCAAAAGAAAATATGATAACTTTCTCATCACATTCTTTAATAGCCCCAATTCTCATTCTTTACTTTTTTATCACTATTTAATCTATAACAAAATCAAACATAGAACAAAGCATAGTAGAAATAGGTGTTAATGCAACAGAAACTAAAAGAATTTATTATTAGTACATAAAATTAATCAAATTAGAATGTTAAGAAAGTCAATCTCCAAATTTAATTCCCTCGTACATTCGTAATAAAAAAAATCGTTTACTGAGATATACATTAGCAAAACCAAAAAGCCTTCAAACTAACTAGAGAATACCACATTAGATTCCTATATTTTGACATGTGTCCTCCTCTCTAAACCGTCCATCTAATAAATAAGATCCTGCAACTAATTTCATTTGTTAATTTAAAAATCTCTATATTTTGTAAATTCTTATATTTCATCAATCACTGTATATTTCATACCGAATCGAAATATCCAAAAAAAATCTTCTGTTAGTGAAATATGCTTCCTCCTCCTCTCTCGAAATTTCCTCTATGATCCTGCGAACATCGAAATAAAAAAAAAGCTATCTTTACTCAGAAAATCAGTACAGTCACCTGTTTAAACTCTCCATGATCGACATTGGATAATTGTGGATCATAAAAATGCTCGCCATGTGATTATATAAAATTGAATTTCGGTATAATACCCTGTAAACCTTTTTTATGTAGTTTTCTATTAGAATTATTTCACTCAAAATTCTGAACCAAATAGATAAATAGGAGATTTTCCAGATTTTCCTATTTTTCAAAAAACTCCAATTTATTCAAAATCTCATAATAATTTTTGATTTTCTGAAAATTTTGAAAATCTTAGTTTATTTGAAGTAGAAAATAAATGATATGTTAAGATACAGTGACTATTACGTTAAGATACAGTGAAATTTTCAAAATAGAAAATTGAGTACAAATTCTAAATTTTGTTATTAGGCTTATTATTTTGTTTTATGGTAAATTGATTGAGTGTTTTCTATCATTATCAAATTCAATTAGGTTCCGATTTCTGTAATCAATGATAATTCTGGTCGATATTTCGCTATATTTTTCTCAGCTCGAGAATTCCTCTACTCCATGTTGCTCAGGTTATCCATGGATAATTCACTAAATTTGTTATGATATTTGGTGTTATTGTAATTTTATATTTATTGCTTATTATTTTTCCATAAAACATGTTCAAGTTGTTAAGTTAAAAATTAAAATTTTAATTTGATTTTTTGGTTGTAGAAATCAGATAATTTAACTTGAATTATCTCTAATATGTTTTATTTTGTACAACCTAAAATTATCGACTATTGCTTTCAGACGGAAATTCCGTCTAGGATGTATTTTCATCCTAGACGGAATTTCCGTCTAGGATAAGTATCCCAGACAGAAATTCCGTCTGGGATGATTACGTCATCCTAGACGGAATTTCCGTCTAGGATACATTATCCTAGACGGAATTGTTTCCTAGACGGATTTATTTAACCGTCGAGCTTGCGTTCCGTCTACGTTGATCAACCTAGACGGAATTCCGTCTAGTTTGACCCAAATTAGATGGAATTATCCTAGACGGACTTCACTAGACGGAATTTCGTATCCTAGACGGATATTTTAGCATCCTAGACGGAAATTTTCGTCTAGGATGCTCAAAATTCTACTAGTGATTATTAAAAGTGTTTGCAAAAGTGAAATGCGGGAAAAAAAAATCAACATTAAATTTAATGCATTTTTAGTTTCTCAAAAAATGTGTCAAATTCATCCTAAAAAAGAGAAAATGGGAACCACTTTTAATTATAAATATTTATTAACAAATCAATGAAAATGTGATATTATTTTAAATAAATAAATAAAATGGTATTTGTCACGGTTCAGTTGCACGCTGAAGTGAATGCATTTTCACGCTCAATACGAAGGCAAAAAAAAGGTGATTGTCACGACTTCCAATTCACTTAGAATTTGGCTAAGCTTTTGCCAAGTATGAAACTACGGATTAAGTGTAGTTTACCCAAATTAAAATGGGCTAATTGCGATGGACTTCTTGTAGTATGGCTCAATTGCAGATACACCCCTTGTAGTTCTATTGGTGTAGACAGACACATTGTAGTATTTGTTCAAGTGCAAATTGACCCCTCGGTGAACTTCTTTAAATTAAATATTTTAAAAGGAAAAAATTTTAGTGTTTGGAGATTTAACTTCACCAATAAACTCCTATAGATGGTTTATCCACCTCAATAAAACTTCTTTCGGCTCTTTTCTAAGAATAAAAAAATCACTATAGGTCTGGCGGTCTATCTAGACATAATTAGAACAATATGAGGTCTATCCGCAGTTGGCCAATGCTACATAGGTTTATCTGCAATTAACCAAAAGTAACAGGCTCATAAAACTAAGGGTGGGCACACTTCAGTCAAAATCTAAAAAAAATTGACCGAACTGGCTGAATTTCTACAGTTCATTTCGGTGTATACTCTAACTCGGGTCAGTTCGGATTAAGTAAATCTCAACCCAACTGACCAAACTGACTGAACTAGATATTTCTTAGGGTTTAATTATTGGGTATAAGGTTTCATAATGTCAGGTTCCAGATAGCACCATATCTAATCAGTAATCACATTAATAGTAAGTTTTATAGTTCCTTTAATTACGCGTTTTTCCAAATCAGGTGATTCCAATTTCAAAATTTAAATGATAAACCCATTAATCATGTAAATTTCAATCTCAAAACTTCTTTAATCAGAAATTGAGCAAGTTTTCCTCGAACTTTTACCATATCATTTGCTGTAGATAAAAGGAAAGTAACCATACGTCAGTTAACCAGATTATTCGTTGCAAAATAGGAAAAGTAACCACCTGGCTTTCCTACAAAGCAAACTTCATTAAATTTACAGTAGTAATATACGGTTTTTGGCAATTAATTAATGGAAGATGTAGGGGGGAAATGAGAATGCTTCAGAGGCCGTTTTTGCATCATTGGATTAAGAAAACAGGACCCCACAAGTTAAAAATTATGGAAATTTAGCAAATACATTGCTTATTTGTCATTCTTTATACGTGAATTTGGGGTTGTCACATAGAATAAATACATCAAATATAATTCACTAAAATTATGCTGATATTAACTAGTTTTGGGAATTTAATCACATATCCTCAACAAAATTCATGTACAACCAAACAAAATTTAATTTGTGTTTATCCTTCACGCAAATCCTCTTTAATATCCATCACAAGCAAGCACGAATTTAATTATGGATTTTTCAAAATCTATTACATGCATCAAGGGTTTATCCATAAACCAAACAGTCCTAGCTAATATTGCATGCATCAAGATCAAACGTCCTAAAGCCTGAAAATACTTTCCTCAACGTCCTGAAGGCCCTCTAATCCCCCTTTCTTCCTCCATTCTCGCCCTCCTTCCAACTCCAATGGCGACCCTAACCTCCACCTCCGCCGTCCATCTCAAAACCCTCATTCCCTCCTCCATTTCAAACCCTTAATCCCTCACTACTTCCTTCCCCATCTCCCCTCTTCGTTTCAACCCCCTGATGACTCCCCCTGTAAAGCAGCAGTAGCAGCAGCCAGCCATGAGAGCTTCGCATCGAGTGACCGTGAAATCAATGGCCGTTAACAGAAACGACAACATCGATGAGCTAAGAGAGACCATAAGGCTGCCGGGCTGCAATGACAACCACAGGTTGATTGCCATGGAGCGTCCTAAAGATCCGGCACCGACGAGAGAGCAGATGATCGAGACTTATCTTAATACCCTTTTCATTGTCCTCGGAAGGTAAAAAGAAATATTGGGTTACCTGCCAATTTTACAATTTAGTGTCTACTTTTCTTCCTAATTTTAAGTGGGTATTGGTTAAATTTGTTTGGCGCAGAGTCACGCCCACACGCCGTGGAAGCGATATCACCTGAGAGAAGGTCCTGATTATATTCACGAAGGAAATATAATCGCTGACGGGGATTAGCTCACGAAGGAGATAATCGCCGGAGTGGGTGAAATCGACCAAGCAAAGTCACGCACGGACCCTGAGATTAAGACCAAGCTTAATCTTAAGGGTGGATCTGAGAACCTACAAACAATAGCCAAATCACACAGTAAACAGCAAATACACGAGATTTATGTAGTTCGGCAAACTTGCCTACGTCCATGGGAGGGGTGAGGGGAGATTCAACTATGAAGAAGAATACCAACGACTTGTACAATCCACAAGTTCGTCCTAAGAAAAACTTGATTTTACCCAAGAGATTTTTTTACCCAAGAGAAATTGACCTTTCTCTTGTAGAATCTCTCCAAGAAATTTTCTCCTCTTTTTCTCTTTTTTTCTCAACTCTAAATCCTAGGTATAAGTCCCTATTTAAATGGAATTAATTAAGAACAAGTTGTTAACCTAGCCAATGTGGGACTAAAACAAATTGCCTTTCCCTTAAACAAATTGCCTTTCCCTTTTCAAAATTTTTAAAGAAATTTACTACAGGAACCGCGGGTTCCTGTAGCGGCTTGCTACATGAACCTGAAGTTCCTGTAGCACACCCCGTTCACAGTCAGCTCTGAGTACCAGCAATGCTTGTTCCATTTCCTATTTGGTTCACTTGAACAAAACATTAACCTACATATCTAGCTGCTAGTAATGAAGAGGAATTATTATTTACACATTTCACTTATCCCCTGCCTCTATGTGCATTTATTGTGTTGATACATGCTTATGCTTCTCATTTTCAATTTGTCTTGTTATCCGCTACAAAGTAGACCGTCCTCATTTTCAGTCTCTGATTTGGTATTGAGACAAACCTTACATATGTAATACATAACTCTTCCTCATGCTAATTACCAAAATTGGCTTCTTAGTTCTAAACTTGCTTGGTGCCAATATTGTAATTTTGTTCCTCTATTAGTTGATTTGATTTGGGAACAAAATTGCATAGCCACGTTAAATTGAATTCTTTTCTCTAGACCTGCTAAATACTTCCAATACACCTGGAATTTTTTTGGTAAACCACACATAAAACTTTTAGGTAAGCACGTGTTTAAAGGCGCCTTTTGGTTGTGCGCACACACTTAAAACAAGATTTGGTTAAGCACACGCGCTTGAATCAGATTTGGTCAAGGACTAATGATGTTCGTAAATTGTAACTGCAGTTGCAAATTTTGAGTACAAATAACCTTTTACGCATCTTTACAATTTATATATCCGTTGCATAGCATATAGTTATAACAACAACAAGTGTTTATAGTTTGTTGAGTAATGTTCGTTTTAATTGAACCCGTATTATTTCGTGTCTATGATTGTCATATCAGTTTGTGTAGACTATATGGTGGCCATTTGTTTGTTCCCCGAGAAACTTTTTCCCAAATCAGGTTTTGACATACAGAAGAACTCGTCATTCTTCTAGTTCAAATTGTGCTCCATTTCCAATTTTATTCTTCACTTATACAAAATATTGATTCGCATACTTAGCTACTATGTATGGAGAGTGAGTGAGTATGCATACTTTTCTTACTTGTTCATTTCACTTGTCGCTTGCCACTGTGCTCATTTACCATGGGTTAATTACATGCTTATGTTTCTCATTTTCAAAGTGCCATGTTAGAGCAGTACATATGCATTTCTCTTTTTAAATACAACAATTTTTCAATCATGTCCATTACTTTTGGGGAAACAACCCGTTCAGTATGTCTTAAATTTCCTTGAAAAGTTTTGGAATATTTAACTTTCTTACATTTTTATATTCATAAATGAGGAATATGAACTATACACTATTGTTCAATTAGCAAAGGAACTTAAATGTGTACAAAATTAGATTTTCCTCTTATGTTGATACCTCAGGTACAGAGTTCTCTGTAAGATGTGTTAGGATTCCCTGTTTTCAATCTTTTCTAATGACTTAGCCAATAAAGAAGTATGTAAATAAGATTACATGAAGCTTGGAGGGTTGTTTGTCTAGAATAATCTTTAGGTACAAACGTGTACAATAACGTATATCAAACAAAGTTGAAGAATTAAAAATACAATTGCTAAACACAAGAAAAAAATATTATGCCAAACTCCTTGCTTATAATAGCAATGTATTTACTATGAACAGTTGCTACTCCTTTTCCATAACAATAGATAGATCGATTGTAAGATTTTGTATTCCATCACATTATTCTCAGAAATCAAATAACGCGAAAGGGAAAAGCTTTGCTGCTTTAGAATACTTATAAAAATAAGAGTAGTGATAAATAGACAACTCTCTCTAAATTACGCTTACATTACAAAAACATAAAGTGTGGGATCCCCACATTCCCTTCAACTTTTATCAAAATTGATCTCGAGAATCACTTTTACTTTTATACAAAATTGATGACTCAGTGATTTCTATTTTGTGGTGTGGAAATGGTTTATATGAGTATAGTCTAGTTAGCATTATTCTTAAAATAAAAAGACTTGCTATTTAACACGTATTTCTTCTTTTCTTTTGAACATTGTCTAACTTGCTTCTGTCATCTTGGTGTTCCTTCTGATGTCCAAACTTGGACCTTTTTGTTCGGTGTGCTCGGATTGCTCCTACAAATGCAAAGCAAGAGAAAATAATTAAATTTTATTGAAAATTAGAATCAAAACATTTAAAAAGAAAAATAAAGGGAAAAAAATTAATTAACCTCTGAAGACGTAGTACGTAAGATGGGATCAAACTCTATGCCTTTGAACCGCAATGGTCAAAATTATTAGAGTTATTCTCCCAAAATACCCCTATCGACATAGATTGTATTAACCCTCAATCGAGACTCTTGCCCTCTCTGTTAGATTGTTCTATCAATCGTGATTTATATAGTCATACTTGCAGGCTGTAATAGGTCAAATTTGATACAAATTTTGATTCATTGTATCTGCAAAAGTGCACAACAAGGTGCAATGAGCCATATACTTTCTTTAATTTATTTCCAATTTTCTTTAGATATTAAAGCACGCACTTGTAGACATGCATGAACATTAAATTCATTTAAGATGTGGTTTAGTAAAGGGAGAATGTATTTTCAAACATGCATGAATACATGCTCTTTGTTAGCAAAAAGCCGAAGGTTGCCTTCTTACAGGACTTTATGCAAAGGTATACCGTCACATACCAGCAAAAAAAAAAAAAAACGGTCGTTTGTTGTAGAAGAATTTACATGATTTTGGTTAATATCATATATTGAGAAGCAACAATCTTTTTAGTTGCTCTTTCAATATTCCTTCAGAGCTGTGCTGACTTCTTTTAACCATGTTTTAAGTATATTTTAAATCCAATTTTAGTTTAATTTATCTTTGATTTGGTATGAAAGTAAAATTTTAGATTAGTGATCAACTATACATACTTAATTTGCGGGTATGCTCTTAGTACTGAGACTAACTTCTATTATCTAAATTAGGTGCCCATTAAGCAAGTATCCATCATGAGCTTTTCTGTAATTTTATTTGTTCAATTTCACAGTTTGCCTACCTTCAAGTGTTTAACTCTGATTTACAAATTTGCCAAGGCTGGATAGTATTTTGACCAGTATAATTAAGCTATATTGCGTAAAATTGGCTTCTTTCTTCTAATCTCAGAAGATGTTTAAATCCTCTCTATTGTCAAAAATTAGTGGAATGTTTCCACTTCCTCAGTTACATTATCAATTTTTTAGTTGAGGATTGTAATTCTTCTTGTGTGAGAAATGAGGAAGGAACAGGAAAGAATGTAAATCATGGAAGATATTATAAGTGTTAGATTTCATATTAAACACAGTCATCTGAATATGGATTCTCCATTTTTTTTTAGCAGCAAACAGGATCCAAATCCAAGCAAGTCTTATTATAAACTAGCAGAAGTTGCTTAAAATTGATATTGATTTATAGCTCATTTACTTTGCGATAAGTTGATGTAGGATGCATAACGAGCAAATTCATGGAGAAGTGAGACATTCACAAGTCAAATGTAGATACGGATGAATTATTGACTGACCGTAGAGAAACAAGCATATCTCCCAATTTGAAAGGCGAATTCTAACATATTATATATGAAAATTGCCTATCTCGATGAGACAGAGTCAATCAGTTTGGCAGAATACCACAATCCCATCAGTAACACTCATTTTTGGCAGGATTTTAGAAATAAACAGCATTTAGTCTATTTTTAATAATAACGTTAGAGTCAATTTAGATTAGAAAATAAATTTAATTTTCATTTATGGTTTAGTTCCTATATTATAATGAGTCTTTTTAGGGTAGGATTTAATACTTTCTATTTCGTTGTAATTCTAGTCTTATCAGGAGTCTAGTTTGTTTTTCTATTTAAGAAAAGGCATGTAACCCCAAAGAATGAAATCACTTTTATCAATAAATTTCTCTTATTATATTTTCTTTGTGGATTTGGAGAACGTTCTTTATGGATTCAAAGAGCATCCATTGGTGGATTCTGAGGTTTGTAACGTCTGCGCTGCGTTAATTGGTATTAGAGACTTGTTTTTCCGATCCGATGACAGGCGATGAAGACCCTATTACCCTAGCTTAGATTAAGACTTGCGTAGACCGAGTTGTATTGGCAGTAGAGCGTCCGAACTGGGGACGAGTTCTAGATCACGTTGATGGTTGCCAAAGACGTGATTAGACTCCGTCTGAAGAATTCAATAGCAACATCGATGAGTATGAAGCCCTACGCCAAAATCATGGTCGTAGAGACTAATTAAGATAGGATATCTATGATACTAAAAACATGAGGATTGATTTACCGTCTTTTAATGGGAAACTTGATGTAGAAGAATTTTTTGATTGGATTGATGAGGTGGAAAGATTTTTCGGGTACTTGAGAATCACAGAAGATCAGAAAGTTAAGCGAGTAGCCTACCGGCTAAAGGGTAAACTAGCTTTTTAGTGGCAATCATTATGCAAGGATCAAGCCCGTTAGCATAAGTGTAAAATCCGATTATGGGTGAAGATGAAGGAATTGTTGAAAGCTTGTTTTCTTCCTATCTATTATTATGTGTTCAACCAGCATCCGAGTTCACACTCGAACTATGTTATAGAAGGATTAAACAAACCCAATTTGACTCTAAGCAAGACCCTAGAGTTGGAAAGAGCATTGAATAAGCAACAAAGAAAGAAGAACCACCTTCAGAACATAACATCTTCTGCACGAGATGCATTGTGATGTAGCAGATTTGTGATGTTATCATTGATAATGGCGGTAGCTAGAATCTTGTCTCTCGACTTGTCTCTCGACGTTTGGTGGATAAGTTAGGTTTGAAGATAGAGGAACACCTACTTCCCTACAAGATTGATTAGATTTGTAAGGGTAATGATGTGCAGATCAATGAGGTGTGTTGGATACCTTTTTCTATCAGCCATAACTATGTTGATGAGGTGTTATGTAATGTGGTTGAGATGGATACTTGTCATATACTTTTAGGTAGGCCATGACAATTCGATGTGGGTGCCACCCACAGGAGTAGAGACAATGCTTGTATCTTCAAGAAGGATGAACGTCGAATTGCACTCATGTCATTGCTAGAAAAGGAGTCATCCATGATAAAGACTACTGAGGAGAAGAAACTTTTGGTGGTTGAAATGAGGCTTTAGCAGAAGACTTGAAGCAATCTGAAGGGGTCTATGACTTGATTGTAATTAGAAAAGAAGACCCTGCCACTGCTAAAATTCTTCCTAAAGTGCAAACACTCATATGCATGAGATTCATGATGGTGATGGCGATATGATAGTGAAGATGGATATTATGTATGATATTCCCAAAGAGGTTGTGAGCGATATTGCCCATATTGGTGTTGTACCGATAGAGGAAAATGATAAAATAGAGAGTGAGGCAATTGATGATGTGTGTGAACTACTTAGTGGAGGGCCCAAAACAAATGAGATGGAGCGCAAGAGAATTTCTTCTTTTAAAATAAAGAGTGTTAATAATTTTGACAAGATTGAGATGAAACTGCAGGCATAAGAATATAAAAAGCAACAAGGAAATAATTTGGGGGAGTTTTTCAAGTCATCTTTAGATCCACAGGACGTCAGTCATATTAAAATAATATGGAAAAGATTCATCCAAAAGTTTAGTTTAGAAAAGTCCTAGCTAAGAAGGTAAAAGATTAGATAGAAAAAATCAATGTTAAGTAAAAGGCAGACGCTAATTGATGCAGGAGAAGAAAAGTGTTTATCATGGAAGTTCGTATTCAAACAAATATAAGCTCGAGGTCGAGCTTCTTTCAACAACGGGAGATTGACGTAGGACACATAACGAGCAAATTTATGGAGAAGTGGGACATTCACGATTCAAATGTGGATACAGATGAGTTATTGACTAACCACAGAGAAACAACCATATCTCCCAATCCGAAAGAGGATTCTAACATATTATATATGAAAATTGCTTATCTCGATGAGACGGAGTCAATCAGTGTGGTAGAATCCCACAATCCCATTAGTAACACCTGTTTTTGGCAGGATTTTAAAAATAATAAGCCTTTAGTTCATTTTTAGTAACAAAGTTAGAGTCAATTTAGATTAGAAAATAAATTTAATTTTGATTCATGATTTTTTTCCTATATTACAAGGAGTCTTTTTAGGGTAGGATTTGATACTTTCTATTTCTTTGTAATTCTAGTCTTATTAGGAGTCTAGTTTGCTTTTCTATTTAAGAAGAGACATGTAACTCTAAAGAATGAGATTACTTTTATCAATAAATTTCTCTTATGATATTTTCTTCATAGATTCGAAGCTCTTCGTGGATTCGGAGAATGTACTTTGTGGATTCAAAAAGTAACCCTTGGTGGATTTCAAGGTTTATCACTTCCATACTGCGTTATAAGTCTTAAACAAGCATGTCTTTTTCCCGTATTCCAAACCTTTGAATATCTTTACTAGTTGTTTGAGTTTTATTCTTTGTTGGGAATAATCGTACTTATTTAGGAGCTAAATAGACCTAAAGCATCGGTAGAGAACCCAATCAATCTATGACCTTAAATGATTATGTATTGGTTCGAAGTTTCTATTGAAGTCAAGATATGTGTTAGGCGCATAGACACGTCCGCACGCTGCGGAAGCGATATCAACTGAGAGAAGGGCCTGATTATATTCACGAAGGAAATATAATCGCCGACGGGG
>JBAKGM010000139.1:9660594-9680109 GCA_037177215.1 Asparagus racemosus
GCTGACGTGGAGGGGCCCGAACACATTTTCAGCTACTGTTTGGGGCTGATCCACACAATTGAAAATACGAGGGGCCCGGTCACATGAAGTTTCTGCTTTTGGGGCCCCGACACAATTTTCCCTAGATTTTATGAGAGATTGTTTATAATTTTCATATTTTAAAGAGATTTGTTTGTAGTTTTTGCAGTTTTAAAGGGGTTGTCTATAATTTTAGAGTTTTACGGGGATGATTTATAACTTTTAGATTTTTCAGTGTGTTCTCTGTAATTTTTTGAATTTAAAGGAGTTTTTGTAATATGAGATTTTTCAAGGGGTTGTTTGTACTGTCATATTTATCAGAGGGCTGTTTGTAATTTATATTTTTTTAATAGTTGTTTGAAATTTTATGGGTTAATTTGCAAATAGGAATAACTAGAGAGGACTATATTGGACTTTAAGGGTAATGTTCATTAGAGTAAAATTATGGGTTAGTGCTTTTACGGGGTTAAGTGTAAAAAATAAAAATATTTTGGTGATTTTCTAAAATTTTGAAACTTATTGGGGGTTTCAGAAATTTTGCAGGCTTAGTGTCAAATGGCTAAAGTTATTGAAGGTTTAGTGAAATTTATCTTTTAAAAAATTAAGGAGATTCGTGTGATAGTTTTTTTAAATGTAAGGTTAATAGTAAACCAAGTTTCCCTGCTTCATATATAAAAGAAGAGAGAATTAAATATGTGATTATCAGATTTTTTTATGGATAATTAAAGAGAATTAAAAATATATTTATTTTTTTATTTTTTAATTATGGGTAATTATGATTTGATTAAGATTACTAAATATTTGATTTAAGATTACCAAATATTTAATTATTATTAGAATTTTCTAATTTAGATAAATTTAATTTGATGGGGATTCTAATTATGGATAGAAAATACCCATCATATAAGAATTATAATTTAATATAAAATAAAATATGACACATGTCATTGATTAAGATTACCAAATATTTAATTATAATTAGAATTTTTACTTTTGGATACATTTATTTTCATGAGGACTGTCATTATGGTAGAAAATACCCATCATATAAGAATTCTTCTAATTTAATATCAAAATAAAATTAACACGTGTTATTATTTTGTGCATTTAGATGGCGCTGTTAGATGCCTTTAAGAGTAGCACCAATTTCTCATTATATATAAATGAGAGATTTGGGAAAATTATTGTCTGTTCAATAACGACATAGAGCTAAAGAGTGAAAAAGCTGATATCATATAAACAAATTTAGGTGATCTAAAAGTCCATAGTCGAAGATAATTAGCAAATCACGCAAACTAAAGTTACGAACGGTAGATATTCGTTCATTACTAAATTCGGACTTTTGGAGTAGCCTATAGATTTTCCAACCAATCGAAAGGCACATCTCATGAAAAAGCTATCATTTATTTATTTTAAAATTTTAATTTCGAAATCCAAAATACGAGCAAAGTTAACCTTTTGACGTTATACACCTAATAATGCAAAAAGAAACGTGATTGCACATGCAAGGATCCTTATCGAAGCAGAACCTAATCGAAGCCAATACCATAATTAAACACCCAAATCTAATCCAACCTTTGGGCTTAGGCCTTGATTGAGATTTGGACGCCAACTGCTCGACGATAAAAATCGAAGCGAAGAAGCGGTCCACGTCTACTTCTCACCGCCGGGTACTCTTACCTCCCTCACCGCGGTCAATAGTCACACGTTTGCCAGCAGCTGGTTTTTTTCTCCCTTCTTTACTCTCGATTCAAATCTCTCTGTCGTTCTCTTTCCTCTCTCTTTCTAACCCTTGAATCTCAGAAATTCCCCCACCCCAAAAATCAAAATTTTCTCTCTCTGATTCGCCAATCTCTTGAATTCTTGATCCGTCGACGGAGGTATCAGGCGAGGACGTGGACAGTGTCAAATTTGGCGGTGGAATTGAAGAGAAACGGTATGTTGCTTTTCGGATTTCAATTTGGATGTACTTTGAAATTAAAGTGATGATTAATTGAAAATTTTAAGCAAGTTAGGGTTAATTTCGTTTGATTTGGTCAGTCGCGCTCATTTGAGAAATTAGGTTAATTTTGTTGAATGTTTATGATTTCTGCAACTTTTGTTTTCTTATGGATTGGGAAAAGGATGGATTTGATTTGTTTTTGTAGATTGATGCAAGATTATCAGTAATTAAGATTGGTTCTGATTCGTTTTCTGCATAAGTTGATAGATCTCTCTCTCTTTTTTTCTTCTTCTTGATATATGTTAATAACTCGATTTTTCCATGCGTATGATTCTTAATATTTTGGTTTGTATTGAACACATTAGGAAAAAAAAAAAATTGTATTAAACATATTAGGAAAACGTTTTGTATTAGACATATTAGGATTCTAAGCTGCATGTAAGCCACCACAGTGCTGTGCTTTTGTATTTCATATGGGGAAAAAAATTTAAAATGAGAACCAGCTTAGCTGTTGTTGAAATATCTATTTTCTGTATACATTTAATAATCTTTGTATCCTCAGAATACCTTCTTTGAGATTTACAGATCTGTGAACCTACATATCCTTATGGTGTGTTTGGATGGGGGTTAGAGGATAGAAGTTAAAGTGAAATTTCATTTTAATCTTGTTTGGGAGTTTTTTTGAGGGGGTTAGAGGATGGAATGGAAGGTTAAATTTCCTAGATTTTCCTCCCCCCAATTTGGGTGGTAGAGAATGGAATGGAAATGAAGTAAAATTTCACAATATGATGAGACAATTATACCCTTATGACATTAAAATCAATGGCTAAGATATACCCTCATCTTAATAACATATAAGGGTATTTATGTAACTTTATATATATTCACTTCACTTCCCTCCTCTTTATTAGAACTCCCAAACAAGATAAATAAATTTACTTCCGTTCCCCTTCCTAAACTCCCAAATAACATTTTATCTTTTTACTCTCCTTCCTTGCCTTTCCTTTCCATTATTTAACTTTTCGTTCCTTCCCTTAGTTTATCATGTCCAAATTCCAATACTCAAACCTGTATCTATTGAACCTTCGATATTGAGAAGTTCTCTAACAAGTCACAATAAAGGACTCTCTGTGATTATTTGTTGAGGATAGTTGTAGAAGATTACATTCCCAGATGATTACTGAGATTTGGATATAGAAAAGCGTCTCATGAGTCTCAACAAGTATTTTATAGGACTGTATTTTCAAGGATAGTGGAAGTTCAGCTTCTAGACGATAACCTAGACTAAAATATTGAAAAGTTTGCTCCATAGTCCTGAATTGTCTTAGGATATAATAGTAAACAAAGGAAAAATCTATCACATTGAAGAGTCTTTCAACCTTGGTTAGATTAGCAGATGACAAAGATAATATATAGGTGGAATATTAAAACAGGAGAGATGATGATAGCTTATGGAGGAAGTAAGAAGAAGAAGCTAGAAAGAAGAGAGAGGATGATTCGAAGAGAATCTTATCCGAAGAAATCTTTTCATATCCATTAACTGCTAAAATGCATTCCACATTTTAGACTATCATCTTATCATTTGTATTGACCATTGACCATTCAATCTATGTTGTTGCACATTGTAATTGGACTCTTTTGATTTTACATTATTGTTCAAGGGTCTGTATGATGCCACCTTACTGAAATTTAGTAAATTGATCCTTTAACTTCAAGTTTAAACCTCTATCTGGAGTACAAACAACCTTTCGTGCAGAACTGCAGAAACCTATAACTCTTTGGGACCACCAAAAGATCAACCTAAGTTTGATTTTAGGACTTATCTAAGATATTTCATAACCAGTGAGCTTTGGACCGGGTTTAAAATGGCTAACTCTTTGTGCTTATTTGACCTCTTAGCGTGATTGAAAATGATTGTATGTAAAGTACATATCATAGTTGCTTGGAATCTGATTCGATCTAGTTCACGGGACAGGTACGGGAGCGTGACATGCCACTCATTAGGAATCGGTATGAGGGCGTAGTCTTATATTTTATGCTAGGGAACATGCTGCGTAATAGATTCTGTTCTTAAATGTAGGAATTGGAGGTTGTGCAATAGTCAAATTTAAGAAATATGCTAGTTGATATCCGTAATGGTAAAAGAATCTTGAGAATTATGTTGCAACTAAAGTATGCATACTCTATTTGCTTAATTTTTCATGTGTTTTGTTGTTTATTCTATTGAAAAAGAGTTATTGTTTGTCATAATCTTAATTGGTTTGAATTCTAAGTTGGGTCACTGGAGTTGGTGAATTGGGTTGTGTTCCACTGGAATCTGGGAAAATTGATCCTAAGTCGTTGTTTGCTACAGCGTCCCACATGCCCTACTTCTATGGTATAAATGTACTTCTTGAGTTCTGCTTATGCCCATTGGAGTCATTTTGACATAATCTTGCCTAATTCAATCCATTGAAAGGCAATAAACTCTAATTTCCTCTTGGAAAAAACTCTAGTAACTACTAAGAGTTAAGGTCTCAAACCTAGAAAGTTCAATCATGCTAAATATTTCCAATTTAACTCTAAATTTGAAAATCTATTTTTAGTGAAAGACCATCATCTTCTGTCGTTCAACTGGACATCCTTTCTTAAAAATTCGTTGATCAAACTTTACCTGAGATATTCATAACCAGTGAGCTTTTGACCGGGTTCAAAAAGGCTAATTCTTTGCCTATTTGACTTCTTAGTGTGGTTGAAAACTATTGGCTAAATTACCAAATTGGTATATTTAATCGCCACCTTTTACCAATAAGGTACATTTAGTTGCTTCAGCAACAATAAGGTATTAAAATGTGTTTAATTTTGCCATTGAGGTCAAAACTTTCATCGCTGATGTGATTTAGGCGCCAAAGCCTCACCTATGCACATGTGATCTTATTTGAACGAATAAAAACATTGATGTGGCGGAGTTTTGATGATGTGGCAGAGGGTTAGGCATGATTCATAACTAACCCTATAAACCGAAATTGAACCCAAAATTTCCCCTACCAACCAAGAATCCTAATCCACACCAAAAATAAAAAAAAAGCCTCAATTTCAATCCTGTTTCAGTTGAAATGAATCCCAACTACCTTATACACATCATCAGCACCTTGCTAACTTAGCAGCCAAAAAGAGTTGCGTGAGGATTTCTGGCAATCAATTTCACCGCCACCTTTTCTACCTTAATGAAATTTAAACATATTTTAGTACTTTATTGTTGCCGGAGCAACTAAATACACCTTATTGGTAAAGGGATAAACTAAATATTCCAATCTGATAATTTAGCTGAAAACTATTGTATGTAAAGTACAGATGTACTTCTTTAGTTCTGCTTATGCCCATTGGATTCACTTTAACATAATATTACCCAATTCAATCCATCGAAAGATAGCAAACTCTAATTTCCCTTCGGAAAAAACTCTACTAACTACTAAGAGTTAAGATCCCAAACCCAGAGAATTTGATCGTCTGCTTTTAGTGAAAGCCCATCATCTTCTTTCGTTCAATTATACATCCTTTCTCAAAAATTCGTTGCTCAACAATGAGCTTCTTAGCTGAGACAAGAAGATAAAACTTCACTAGTTTTAGTTTCCAGCTTGTGATTTATTTTGTAATTTTCTTTTTTATTTTTAATCTCTTGATTTTGCTACTTACAAAATTTCTTAGGTAATCTAGTGCTCTTGGAATAACATTGTCTAGATTTGAGTGTAGTAATATGTTCACTTCTTACTTATGTGTCAGTAATGCCTTTTTGTTTTCTTGAAGATAAATCCCCTAGTCAGGTTTCCTTCTATTTACCTTAGTCATGTGATTTAATACCTACTTGTTAAATATCTCTTTACATATGTGGGCTGGTCATTAACGTTGATTGTTTTATGCACTCTACAGTCTTAAGGAACACTGATAGTCAGAAGTAACTCATGGCGAGAATAAAACCTCAAGCACTGCTAGTTCAGAGCAAAAAGAAGAAGGCTCCATCACGAATCAGTCTTACTACTATCATTGCATTCAACCTCATAATTTTCTTGATCGTATTCTCTTTGTATGCTACCTACAAATATTGGTATCGAAGGTTAGCATTTTCTCAGATTTGGAGCAAGAATCTGTTCTTACTTTTGTCAATTATTTTGAGTGTCACATTAGTTCTTGTGGCTACTGTTTCACCATTATTCTATGATCAGCAAGTATGGAGGTCTCTTGTTATCTAAAAATAAAATTCAACTTCTTTTCAGGTCAAGCAATCAACCTGACTTGCACTTGAACACCCTTGAGGTATATTTTATTAGTTTTGGTATTCTTCATGTTTTTCATTTCTTTTTCTTGTTTCACTTTTTGCCAGATTCTACATTCTAGTTCTTTAATAATACTCCTCGTTATTCTTTTCCTAAAGCACTCTGAAGTCTTTGAAGAACCGAAGAAATTCGATCTTCCTAGTTATGCTGTAAGTTGCGCTCTGCCTCTATATTTTCATGTCATGTTTTCCTTTGTTTTCAGCCTACCCAATTTACATCTTGATGTGGTTGGAATTTATTGCAAGTTTCCATATCTGTTATTTCTGTCTTTGTCCCAAGATATTGAATGATTAGAAGCGTTAATTCATGATTTGATCTTTGTTTCTTGTTCACGAAGGGATGGTTATTCTTCTGGGTCCTTCAAATCATGGGATAACCTGTGTTGTGAGGGTGATTCTGTAATTTCTTCTGGAATCTATTGCGAGTTTCCATCTCTGTTACTTCTGTCTTTGTTCCAAGATATTAAATGATTAGAAGTGTTAGTTCAGGATTGGACCTTTGTTTCTCGTTCATGAAGGGATAGTTATTCTTTTGGGTCATTCAAATAATGGGATAACCTGTGTTGTGAGGGTGATTCTGTATCTTATGTTTGTGGGCGAGAATGATGGACGGGTGGAGGGGATTTGTATATTTCTATTTTGGGTTCTAGTGTTGATTGCTTCTTGATGGGTATAGGTTTGAGCCCTATTGCTCTGGCGCTTGGCCTAATTATTCTTTACTTCCAAATATATCATGACGGATCTACATGATTATCGGACCATATTGTTATTAAACCCCTGAAGTTTTGGACAGGGCTTATTTAACTGTACTTCTTTCTTTTGTTCATGTATTTTTTTGGGTGGGGATTTTTGCTTTTGTTTTTTTTGGTGGGGTGGGCGGGGGGGGGGGCAGGGGTGGGGGTGGGTGTATCATGAAGAGGGTGGAGTGGGATATTCCTGTGCTATTAATTTCACACCTTAACTAAAAAAGCATGGACATGATAATAGTTTTGATTACAACAATGATGTTGTCATGATGATGGCGAGGCTAGTGGTAAAGAGAGGAAAAAGATACTGCATAGAGATCACATGCATGTAATATGAGCATACTCATTTCTAATAATACGATAGCATCTATTGTTTATATATATTACATAACTGATCTACATGTTTATGGGGCCATGGTTGCTATTTTGACCCAAAATTTTGGGATCAAATTTGTTGCAATTTTATGGCTTTATTAATTATTTTTTATTCTTATTATTCAAGGACTATAAGTACGAGGATTGAATTGGATGTCCCATTTCCTTCTATTACCTTTTTTCATATAACTGGCAAAAAACTTGATACCTGCTTTACCAGATTCCCACTGTAAGCTAAAGAAAAGCATGAAATTGACATGACAATATGTACAATAATATAATGTAATGGTGATGATGCCATTTATGAAAAAGAGAGCAGACAAAGAGATACAGGATACATAGGCAGTTCATGCATGTAAATGTGTTCTGAATTTATTGCTGAAACTAGCATCTGTGATCTGATTACTTTTATTTGCCTTTTATTTTGTCTAATGTCTTAGATTAGGTTTGTTAATAAGTATCATTGGAATTTAGTTGGATATGCATCCTTCAGTGGGAGAGACATATATGCTTAGCAACATCCAGTAAACATTTGTTTAGCTTGTCTTGACTTCTGGTTAAGGACGAAAATGGATGCTTGAATGATGAGTTCAACACTATGTAATATGTATAATGCATCTCTTTGTCGGTGCTCTTCATACCTGGTCTGCAATGGGAACAAACACAGCTTGATGTAAGGTATTCTTTATAAGAATTACTTATTGATATTTCAAGTAGTATCTTATTTTATTAGTGTATCAATATTGATGCTATACGGAATAGCAAGCTTTCTCTATAAGGCCGTAGTAGATTTTAACAAGAGAAATGGCTTTCTAAGAAGTATGTATTGTTACATCTACAGGTATGTTAATATTAAGGAAGAGAAGACATGTACGTGAACATTACTTGATTGTTCTTCGCTTACCTTTATGACATGTAGTGCTCTATAGTTGATAGCCAACTCTTAATGTTAACTATGCATTTAGCCAGGAATTGCTCCTTTTGTCTTTGTAAAGAGCTAGAGGCCCATAATTGTTAATTTGTTATTAAGAGAAATTTCATTTCAGCAGAATTTTTCCATCTGCGTACGTATTTAAAGCACATTATGGTTAATTTATGCACTTAGTCTCATTATTTAGTTTGAAATTGTTGGAATTTAAAATCTTATTCTCCACTTAGTTCTAATTGTTTGAATGTTGTAATAGATCTTAAACACTGCAAAAGGTTCCATAACTGTGGAGCTGTATAAGGATGCTTCTCCTGAGGTTGTGGATAAGTTCCTTGACTTGTGGTGAGCATTCGATAAACTCATTCTCCTGATTTCATCAATATTCAATTTCAATGTGCGGCCGTGCACAGTGAAATCTATTTTATATTTTGTTATTAAGCTTGTTATACACCTGCTATATCAGTTTAGAGACATGTGAAATATGTTGTACATGGGGCTGGGAATTTAATCGATTACCTGTCTAATGGGAACAGAATGAACACAGATTCCCAAACAAGCCCCAACATTCAGGGTAACAGTATGGAAAGAGTCTAACATGATTAGATTTTTTGGGTAGGCTATGGACCGAATGAATTTGATCCCAACCTAACCTAATTTTGTAAAAAAACTTGCAGCAATCAGGGCATGCGAAAACTGACCCCATTTGGACCTAGGGGTGTCGTCTCCTTCCATTTTTTTAGCCACACAGGATCTATGGCCCAATACCTACATTTAAATAAGGAATATGACGTCATCGCATAAAAAGTGGAGATGATGTCGTCCTATATTTACTCCATAGAATGACCACTGCAATGTGTACGTGTGTGCACATGCGCGTGCTGCGTGTGTGCTTATGTGTGGATAGGTTTAGTATGCCTAAGCACATAGGTTAACATTTTGATAATTAGACAACCTGACTGTAACCTAAGTTGCATGGGTACGGATACTGGTACGGGTGCTGGTATGGGACACGACAAATTTGTAAAGGTAGGGTATGGGGAAACGGCTATATATATGTATGTTATGTGTATTTGTATGTCTTAAAATTAATAACTTATGTAAGATCAATATTGTTTTTTCATGTACATAAGATCAATATATAAGAAATAATTGAGTGTACGCTTGAATAATCATATGCATATATTCAAAAAGTGTCCAAGAAGTTTCGGTACGGGTACATGTCGGGTACGGGTACATGTCGGGTACGGATACAACTTCTGATTTGAAGTACCCAGGTACCTATAAATTATAACCATAAGCTTCACAGAAGGGGCTGTATGGTTTGACAAGGGAGGATTATGCCATTTATACCGGAAAAGGAGGTGAAAATGGAGCAAAATGCGAGCACTTCTCATGATGCAGGGTTTGTTACTAACTCTATAATTTGGAGATGTGCTTGCTAACGTTGTGTTATATGTTTGTTTGTCTTTTCATGCTATAGTCTATTAGCTTTTCTAATATAACTGTTTCCTGATAGAATAAATTTGTCTGTGAAGAGCAAGTTTGTGGGGGGAAAGGTCTTAAGAAGATATGAATGAAATGTATGCGTTATAACTGACTATTAACATGATATTGAACCTCTCAATTTAGGAGCAAATTTGAGCCTAAGAAAAATTTGTAAAAAAGAGTGGCTTGCCAAGGGAACAAGTAGGTTAGTTGGCTTGTAGTTGATTATGTGGTTTATGCATATACGGTCAAAGAGAGTTTCAAAGATTTCCTAGAGTTTATAAACAAACGGCTTAAGACAAACAATGAGTATAACATATAAGATTATGTGGCTTGTAGCTGATTATTTGGTAAAAGGAATCACATTCATCTTTTTGCGGTGATATAAGCCAACTAATGAAGCAATTCCACAAAATGTCTTATTTAAGCGGTACTTATTTTTCATCTCTTTCATGTCCTTTTCCATCATTAGCATTTTGATGAATGTTTCATTTGGCAGTCAAAAAGGACATTTCAAAGGGATGCCTTTTCATCGAGTAATCAAACACTATGTAATTCAAGGAGGTGACTTCCAAGATCTTGGGGCTGCGGAGGATTGGACACTGAAAGGAAAAGCCCACAGTAAACTTGCTATGAGGTTTATCATCTGTACCCTATAGTGTCAATTTCATACTGTTAACTGTTATATATTCCTTGTAATTGAACTCCAAACTGTGTTAGTATGCTTTTTAGTTTTCATCAAGTTCTTATATTTTTCACAAATGCATTAACTT
Source organism: Asparagus racemosus (assembly GCA_037177215.1). Taxonomy (NCBI): domain Eukaryota; kingdom Viridiplantae; phylum Streptophyta; class Magnoliopsida; order Asparagales; family Asparagaceae; genus Asparagus; species Asparagus racemosus. The sequence goes on from JBAKGM010000139.1 coordinate 9,671,174, forward strand.
TCTTGTCTGACATCAGCCCAAAGCATGAGGCATTTATGCTTGGAACCACAAAGGCCAAATCAGAAAGCAAGGGTTTTGAGCTCTTTATTACAACTGCACCAATTCCGGACTTAAATGACAAACTTGTTGTGTTTGGAAGAGTTATCAAGGGGGAAGACGTCGTCCAGGTAATCAACTAGTTGTCTTTGCTTTACTTTTTCTTTTCCTTTATGTCAAAATGTCAAAACGAGTATCAAATTCTATATTAATCAATATGATTCCTGATTCTCTTTCCATTGTCACATTTTTTAGTGCCATTTGTTCATCTTTGAGTGCTTGCTGCTTGATCATTTAGTCTCAAAAGGATTAATATCATTTCTTATCACAAATATGTATGGATGATTTGGCACATATATCTTCCTTGACCCCATAGCTTTGACCACATGTATTAGACACATCGTGTGTTTTCACACATGGGGAAACTACCTTTTTATGATTTAAGATGCCTAAATTAAAGAGGAAAGGGAGATAAAAGAGGGAGAATGGAAAATAGAAGAGCAATCGAAAGAGGTACAACTTTAATTAAACTCTTTTTTGTATTAAGAAAAACATTTGTAAAGAACAGTTATCAACTAAATTGGTAGTTTTTGCACAGAATTTCCTACAGATGCAAACAATGAGAACACTAAGAAGCATAAAGGTTCTTCCCCTTCATGAATCTTTGGTAAAATTATATTTCTGACTTGACATGTATTACCAAGCAACACCATATAGATGTTCCCAAGTTTTTTGGCCATACCCTGCCATATAATGTAGAAGAATATGTCAAAGCGACATTAGTTGTTGATTTTATAGAAGAAAATGACCATCTATCAGACTATAAAGCAGCTGATAGGAAGACTTATAAAGCAGCTGATAGGAAGACTTTGTTATTATAGTAATGCAACATGCTTGATAGTGCAGCAGGATTCAATAGAACGATATGAGTAGAGATAATAGATACATTGGGTAACCATCCAATATGTGTTTTCATTTTGTTGAACTGTACTCCAGCTTCTTGGCATATCTAGTTTATTTTCTATGGACTGGCTCATTTAGAGTGGCTGAGAGCCTAGCCATCATCCATTCAGTCTTTCTCTCACAATTGCACAAGTCTTTCTTTTGATTGTTATAGAAGCCAATAAGCATGCAATTAAAAAGAACTTACTGGATAATAATTAATGGAGGAACGAGAAATTGAGATAGGCCTGAACATATGTGGGTGGAGGCAATTAAAGAAAGATCTAGAAGATAGTCTTAACAAATCTTTGATAAGTGCTTTCAGTTGAATGTTAATGAAGGTATCCGTCAAATTATGTGTGACTTAATCACACAGCTGTAATATAGTGCACTGGAATATCAACAAAGAAAATCTTCCTTTGCTCACCTAAGAAACATGGTTGCTGCTGTGACACGCAAAACAACACATACTACTAGATGGGCCTTCTTAGAAAGTAGGATGGGGATGATCTAGCATTATGAGAATATATTATGCATGATTCGATGGTCATAAAAGGGAAACTATATAGCATGTATTTGATATATGCATACATATGAACATGTAAATGTGCTTCTGCGCAGACGTATAATTATACTGTCCCATTATAATATTTACAAAGAACAAAGTACATCTTAGCTCTTCAACTTTTATAGAATGGTTTAGTGTATATTGCATCTCGAAATATATCTTTGCTATCTGGCAACAAGGTACATGTGACGGTGAAAATTTTCCTTACCCTTGCGGTCATTAATTTTCTTGTGAACCTAGTATCTTTTCTATTTTTTGTTCCTGGAAATTATTGCATCTTCTGTAAATTGTTAACTTTTTGCAACTTTTCATCGCAATCTGATTCTTGTACCCATGACCATCTCATCTTCTTTCCATAGATTAACTTCAATGCTTTATGCTATTCAGGAAATTGAAGAAGTTGATACTGATGAACACTACCGGCCAAAGTCCCCCATTGGGATTATTGATATCACATTGAAGCAAGAGCCATGAGCTGTTCAAACGTTTGCTATCTACTTGATAACTCACTGCTGCATGGTGGTGCCTTTCTCAGATTCAAGCTCAACCTTGTTCAAAAGTGTTCCTATGCGGTTCAAATTTTGACTTAATGTAAAAATGTTTTAGCAATATTTGAATTCTTAGATTGATGAACATGAATACCTGAGAAGATAATCAAATGTTTCATCCTAATACAAGTAGCTCGTTCACAGGGATGTACTGCAGCTGCTTTGTAGATTCATTTCTTTCTATTCATGATTTTATACGTTGGTTTAAAAAATATAGGGGTTTTCCCTGGAAATCACATATCATTTCACGCAAACCATCTTATATTCCTAGTGTATACCTAAACCATTTATAAAATTAGTTTTCATTCTAACCAACCACCTGACTCCACTTTGCTCCTAAAATTTCCTTGAAATCTCAACAATGTCCTCACCAATTTGCATGTGCAATGCATGTGATGCCCTCTTAACTAGAACCCTAGCCACATCAATGTCTCAACGGCAAGAGTATTGTATACTGGCATTGTCGGAATTGTAGGTAGTTTTAATATAAATTGAAGTAATAAGGTGGTTTATGTAAAATGACCCAAATATGAGGTGGTTTCTAAAGAGACAAACCTAAAATATAACCTCAACTCAATATTGATGAGACTTGGTTGATACAACTGTTTCTGAAGCTTTTATATGCTGATCATGTGGGTAGCTGTATTTTTCTGTGAATGATTGCAAGAATCTGAGTTTGCATAGATATAGGGGCTGTTTGGTTGGTTTCTTCGGAAAAAAAAAAGGAAAAGAAAATTGAGGATGAAAATAATTAAGTACGGGTTTTCATCCATTTCCTTCACAAAAAAAAAAAAAAAAAAAATCCATTTCCTTCCAAAAAAAAAAAAGCATGAAATGAGTTTTCTTAAATATGAGCTACATTATCCAATAATAATGTACCACATCGTCTTTCCACTTGATTTGAAGGTGTGAATTAAATAAAGAATGTGTGGCCTACCAAATACGAAGTAATTCTGTTCACAGTCAAGTATATTTCAATTAAAGAACTACTTGGTATGTCCACTGAAAAAAATAAAGGGAAAAGATGGAAATTTGCATCAGCATGAAATAATTGGTGTCCATAAGATTAGTTTAAATTTGCAGGATTGTACCGTATCACCTATCAAGATTCATGGACTCATAGTAGTCATTAATGTCCACTTGAATATCTCGTGTCCTTGTTTATGGATAGAATGCTAAATTCGTATTAGTTATTAAAGAAACTATCTCTTTATTGGTCAATGCACAAGATTCTTTTTATTCATTGACAATGAGCAGGGATTCTAATCCTCTCCACCGTCAAAAATAAATAAATAAATAAATAAATAAAGTGAAGAGACCATTACATTATTACAATTATTAATTATCTAGTCAATGACAGATCTAAGATTTTAAAAAAGTGTTAGTCGCCATATAACTAACAATTAACCAAATTTACTAAGGTCTCTAACAAGTTTTAACATCATGAAATAATATATAATCGCATCGTTCAAAACACTATCAATCACATCATTCTAAGTATATGTCATTAAGAAATCATTGAGTCATCATTACTCATTTTATTCGGCAACTTGTTTTTTGTCAAATTTACAACTTTTTGCTCTTTCAATTTAGGGATTTCTTGAATTTGTAAAAGATAGAGTTTTGCCAAACACTAAGAAAGGTTTAGGGGGACTCTTGTGAAATTTTTACATAAATGAAAGCAAAGCCCCATCATTATCTATATCCCAGAACAAACTGAGAAAGCCAAAGCAAAACCAATCTAGCTCTTCTTCTTCTCCCTCTGTTCTCCCTCTCTCACCCACCCCAATGGATCCTTCTCTAAACAATGTGGAAATGGGTGTAGATGTTTTCCATATATTCAACTCACTGTTGCTGCCTCTTTAGGGTCTGAAACACCTATGAGGAAGTGGTGTTAAGTGACACCACTTCCTTATAGGTGGATCCGCCCCTATATCTAGTGAATGATTATGATTTTGCTTTGAGTGAAAATTAGGAATTAGTGCAATACATGGGGTTAATGTGAGTTTAGATCTTGAATGAATCACAATCACTCATTATATAATCAACAGTTATGATAAAAAGTAATAGCCCCTCCACTAGTATTTTGTAGATAAGAGGATCCAAATCCTGCAGGATAACAACCAGTGCTTACAAGTAGCTAACAAAAGTTATAAAAACTTAATTTAACAAAGTCTAAAATGAAAGTTAAAAGTTGAACAGACGCATGGTAGTTAATATTTTGGATTCAAAGCATCAGGGTTTAAAGAATTTTACGAGCAGTTAAAATTCTACTCTATCTCAATTAAGTTATCTTTTTTATCTTCTACATCTTTCTCTTGTATCAAAATCATACCCGTACTTATCACGGACTGCAACAAGGAAGAAGCACTTCGTGTGCACTTTCTCTCGTTGAGGAAAGATTCAAACCTGCAGACTTCAAAGGGGCCATGAAATTAACCCTCAAGGCCCAAAAGCTCTTCCCTTCCCTCCACAATCTCGATCGAACAATCGCCGCCTATGAAGTCCACTTACTTGCATCTACCAAGAAACTCACATCCGGTCAAACTCACTGGCATGCAGTTCTCCATGTCAATCCTTCAGCCGACCACAACACCATAAAAAACAATACAAGAAAATGTGTTTACTAACTCATCCCGATAAAAACAGGCACTCCTCTGCTACAGACAGCGCGTTCAAGCTCGTGACGGAAGCCTAGTATATTTAAGCCACAGGAAAAACCTGAAAACCCCATGTCAGGGGATTGGCAGTATTCATATACGACACTCAGATGCCAGCGATGCGGACTGTTTCATTACTGGAGTTTCAGCCGCTTGTCCAATAAATCATTGTATATATCATTGTTGCAAGGCCTGCAGAAAATGGTTTGTGATTGAGAAAAGACCAGCGAGGGTTCAGCTTTCACCGGCATGCACAGGATGCAAGTGTAAGCTCCCCGAGGGATCTTAGTAGTTGTGGTATCTATTATGTGTTGGTAGTTGATCCAAGTTGGATTTCGAAATGGCAGCAAACTGGTGCAGAGAGTTCGTTCAGGCCTAATTCCATGTCACGCACGTATTGTGGAGCCTGGACACGACTGAGGTTAAGGTTTATTATTATAATTTTAGTAGGTGTTTTGTGAGTTGTAAGATCTGTGGCTGAGGTCCACAATACAACTGGAGGGTTGGTGTCTTCTTTGAGCTCAAAATTTGCTATACTGAATGCAAAAAACAAGGGTTTGGAAGTAACGTACCTTGAGCAGTATACTTTTTTTAAATTTAAAGTGTCGAGTGTCTTTTGGTTATTGTTCATTTTTCTAGTTTGATAAGAACTTGGTAGTTTAAAAAATCTTGACATTATGAAAATCTTTGCCGGATTTGTTTATGGGTTCGTTGGAGCTGATGAGGGGGTTGAGCAGAGCTGACGAGGGGCTTTTATCGGCGCCAACAAGAGGCTTATTGGATATGGCCATGGTTAGTCAAAGCACGGCCCGAGATGACAATGGGTTCATCAGAGCCGAAGAGGGATTCGTCGGACCCGACATGGGGCATGCTCGATATGGCCATGGTTCATTGGGCTGACAAGGGGTTGTCCTGAGATGATGAAGCTTTATATGTGTTGTGTTTCATTTCTATTTTTATTTTTTTGCGAGGAATCGGACTATATATGTGGATAGTCATACCTTTGTATCTCACTAACATGTACCTTGTTTCGTTAGTTATCTTTTTAATGAAGCCCTGGGGCTTAGGCCTCACAGTTCCTCTAGAGAAATAAAAATCTTGTCAATTTTCTTATGGTTGTTTGTCTCACTACGATCTGAAATAAGCATATAGTCTTTTTATATTGACTAGTATAGTGCACGTGCTTTGCACGAGAGCATACCTTTTTTATTTTATATTTTTCAAATTTTTATTGTTGACTATAAAATAATGAAATGACTTGTATAGTAATATAAATTCTGAACAATTACAATTTTGTTTAAATAATTAAATTGTACGATTAAACTATGTATAAAGAATTGTATGGTTAATTATTATAGTTTGCATAATTATTATAATTTATTCATAATTTATTAAAATAATTATAATATATTAAATACTTTCTTCTCTTGTAAATATAATAATATTATACATAGCATAATTATAATACTATTAGTAACTACATTTTAATTTCATAATTAGTTTATTGCACTATTAGTAAATAATTTACTAAATTATATAATTATTAAATTACAGTGTAATTTATTAATTTAAAAAATACTATTAAAATCATTATAGTATTAATACTATTACAATTACAATAAATACAAATTATTTTTCATACTATTATCATAGTTTTAAAAGGCTAACAAGATGAAAGGTAATAGGTAGTCCTCTATAAGAGGTGAAACCCAAAGGCATAAGGCACAATCCTAATGAGTTTTTATTATTTTAAATGTTTCTAGGATTTTAAATATTATGTATAAATTAGGGATAAATTTCAAATTTTCTATTAAAAAATATAATTAAATAATAAAATAATAGTGTGACCAAAGGTTTTGAAAAAGTGAGGTGCATAATTAATAAGAGGTTATATATAATTAGTGAATGATTAATTACAACTAATAATATCTTTGAGAATAATCCAACTTAAAAGGGCAAAATTGAAAATTAAAAAGTTTACCAAGGCAATCCTTTTTTATATATAGTATAGATATAGCACTTTAGTAAAAAATTTAGTCGAATGAATTTCACAAGACTTGATTTCTAACTCCTCTAGCTTTAGTTCCACCGTGTCTAGGTCATCATAAATTTTCTGATGCTTCTTCAAATGATAATCAGATTGTGACTTAAATCTATTACTATTGTTTAAGAAAATCTATAAAAATATTCAAGAAATATCCTTAAGATTTACATTGGTTTAAAAATTAACTAACTTTCTCATCATCATAACCTAAACTTTGGATCCTGTCATGCACGCGTAGGGTACACCAAAAAAACTAGTTTTAACGGTAATTATGAAAAGCTCCCGTGCGCCTCTATTTATAACTAGCCAGATCAACATATTTGATGCCAATAAAGTCCCAAAATTATCTGAATAAAGCTTGTCTTTCTTCCAATCCTCACACCAGTACTTCACTTTTCAAATTCAGATTCAATGGGTGGCATGCCAAAGATGCACTATAAGAACGTGTGCTAATCTCATGTATAAACAATGATGTGTAACCAAAACTATCATCCATGAATGGTCCGTACTGTCAAATGTCTCTTCTATACTAACAGATTTCCACTAATTTCTGCCAACTTTTTGTGATACTAAATTTTCGGACAAAAGAACTTCACTGTAATACATTTACTTGTAATTTGATTACATTTTTTATGTCTTAGTTACCTTTTTATTTTGGAATAATTACATTTCAGTATCCTGAACTATGATGTAATTACAAGGGTGATCATGAAGTTTGAATATCTACAAAGGTAACTCTAAGATTGCTAATTGCAATGACACCGGTGGTTAAGAGTTATTACTATTTATTCTTTTCTTTTCTTTTTTTTTCCCGATTTGGAGTTCTTTTGGATGCTAAGAGTTCGGGTTACAATTAGAATAATGAAATGTTAGTGAGTAATTGTTCTATAATCCAAATCTTAGCTCTAAACTTACTTTTAGTTCTAACCAAAACTTTACCCTAACCCAAATGTGACATCCAACAAGAATTCTAGTACATCAGAGAGAGCAAAAATAAATAAAAGAAGAAAAAAACGCACACACACACACAAATAGTGTTACATCTTGACAGATTTTAGGTCACTCATGTAATTATAATCAGTAACCTTACAGTTACCTATGTACATTGGTAGACTTTAGGGTCACTCGTGTACCTACACGATACCTTAGGGTACCAGAATGTTATTAATCTTTTTATTTTTTTTATTATGAATTATTACATCCCTTAACAATGTTCATAGAACTGCCATATAATACTTTATTTTTTTGGTTACTCCTTACGTTTCCCCCAATTTACTACATTTTTATAAATTATTTTTTATTTATAAAACGTTTACCTTTATTCATAATACTGCTATATTTATTTCATAAAATATAATCTTTACATGAGCAATGAGTGATTCCTAAGCCTAGAGAGCATGAATCGTGTTCCTCTTTATTTATACACGCTAGGAGACTCAATATAAAAAGTCTCAATAAGGTAGGTAGGAAATAAAGAATTATACGGTCTGCTAAACATACTTAGATGCACTATCAATTATAAAAGGTATGAAAGCATAAGATTATACCCTACTATATTTCACGTATATATCCTATATCCTATTATATTTAACAATGTTCAAAACTTATTTATAGAAAGAGTTGAACAGACGCGTGATAGTTAATATTTGGGAATCCGAAGCGTCACGGTTTAAAGATTTTTATGATCATTTAAGATTCTATTCAATCTCAACAATCATCATATATAGTCTATTTTATGTTCTACATCATTCTCTAGTTTCAGAACCACACCCGCATAATTACCATGGACTGCAACAAGGATGAAGCACTTCGTGCGCTTGCCCTCGCAGAGAAACGATTCAAAGTTGAAGACTTCCAAGGGGCCATGAAATTAGCCCTCAAGTCCCAAAAGCTCTTCCCTTCCCTCCAAAATCTCGTTCAAAACTATCGCCGCCTATGAAATCCACTTACTTGCAACTACAAAGAAACTCACTTCCGGCGATATCGACTGACATTCAGTTCTTGACGCAACGCAAAAGTAAAACCTCAGGATTCACCAAAGGGTGTTCTCTGAATCCACAAAGAACGATCTACGAATCTACGAAGAACTTCGAATCCACGAAGAAATTTAATAAGAGAAATTTTATTGATAAAAGTAA
>JBAKGM010000139.1:9771257-9782036 GCA_037177215.1 Asparagus racemosus
GAGATGAGGGAGGCCTTTGGCCTCCCCCTCATTATCCCTCCATTTACACCCATTATGGTGAGTCCTTTGGCCTCCCCATTATCTCTCCATTTACACCCCATTATGGTGGTGTAACACCCCACTAAGTGGGGGTGACTATTTGGGTACTCAACCTATTCACATTGTTCAATATAAATATAGACCATAGGCCTTTGGCCTAGAGACTTACTTCAAACTCTCTCTACTTCTTGCCTATTCTCTCTATTCTAGTTTATAGTTCTACAACAAAAAGAACTTTGTTTGTAATTAATGTGTGGTGCATGGACTAGGTTGAGAAAAAAAGAAAACGAGGGAACAAATTTGTGTATGAAGCCGTATTGCAGAGACCAACCTGGTCTTTTAGCGATTTTTTATACTTGGTGCAATAGTCGAATTATGTTGTACTATAATTTATATGCTGTGGCCACCCAGCTGAACAATCCTAGACTCGTCGCGGGCTGGAATTGAGTGAAGAGACCCTCCCAGACAAGGGAATCCGAAGGGGGCTCAACACTCACAGGTCCTCGGCGGATGGTCGTTTGTAGAATTGCTTCACAGTTTAAAAGTGCAGCATAGAGCAAGGAATATGATGTAATGCATGTGTATATTTTTTTGATACAGAAATACTTTAAACCTATACCATTCCCAAAATAGTGGAAAAGTAATGGATGCTCAAGCTACCTTTGAAGAAAGGAACCTATCAATAGCGTGTTATATGCAACCTCACATTGCTTAGTTCTTTTGCATGTTGGGTTTCTAGTATGATGATGATCATTTAGGGCGCAAGTAAGCATTTCTTTTCATTTATCAGGGAGATTATATATTTATCACTTATATTTGATAACAATCCGAGTTTGATATCATTTCTCTCGCGCATGATGTATTATTGCTTGTAAAAGTTTTCAGTGTTTTACCAATTTAGAAAGAAATTTTGTTTTATGCAGGGAAGGATTAAGACTGTTTTTGCAGAGACAAGGATCAATACAAATTATAGGGGAATTATTGATATTGGTGTGGTATGCTATGGAAGTCTGCTATGTGATTTATTACATATTATTATCTTGCAATTTCTTCCACAATTTGCAAGGAAACAACGGTGAACTTTAAAATTTTGCACTTTCCATTTCACGATATGAAAATAAAATAAAATAAAATGGAGCAAACTCGTTATTTTTTCCCCTGAATTTGTTTGATGCTGTTCCATTAATTATTTATGCGCAGTCATGAAATTTGGAACGTTTAACACAATTTTTTTAAGACTAAAACTTAACAAACATTTTTTCCCCTCTTGTTAGAGAATGTTACAAACTTGAATGGTGAAATTAAAATCCATAATACAAGAAAAATCCCGCATACAGGTGCTTCATTCTTCTGCTCTTTGATCTCTGAAATCAAATCAAACATATCATGGATCCCACATTGTACAAAGCAGCAACACAAGGCAACATTCACATCTTACAGCAGCACATCCAAAAAGACCCAACAGTCCTAAACTCGGTAACTCCTCAAGACAACACGGCACTCCACATCGCTGCAAGGCTCGGTCACAAACGCATCGCCGAGGAAATCCTAAATCATGGCAAAACACTGCTCATAATGAAAAACATCGACCAGGACACTCCCTTGCACGTTGCATCAAGAACCGGCAACTTGGAAATCGTCACACTGCTAATTGACCACGCTCAGGAGTGGCCTACTGACACCGAGCATGGGGAGCCAGGGCCTTTGAGGATGACCAACAAGTGGAATAACACGCCGTTGCTTGAGGCGGTGACGAATGGTTACGTTGAGGTTTCAATGAAGCTGTTGAGTGCTGACCGGAGTGTTGCGCATATGAAGAATAAAAAGGGAGAGACGCCATTGCATGTTGCAGCAAGGGAGGGGCTGGAGAAGGTTGTTGAGGAGATACTGAATCATCCGGGGGCCGAAACGCAAGAGGAGCAGGAGCAGCCACTGGAAGCGACCGGATCGCCGCTGCATCAAGCTGTTCTTGGTGGTCATTGTGGTGAGTCAAATTCTTGAAGATTTCATCGACATTTTGCAAGCAAAGCCTATGCTGCCCAGCCTTACCTTGCATTTCTCACAAAAGGCTATTTTCACGATTCGAATCCATGATCTTCTGGTCACACGACAACTCTTAAAAGTTGCGCCAAGGCTCCCATTCTAATTCTAATACAGTGTACATCAAAGAGTTTAAGAAAATATCTTGAGATTTCTTTATACTAGTCCCCTAGGCCATTACTATTTTGAAATTAGTCATGCTATTGGGTTCCTCATTTCTTAAATTATGTCTACATTATAATCCTTCCTCTTATTGAAATTGCTCTTAGGTCCCTCATTTCGCATAAATTGCTTCAAATTAATCCGTCCAATCCAGCGTAGAATTAGCAATTGGAGGGATAAACTTGTAATAACTTATGAGCGCCTGGAGACCTAATAGTTATTTCAATTGTTTAAGGGGCTGATTTGAAAACATGAATGGTGTGTTTGGATGGGGGTTAGAGAAGGGTAGGGGGAGTTAAAATTTACAAAACTTTTGTTTGAGAGTTTATTTTGAGGGGTTTGAAGGAGGGAAGAAAACGTAAACTTATTCCCCCCCCCCCCCCCCCCCCCAAACACCAAACAAAGTGGGCAGTAGAAAACAAAACAGTGTACATTTTAACAACATAAAGAGACAATTTTACCTCTGTCATTTATTAGTTGACAAAATATTATAAAATGTAAAAGCATTTATGTAACTTTACATATATTTACTTCACTTCCCTCCCTTTAGTAAAACTCTCAAACAAGATAAATTAAGTTTATTTCTATTCCCCTAGCTAAATTCCCAAACTGGCATTTTATCTTTTTCCTCTTCTTCTCTATCTTTCCTTTCCATTATTTAACTTTCCTTTCCTTCCCGTGGCAAACCCCCAAACAAAGCAGAAAGGTTTTCAAGTGACTAGATTAAAAAACCCCTAAAAGGAAATCTCCCAGTCAGAGTCCAACTCAGTTAACATAAATTACATCAATTAAAAAACCTTCCTGTAAGATTTTGTAACCAAGTATCACAGAATGAACAAAAATTCACATTCAAACAACAAAAGATCGTCAACAAACTCAAAACTCCAAACAAAACCAAAACTGCAGACAAACGAGCAATAAAACTTCGCTCGGGCTCCATGTCAGTGTCTTCCTCTTCTCTATGGCGATTATCAGTAGTAGTAGCATCAGTGTCTGAAATAAGCTTACATCCTCTAATAGTCCTGCTGATACACATCCCTTCCTTTTCGACAAGTAATTTGGACCAATGAGAAATAATTGATACGGCAATACAGTACATTAATAAATCTGATGTTCATACTAACTTTCCTTTATGAATACATAATCTTGCACATATCAATTTTAAGTATGTCAGTTGTTATTCTCTTTTGGCTGCCAATATATGCAATTTATGAATTTGGTTTTAATCATTATGTAGCGGATATAATACTCAGAAACTAAGAAACTAAAAACCATGTTAACCTAGAAGATTTTTTGATCCTACAGCCATTGTCGGGATGCTGCTGGAAAAACGAAGCGACTTCATCAAACTCATCGACAAATCTGGTAACAATGCCCTTCACTATGCAGCGAAGAAGGACAACAGCAAAATGACAGAAATCTTACTAGAAAAAGAGCCTTCATTGGCTTACCTTAGAAACTTCGATGGTCAATCTTCTCTCCACATCGCTGCACAATATAATTCAACATCTACGATCAGAGAGATATTAAGGCAGTGTCCTGATGCAGCAGAGCAAGTAGATGATACAGGCAAAAATGCTCTTCATATTGCAGTTGTGAGTAGGACTGTAGGAGCACTGAAGTGTTTGTTGAAAAATATAACTTTGGTGGAGGTTATAAACCGGGCTGATAATAATGGGAATACTCCTCTGCATCTGGCTGCAGAGAAATCTAGGATACAGTCGACTCTTCTGTTGTTGAAGGATATTAGAGTTGATCCCTGCATTTTGAATAATGATGGGAAAACCGCACGAGGAGTCATTGAATCGCTAGAGGAGATGGACATGTATGAGGTACAGACTCTATGAACCTGATGCATTTTATGCTTAATTGAAGATAGTGTCAAAAATTATTCATATATAGTTGGGCTCAGGAGTAGCATGATTTTTTTTTGAAAGTTGATATAACTGCCTTTCTGCATCATTCTATGATGACTTGAGCTTCTGATTACATTACGTACAGAAGTTTATGCTGGCTTGCGCTTTTGGTTGAAGTGACTATTTAAGAAAAGATAAATTGTCGGGAAGCAGTAGGGTTTTCGATGATTTCTTTAGAAATAGACGAGGAATTGGTCTAATGCAAAAGGGAGAATACAGAATCTAAGAGGGTCAGCATCGATTCCTTTCTTGAGAACCATACTTAAAGAGTGTTCTACCCATACAATGCAATTCTCAATTCTTTTTGAGGTCTCCTCTTAATTTCTCCCATCTTAACTAAATTAGGTAACTTTTTAAATAAACAAAACCAACATGTTTGGGCGTTTTTCACTTGACCCCAAAAGAAGTTTTGGGAGATTCACTTACCGCCAATAAGTTCCATAAAAAAAAAACCCCAAAACTAAGACCATTAGATCTGACGTGTCATGTGCAAATAATGTGTTCTAAACAGACAAATACCTTTACTTTGAAGAAAACCCTTCATATCATCTTTTATATTTTCTCCCTAAAATCATTTTCTCTCTCTTCTTTCTCCTTCTCTGTGCTCATGTTCTCTCCCAAGTCTGACCTACCAATCTCCACAATTTATTTTTGGTGATTTTGTCCTTTAAAACTCCAAATTGATGTTTATTTTATGGAACGCCATCATGTAGTTAAGTGAAAGAAATTAAAGTATTATGGGGGTTTTCTATAGGTTTCCTAAACTTATCGGTGGTTAAGTGATTTTTTTCAAACTTTTTTGAAGGTTAAGTTAAATACACCCAAACTTAATTGGGGGTTTTATGAAACTTACCCTTCAATTTATGGCAACTCTCGAACTTGGAACTGACACAAAATACACAACCAGATGTACATTTTGGAGTCACTAAAGAAGAGCGAAGAACACAAATGCAAGAAACACCATGAACTATCAGACATCGCCACTGCTGGAAAATCATTCAAGAAGAAGATGTCCACCGCAGACGAACATTTCAAATCTTGCGTCGGAACCTACACATTAGTAGCCGCCTTAATCGCAACAGTCACTTTCGCTGCCACCTTCACAATGCCCGGGGGCTACAACCAAGAACACGGATATGCATTGCTTGCAAAGCATGCTGCGTTCAAAGTCTTTGTGATTTCCAATACCATTGCAATGTGCAGCTCTCTTATTGTTGTCTTTTGCTTTATTTGGGCATGGAAGGATCCGCTGAGGTTCAAGTTCAACCAATTAATTTGGGGACATAGGCTCATTGTGATTGCAAGCTTGGCGATGATTGTTGCGTTAATGACTGCGGTTTATGTGGTGGTGGATACTCAGTGTAAATGGGTAGCGGTTGTTGTGTGTTTGATTTGCTGCGGTGCGCCTTTTGTGCTTTGGGCTATATTAGGTCATGATATATTGTTTATTCCAGTCTAATTGCTAATATTGGGCTCTTGAGAGTTCAATGCGTATTTGATGAAGTAATTTGTGATGTATAAGTCCATCGAGAGGTATTTATCATGCTATGAAAATTAATGAAGATTATACTATGGGCCCTTATTTCAGGGTGCCATGCATTGTACCAATTATTTTTCTTTTTAATTTAAGGGAGCTTTGCTCCGCTCTTTCCCTGCAAAACAAAAAAAATAATGAAGATGTTTTCTTGGAGATTTGTAATCTCATTAAAGTCTATCATCATATATGCAGGTCTCCACAAGGAAATTGAAGGAATATAAACTGTGCAAATAGATGCTAACATCTTCAAAATAGTATGTTTGTCTACATGTCCAAAGCCCAATCTTCATATACCTCTTGCACAAGTCATTTATAAAGTCCTTTACAATTCTGTCAAAACTTATAGAATTTTGACTCACACTTCGATAGAAAAGTGTAACACTGTATTTTTCCTGTATACCACTCGATATCAAGCTATTACAATATAAACACTCTTGTCTGCTCTGCTCTTTTATTGACAATAAGATGCAATGAGGCTCTTTTTCCCTAAAAGAAATTTCATTTAGCTCTTGCTTATTGAATACCAAGAAGCAGAAACTTGGCCTCAATGAGCACCTTCTATGATTTCTCCTGCTAAGGCTAATGCTAATGCTAGTCCCATCCTTCTCCATCTGAACTGCTGCCAGAATCAGAATAGTCTCATTCTAACCAAGCTTGAATGCCTGCAGCACATCGGAATGTGAATCTATTTCCTTAGAGGAGAAAATCTTTACATGAATGTAGATTGTCATGAATCTTTGACACTCTCATCTTCCAAAAGCAACAATATGCTTTATCCTCCTCCACTATAGTATTAGTTCTCAAATAAAATTCCGAAAATTTCTGACCAGATTGTAGAAGCCTTCAGAGATATTAGTTTACAATGATCATTCTGCTCTAAGAAACCATTCGGTTATAGAAAAAGACCTTTCTACTAGACCATTCAGCTATTGGGCAACCTTTCTTCTTAAAGGAAACTAACTAGAAAGAAACTAATGATTTTTACATGAATTTTTATCCCGAAAGGGTCTCAACCAAATAAAAGTTTGATTTGTCAAAAATTTGTTTACTAAACGGATAGTAGGCTCATCTATTACTCCATACTAAAACAGTTGTTGTTATTTCATTGTGTATTTGGTTATGCAACTTTCTCTCATTGTAACATAATCAAACCATGTTTTATTATCCATATTACTCAAACCGAGTAGTGTCACCAACCACATAATATCATATACTTCTTCTAAAAATTAAGAGAGATAAAAGAACAGGGCAAAATAAAAGAATGCAACTTCTAACATATAGATAAAAAAGGAAAAATAAACGTGCAGTGCGTAATTACATACTCAAAATGACAACGCGACGAGTATAGCCTGCCGACACCTCGCCTTAGCAACCTCGACCCGCTCCTTCACCGTCTCCTCCTTCACCGCCGCCTTCACCATCTCAAAATCCATCTCCATCAGCTTCAAAACCCTATACAACTCCGTCAGCATCCTCTCCTCAACCTCCCCTCCCTCCCTCAAAACCTCCGCCTCCTCCCTCGCTCTCTCCGCCACAATGTACCCAACTTTAGCGAGCAGCTCCTTCGATCCGTACTCTCGGCCCATCAAAGATTCCAGCTTCTCCAAGAAATCGGCGATCTGCCATCCTTTGGGCTTCTCGTGTTTTATCTCTTTGGTGCGTTTCCAGCCTATTTCGAAGTTCGGGGGTTCGCGTTTTTCGAGGGCGGAGCCTTGGCGGGATTCTTTGAGGAGGGAGAGCTTCTTACGGGCTTCGATATCTGATGTGGATGCGGATCCGTTTTCGGGGTTCGGGTTTGGGTTTTGGGAGCAGTTGAGGATGGTGGTGGGTTTTTGGCGGGAGGCGGGGGTTGGGGGAGGGAGGATGAAGCGCAGAGAGGAAGCCATCGGAGACGATTTGGGATATTTTTGAGTGGATATTTCGAGTTTTGGGGACGGGGCGCGAGGATAAGGAAAATGGGTTGGGCTTTGGATGGGCTTTCATTTTAATCGACCGGTCTGTTATTGCGATTGTGAAATATGCTACGTTTTTTTCCATGCCTAGTGAACCAATAAGGCTTTCAGTAGACGGGTTTGTTCGTGCGAGTGTGAAATATTAGTTCTTAAAATTTTCGAGTGTAATTACTCCGTCAAATCTTCATATTTTGAAATTAGTTCTCAAATATTGTAACTATTTGATATTAGTCCTTCTAGTTTGCAGGTGTTTGAAAAATGTGGGGGTCTAATTTCAAAATACGAGGATCTAGGTGACAAATTTCGAGACACTGAAGGATTTGGGGACTACTTTCAAATGTCAAGATTTGGGGGACTAATATCAAAACATAAAATACGTGGGGGACTATATAGAAAACCCAAACTAAAAAAAGTTGTTTTAATGATTAAAAAAGTGTTTTCGATATGAGTCCCTTAAATCTTTAATATGATGGGGATAGGGTAAGATTAGGGTTACGGTTATAGCAAAGGTGACTGACTATTTAGGATTAGAGTTGGGTTATGACAGTGGAGCATTAGTCTGTAGCCTTTGTTCTAATCTCAGTCATATCTTCAACCAACATCCAGCATAAACTTGAAGTCAGCAAAGGACAAACAACGTTAACCTGCATGTATACTCCAGAATTGCCTATGCAATTACAACTTGTAATTTAAAAGGTTGCTCATGTAAATACACAGACTCTGAATTCACCGGTGTAGTATACCATACCTTAGGGTAGCAGAATGTAATTAATCATGATGCTACTAGCAAAGAAAGAAAATTTTGGAGCTATAATATCTACATTTCCATAAAATGCTTGAAAATGTAGATAACATCCAAATGGTTGGCAGAAAAATGACTTTAATACTACTGGATTAGGGTCTCACATATGTTAGCTTCCCAAAATGCTATGGACATGCGAAAGAATATACCCTTTACAAGGTTTTCAAAGAAAATAATGGTAATAATACCAATTATCACCACTTCTTAATTGAAAGACAATACAAAAACCGAGCTTTCAACACAAAATCTCCATTTCACACTGCTACACATATAGAATTGCAATAGCTAAACATCTTTGTGAGTGCTTCCTTCTCATTTTATGAAAGAGAAAGAAATGCGGGATGGTTGTTCTCAAAATAGGAAGACAACACAGAAATTAGAAACACATTAATGAGGATTGAGATTGTCCAATCAAATTGGAGGTGGTCCAAGATAGAGTCCGGAGGCCTTTGAAACGAGCCCATCATGGTCCCATTTTTTAATCTTCCCATGTGGATGAGTTCTAATTTGGAGGACTGGGCCAATCGGTGACTAAGGGACCCACATTGCGATTTATGTGAATGGACTAGGACTTTTCATAATACGAGGCTTGAGATTTCCCTAGTTTTTCGTAGTTTGTGTGCCACAACTGACAACACAAAGTGCTCAAGGTATAGATATCTTATATGCAATTACCACCGTCTTTGGCAAGCTTATTGGAGAGAAAAAGGGTTGGTTCATAATATCCTAAGATATCAATCCTAATTAAGGCAATAATATCCATTTCTATTTGGTCATCTTTTCTTAAACGAATGGGAACCTGGCCTCTGTTTATTTATTTATTATCAAGATGAGGCAACGAACCTTCTTATTATCATCTGTGATATTAGAGAATTTCTTCTTCTTCTTTTTATTGAGGGGTGAGGCTTTATGTGGATCCTTGCAAATATTTATGTATCTCACTTTCGCAGATTGTGTTTTCATTTATTTCAAATGAAACACCGGAATTTTATGCTTCACGATCACAAAAACAACATAATAATAATAATTAAAAAAAGTTAAAAAAAAAAAACCTTAGTGTAAACTCCTCAAAGATTGCGATGCATGAGAACTGAAGTCGGTTGGTCAACGGCCCGAGCGGGGTATGAGTTGAGATTTTACAAGTTAGGCTAGCAAACATACCAAAGCCAAACCCACTCACACATAATATGAGATTGCATTAGAAATATCTCGTAAATTATCCAAATGGATGTGATAAGCAAGAAATACTAGATTCACAAAAAATGCATTAGACATTTGAAAATTAAGTTGGCAAACAAAAATGTGTTTTTTGTCGAGCAGTACTATGAACATGAGAGTTGGCCAACCCCTCCAATGAATTCACATATCATACAGCAACAAGTTAACAAATTAAAAACTCGACTCATTCATCTTTGAGATGCCCACTCCCCGCTGTCATTAATTAGCACAAGAATTGACAATCCTATTAACATCTGTCATGTAAAAGCCATTTGCTTGAGTGTCAAGATCAATGAGCATGAAGTTTACTATCATTGTCTTGTTGTGCTAGGGATTTTTAACTAGGCCACATTTATAAACGCCATTACTTGTTGGGTTATTGTGGCATTTAATGTATAAAACAATGAAGTTGTTTTCTCTCTAATACATGCCATTCGTTTTATAAGAACTGATTTGATGTTAGATGATAAAAATATCAAGGCGTGGACTATAGAAAATTATAGATTCAAATTCAAGCCACAACTTTAATTCAAATTGATAAGGATGGTACAACTACCAGTATAGGGGTAAAGCCTGCGCATTTTGTGAGATGTATGGAGCTTAAGTCTTACTTGCATCAAATATGGTTATGTTCCGCATAATAATATATAATATTAGAATTTTTTTAAAGAGAATCATTTTGAAAAATATTTAGCAAAATCGATCTCTTTTTTGCTAGCTCATCAAGGCTAGCCAAAAAATGGTTGATTTTCCAAAATGTGGGCTTGAAAACACACGGGACAACTAGTCTCGTGTGTTTACGGGTGGCTAATAAGCCACTAAATACACAGCAGAAATCTCATGGGACTAGTAGTCTCATGAGTTTTCTGTGCAGTAGCAGAAAACAAAAGGGACTGCTAGTCCCGTGGGTTTTACAGAGAGCCCTAAACATGCACGAAACATGCACGCTTCTATTCCAACTTATATCCTGCGTATATACAATATTTTAGGTGCACAAAAAAATTAAATTCATCTCATATACATATCTAAACAGTATAATCCTTATATAACTTATAAATTTTAAGAAATAAACATAACTTAAAACACATATAATCAATCCAAAACATCACAACA
>JBAKGM010000139.1:9783307-9825718 GCA_037177215.1 Asparagus racemosus
AATCCTTATATAACTTATAAATTTTAAGAAATAAACATAACTTAAAACACATATAATCAATCCAAAACATCACAACACAATAGATAACAATCCACAGTCCACAGGCAACACATTTTATATCCATATGCCAAAATATTGCCACAAATCTAAATATATCAAGTATATTTATTTACAAATAGAGTCCAAGCAGAAAATCCACTAAACTAACACATACAGTCTAAAAGTCCGCCCCTTCCCCATTGTCTCCCTCTTCGTACCCGCTCAGATCGTCGTCGTCCTCCATTCGACTTGAGCTTGTACGAGCTCACTCTCTGGTTGTGTGCGTTGCTGTGACGGACCAGTTTCATTGTTGTGCGTACAAGATCCACCTTGCCTTCGTCTACTTGATTGGCGTGCATATAAGAGATCCTCCTCCTGCGCCATCTCCTCGTGACTATCATGAAAATCCTCATGAGTTCGATGAAAGCTCTACGAACCCTCAGCACTATCCACTGATACAGAGATGCACGTACAGAATCTCTTCCTGCGACAGAAAGTGCTAGGCCCTCATTTGCAATGCCCTCAAAATCATCCATAGCATTTATCCGCAATTACGTAAAAAGGTATATATAAGCAAACTGTATTAATACCAAATAAAACATCTAGATTATTTTGCCACTCAAGCAAATATTTCTTGCATAAATATCACTTTTCTATGACTTAATTTTCTTTATAATATAATTACAATCCATATTTATCAATGAGTAATTGTATTATGTATCTTGAAAAGTTCCTTCACATGGTTTAAGTTGCTAAGTATATACAAACCCTTTGAGCTTAATCTATAAACATTGAATTAATATTACCCGACCTTAAGAATGTTGCATGGATTTAAAAAAACTAGCAAGGGATGGAAAACTATCTGCAATTATGTAATTTACTTACAACTTCTCTCTCATCTACACCCCATGGCACGTATCTCTCATATTGGGCACGTTGTTCATGTTCATCGATTGGAGCCGTGGCTGGATTTATTATCCATCTTCTAGTAATCCTCCAATACCATCTGATATAATCTGATTTCTACAGAGGAGGATCAATTTGCTCTACGATACTGAAATGCTGATCAGTCCATCTAACGATGTACTGATGATTATCCGATGCACACCTTTGTTGGCCTTTCTCTCTATTTTTTCAACTTCTTGTGGAACGTGCTATGTCAAACCAAACTGTCTAAGCACGCGATCTGGCATATTCATCTCCACAATCTCAAAGCATATGAGAGGAACTCTTGCTCTCCATATACGTTGCCCCTCCAAATTAGTGGTGGACGAGGTAGGTGATCACAGTATGGCTGTGTTATGATATGGAAATGACCAAGTGTTAATCCACCCTAGGTGTCAACACGTGTCCCAAATTAATTGTGCATCATCTTGACTCGACCCTATGGAGGCCGAGTCCAGTAAACATCATCACTCGACCCTTACCAAGAAGAGATAAGTGGAAGGGCGTCCTCACTTGGACCTGTAGACACCTCTATATCTCCTTATTTCCCGAGATTGGATCTAGAACCTCCAGTCCAAGGTGGCCAAGTACAAAGGCACTTTTTTATCCGTCCACTGGCAAAGCTGAGTCAAAAGGCGGTCGTTCTCAGACCCCTCGCCGATAGCTAGTCACCATCATATTAAATACATGATCGGAGTCATCATTGCTCCAACCTCGAAAGTCTTAATGACTCTTTGGACCTTGTCAGCACCTAACTCCCTCTGTCACCGTCGCATTAATCGCAAGAGTGACTCACTCCCCTGGCCGACACCTGTAAAGTATCAGCTAAGTAAGCTGACTACTTGGACTCGACCGAGATTACATAAATGCCCTCGTCAACTGGGTATAAATATGCATATCGTCTACTGACCAAAGGTACATAATTTCTGCACACTTAGAGAATTATATCGGTTTCTTTCTCCACTTGAGATCATAACTTGCTTGGTTGTCGAACGAATCATCGGAAAACACAGCTCTGGTCCTCTAACGCGTTGCACATGTGCATGACCCTCTTCCTATCGGGGGATCAGCAATCAAAGGAGATCAAGAGATACCAACCTCTTCATGATCAGTCCTAAATCCCGCTGTTAAGCATTTGACATTAACAGACTACTATCGAACTAGAAAATATTTCACATATTAATAACTCTTTGAAATAGATTGGTAGATTAAATTTTCTTAAATTAAAATTTGATACTTGATAAATTTTCATGCGATCAAGCTCATTTTTGTAAAAGTCTAGTTGTCTTGCCGGGGTCTCATTATAGTATCTTTAGACATTTCATCTGCATGAATAATTAAAGTTTAGCATCTAATACCGTAACTAAAATTCAAAATCAAGTTTGCATTAATTAGATTTGAAAGTGTTTACCTACAGCCCAATGAAATCTACCCATCTAAAACTCGTGCCTTGCATAAACTTGGTTTCAAAACTAGTCTCTCCCACACCCAACTTGTAATAAAGTCAGACACTTATTGAGCTCTTTATTTATCCTAAAAGCCACTTTGGACATTTTCCTATACAGGTATGCTAAAACAACACTATCTCATGATAATGTCCCGCAAGTGTCAAAGTTCTCGAGAAGTGACAACCACCTATCATTTTAAAAAATGCATTTAGTTCTATTCAAGTAAACAATTCAATTATATAAATATTCAAATTACAAATTATATTTCCTCAAATGCACTTTATCTTTACTAGAATCAGGCAATAGAAGCGTCCCGATCATGTGCTAAATATATACCCATGTATGTTGCTGGATCATGACATGATGTTTTGAAGTCCACATTTAGCAATATCGACCTCCTTTTGGCTAGACAAAAAGAGGTCTGTTGATGCACGGATCACACAATCAATTTGGTCAAAGCTAGTTTTGGGTTTATAATGATGATGATGGGGATTCATTTTCTTTCTCCGAATCACTTGGCTGGAGGAGAGGTGAGGCGTTCTGCACAAAGGAAGAAACTGCTAGAGATTAGAGTTGGATTCTCCGGTTCTGAGCTCTACCGATCTCTCCCCTACGCAAGTAGAAAGCTCATCGGAGGACGAGGCTTGACTTCCCCCACTGTTCCTCCGATGATCAAGTCAGCATGTGAAATGAGTGGAGCGGGAGGTGAATAACAGTAATTTGTTCTTGTGTGTATAGTGCAGGGAGAGAAAAATAGCTTTTGAGTTTGAGAATAGTTCTTTTATAGAGATGAGTGAGGGGTAGTTTGGTAATTTCAGCCAAGTATGACTTGTTGATTGAGTTAATAACCACTTTACACGTGTTGGCTTTTGAGTAGCATGAGTCGCCACTGCTTTGATATGATGATGATTGATGGGACATGGTGGGTGGTGAGTCATGCGGACTTTTGGGACAAGAGCGAGGATAACTCCGATAATTACTGTAGACTGTAGCAGGTCAGCTACTATAGCGCCGAGTCGGCTACTGTAGCACCGAGGGTCGGCACTGTAGTATCAAGTCAGCTATTGTAGCGCCGAGAGGTAAGCACTGTAGCGCCGAGAGGTAAGCACTGTAGCTCTGGAAAGAGATTGAGACAGCCGGCTACTGTAGCACCGAGTGGCCATCACCTGCTGAGGTCGGCACTGTAGCAGTTGCTTACCACCGCATTTTGAGTCTGCTTCAAGATGTCGACTTACTAATAAATGTTTATATTGTGAATTAATTACATAACACTAATTTTACACGGTTATATTCTTTACAAATTTATTGACAAAGCTACCTAATTCAATTTATTGACAAAGCTACCTAATTCAAAATTTTCTATGTGATGACTTCTATATTTGGGCTACCGCCAACAAGACCATGTGCTTTTCCTTCTTCTCGTTGTTTCAATGGCAACAAAAAGTTCCAAATTTATTGATGCGCTAGTCAATTTTGCCATAACAATCTCACGTTTATAGCATATAATAGTATATATATGTGTATGAGAAACCTACCTAATCCAATGCATGACTCGTAAGCCTTATTTTAGACTCTAAACGAGTTTGATCAACCTGAAACTACTGATTCGGGTCAAACCTGAAAGCATGTTACCTTGATTTTCGATAAAAATTCGAACAAGACAAGCAAGTCTTGAAAACCAAAGGTTTTTTTTTAGCTATTAGTCCCTCGGATCTTTCGTAATTGCATATTTTGTCTCTCAAATCTTTGAAATTTCTCATAAGCCCCTCAGGATCCTAATGAATCTTGCAAATTGGTCCCTCAATAATCAAAATACCCATCAACTTATTATTTATATTCTTTATTATTATTTTTTTAGGGGGGGTTTTTTTTGGGGGGGGGGGGGGTGTATAATACAAGTTATTGAGGGACTAATTTGGAAGACCCCTTAAGTTTTGAGGGATTATGAGCAATTGCAGATACTCGAGGAACAAGTATGAAGTTATTTAAGATTTTGGGACTAAGGTCTAAAAGAGCATAAAGTGCTTGGCTATAATGAAAATTGTTCTCGTGATCCTAGGCCCTGGGGGTCCTTTTGTGTGCACGGGACAAATTAAGACCAGGACGGTTACTTCTACAATTTCTTTAGCCAGCAGTGGTCCTTGCTTCTACAGAAGCTTTCGGATTTTGTACAAGACCCCTTGCGTAATTTCTAATTTATTTTGTAGATTAGAATTTTATAAGAGTCATAATAATGTAGAGAAGTGTGACGTTAGCATAGGTGTTAATACAATTTTTGGTCACACAATACGCGGCCTGTTAAAATTTAAGAAATTTCCAGAAAGCTAATATACTATGCATAAGATATTAAGGTGGGGGTACTTTCGTGCTCTTTTTGCTAACTGTTTTCTTACTCAATAAAACAGAGCATTTTTCAGGTGACCATTTTAGGAGAAATGTAAAGCTTAATTGAGTTTGACTGTGATTTTACTTTTTGGGCCAGAGGGGAGGACGCTCCTTGTGTACATTTATTTTGCTTTTATTTCTTCAATTTATGATCCAACTCTAGTAGCTGAAACAATGAAATGTGACCCATAATTTTCTAAGAAAATTATGAAAAGTCATTATAGTTTAGAAAATTTATTTATAATTTACACAGGATTAATTCCTTCAAAGAAAACCTTTTTTACAATATCAGGATTGAGAAATGCTCCTACTCTTATGGGTCCAAACTCTATTCTATTAAGAGTTGGATTTCTACTGAAATCTCTAGTATGAATATACGTCCAGACTCCAAAGTATCAAGTATAGTCCAACTACATAAGTGTCTGAATCCTAATAAAACCAACCGTACGTCTCTTCTATATCGCTCCCTTTTGAATCCACTGGCATTTTTTATTTTCTTCTGCAATGCTAAAAATGATCAAATTGTGTGCAACTCAAATAACCGCATTAAGGTTATGGACAAGTCCATTGATTTGAAAAGGATAGTAAATCAGAGTAAATATTAATGGAATTGAAATTAATTCAAGCTTGAAGTTATTTTGAGCTTGCTGTTGTCAAAACACTACTTTGACATTCACAAATTTATGGGGAAAATAGGAGTAGAGATCTTACCAAAATTCTCTTTTAATTCACAGCGGTTAACTCGAACGATTGGGAGGTCCCATCATGATTCACGTATTAGATTCGATTTCGGACTGGATTAAAAAAAAACACTGTTATATGTGGGATGTCCCAAACCACTTCAAGAAGGTAAGAATATTTTAAGATTTCGACTTCTCTGTGAATTATTCAGAATATTTTGCTTGCATGTAACAAACATGTTTTAAGATTGAAAAATACTTAATATTTTTAGTAATAAGAGATAATGGCATTTATTGCTCAATTATTCATTAAATAATGTATATTATTAATAAAGACAGTTTCATGAGCTTAAATCTGTCATATATATGGTACGTATTAGAGAAACATATAGACTTTATATGGTTGCTCCTAATGAAAGGGTTCAATTTTATAGTTTCAAAGAGGGAAGGACGTATATAAAGACCTATGATTAATCATAGTGTATGTCGATAGTATATATTAATGAAAACCTATCCATATTCTTCCACTGCATAAATAATCTTAGGTCAAATAAATAAAAAGGGATCGCATTAAATTTCTTTTTGAATACCAAAACAATTTTTTGTGGACAATTTCAAAGTACTAACTTGTGGACAAAGAAAAGGAGGACCCAAAAGGCAGAATGAGCCTTATCCACACCAGCGGTGACCCGATTCATCCTTCGAGTTTGCTCTCCCTTGTCTCAACGCATCGGGTGCTTCGCTGGAGAAGGGGAAGCAACCGTCGACGCCTCGGATCCCTTCTGCCGCTTAAGCGACACGTTACCTCGCTGCTGAACCGCACCGGCCATCTAATACGACAAAATACAAAACTAGTTCTCGTTTAAAGAATCGTTTAACTACAATGTTCCTAGATAACAAGTTATCTCGGTCCTCACCATCTTTTACCGCTCGTGAAAACTTTTTGACGTCCTGAGCACGACAAAGAAATCTCCTCCCTTTCCTAATATTTTTAAATAAACTCCTCCCTAGTTTAACCTTTGCCTTTCTAATAATCTAATCCCAAACCAGGGGGTTAAAAAGTAAAAAGCGCAAGATTATATATAGAGCTCCGAGGTAAAGAACACCAAGACGTAATCGTAGAGAGAGAAGAGTGTCATCATTTCATTATCTGATCACAAGCGATCCTTTCTTCTACCTCTCTGTTTCTCTCTCTACTTTCTCTCTCTAGAAGATGAACAAGAAAAAAAACCCTAAAAATTTGCTCCGAGTTCGTTAGATTTCGTTAGTTTCTGGCTCGATTGCTTGGGATTTGATCGGAGATGGCGTATGTCAACACTTGAATCTGAATTGGGGCTGTTTCTTGTTGATTCTACAGAGCAAAAGAAACAGCCTGAGGTTATGATTGCGAGATTTTGTGATATTAGGAGATCTCTAGGGTTTGGTTTCGATTGCTTGGTTGGCGCTGTTGGTGATCGTTTGGGATGAGGAATGAGGGGCAGAGGCCTCAAGGATCCGGACGAAACAATGGATTCATGAGGAGCTTCTCGAGCTACTTGAGGATCGTCTCTAATGGTGCTTCGAATGTGGCGTCGACTGTGAAATCTGCGGGGGTTTCGGTCGCTTCGTCCTTAGCTGATCGCGATGAGGACGCTGCTCGTGATCAGGTATTAGATGAATATTCATTTGATTTAGTGTTCTGTTTTGATGTTTGATGAATGTTGGTTCTAGAAGTAGAAACTTGATATTTTGGTTGCGTGAGAAAAGTTGGAATTTTCCGCGACCATAGGTGATGTTACCGTGGAAAAGGTTTGACTTTTGGGAAGTTTGGTGGATGATTGATCGTGTTTTGAGATTGTAAGGGACCCAAGTTCAAGTTGTCAACGGGAACTAGTGAGCTAGACTTGCTGTTTATGGACAAGAATGATAATGTCTGATTGAGTTTCTAACTTGGGGAAAAAGCTTTAATTTGTCGCAGCTCGAGTGTTGTGGTAGTTTCTTTGTTGGGAAGATCTCTTATTTTGGAAGTATCAGAGCTCATGATCTTGTGAGGGTGTTGACTTTAGGATGATTGTAATAATTTGGACTTGTCGTGTTTTACACTGTCGGTTTCGTATGGAACGAGGGAGTTAGATTCACTATTTGTCAGTAAGGATGATTATGTACTGGGACTAGCATTGTTTGTCGTGGCTCGAGAGTAAATGATGCTAGTTTTAGAAAGGTTTCTTAAATTCAGTGAATCGTAGCTGATTATTCTGTGGGAAAGCTGTTGTTCTTATGATGACTGCAAATCATAAAGTTGGACATTGTATTTGGATCATTAGGGAGATGTTTCCTTTGGATGAAGGATGTCAGGTTTTCTGTTTGTCGATTGGAATGGTACTGCATTATTGGATCATTAGGAAAAAGGGAGTCAGATTTTCTCCTTGTCGATTAGAGTGGTTATGCATTGTCGGATTTCTTTTTTGGAAAAGCGTTATATGTCGTGGCTCAAGTTTGCCATTATGCCAAGTTTGGACGGATTAATGAAAGATGTTTTTTTGTTGATACACTTCAGGGCAGCTGAATCTGTTAATACTACACTTCAGGGCAGCTGAATTGCTTAATACAGTTGTCATTCTCGGTGTGCCAGCGATTGTTCTCTTCTGAACCATGGATGCTATTTTGATTTTATGCAAGAAAAAGCTGTTATGGATTTTGCCACAGTTGATTTTGTGTGCCAAATATGTGGGCTTTTGGGGCATTATTTATGATTGAGTATCATAATGTTTTGATATTATTTTTTGGATAAGTTTTATTTAAAGAATAGGAGAGAGTTGGATGTGCTCCTTTCTGATGAGAAATATAACTACCGTTGTGTAGGATATTGGTTGTCCCTGATTGAGCGTTTACTAATTTTTAGAGGCATTGACAAAGTGTAGATAATGTATAGATTTCGAATGGATTTGAGGTCATAACATAAAAGTTTATTTTTTAGTAGTTGAAGTTGAGGTTCTTCCCTTACAGATTTGTACTTGTTGAAATTGCAAATGCGAGACAACGTGAATAATGCACGAGGAAGGTGTTAAATGCAACATAAATTATTTTCTTTACTGTTTTAGGGGACAAGGCATCAATGGATTTACAAGCAGGTACTTTTAGAAATCAGAAGTAGACGTTGGCTTTCGCCGTCTATTCCTCTCTAACTATACTGTAGAACTGATATGTCCTGCATGACTTGGTTCATGCTAGGAGTCTAGGAGTTGCCACACTTGGAGCTAGGTGTTTTACCAACTTGATTTATGTCATTGCAACACAGTGAGCAGAAAAAGAGGTAGTGTTGGGAGAAAAGAAAAGTTACACAGCTTCTGTGAGAAAAGCAG
The DNA here is from genome assembly GCA_037177215.1 of Asparagus racemosus. Taxonomy (NCBI): domain Eukaryota; kingdom Viridiplantae; phylum Streptophyta; class Magnoliopsida; order Asparagales; family Asparagaceae; genus Asparagus; species Asparagus racemosus. Next base: position 9,792,146 of record JBAKGM010000139.1, read on the forward strand.
GTGGGTGTTGCCCCCCGTTCCTTTTTTTTGGGGGGGTGGTGGTGGAGTGGTTTTCCATATTTGCACATCAAATCTTTCTCCAGTTAATTGTGTGGTACACAGGATTCTTGCTTGCCTCATGAAATCTGAGAAGTTATTCTTTTCTTATTGAAACTACGGGTTTTGCATGTAAAGTCATAATTTCCACTTTAAAGTTGGGGTTAAGTGCAATCAGAAGTTGTATTTGCATCCAACCTTGATTCCTCAAGGACTTAATCTCCGTCCACCATTAGTTTTAGGTAAATGATCAAATTTCTCAACACACTGAATTTATCTCTAGGGCCAATCATCACGAAAAATAGCGTCCGAGCTCTGTTCCACAGACACCGATTAGGATATGACATGATGCATCATAACCCAGAATTTTTAAAAGTCAAAAAGGGATTATGTGTAATACTTCTGTGTCGCACATTTGTCTGAGATGACACTACTTCATGTTTGAAGTGGCTATTCAACCTTAATTAGATTCCGCCAGTCCTATATATGTGTTGATTGCTTAAAACTTAGTTCACAGTGAGCGTTGGTCTCTTTGACATTACACTGAAAATAGTTGAAGTTTAAGTAATACATTGTCAAATTGCTCCTTGTGTGATTACTGTCGTCTTTCCTCTGATGTGTATCTTTTGTTTCTTTGCTCAACAACTTATAAGGCCGTTAATTTCGTTTATCTGTGCCTATTCTCAATAATTCTGTTCATTTGCGCTTAGGTGTTTTGGGCTGGATTTGACAAATTAGAAAGTGAAGATGGTGTCCTGCGCCAAGTTCTTTTGTTGGCTTATAGGTCTGGTTTCCAGGTTTGGGATGTTGAGGATGCTGATGATGTTCGGCAACTAGTTTCCAGACATGATGGTCCAGTTTCATTTCTGCAAATGCTAAAGAAACCTGTTGCAAGAAAGAGGTCTGAAGATAAATTTGCTGATGTTCGTCCATTGCTGGTTGTTGCTGGAGATGTATCTCTTTCTGGGAATAATAACAATTCTGATGGTGGGACCTTTACTTCCAATGGAAGTGCAGGTTTTACCCAGGAGCTGGGTAATGATAACTCATTGCCTACATTCGTTCACTTTTATTCATTAAAGGTTCATGATTATGTTCATGCTTTAAAGTTCAGAACAGCAGTTTATTCAGTGAGGTGTAGTCCTCACATTATAGCTGTTTCTCAAGCTGCTCAGGTATGCCCACTGTTTAACTTCTTCCCACAACTATTTTTTTCTTCTTCTTGAAATCATAGTTTTAAGAAGAATGCCGTGTATGCTGCAGATTCATTGCTTTGATGCTGAAACTTTAGAGAGAGAATACACTATTCTCACATGTCCCATAGTTTGGGGAAGTCCTGGATCTGGGGGTATAGGTTATGGACCACTTGCAGTTGGTCCTAGGTGGTTCGCGTACAGTGGAAATTCAGTTATCGTGTCAAATACTAGCCGCGTCAGCCCACAGCACCTGACCACCACTTCAGGTTTATCTCAATCTTATTCAAATGGAAGTTTGGTGGCACATTATGCAAAAGAATCAAGCAAACAGCTTGCAGCTGGTATTGTGACCCTTGGAGATATTGGGTACAAGAAGCTTTCAAAGTATTGCTCTGAATTTGTAGCTGACAACAATGGCTCTGTAAAAAATGGAAGTTCCAGCTTTAAAGCGAATGGTACTATCAACAGTCATGTGCCTGATATAGACAATGTTGGAATGGTATACATTTTATCCTCTTGTATGTTTTAGTGCTTTTTCTTTGAGAGCATATTTATCTGCCTCTTTTGCAATAAATATAACTATACTTTTGATCGTTTACTTGCCTATTAATTGCCTTTGTCAATTTAAGGGAACAAATTTCAAAGGAACCCTTGAAGCTATCTTCATTACATTTTGAATGAAAAGTTTCCTATTTATTGGTCATTTAATTATTTCAAGAAAGTGATTGAAACATCTTAAGCTCATTTATTGGCAGGGTTCAGTTTATTCAGTTTCTATACTTTATTTTCTGCACACGTACTTGTTTTAGAACCATTGCATTGGTTTGCGTCTAGTTCTTAGATTAACCATTTATTTCTGCTCTTCCTTTAATTTCTAATACTTGATTGGTTTCTCTACTATTTCCAGGTTATTATACGAGATATTGTTCTCAAATCTGTTATTGTGCAGTTCAGGGCACATAGGAGTCCTATTTCTGCATTATGTTTTGATCCCAGTGGGACCTTATTAGTTACAGCATCCGTTAATGGTCACAATATAAATGTATTCCGAATTATGCCTTCTCCACAATGTAGTTCATCGCACACTGGTGCAATGGGGACTTGCATTCATCTTTACAGGTTGCAACGTGGCATCACAAACGCGGTATATATGCATACATAGAGTCAAGATTCTTTTGTTGAACTTCATTCCTTTCTCACTGATCTTTCTTTTCCGTTTGTTACATAAATCAGGTCATACAAGATATCAGTTTTAGTGATGACAGCCAATGGATAATGATTAGTTCATCTAGGGGTACTAGTCATTTATTTTCAGTTTCTCCCTCTGGAGGTTTTTTAAAGCTCCAGGTCTCTGATGCCAATTTGATAAATGGTGGCTATGCACCTGATCTGACATTGAAGACTGGGCCTCAAAACTCTGTTCCATCTAAGGCTAACAGCCAAAACCTCCTTTACCCCTCTGGCAATCCAATTACATTATCAGCCGTAAGTAGAATTAGAAATGGGAATGGGTGGAAAGGAGCTGTGTCTGGTGCTGCAGCAGCTGCTACAGGCCGCGTTAGTCCTCTTTCTGGTGCCATTGCTTCCGTCTTTCACAACTGTAAGGGTTCTGGGCTGTACCAAGACTTCAACTCATTAAGGACAAAATACCACTTGCTTGTTTTCTCTCCAACTGGAAGCATTATTCAGTATGTTTTGCGGCAGTTAACTGGGGAAGATTCTGGCATGGATATAACTGGGTTTGGTACAGTTTCTAGTGGGTTGTTACAAGAGAGTGATTCAAGGATAGTGGTGGAGCCACTTCAGAAATGGGATGTTTGTCATAAAAAGAACAGAAGAGACAGAGTTGATTATCTTGACGTGTATGGTGAACATGGGAATGGAGAAAGCTCCAAGGTTACCCAGAAAGGGGTGAAAAGAGGAACTAGTATTTATCCCACTGACAGTGGTTCAGACGCAAAAGTGAAAGATAGTGTTGAAGAAAACCATCACAAGTACATATCTGAGGCTGAATTGCATATGCATTCAGCTCAGGTTCCATTGTGGGCAAAGCCTGAGGTACTTTTATGTTCGTGGATGTGTGATGACTGTGCTTCTATTTTGTTTGATGTTACCTTTATATCATTTAATTATTCCAAATTGATTTTTTTTTTGCATCCTTAGATCTACTTTCAAGTGATGACAGTAGGAAACACCATCACAGACAATGACAGTGATATGGGTGGAGAAACTGAGATAGAGAAGGTTCCAACTCGAACAATTGAATCTAGGTCAAAGGAACTGATACCAGTTTTTGACTGTCTTCAGACACCTAGATTGCAACAGTCAAGGTTTCCTTTTTACCCTTAACTGCATAACATCTTTTTGAGCTTCATGTATATCAAGTATGAAATTACAGCATTCTAAAATAACATCCTCATTTTTGATGAATCAGCTAGTCATTTATAGGCATATTCAGGCATAGTAAGTTTATGGCAAACAGATTTTAACTGCACATGGAAGTATGTATAGTTATACATCAAATTTCACATGGGCTAGTTTGGCATCTGCATGCTTCACACATAAAAATTCATTTCGATATATCAAGATATACATCAAAATATTTTTTTATTGTACTGTTGCATACTAGATAGTTGAGGGGTCATTTATAGGCATATTCAGGCATAGTAAGTTTACGGCAAACAGATTTTAACTGCACATGGAAGTATGTACAGTTATACATCAGATTTCACATGGGCTAATTTGGCATCTGCATGCTTCACACATAAAAATTCATTTCGATATATCCAGATATACATCAAAATATTTTTTTATTGTACTGTTGCATACTAGATAGTTGAGGTATTAAGTCTGTTGAGATAAAGAGGTTTTAAAGGAAAACGCTTCGTCAGGATTCTTGATTTGTTAAGTATCTTCTATGGTTTATGAATCTCCTTTAAAAAAAATCTGTTATCATCAATATCTGATTAGATAGATGTGGTCTAGACATCCTACACTCAAATCTAGCAGGCTAGAGTCTGTGTAGCAAATATAGTTCATAGTATCATTTATGTCATTGTGTGTTTCAGAATTTTTTCGAGTAAATATAAATGAGGTCTTATGCAAGAAGAATCGTTTGTTTGAGTCTTGCTTATTATTTCCTTGCAAAATCTTAAGGCAATAGCTAGTGTTAGGGATGAAATTTCTTATATTCACTTGTTGATAAAATAACGTGTCATTAATTATTCTTTTGGAGAAATAGCCAGGAGGAGAAAAAATAAAATAAAAAAGATCAATTGAAGAAATAGCATAATAATGAAAGATGAAGAAAATTTAATTTGAAAGAAAATCCATGTCCAGAATGTGGATCACAGTGCTCGAACTAACAAGGAGATCGAACTAAGGTCTCAGGAAAAAAAAGGCTCCAGAAGAAAAAACTCCAAAAGAGGGGGAAAAAAGGCTCCAGAAGAAAAGGGAAATGTTTTTTTATTCCAAATTAACGCTTGATTCCCTTTCTCATACTACATCTGAACTGCCTTACATTGGATGGAGAGAGAAAAAACAATGGTTATAGAATACCCGCAGTGGAGTATTTGAGTTGAAATATTTTGCAATGGTGTAAGTTAGAGCACATTGTGGATACCTTTTAGTGGCGTTACATATATAGTTTTTTGCATGCTTTGAAGTGCATGCCTGCAAGTTTTTTGTCACATTTATTCGTTTAATATTAAGCACATTTTGTGTATGGCTGATTATTTCAGTGTACTTTATTAAAAAAGATACATAATTTATGCATTTTATTTCATTTTTTTATTTTTGAAAAACCTTACAATTTCTTTGTTCCCACCCAAGTGTTTAGTTGCTTAGTAATCCTGCATCTGCCTTCATCTACTGCGTCATTTTTTCTTCTCTTTCGGACAAATCTTTTTGATTATGGCAGAAATGGGTTGCTAATGCGCCAGAAATCTCAAATTTCTGAGGATGGAAGGCTTTCACGCAGAAGTAGTTGTAGTTCCCTTGAGCACATTTTGGATAGTTCTGCATCACGAGAGCATCCCAACAGCATTGATGAGCATTGTAGGGGTAGTTTTCGTACATCAAAAACTGAGGAGGATGTTGTAAATAACAGCAAGGACAGCCGCAACATGACAAGTGAACTCAAGTTTGTATATAGTAGAGAGGGCCTGAAGATGGAGCCCCGCCTCGAGCATGTAAATAGTAAGGAAAGTCTGAAAACGGAAAACCACTTTGTGGATCACGACAACGACATCAATTAAGGTGAAACCTTCAATTTCATACGCATCCTCTAAATGATATATTTAAAACGTGCTTTGTTGTACTTCTTTTTTTAAATTTATTTTGTGCTGGGGGAATTGCATGTTGAGATTCTCTCTCATTTTCTTCTAAACTACAACCCTTTATTGTGGTTTATAATGTCAACATTATGTTTATCAATTCCATGTTACTTCACTTTTAGTTATATACACAGATTGAGGTATTCAAGATACTCTTCTATACACTGTTATAAATAGCGGTAAATAGCCCTGCAATAGCGGCGCTAATAGCGTAAGCGGTCCCTTCTCGCTACGCTATCGCCCAATAGCGGTGACATATTGCAGAATATGCGATTTTCGCTGGCAAAAGCAGCCAATAGCGCGCCATAGCGGTCATTGCGGGCAAAATCTGCTTTTTGACAGCTATTTAAAAATGGTTTGAGGTTTTTTTTTCTAAAATTAAACCGACCCGCAACCACTGCATCCCACCGCCTCCCGCAATTTTTGGCATACTCCCGCCGCCTCCCATAGCCTCAGGCACCTCCCTCAACACTTCTTCTCACCTCCTCTAGCCGTGATCTCCTCCTAGTGCAGTCCTCTCACCGCTCAGCTTATCTTTTTGAAGACGACAACTCTGTGACTCCTCCAGTCGTCTTCAGTATTATGTGATGGTTACATGTCCATTTCATGCTTAGGATCTCTTTAAATGATCAAATATGCACTTTTAGATTTTCTAGATTTTTATTTAATTTTCTTATTTTTAAAAATATTTATACATGTCTAAATTAGACCGTTATTTGACTTTGCGCTTTGTACCCCTATTTTGCCGCAATAGCTCCAAATAGCCTTAGCGATGCCTCACCGCTACGCGGCGCTATCCGCTATCGATAACCTTGCTTCTATAATGAAGGCTATATCTTTGAGATTTATGGATGATATCATTTTTGTTCAACCAGTAAACCATGGAAAAATTTGAGAACACAATGACATAAAAAACTATTTGGAATGGAAAACGAAGGACAGTTTTACTTGAAGAGGCACATTGGTTTATCAACACAGTAACCATTACCAACTTTCTGCAAAGTAAATGCGAATTTTATTTCTTGTTGTGGTGAGATTAGGTGATTTAATTATGCTTTCTTGCTAGAAGTTAGCCCTATATGGGCCACTGCTTAGCAAGTTATAGACGGAAAACGAATCCATCAAATTTTCCATATTAGGTTATCCCAACATTTATTTATGTATTATTTGTTTTATGATCATATTGTAATCTTCCCTGACCTTATTTTGGTCTCAACCCTTGTTTTATCTTTTCTGTTATTTGACAGATTGCATGAATTGTCGAGGTTTTATGGTTTGGTTAGATCTTCCTCAGGTGTGCAGCAGCTATTCTTTCATTCTCTCAAAAGGCCTTCTAACTTCTGTTTATGTATGTATAGGAGTGGTGAAATGTAAAGCAAAGAGAGGGTTCATCTGTGAAGATATTACATTGGGGATAAATTCCATTCCTTGCATACCTTTGTAAATAAAAGTTTCTTTATTAAGTTTTCAATAATTGACTGTAATCTGTAAATAATGCTAAGACTGAGGTATCTGCTTCAGTATCAACTGCTACTATGTGAGGTCATATATACTAATGTTCATTTGCAAAGTAGAAAGTCCCTTTTGGTTCATTGTTGCTTGTTCTTGATTCTGCTTATGGCATTGAACAGAGTTGGTGAATGGATAAGGTTCCTCTACATGTTACAGGTTTGTCTTGTGTCGTTTACTGCAGGAGGACTTGCTTATGTTAATGGTGGCTGTCATATTTAGAATTCCCAATGTAGAGTTATCTACTTATATATTGCTATTTTTGTAGCTGGACTTACCTTTTTTTTTTCAATGTGCTATATTTACCTTGGCAGGGCAGCTTGCTATCTTTTTTTTCTTTTGTTAAAAGGATTTTAATAACAACAGATTTCCTCTCCCAGCAGTAGTTCTTCCTCTTTTTAAAGTTCTAGGCAATAAATTTTAGTAATTAAGCCTATGATTCTGCTGAAAACAATAAGTGTATGTTGGATGACTAAATTTGCTGTTTGCATAATAGAGGATATTGGTGATATTCACTATATCATTTTCCAAAAAAAACCTGTCCTCAAGAACTCCTGGTCCTGGAGTAATGTTTCTGACTTTGTTGAAAATCTTGATGTAGGTAAAAAGTTTGAGCAAATTAAGTTGGTGGCGAGATAAATGGCTACAAGCAGATTAGCACTCATCAGGGAATGGCGATCCTTATGAGGTAATACTTATTGTACCTTTCAGAGCGTCTGTTGGTCGTGTCTGTTAGTTGGCATCTCATGTCCATTTTCATGCGCATGAGCACTATAACCATTTTGGAATCACCTCAAATTAAGCTCACTTTCCTTGATTGGGAAGTATTGCTGTAGAACTTTGAATCATAATTGGGAAAATGAGTATGTACAAAAATAATGGTGCATCAACTTATCTTTCTTAATTTCCAGTATTCAGACTGCCAGTTTATCCAGCTGTGACATCTGAAATAAGCCAAGTTCTCCTGTAAATTGATTGGTTGAGTTAGATCTAAGTTTTTCAGATGAATAAAGGTCTAAGATTGTATCCATTAACCTATGCTGTCTCAACTCTTCATCACTTCAAATTTCGAGCTGAAACATAATTCATCCTTATTAAACATTTTCTTATCGATTATTAACTCACTGCCAGAATTTTACTGTCATTATTGTTACCATCCAATAAAGGGGTCATCTAACAGTTTAGACTTGATCCTTATTCTTTTCCAAATAATTGTCTGCAGATTCGTTTCTGTTTCTCTGGAAATGGGTACTCACTGTTTCTAAGACAACTTCCAAGACAACTGGAAGTTTATGGGCAATCTAGATATTTCGCCAGCCAGATGCCTGGGTCATCTGATGGTTACGGTTGGAAGTAAGTGATTCTTGCAGACATCCTCGTTTTCTGAAAGTTAGGTTCTGTTTGTTCAATCAAAGAATCATTATTGTTTGACTAAAAAGTTTGGAGTATGGCCATAATCTTCTTATTGCAAATTTTCTCATGAATTAAGTTCTTAAAATCTGTGCCCGACTTCTCTAGTTACAGATTACAACTTATGCGTATATCTCTCACACTCCCACTATTTGTTATTAAAAAATAATAATAATGTTGAAAGGTTCATACCTCTTTGTTTTAAAAAAAAAAAATTTAAAATTGACCACATTATGTTAAAGAATTTGAAGTTTTGTGTATTAGCATCATTATTTTTGCATTTGGTAGTGCTTATTGTAACTTTTGCTTTCTATTATTGTTGTCTCTCTCTGTTTGAAACCTGGTTTCTAAACCTGTTACTGCTTTGCAGTCATTAGTTGGTATTTACGAGTCTAGGACATATTGTTGGTTGCCAATTTGACCTAACGTCTGGACTTCTTTTCTTCCGAATATTAAGAGTATTAAGTACACTGAGTACTGCATGAGCAACCTCATTGCATTCACCTTCTGTTTCGCAAAGTTGGAGCAGTTTGGAGTTTAGATGAGGATAATCTATAGGAACTCAACTAATTTTAGATGGTTTAATTGTAAAATCCGGTCAGGTCTTTTCTTCATGTTTATCACTATCAAGTGCATCAGCTTTGTTTTTCCCCCTTCATAGGTCGCTTCTTGCAGTCCACAATCCGTAGCCACCTCGTTTGAGTTTACCAATTTTTCTGAAGAAATTGTGTCTCCTATACTTTGCATCAATGAATCTTCTTTGTTAATGTCTCTTTTAGCTTGATCTTCGTAGTCAAATTTTCTAATTGTAATTCTTGGTTTTGTGCAGAAGAGAGGCCATCTGCTGTTCTTTCCTCCCCTCGTACTAAGTTTTGGGTTCCAAAGCTTCATTTTATGCTCAAGCTTCTGGTTAGATACCATCTGTTCTTCTCCGGATTGTGCAGAAGTTCCCATTCTTGTGCCACTAGGATCAGCAGCTTTTCATTTGTATTTATATCACAATCTACCTGGGGGATAAGGCTATGTGCCATTGTTCATTGCCCTCCTTTTCAAGGAAAATACTGGTGGTGTCTGTGTAATTCCGATTCTGACTGAACGAGAGCATGAATTATTCTCCTGTAAAATTACAGTGGGTTCCTTTTTCAATCTGGATTATTTTCTCTGATGCCGTGTCTGGAATGGCATGGGCAAATCTCGGTTTATCACTTCAGTCTGTCAGAGTTTTGCTCGTGGTGCCTTATCTCATTATTTCATACCCATCCTGGCTAAATACAGGATTCTTGTTTTGTCAGTGCATGCTTTTTCTCAAATATGTGAATAGAATTTAAGCTTGCAAGTACAAGATCTGGATGGTGGTTGAAATTGTAAGTTTTGAACTAGTGCTTACTGTATGCAAACCGTCTTCCCTTTGATTCATCGCTTTCGCTGTCCCATCTTATTTGGCTACATTCTGTTCATGTGCATGGTTTCCTTTATTCCTGCCAATTTTGTTACTGTATGGGTGGAGAAATATATAATGTCTAGAGCAAAATTGAGCCCCTTTCAGTAAAGAAAGGTGGCAGGGTCTTTTTCTGGAGGGTTGTCAGTTCCTAGTTTCCACTTGTTCTAGCCTATGTTTGAGAAATCTTGAAGTATATTTTGGGCAGCATTTGAGCTTGCTGCTTAGACTTAAGAGTGCTCAAGAGAGGCCAATGCTTGTCGAGCTGTTGCTCATATTCAATTCTTGCTCATCGCTGTATCGCTTGATCTAGGAATCAGCCATGCATAATTTTGTATATAACTGGCCTTATTTGTTATGTTTCTTTGAGATAACTACTAATTTCCGGGATTGCTGATACATCTAATACAGCCTCTGCACTGAACTTTCATGTTCGGTGAATTAAGCAGCAGATCGAAGTCCCAAATAAATCTGTTTATGACGCATTAGAGTTGAGCAGAGTTCTGCCAAAAATTCAAATTCATATGTGGATTCAAGTTGGATTCTGATTCAAAGATCCACACCTATCCATCACTTTTGCAGGTTAGAAAGTCCACAAGATATTCAACAAGTGTTACAGCCTACAGCTTCTGTCTAAAATGGGCCACCCAAAACAGCAGCTCCCAGGCTCTAAGGGGAAACTAACTTCTTTCCTCGTTGGGGTGTCCCTTTCTTTTGCCAAAGGAAGCTGTTTGGTCATTTTCCTACACTTTGTTTCAAGCCAAAGGGACTAACAAAGTGAACGCCTTCGAAGTTAGACAGCAGCTTTCCATCTATTTTATAAGTCACAGCAATTTATTTCCATCATCTTTTTTTTTAAAAAATTCGCTTCTATACTTCAAAACTAAGCCAAAATCAGTTTTAAGCTACAAATCAGAAATCTCATCTCACCAAATTACATTAACAACCATCTGAGCTCTTGTTCACTACAACAACACAGGAAGTAGCTATAGCTAGCCCAAGTGTTAAGCAAAGTTTGGTGGTGGATAGTAACCTCAGCACCAGAACTCTTGCACCCTATCCTATTACAGTCTTAAGGCGTTCTCCTCCTGCCTTCATTCATGGGCCTTTTGTAAGTGAATCAAACCAAGCTACCTCTTTGAATCAAGTCGAGTTCTGAGGTGATCAGTTGCATGCAATGATGCAGCTTCACATATCCCCGAGCATGCGACATGTTACAGTGTTCCCTGGAAAAGGTTTTAGGGATTTCATCAAGGTGAAGGTGACTTCAAGGCGGTTATCTTATCGGATGGTGTTCTATTCTCTCCTCTTCTTGACGTTCTTGCTTCGGTTTGTATTTGTGCTTACGGCAATGGACACCATTGAAGAAGAGACCAACTGCTCTTCGTTAGGTGAGAGAAATTTCCTTGCTATATGATGCCTTATTGGCAATTTGGACTACTATCTATTGCATTTTTTTTATTGTTTCCTTACTATATAATTCCATGTTAGTATCCTCTTAGCATGTTCTAGCAGTAATTATTGTTTCATTATCCCATTCCCTCTTATTTCAGCTTTTGGTCTCCGCAGTTAGAATAATCATCCGATAGATAAATTCACTAATGAATGTGTTGGCTGGCTTGAGCATGGAGCACTCCTGGTGGAGGAGGCTGCAGGATATAATTATTTGGAAAGGGCTGGTATATTCTGTGGAGATTAAAGAGGGGTACATGTATAGTTGGTTAGAGCACTTGAAGCTTTGAGATTAGCTTTAAAGCATGTGCATCAAACAAACGTGTTGAAATATTGAGAAATATGTTCATAAATATGAGAAACTAATTTGGAGGATTGCTAGAAGTCCTTTACACAACAAAAAAAAAAAAAAAAAAACCTTGAGAGCCAAAAGACAAATATGTTAGGAGACGCAACTTGAAGCTTTGAGGTCAGCTCTTAAAACTTAGCTGCTGCTTGCAACATATTGATTTAACAGAACAACTCTAGCTCAAAATTAGTAAAGACAGCCATTAGCTTCTTATGTATGAAAAATATTCAAGAACAAGTGCTGTTGATTGAAGCTCGACTCATGAGTCTCATTGATACCGTTTGTAAGTTTTGAGTTTCTCTTACAACCTGTATGAACTTCATGAATGGTCTTGATGAGGAAATCATTAAGTAATTCTGGAGCTATTTGATTGCAAATAATGAATTAACATAAGTAATTAAAGGTTGAAAAGGGAGGAAGGGAAGACTAAGGGTTGGTGTCTTGGAGTGGCGCTGCACCTTATTTCTCAAAGAAATGCACCGACAGTAAAGATCTAAAAGCAAAGGATATGAACTGTGATCGGCACTTGTAATTGTATAACTTGTGATTTAGACTCTTAAGATATGAGGCCATAACCATATACGAGAATAGCACCGAGGGAGGTATCTGGCTTGTTGCATATCTAGTTTGTTGATAAGTGAAGGTGCTAGTGAAGTTGAGAAAATACTCATATATGTAAGCAAATTTGGTAAGCAGATGTGGTATTTTATATGGTAGAGCAAGAGAAGAAGTTTCAACCAAAAACAGAATGTAAGAGTCTGTTGTATATACAAAGTAAATAAAGCTCACGGACTCTTGGAACTTTGCCATATTTTCTGTGGCATTCTTATGTCATTAATTATTCAAAGCATGATGTCTATTTAAGATATGAAATAGACGCTTATCGAGATTCACATGTTACATCAGGTTTGTTTATATACTGTAAAAAACAATGTAAAGATCTGTAAGGGATATATGTTTCCTCTTTAGAGGAGATACTTCTCTTTTTATTTCATACACATTACTGCATCAAATAGTAAGCTTTAATTACTTTCTGTGATTTTAGGATGTGTGGGAAAAAGGCTTGGACCCAGAATATTTGGAAGGAAGCTTGAGTCCACGGTATGAAGCCCACTTATATCACTTTTGCAATAAAGAAGAAAAGAAAATGCCTGCACGTAATTTAATGAAACAGTTTTTTTGTCAGATGCAAACTAAATTTACCACTTCTGCAGAAAGTCCCTGATGAAATATATCATTTTCTAGAGGAAGGCGATTTGGAAACATCAGAAGTTGGATCAGATGCTCCACTGTCATTAGAAGAGTTCGTCACAGAGATGAAGGGCCAGAAATCAGATGCTAAAACCTTTGCCTTGAGACTGAAAGCGATGGTATTATACTATATGCTAAAATCAGATGCTAGTAGCTATTATTTGAATTAACCACCCTTTCGGGTCCTTAATTTTTTGACCAAGTGCATTTTTTATTTGTGGCATTTATACATGGCATATCTATGAATTTGTTGTGTTGTTTTTTGTTTCATTTAAACAAGAGAAATTCTTGTAATGTTTTCGTTTAAAACTTTAAACAATGTTGTAATCTGAATAGAAATTGCATATGAAATTTGCATCTTTCATGATTGTCGTTAATTAAAGTGTTCATTTCAATCATATTATCTTACTACAATAACAAGAGAATGGTGGCCTCAAAGTTTATTGAATAAAGTTTTCTTAGTAGCAGATAGGAAATATTGTGGTGCATAATAGAATAAATGTTCAAAAGTCTTTTGACAAGGCTTGCTGTAAGAAAGACAGCAAAAACTGTTTAATGTCAATATGATTACAAATAATTAGCAGGCTATAAATTGAGATAGAAATATTGATTGAAAGAGGATGGAAGCATGCACTTTACTAACATGAAGTTCATTAGTTTATCTACATCACATTTTTATCAAGAAAGAATAAATGTATCAATACTGTCACATGCTGGGAGTAGCCACGTATTTTTGGTCCATGTAGCAGAATACTATATGCCGTAAAGTGAAAACCCCAAGGTCATAAATTCAATTTTAGATCATTAAAAATCCGAAATCTTGAGGGAAGCATACATTGAACAAATGAGACATATCTATGCAAAATTTCACCTCTTTCTTATATTCAATGATGGTACTCAAACCGAAAGATAAACATTACAGATTGATAAGTTTTGGTGTTAGATCATGTTAGTCATTCTCTTTTCTTAAATTAATTATTTACTTTTACTAATTTTGGTCTCCATTACAGGTATCCACCCTAGAACAAAAGACCCGAACAGCAAAAATCCAAGAATACCTCTATCGTCATGTTGCATCAAGCAGCATCCCTAAACAACTCCACTGCCTAACTCTTCGCCTCGCTCACGAACACTCCACCAATTCTGCTGCTCGCCTTCCCCTCCCACCACCTGATCAAATCCCTTCTCTCATTGACAACTCCCTAAACCACTTCGTCATTGCCTCTGACAATGTCCTCGCCACTTCAGTTGTAGCTTCCTCTCTAGTACAGAACTCTCTCCATCCTCACATGGTGGTCCTCCATATTATTACTGATCGCAAGACTTATGCACCGATGCAAGCTTGGTTTTCATTGCATAAGCTGGATCCTGCAGTGGTTGAGGTTAGGGGTTTGCACCATTTTGATTGGTTTACTAAGGGGAGAGTGCCGGTGATGGAGGCTATGGAGAAAGATCGAGAGGCTAGGTCTATGTTTCGTGGAGGGTCGTCTGCTATTGTGGCTAATGTCAGCGAGAAGCCTGTTGTTGTTGCAGCGAAGTTGCAGGCTTTGAGTCCTAAGTATAATTCAATAATGAATCATATCCGGATACATCTTCCTGAGGTGAGGGGATTACAAGAAACCTCTTAAAATTGTAGTTGGTATTTGTTTAACCTTGAAAGTGAAGACTGAAAGAGATATTTTCATTATGTTGCATCTTTTATAGTAGTTTCGTCCACTTTTCTACGTTATGTCAGCACATTTCTGAAAATAATAGCTTATATTGTGAATTAATTCTATTTGAAATCTTTTCTAAATCAACCTTCATATGCACCTATCGGATTAGCCATTTATTTGAGATGAGTTGATATGCATATTCGAGTATCTCGAAGCTTGTTTCTTTTTTGGGATCAGTTATCCTTTAGCTTGAAGTACTGAAACTGTCAAAATTCTGTTTCATATCATGCTCCAGTTGTTTCCAAGCCTTAAAAAGGTAGTCTTTCTTGATGATGACATTGTTGTTCAAGCGGACCTGTCACCATTATGGGATATTGATCTCCAAGGAAAGGTGAACGGTGCAGTTGAGACATGCAGAGGTGAAGATAGGTTTGTTATGTCAAAGAGACTGAAGAGCTATCTCAACTTCTCTCATCCTTTAATATCAGAAGCTTTCGACCCGAATGAGTGTGCTTGGGCCTATGGGATGAACATCTTTGACCTTGAATCATGGAGGCAGACAAACATCAGCCTCACATACCACAGTTGGGTTTCGAAGGTATGCATGCTTAATGATTTTTTTGGGTGAATTTTACAAAATCCCCCATCTTTGGGTGTTTTGCACAAGACCCCCATAACATTATAAATTAGAGAAAATCTAATGAATTTTCAATTTACACATAACCCCCTGTACTATTGGAGATTGTCATAACGGGGTTAACGTGAAGAGTGAAAGGTCTAAACTACCCTTGCTACTATCTACCTGCCAGAACAGAAATATTGAGTACATGGGGAAATAATTGTCCAAGACATGTCACATGTACAACACATGACAGCTTAAACTAATTGCCGTCAGTCACTCGTTTTAGTGAAACAACTTTGGGAGGGTCTTCTCTAATTTAAAAGTTTTGCGAGTTTTGTGCTAGACACCCCAATGTTCAGGGAAAAAATTGTGAAATTTGCCTTTTCCTATAAAATAGTATTTTTATGTAATCTCTGCTTATTCGGTAGTTCTTTCTTGTAGAACTTGAAATCAGACTTGAGTCTATGGCAGTTAGGGACCCTGCCGCCGGGTTTGATAGCATTTCATGGCTATGTTCATGTCATTGATCCTTACTGGCATATGTTGGGCCTTGGGTATCAAGAGAACACCACAGTGATGGATGCCGATAAAGCTGCAGTGATTCATTTCAATGGACGAGCTAAGCCTTGGTTGGACTTTGCATTTCCTCAGCTTCGGCCTCTATGGACAAAGTATGTCGATTTCTCTGATAAGTTTATTAGAGCATGCAACATTAGATCTTAGTATGACAAATTTGAAGCAAAAGAAGGTTTTCAGTGACAAGAAGGAAAGGGTGAGAGACAGAAAATTGTGCATCCAGACGGGAAAAAAGGTACTTGAGTGACTTGTGAAATGCTCAGGCTTTGAAGTATTTTCATCCAGAAAATATCTTGCATCGTCCTCTCTTTTTTTCCCCTCTTACTGTAGAAGAGAACTTTTTTTGTGTTATTGGATGAGTTATTTCATTATACTAGAAGTGCAAATACGTAATGTAATTACATACATGTAACCTGGAAACTTCCATTCAATTTACACTCAATGTCAAAAATAATATGAGCACTGTATTCAGAGGAATTCTGGTTGTGCGCTAACAAATTCTTCGAAAGATGGCTCAAACATTTTCTGTATAGAGGAGCAGCTTTGCTCACAATAAACCTCCCTATGTACTGGATTTAAGCTCATATCATCTTCCAAAAATTCTTGCACCAAGATACTGACATTTAAAGACGCCTTGGGTAGTGTCGACAGTTGCCCACGTATAATCCTCAAACTGATCCTCTCACTAAATTTAGATTGTGATGATGAACCAAACTGATCGTTCTTAGTCCCTTCATTTAGCTCCATGGGTGGTGCAATAAGTACCAAGCGTTCTAATGTAATTGCTTTCTCTAAAAGAAACTTCACCAGTCGCATTTCTAATATGCATCCTCTGAAGTTGCTCAGTTTAATCTCCTTCAGATGGTCGAAGACGACATTTGTTGGTTGGTTCAATGTCGTTGGTATATAGTCTGTGTCAGTTGGATCTTCCAAGTATCTGGGAAGCTGCAGGTTCAGTAGTTTCAGTATGAAGGACAATTTAGAAGGCAAAAGTATATAAATGAAGACTTACCCTAATTAAAAGTTTCTCAAGGAATGGAGATGGACAGATATGAAAGAAGCTATAGATTTGGGAGATGTTTTCTTCACTCATTACATCTACCAACAACTGCAATTCTTGCAGGTTTGGTAATGGCATTGTGAATTCTGCTTCGTTTTCTTCGGGCTCCTCAAATTCTGCAACATACTGAACAAAGGCGCAAAAAAGAAAGTTCATACGAAGCAACTATATAAGTCATGAAAACTGATATTCTTTAGAAATTAGTTGAAGATAGAATATTACAGATAGAGCGAAGGTAGCGAAGGTAAGGATCTTGACATGAGCTAAGTCAGGTAGAAACATTGTGCAGTTGCTATATGTCTCTCTACCAATTGAAGATATGAAAGCATCTACTAAGGAGGAGATATCAATGAATCTAAACATAAAGTTGAGATTCCCAAATAGAATCAAAGATTGTAGTTTTGGAGCGGAAATTTCCAGGAAATAAACTTCAAGACAATCCACCATAGTAAACCTCTCGAGTCTAAGGTCATCGCCTGATACGATAACAGCCTTGAGTTGGCTACAATTTCTTAAGCTCAAGCTCTCAAGAATTGGACACTCTGTCAGAATACTTTGAAGCATGTCATCATTTATGTTGACATGACTAAGATTTAGCAACCTGAGACAGCCCAATCTTTTGAAATCTGATGGTGTGCAGAAATCACAACGGCTCAAACTCAAATTGGTTAATGAGTCACAATCAAACAGCGAAGCTGGCAAATTGAATGGTTTTCTACCGTCAGTGAATTCTCCATCACGGGGATCTCTGTGACCTTGAGATAAATCAAGATCGAGCTCTCGAACTCCCTTTGTTTCTGCAAATTTGATCCACCTCTCAATATTGGGTGCGAAAATATCAAATGGGCAAAAGAAAATCCGAAGCCTTTCGAGTTTATCGTTGCTGCAGAGCTGCAGATAACGGTCTACAGCAGTCACAAACTCAGTTGGCGATTGACTGCTTGAGAATTCCTCATCGAAATCCAGTGCAAGGGTTGAAGATAATTTGTATAGCCATAAATTTCTCCATCTCTTTGCGAGGATGCTAGTCCTTACTGCTGATTTAAGAGGTACAAGAGAGAGGATGAACTCAAGGATGGAATCAGGCAGGTTGCTAATTCTATCAAGACTTACACCCATGATTTTTTTCATATAAATTTCAATCTTATTATCAACTTAGCAATGACTTTGTAGAGGCTGTTGTTGTCATTTCTTCCCTTGTAAGATTTAAGATTAAATATTGACTTGTGTGGAGACTTTCTCTACTGCTGGCCTTTATCACTGCTAAAATAAAAAATAATTTAAGGTCTCCTTCTAAGAGAAGGAGCGTACAAAGTCAAAAGAAGATAACGTGGAGTACTTTACATTTCATTCATAGAGAAGGAACTTAATTACGGACTTGTTTGCAGTGAGTCTGTGTCAGCTTTGGAAGGGTTTCTGGGAATATTTAAACGCATATATGAGGAAGTGAGTAAGAGGTTACTGTTTATGAACAAAAGAATTGGTATGCATATATTTTTCTCAAAAAAAGATGGGTTAATTTCAGAAAACTCCTCTCAATTATGGGGGTCATCTCAGAAAATACCCCTCAACTATTTTAACTCTAAAAAACCTTCCTGAAATATAGAGTTGTTGTAAATAACCCCCCTCAACTTTCAAAATCTTATTTATCCCCCCTTAACTTTTCTCACTTAGCCCCCTTAACTAATATAATTTAAATCTAAAGGAACAAATTATTTAAAATGATCATACTATCCCTAAGACATTAAAATTTTTTTTTTACCATAGTGTTTATTTTTAACTTTTTTTAGTTAAAAATAATTTTTATTTTATTTCTCCCCTCTTCTTAGTCCTCCATCTTCATTGTTAGGTTTACGTGCAAATTTATTTTTTCCCTTTCTTTTTTGAAACACTAAACTTCTTTTATTTTCTGTTTATCCATGCTTGTAATATTTAAAACAATTAAAACTTTTAAATTTTTTTAAGATTAGTTTCCTCATCAAAACCCATTGAACTGAAGTCTAATATTTTGATTTGGTTGGGTTTTTAAACTCACATGCATTTTTTTTCAACTAATGGTATTTTAGTCATTGCATATTTCAAAATAATAATATTAGCGGGGTTATTTAAAAAAACTAGAAAGATAAAGGGGGTTTTGTGAGACACCCCATAGTTAAGCGAGGTTTAGTCATATTTTGAAAGTTGAGGGGGGTTATCTACAATACACTCAAATTTGAGGGGGGTTTTCTAAAGATCAAAAAACTGAGAAAGGTTTTCTGAGACAAGTTGCATAGTTGAGGGGGGTTTTCTAAAATTCACCCAAAAAGATTGAGCATCGATACATTTAGGGTTGGGCGTGGGCTGGGTTGACCGGCGGGCTGACCTGGCCCAGCCCGTCATGGGTCATGACCCGGCCCGGCCCGTAGTGGGTAGGGTCCGACCTGGCCCATGATATACTCGGGTTACAGGCCGGGCTGGGTTTAGTCTCAGATTCAAGGTCAGAGAAGTAGGCCCGGCCCCACCCATGCTGGCCCAGCCCACACCCAGCCAGACTCGACTCGTCCCGGCCCATAATATATTTTTTGGTTAGGCTAACTGTTCTTTTATCACTTTGGGTTTGCAGCTAGAAAAAGCCAAAATACCGTAGGTCTTCGGCTCGTGGGCCTTTTGGCCCATTGAGAAACAAAACTGCGATCTTTAAGTTTGATGTTGTCTACTTAGAAGGATTAAAAAGTTTAATACAAGTTTAAAAATAGTTTAATACAAGTTTAAATTATTAAAAAATAAATTAAAAATAATTTTATAATTATAAATACAAATTTAATATAATTAAAAAGGTAAAAAATAGGAAAAAAAAAGTTAGATCAAAAACCCATGAGCCAACCCACAACCGATGGGCCGTGGGCTGGGTCAGACCCAGCCTGCACCTAGCCAGGTCGTCGGCCGAGCTAGGTCCAGTCCCAGACCCAGGATCAGAGAAGTAGGCCTAGCCCACTATGACCTAGCTGGGCCTGGGTCAGGCCCAGCTCGGCCTGGCCTTGAACCCGACAAGCCGAGTCACGGGCCTGAACCGGCTCGACCCATGCCCACCCCTACATATATTATATCAAAATCCCCTTACAAGGGATAATGTTTTCTATAGCGAACAAGGTGACATAAACTGATCAGCTTTAATTGAATTCAAGTGAAAGATTGGTGTGGAGTGTCCTACATTGATTCAGTTTCAAGCACGATCTTGGTCCATTAAAAGTAGAAGGTTTTGAAAAATATAAGATAGACATATGGTAAATAATATGTAAGAATGATGGTTATGAGATGATGGCTCATTGAACTACGAAGAGATTGAGAGGTGAGTTCTATATCTTTTGATGTGACTAGCAAGGTGGGTCTAATCGCATGGTAGTTCTTTAGCAAAATGAGTCATCGCATCATACACATTATTTCCATAATGTATTAGTACGTGACTTAAAAAAAAAGTCCTTTCGATTTTATGTCCTCACTAGTTGATATCCAAATTCTATTGAAAATCTTGCACCATTAGAAAAGATGTGAAAAATACTTTCCCTCACAGTACTTCAAAAAATTCTGAAGCTTTGAAGCTTCATTCTGTGTTGTTCAAATTTTCTTCAAAATGTAACTGTCTACTTTTCTTTAGGATATGTTAGTGAGGACAGGACTTACTGTGAAGATACAAAATTAGGAATTACGAGAAAATTTTTCACGCTAATTGAATTTTCTGAAACTAACAATATACTACCTAACCAAGTTCAAGTTGAACTACATGAAAAATAATTTCATTTTGTCAGACAGAGAAGTAGCAATTCGATTAGTTCATGATGATTATGATCACTGTTATATCAATGCTTATATTTTCAACTCTAAAATATTTATGTCTGCATAGATATTAGTGATTGTATTTTTTTTCCCTTGCTGAGTGCCAGAGTATGACATGACCATTTTGTTAAGAAATGAACATTTTTGTAGAACTCCTGAGTTGGTTTTTATGCTATAGTCTTTTTCAGGCACACTGCAATGAATAAGAATTATCATGATTCTAAATTGACAAGATTAGCATGCGCTTGCAGTTCTACTGAAATATCTTCCCTCAAACTTATTTCTATATTTACATTGATAACGTGTTACCAAAAGATGTACCGCCATTATTTGAAATACAACGTGACACTGAATTCACCTGATGTACTAATTATCTTTATGACTTCACACAGAAACCAGATTTTCAAATTCATTTGCATCTTATTCAGTTACATCAACCACAAAAGAAGAACACAGGACACACACATGATACAACTCTTAATTATTGAGTAAACATTTCATGGCACAGTAATGACTTGTTAATACTCTTCAAAATATCTGGTATGCGTCGGCGTCAAAGACATATCATCTTCTGAATGTTCACATAACAGAACTCTGGCTTGTGAAGATGCCTTCGGTAATAAGGACAGTTGCACGCACAAATCATTTTTCCTTTTACGTGCAATTTCTTGCTCTGAGCTGCTAGGTTTAGCATCCGAACTTTCGTTTGCAGATTTAGGTCCAACCAATACCAAGAATTCTAAAGTATATGCCTTTTGTAGGAGGAACTTTACTAATCTCATTTCAGCGTCGCGACCTTTAAAATTGCTCATCTTGACCACCTTGAGATGGTTTAAATTAACTTCAAAGGGATCTCTAATCTCCTTTTTAACATAGGGCTCTTCTATCATGTCTGGAGTATGATCAGGGAACTGCAAATATCATCAAGTCAGCCTTTTGGAAGTTGGTTAATTTATTTACATGCAGCAACAAGCTAGAAAATAATAAAGGCAAACGTAATGTTGAATAGCAAAAGCCTACTTGAATGAATAGTTTCTCAAGGAATGGTGAAGGACAAAGCCGAAAGAAATTGTAGATGCAATCAAGATCCTCCATGGTAATAGTGCACATAAACAGCTGTAGTTCCTTCAGATTTTGCAGTAAAATTGGTAATTTTTCATCCTCACATATTGCTACCCTCTGTTAGAAAGCAAATATAGAACTATATAATTAACAAAACCCCAAAAAATTATGCTAGTCAGTAATTCTCCCAAATAAACAAATTTGCAAGAAGAGTACCCATAGAGTATACGTGCACACAGTGAGAACCTTGACATGTCTGAGATCATATACCAGCTTTATGAAGTCATGTTCAGGCTCTGATGACTCCACAGCAGAAATGAAGGCATCAGAGAGCGATGAAATGTCGATGAAGCATTCTTCGGGATGAAAATATTCATCTCCAAAAATGTGTATACCGTGGTATATAAAGGATTCAAGATTCGGAGTTGAAATCTTGATATCAAGTATCTCTTCATTTGAATTCACGAATGTGAATTTCTGAAGTCTCTGTGATGATATTGTGACGTTATCTTCGGATGAGCAATTTATAATGCTCAGTGTATCGAGGAGGGGGCAATTGGATACCAACTGCTGGAGTTTGTTCCCTGTAACATTTACATATGAAAGGGAGAGAGACCGAAGAGCGCTGAAACCTGAGTCACTCGAACGCAAATTGATCAGACTATTTGGAAAGCTCAGAATATATTCTTCTCCTTGCCGGTTATCAAATTCCATGGAGAAGTCTAGATTTAGATTTTCTACTCCCTTTCCTGTGACATATGCTACCCAAGTTTCGATCTCCGGCAAGAATTTTTTGGATGGGCAGAAGTAGAGATGAAACTTATCTATCTTGTTGCTAGTATGGAGATGAAGGAATTGGCTGATAGCTTCCGCAATTTCTTCAGGAGTTTTGTTGCTCGCAAAATCTTTGCCAAATTCAACGGATGTGGAAGAAAGTGAGAGGGATTGGATGGATTCAAGAATTGAACCGGGCAAGTTATTTCCTGCCATTGCTTGGCTAATGAAGGTGGTGAATTTTGTAGAAAGGCTGGTTATCTATTTATAGACACATAATGACTTTTTTCAGGGAAAATCTTTCACAAGAAGATGTTTATTTGTTTTCCTTCCACCGGAAGATTGACTGCAGAAGACAAGATGGAAGAAGAAAGGTCAACTTAAAGAGTCATTTACTTGGACCTAGTCTTTTCCTATACGCTTTGTTTTTTTTGTAAGAGTAACTTTTCTATGTGCTTTGCTCATTTTCTACTTTAATTTATTGCTTAGGTATACAGCCAATAAAATAAAGAGGGAGGGATAGATCAGAAGGCTAAACTTGTAGAGAAAATATCAGTGATCAATACAGGGGGGCCATTAATGTATGCGCTGCAATATGAATGAAGATACCATCTTATCCATACAGTTTAGTCTCAAGCATTTATGAATAAATAAACCATTAGAATCAGGTGAGCACGTACTCATCTTCTTTTTTTTTTTTTTTTTCAGTTTCTCACCAAACCCAACGTCCCGGATCATCTTCCATCATTGATTGTTACAGCTCCTGATCATTTCCACAACTCAATGATGCCTCATTAAAATCGAGCGCAAATTCGATCAGATCACTTTGGTCCTCAACTGATGATCGAGCAAACTTCACTCATCACAACTACGATAGTAAGACAATTTTCGTTTGCAAAGAATTGTCTCCATTTGAAATTTGAATGTGTAAATATATATAAAAGGCCTTGTCAGGTGGAACAAAGTAAAATGTGAGACAGCTTCCATTGGCTGGGTGGCAAGAAAGTAATTAAATGGCTCGATTTTAGATAGGGACGAGAACAGAGAGAACCGAGAACAGAAGAAGAGAAAACTAAATAGTGTAATCGACTAGTCTTAATTATGAGGATGAAGATGAAGAGGAGAAGCAATTCCAGGATGAGCTGAGAAGGTTGGGGAGGTTATAGAAGTGCCAGAACTAAAGCTCGAAAAGTATATAGACTACAGGATGAAGTAGTGTGATTCTAATGATATGCATGTAAATAGGTTGGCATAATTCCAATCCTTTATATACCATGGTATTACAACTTTGTAATTGGTTTTATACAGTACTGAAAGATATGGCATTGCAATTTTGCAATTGGTTTACATATGCTGTAAAACTATACTCTACTTGGAAACCAAAAAAAAAAAAAAAAAGCATGTTTACATATGGTATTACAATTTTGTAATTGGTTTTATAGAGTGCTGAAAGATATACAAATGAGTGCCAGTCTCTAGTCACTGACATAATCGTAAATACTGGGCTCGCACACAGAAGAGAAGAGACTGCCTTCACAATAGAGTTCTGTGTGCAATGGATTGAAGCCAATACCATCTTCCATGTAGTCACATAATATGATATTGACATTGGAAGATGCCTTGGGTAGCATTGATAGTTTCTCACGTAAAATTTGCAAACCCGTGATTTCATTATTCTTGCATTGCGAAGATGAACTGGTAGATTCAGCATCAGCTCCTTTCTCGAGATCAATTGAAGGTGCAACAATGACGAAATATTCTATTATAACAGCCTTTTGCAGGAGATACTTTACCAATATCATTTCGGTATTGCTCCCTCTAAAATTGTTCAGTTTGATTACCTTAAGATGGTTAAAGGTGATATCTTGTGGCTTCTTGAAAGCATTGAAGTCGGAGCTTATCCCATTGAGATCATTAGGGTCTACAGGAAGCTGCAGGTTTGGTAGATTTGATCAGAAAACAATCTTCTCACGCATAAGAATTTGAGGGAGAGATAAAACGAAGTAGATACTTACCCTGATGAAGAGTTTTTCAATATTGGGAGCCGGGCAGAACTGAAAGAAAGTAAAGATGTTCTTCAGTTCCTCTTCGGACATCAAATCTACTAAAAGTTACAATTCTTGCAGCTTTAGCAGCTGGATTAATCCGAACTCTTGGGGATTATACTCTGCGGCTCCAACTTGCTAATTCATGCAGACAGGAAAAAGCTAAAAGTACGTTATCAAGATCAAAGGTAAAAATCTATATGAGGAAACTTGAACCATACCCAAAGAGTTGCTGTACATATTGTGAGATCCTGAACGTGGGTAAGATCAGATAATCTCTTTGTGTAATTGCCAAATCCTTCTCTACCAACTGAAGAGATGAAGACATCAACCAAGGAAGAGACATCTATGAAGTGATGAAGTTGATGAATCTGACCATACTCACGAAGAGATTTGAGTCTTAGAGCAGAAATCTCAAGGAAACACAATCCTAAGCAGTCCACTATTGTTAAACTCTCAAGTCTGAGGTCCTGATCCGAAATGCTAACAGATTCAAGATGGTGACAGTTCCGTAGGCTCAAGCTTTCAAGAAGCGGACAGTCAGCTAGAATGCTTTGTAGAATTTTATCATCGATGTTAACATCTTTAAGAGGGAGCGAGTGGAGATTACATAACCTTTTGAAATCTAAGTGGGTGCAAAACTTGCAGCAGCTCAAACTCAGATGTGTCAGCGAAACACAATCAAATAGTGAAGTGGGCAGCTTGATTGGTTTTCTTCTATCAGTGAATTTTCCATCTCGGTTAACTTTGTATTCTTCGAACAAGTCAAGTTGAAGCTGCTCAACGCCCTTCACTGCTGCAAAGCCAAGCCACTCCTGTAAATTGAGCAAGTAAATATCAAACGGGAAGAAGAGAATCCGGAGCTTGGCAAGCTTCTTGTTCTCATGGAGTTGTAGGTATCGATCAACAGAGGCCACAAACTGTGTTGGTGATTGCGTTCTTGAAAGTTCTTCGGCGAATTCTAGAGAAGTGGCTGAGGAGAGATTGTATTTCCATAGTGGTCTCCATCTCTTTGAGAGAGTGCTGGTTCTAATTGCTGATTTAAGAGGAAGAAAGGCAATGATGTAACTGAAGGATGGAATCAGGCAAGTTGCTGATTCTATCGCTACTTATCAACATGTTAAGGTGAGATATTTCCCTATAGCTGCATATTTGCAAGATTTTGATATAGGATGCTGGTTTTTTTCTTCTCTTGGAGGATTGGATATTAATTTATACAGATTACTTTGACTAAGAGATGTGGGATTAATCTTGTTTGAGAAGGCCAGGGAGCTCATTAGCTTGCAACAGAAGAAGCATCAGAGGTCAAAATATGTGATTTGTTAATAGGTGTTTTTAAATATGCACATGATGTCTAATGTAGAAATGAGCTCTGGTTACTCCATAATTAAAACTATCCTACAAGGGTTAAAACAGAAGATAAGCTCGCAGAGTTATGTTAAAATTGTGAAGCCCAATTTTTAACCTCCCCTGACTGATTCTAGTGATTAGAGGTCATTTTCAAGATGACACCACAGTCTGACTCTTTCCTCATTAAACCTTGCTGACCCCTCCTTGTATAATTATGTTTATCTTTCAGTTATAAGCCCCAAAAATAGCTTTTAACAAAGGTTTATTTCTCAGATACCTTTGAAGAAACATCTCATTATCAGAAAGATTCACATAACAAGATGAAAGATTCACAAGAAAGATTCACATAACAAGATGAAAGAATCACAAGAACAATCAACTGCAAAGTTCACAGAAGCAAAACTGACCCGGTGCAACAAAATGACAATAAGCAAGTACTACCAAACTCACTGTTTTTCCTTCTTCCCTGTTACATTTGAAACCAGATCTTTCAGAAACTTGACAGATTTGGTCACCGGAGAATTCGCCGCCATCAGATTATACAGAACGCTCTCGACTTCAACAATTGTCGGCCTTCGCTTAAACCTCGTAACCACCTTCAACTTCCCCTTCTCTTCTCCTTCTTCATCCTCCACCATCACCTCCCATACTTCACCACTCACAACCCCGTCCTTCACACGCTTAAACACAACTCCCTTTCTCCTCTTAATCACCCCTCTAACCTCTAACCCCATAAAAGAATAAACCACATCAAAAGACCCAACAAAGTTCCCCATTTCAAAATCCTTCTCCTCATCAAAAGCCCAACTGGGATTAAAGAGAACCACAGGCTTAGGATACAAACTTGTTGTTACCCTTTTGATGTCTTCAACTTGAGACTTCTCTGGCGCCAAAAAAACAGCCAAGTCAGCAGAATTCAAAATCTCGGTACTGACTGAGCTCAAGTCTGAGTTGGTAACTGAGGTAGCTGAGCTAAAAGTCTGAAGGGCTAATTGCGCCAATGTGGGATTAGGCCAGAGGATAAGTGTGGTTGGAATCGAGCCTTTTCTTATGATGGGTAAGTCAGCAAAGACTTCAAAGGCTAGCTGTGTGAGTGAGTTGGGTGAGTCGTCGACGACAGGGATCTCGACACGAAATCTTGGTTGTGTGAGTTTCTTGAGTTTTCTCGTGGGGATGGGGATTGGGTTGTTGAGGGGCTTCTTGAGGGTGGAGGAGAGGGAGAGCTTTGCTTGGGAGATGGCTTCTTCTCTACTTGTGGGTGGGAGAGAGCAGAGTGTGGGTTTGTGTGAAGACGGATTTGTGAAGGAGAGTGGTGAAGGGGAGATTGAGATTGGAGGTGAAGGCTTGAGAGTGGTTTGTAAATGGAGTTTGAGGAGATTGGAGGCCATTGGAGACTACAAGGATTCTATCCACTGATTCTCAATGTTTTATCTCCCTGTAGTTTTGGTGGATTCACTTGCAACGTATAGATTGGGCTACTGTGGACTTTTCAGTCTGAACTGGTACAGCTGCAAATGTCCATTAACACCCTTGACGTCCACTCAAGGAAAAATCCAAAATCATCACGATCGTAGTTTCTATGACGAGAGTTCTAAGTTTCATTAGACCTTTTGGCTAATGAAAACAGAGGAAATTACATTCCCACACTAGATTATCTTAATAATTCAGATGAAGAAAACACTAAAATAAACCGCTTGTAAATCTCATACAGGGCAACATGGCGGAGAAAAAGTAAGCAAAGGAGCTGAAATTCAGAGACTACATGCTTAAAAGCAATTATGATTATGGTAATGATCATAATTCAGAGACCATAGGACACCCGTGTTACGTTGTAGATGCAATATCACAGTTTCATAAGAACCACAACATCAATCACTGAGCTTGTAATTGCCTGGAATACAGTATGATATTTTTGATAATTTTTTATATCCAAGTAATCTTGGAACACAAAATTGACAGCAAAAATACTACCAGTTATCTTGTTGTAATAATAATAACACATCCATAAAAGAGGAACTGAAGAAAGTTCGCATCAGGAGAAGAAGGGCCACTCTTTACTGATAGCAGCGCATCTTGAGCAAGAAAGTGACTTGACAAAACTCAAATACGCAATTCATGCAATCCCAATTCATAGCCAAACCTTCTCTCTAGGAGAGAGGCAAACAAAAATGTGGCATATAAACTTCTCACTCATCACTAAACAGCGTGCTGGGATTTTACATGATGCCATCGATAATAGATATAGAGGTTTCGAAGGGTTCAAGACTCATTGTTTAGAAATGGAAATAAGAATGTTTACCAACTACCAAGGAAAGTTTCAGGCGAATGCCATATCCAGGGAGTAGATTCATCAAAGATAAGTCTTGATTCCGGCAAAAAGCTCCTTGATTTAGTAACAGCGGAAACAAGCATCTTCAAGTGTAAGTGAATCATATGTCTCAAAATTGAGCTCTAACATAAACACTGTTGGCCATTCTCTTGAGATAGAATGAAATGAGACCAGAGACTAGAAGAGACACGAGTCCATCACATGATGACCAAAGCTTAGATGCTTGCAAGGATGCATGCTCTGAAACCATTAGTCTAAGATACTAATATGCAGTTTTTTCTGACATAAAATAGAAAATTTCATGTCGCTAATCCCAAAGATTTGGGATAAAACCTTTATTCCTAATATAATAGCAAGGTGACTGATTTATCTACACAATCACAAGCTGTGCTTTACACGCTAGGTGAGCTATGATATTTGTCACAAGAATCAGAAGCTAGTTCATGCATGTTCCTCATATTGAACTCCATATTGTCCATAAAGCTTTCAAGTATTACAGAACTAATTTAAGATGGTATCGATGAAGCATCCACGAAATAAAATGTTACATTAAAAGAAAAAGAACAAAGGCTTTCCCAAATATGGCGTTTAAGAAAAATCAGGACAGAGGCATGCATGACGGGAGGCTCAAACCTTCATGGACGACACGTCTGACTTCTAAGGATCCAACTTATCCAATGAATCCATGCTATGACAATCATGCACCAATGCATATTGCAAAAACTAAAAAGTTCAAGCTAGACCCTCTCTTGACCAAACCAAATCTATGCGTAAACATCTTTTGTCACAACTTGCAATTAGTAGCATAGGTAAAAAAGAAACAGTAATTAAAGAAGAAACACCTATTACCTTAGATCAGTGCTGCCATTGCAGAATTAACTTCAAACTTGCTACCAAAGCCTTCACAACTAACACCTTCAAATGCAATTTCTCATACTCAATTTCTCCATTCCTAATCCTCAATTAATCATATCTACACCAATATTCAGTACCCTCACCTCAACAAATGAAAGCCACAAGTCATAACGCATTTTGCTAATGAAACCCTGGACTTCACCTCAATTACCCAACACATGAAAACAATTCAGTGAACCATAATCATATGCATCACGTACACAATCTGTGACACACAAGACATAAGAAAAGTTGCTAAATTTTCCAACAATGCTCGGAGGCATTAGTCTATCAGAGCTATAGCATAGTTCTCAAACATAGAAATTCCAGCCTAAATAATCAGGAATTCCAGCCATTAATGGTTTTTTTTACATAATCATGGGTTTTTTAGATACTAAACACACACTAATAATGGTAAATTATTGATCACTTTGCATCAACCAGTCTAAATAATCAGGAATTCCAGCCATTAATGAACACATAAACAATAGATGAAAAAGAGAGAACCAAAGATTAAGCGTTACATAAGTTTAAAAAACAGCAGACTTTCGCAATAGAGCAGAGCAAAGGAAACAACTACGTTCCTCATTATCGTCAAAACCCAAGAAGACGTCACACATCAAAAGAAACAAAAATTCATAGATTATAACGAGTACCCATCAAACCAAACCTAACCTAAACCAAAATCAGAACACGATCCGAAACTGAGGCGCTTCGTCGCCGGCGGCGGGCACGATCTCCCAGCGGCAAGGCTCAAGTTCATCGGAGACAGGGCAGTAGCCAGCCAGGGTCATCCTCTCTCCCGACGCCGCCACGGACCCAAACTCGAACACCGTGACCTCCTCCGGCCGGCGTCGGACCTCGACGGCGCCGTTGAGGCCGGGGATTTCTGGAGGTGGGTTTTGGGGGGAGGTGGAGTTGGGGTCTTTGTTGGGGGTTGGAGTTGAGGGAGGAGGAGAGGGTTTGGACTTCCACCATGAGAGGAGGCCCATGGCGTTTTGTTGGGTGAAAAGAGAGGAATCAGGAACGAGCAGAAAGCGAAGGAGGGGATAAGGCTGGCGTGAGGTAAATTTCACAAAAGTCACCTGAACTTTTGGGCAATTTGCACAAAACTTTAAAAATTAAAGGGTTTCCCCCCTAGAAACCACCTTAAATATAGGATAGTTATACGGAAACCGCATTTGAATTTCAATTATAAATAAGAGTTTTTACATCAAAACCACCTAAATTTTTACTCAGATTGATGGTTACCACCTACTTTTCTTTTTTTAACGAAAACTACCTGAAATTGCTTACATACTTTCAATGTCACACCAATCTATATTTTCAATGTCACATCAAAACCGCCTATTTTTCTGTAGCTAATGTCTCATGTGTGGTTCTGCTTGGTACATATTTTCAAAATTTCGGTGGTAATTGTGATTTTCATAACATAGCAGGTGGTTCATGTCAAAAGTTTATAAAGGTAAGGTGGTATACATATCAAGTTGTGTTTTGTAAATGCGGTAACCATAAGAGATATAAAAGTTTAGGTGGTAAGAGATATAAGAGTTTAAGTGGTAACGATAAAAAAAAATAGATTGGTGTGATATTGAAAGCATATAAGCAATTTCAGGTGGCTTTCGTAAAAAAAAAATAAAGTAGGTGGTAACCATCAATTTGAGTAAAAGTTTAGATGATTTTGATATAAAAACTCCATAAATAAACCAACTTTAAAGTGAGTTTTTATTGCAATTAATTATCTTTTAGGCAAATTTTTACTAAAATCCAAAAATAAATTAAAATATTTTAAGTTCAAGATACGTTAATTGTATCTTAACAAGACCTAAACTGTAACACCCGAAATTTTTCGGTATATTTTTTTATATTAAAATACTAAATGGTATTTAAAATATCTGGATATTATAGTTAATTATAAATATATTTGATGATAGAGTTTATTAATATTTAATTAATAATATCATTACATTAATTGTTACAAATTATCATCCGTATTTTAAATACGTAATTAATAGTATTTTTACATCACGTGCAATTACACGTGCACATCCATATTTTAAATACGAAATTAATAGTATTTTTACACCACGTACAGTATACGTGTAATTAACCCTAACCCTAACCGTATATATAACTATATAAAAAAAATTTCAAACTTCACCAACCCCAAATCCTCTCTTTTCTTCGTATCCACAGCCCAAACTTTTTTCAAACTTCACCAACCACTGTACTATACTCCCACGTTTTATTTTTTTATCATTATTTTATTATTTTTTTATTCTCTTCTCTCTCTCTTTCTTCTTTATTTCTCATCTCTCTCCCTCTCTCTCCCCGCATCCCCTCTCTCTCTCTCCTCCCCTTCACCTCCCCTCCGACACCGACCGGCCACCGTCGCCGTCCCACCCCTGTCGACCGCCATCTCCCTGCATGCCCGCGGCTAGCCAGCCGCTGCCGTCCCCCTCCGTTCACCGCTGCCCGCTCCGACCCCGACCAACCCCCATCTCTGACCCGCCGCCCGCCAAAGAAACCCCCAGCGCAGCCCCGCCGTCGCCTCGCCCCAGCATCCCGCTCTGACCACGACAACCAACGCCGACCGCTGCCTTTGACCAGCTGACGCTGACCACCACATCTCCTCTCTCCTCCGTCCCGCGCCCAGCCCCACCTCAGCCGCCGCCGCCCGCCATCTCCTTCCCGTGCTCTTCCTCCCGCAGTCACCGCCAGCGCCTCCGCTCCCATCCCCGCCGTCCTCCTTCCTCCACCCCGCAGCGCCACAGATCCCGACGCCCTCCTCTTCCTCTCCCCTCAACCTCGCCAGACCCACAGCCGCGCCTCCCTGACAACCCCTTACCCGACCACCCTCCTCCCGTGGGACCCACCCCTCTCCTCTTTCCCGCCACTCCGCCGACCACTCCGTCCGTAGCCCTATCACCGGCTAGCCACCCACGCCGCTGCCACCTCACCATCGGCAGCCCCGCGAGCCACATCGAGCCCCCACGTCGCCGCCCGATCAACGCCGACCCCACAGCACGCGCACGACCAGCCCCGTCGACGCTGTCGTCGTCCCGTACGTCGTCGGTAGCCTCGTCAACACCATCGTCGTCCCGTACATCGTCAGCAGCCTCGTCAGCACCGTCAGCCACCCCGTGCCGCTGTTGTCATCGCTGGCTCGTGATCCATCGTCATCGACGCTGCTCGACAAGTGTCGTACAGTTCGTTGAGCCGTCGTGCAGTCCTGTGTGTGCCGTTCAGTCCTCGTCCTACCGTCGTACACTGCCGTGCGCATTAGATCTAGCCGTAGTCGATCCGAGGCAAGATCCCTCTTGCTGTTGTCTCATTTACTTATTTTCATATCGTATGAATTATTACGTACAGTTTAGTTCGTGCCAATTTGATATTATATGCGTAGTTAACATTTACATATTCGGTGAATATTTAGTTGCATAAAACTATTCGTAATGTTTGGGTAGGTCAGAATTAATCTACAATTAATTTCGTGCCATTTGGAAGCCAGAATGTAATTTTAAGATATTTTTAGAATATTGTTGTGGTAAAAATAACGACGAGTGTTACCTCCGTTTAAGTTGCAAGTATACAACTAACAAGTTATAGTATAAAAGATATCGATCCCACGAGGAACGTGAAGTAGGAGATGTTCTTCAATAATGGTTCTTTTTAGATTGTGCGTGACAATTAGGAGTTTTATTCAAAGTAAAAGGAAAACATGGTGAAAATGTTGGTGAATAGGTTAGAGGCGTGAATGTGGATTATGCGCAAAATGAACGAGGAAAGAAAACGAGTGTGGAGAGATTTAGAAAACGTGTGTGATAAAAACGAGGAAGAAAATGAAAGTGGAGGGAAATAAGATGGAAGTGGTAAAGTAAAAATAAAATAAAAATGAGTTTGAGAAATGGATTTTGAGAGTGAGTGTGTGCAAATAAAAGAAAATAAGGATAAAGGCAAATAAAGAAGGTGAAATGTGGAGGTGATTAAAGATGGCGGAATCTAGAGTAGATCCACTTAGCTTATCTCAATCTCGTGTCAATGAGTTGGATTAGCTAGTTTCAAACAATCTCTAGGGATCCATTATAGGCATCCACATATCGAAAAGGGTGATTCCCTAGAGGGTTCTAGCCTAAAGGCGAATCAAAGAAAATAAAAAGAAAGCAAGTAAAAATTCCCTAGAGGGTTCTAGCCTCAAGGCGAATCGAAGAAATTAAAAAGAAAGCAAGAAGAAAAGGGTAATTCCCTAGAGGGTTCTAGCCTCAAGGCGAATCGAAGAAAATGAAAAGAAAGCAAGTAAAAATTCCCTAGAGGGTTCTAGCCTCAAGGTGAATCAAAGAAAAGAAAATTGCAAGGAATGTAAATCTACTCTACAAAGCATGTAAATAAAGCATGTAAATCTAATCTAGAAAGCATAT
>JBAKGM010000139.1:9828394-9841767 GCA_037177215.1 Asparagus racemosus
GAGGAGAGGAGAGGAGGGGAGGAAGAAGGAGATGGGTTATGAGAGGAGGAGAGGAGAGGAGCTGAGATGAGGAAGAATGGTATTTTTAGGTTTTTCATTTTTTTTCTCTCTCCATGCTTAGTTGGCATGCAATAATGACTAAAAAAGGGGGTGAGATACAAATTGGGGCACTGTTGAGGGCTGAAACACATGGGGCAAAGTTGGAGGGGCCCGGTCGCATGAAGTTTCTACTTTTGGGGCCTTGACACATTTTTCCCTAATAAAAATAATAATCAAATAACACATGAATATAACCATTTGTATTCACTCTCTTTTTCTAGGGGGGACCACGGTCAAAACTTTTTAAGAAAATGGCAGGAGGTTTTTACTGTTAGCACTAAAAAGCGAAAAAAAAAAAAAACAAACAAAACAAACAAAACTTTAACTATTCTGTTTCACAGCCCACGCCACAATCAATCTCTGGTCACGAGCCACCATAAAAACCTCACTGACTCTCTAATTTCAATGCCCAAAACCAAATTAATCTCATTAAAATTCCGCATTTTCTCACTCTCCATCATCCTCGCATAAAATCCAAATTCCTCCTCAGACACCAAACCGAGACAAACTCTCAATGAAGACCTTGAGAACTCTAACAGCAGGTCTCCTCTGCTTCGTGGCAGCCTCCCTCTCAAGCGCAGGCGGCGTCGGCGGCGGGTCCCTCTACCTCCCCATCATCAACCTCGTCGCCGGGCTCGACCTCAAGACGGCAAGCACCTTCTCCGCTTTCATGGTCACTGGTGGGTCCCTCTCCAATGTCCTCTACACCCTCATCTTCTTCACCGACCCCAAATCCTCAATAGACTATGAGATTGCCCTGCTCTCGGAGCCAAGCATGCTGCTTGGCGTCAGCGCCGGAGTTTTGGGCAATGTCGTGTTCCCAGAGTGGCTGATCACGGTGCTCTTCGCCCTGTTCCTCGGGTTTTCCACTTACAAGACTTTTGAGGCTGGGTTCAGGTGTTGGGGAGCCGAGAGTGAGGAGGCGGGGAGAGCTGGGATTAGTGGGGTCCAGGGCGGTGAGAAGGAGGAGCCACTGTTGTCGAGCGGGGAGGAGCTTGAAGGGAGCACTCAATGGAGGAAGATGGTGGTTTTGGTGATCGTGTGGTTGTCTTTCTTTGTGCTTCACGTTGTTATTGCTGATAAGGGTGGTAAGGTATGCGGTCTTGATTTTCGTCCTTTTTCTTCACTAATTTTGGTTGGTACTTGGATATTTTTTAGGAACATGCTGGAAAATGCTTGTTTCCCTTTTAAGGGTTAATTTTAGATACGCCCTGTTCCTAACTTTTTTCATTAGCACTTTAAGACACTCTGATGTCCATACCGATTATCATGTGACTTCATTAATTGCGTTAGCTTTATGATATTTCATTGTTTTGCAGAGAGATACCCTATGACCTTGGTTGCACATAATGAAAAGATTAGTAAACAGGGATCAATTCTTCCGCAATCTAATCTGATATCATTTGATTCCTTCACATATCTTTAAACATAAAAATTTAGGGGGAGTTGTGAAGAGGGTCTAAAAGATTGTGTAGATATAGGAGAAAGAACCAAAATAATTAGTACCCTCCTTTTGATTCATTATTTGGGATTGAGTTAAATAAATAAAAAAAAAAGATTGTTCGGTGCTTGATGTGATAATTTTCTTGCCCAAGCATGTCAATTTCTTCCTTTTGATTTCGTTCGCACGCTTTGCCATCTTTTTCAAGTGATAGTGACTCGCTTTGGATTGAGTGAGGCCAGGGGCTGATAAAATTAGGGAAACGCACAAGAGAAAAATCTGAACTTTTAATGCAGCTGTTTGTAGCGAGACGTATCTAAAATAGACAACTTTGAGGGTGGTGGAAACAACAAGGGACGATAGCCGATATTTTCTTTTTTCAAAAGCTATGGATCAGATTGGGACTAGAATCACAGGCTTAACAGTGACCCATAGCCAATTACATCAAAACACAGGATCTAATCTACATTTAATTATTAACTGGGCTACTACTGGTCGTCATTAAACATAAAATGTGTGTTTCATTAAAATTGAAGGAACCTTAGTATTCAAAGAAGATGAGTTCGAAATCAAATCCACATTTTTCCCGTCAATAGTGTAATCATTGAAAAGTAGGCAAAGCATGAATAATGGATTATGTATGAAATAAGAATGTGGAATGCTTACATCACCACACACATAAAGTAAGCCAAATGATTTTGATAAAGCCCATCTATGCATCATCTATATGTGCATCAACTTCTCATATATATACCTCACTTTTAAAAGCACAAAAAAACACCATCGCGCTTAATAAAACCCCTCTACTTCACTTGGGCAGGTCACAGTTCAGAGCTGTCTCAGCTTCTCAAGTTGAAGTTTAAAAAAAACCACTTACAAGACATTAGTTTATTCATCGGACCTTGCACAGCGTAACAAGATAATATCAACTTGCGGTGGCATCGAAAATGTTTAAAATAGTCCTTGTGTTTATCTTAAAGTGACGCTGTGACATGGCATATTTATATATAACATGTATTTTCAATTTCTTTTATCCAACTAGCTCTTATCCAGATTTCCAGAGCTATATATATATATATAATAATGTCTCTCTCTACTTGGTTAGTCTAAATTAACGACATGCCATAGTATAGGAAACATGATCAGGTTTAGGATTACGATGGAGCCGATGCTATTGGTTGCAAATCCTGGTCAGGCTAATTTTTGGATTATAGAAATCTTTAGATCCAGGATTCATGGTTTTGACTTAAAATAAAGAGCAACTGATGCAGATAGCGTAGTAGGCTCTTGTTTAATTTCAGCCATTTCTTTTCATCGACGCACAAGAATGAAAAGGATGTGGATCCACCAATTGACTAGCACTCTCTGGGTTGTTCTTATATGAGCAATAATAGATGCTGTCGCTCAATCTCAATCTCAATGCACATCGAAATTTCTGTAGTGCTTTTAAATCTCCATGATGTGATATGAAAAATAATTTAGCAAGGGAAAGAAAATTGCAGTGTTTTGAGATATTTAATAGCTGAAACATTAGTCCTTCACTAAATTGAAGAGGCAAAAGGCTTGACATAATAATCACAATTGTCCTTGTCAGCAAGGATATTCCCAAGTTTCCTTATTACTTTTTTAAGGTTCCGAACTAATTGTTTCTCTAACTTAATTGTCACATCCAAGTTGTCTAGAATAATTATTGGTGTGAATCTAATCAACCAAGATTCAACCTATGCGCAAACCCAGTTGTCATATATTATGGAAGTGTCTACATAATAACATAGAAGAGAAACTATAGACGTGATGTTGTATTTCATTGAAACTACAGTGTGCAATAGAATACGGAAAGTTATATGACTCTGTATTTTCTAAATCACATGTCCTAATTTGGAAGTCTGTAAAGTGAGAATTCTTCTCTGTTTTGTTTAAAACAAGGTTACTTCATTTTAGTTCTTAACTTTATTTACCTAATTTGTTCTGTTTTAAGAACTCATTCTCGAGTTTTGACTAATTTGTTTTGCCAAAAAATGTAAAATTGTCTAGAGCAAACTATTGATATAAACATAAAACATGTTTTTAATTTTAAAAGAATCTAATAAGTCGAGATTCAGTTTTTGCAGGAAAATATTGTAAATAATATGCCAATTACATAAGTACGGATGTGAATTGAGGATATAAGGGGCGCAATGCTATTGTTGACTGAAATCTCAGTACATAGAACAGGTTATGAGACAATTTAACAGCTAGTGAATACTGTTAACAAACATATGCTATTATTAACTTTAATGCTTATTTATTCTGTTTAATGACAACATTTTGTCTCTTTAATTGGTTAGTTGATCCATTTAATCTAATAATATGCAATATATAAATCCTTTATACAGAAAATTGTACAAATTAGGCCTTGTGGAATTCTATACTGGCTCATCACCCTGTTCCAAGTTCCTCTCGCGGTTGGTTTTACAGCATATATTCTGTATCAGAACCGCAAAATGCAGCACCAAACACCTGATCAAGAGAAAGATAACCAGGTTACTTCAATAGTTATTTACTTCTACAAGCCACTTGTAAATCAAATGTTTACATGATGCTCACTTTGAAATATATATGTATATATATTTATGAGTCTGTAACCTTCTCCTGCAGGGAATTATAGTTCATTCTAGGATCAAAGAACTTCCTACCGTCATTTTTCCATTGGCTGCACTTATATCAGGGATACTAGGAGGCCTCTTTGGAATTGGTGGTGGGATGCTCATAAACCCTGTACTTCTTCAAATTGGAATACCTCCACAGGTAAAATTTCTATTTCAGTCTCATCCTTATTGAATTCTTCGACTAAAATTTCCTTACTCTTGGGTTCTGAAGGTAACAGCATCAACAACCTCCTTTATGGTTTTGTTCTCATCTTCAATGTCTATGGTTCAGTACTTGATCCTTGGAATGAAGGCGGTTGAAGAAGCTGCTGTATTTGCTGCGGTTTGTTTTTTAGCTTCTATTGTTGGATTGGTTCTCATACAAAGAGCCGTAGAGAAGTTTGGCAGAGCTTCTCTCATTGTGTTCTCAGTTAGTATAGTGATGGCGTTGAGCGTGGTTTCTATCACTTGTTTCGGTGCAATAGATGTTTGGAGAGAGTACAAGAATGGAGAAGACATGGGATTCAAACTCCCATGTTAAAGTTTTGTACTGAACTATGTGTATTTCAAAATAAATATAGAGGTAGAGGCATTATATCCTTCGAGTGCAAAATGAAGTGAGCTTGGCTCTTGAATTATGTGATATATGTTCACAGTTGATTAATGAAATACAAATTGCAGTGAGCATCATAATTGAGTCAGGTACATAGAGCTTTTCTTTACCTTGGGTGCTGTTAGGATTTCACCATTGGCTCAGACACCTGCTCACAGCTCAATTACCGTCACAATATACTCTCACTGTGCACTACCAGGGACACGAAGGGGAGAACAGGGAAACAAAGAGGAAATCGCACAAAGCTCGGGGGGCACAATGCTCCACCTCAAAGAGGGGAGAACAAGGGGGATGGCACAAAGCTCAGGTGGAGCACAGAGCTCGGGTGGAGCACAAAGCTCGGGTGGAGCACAAAGCTCAGGTGGGATCGCACAGAGCCGAGGAACACTAAGGTCAGGTGGAAAACTCCAAATCTCGCCACACCACACCCCTCCTCTCTAGCTACTGCCAAACCCCTCTCTTTATAGAGAGAGGGGCAGCCGACAAGAGAGAGGGGAAGTGACACTCGGGGCTACAGAGGTCGGCGCCGATCTACAGGGTAGGGGGCTCGAGATGGCAGCGGCGGACTTGAGAGGGGGGGATCGGGAGCTAGGGTCTCTTAGAGAGGCGGCTAGGGTTTTTCGAAAGGGGGCAGCCAACAGGAGATAAGAGGGTCGGGTGAGAGAACAAAGGAATCAGGTGATGAATGAAAGGGGACTGGGCCATTTTATCAAACTGGGCCAATACTTGGGCCAACAACACAACAGTTCCTTTCATCCAAATAGCTAGGATCATCTTTTTCATTCTCTTTCTGCAGCTGTTTCCCTTCAGTCTTGTTGGGAAAACCGGGCCCTGATAGGGCAGGGTCGCAGCGAATGTTAGTGTGGAAAAGAATAAATTGAACACACAGATTTACGTGGAAAGACCCCTAAATGAATTTGGGGTAAAAATCACGGGCAAGAATAGAAGAATCCACTATGAGGAAAATTTAGGAGTTACAATCTTTCTTTATAAGGAGAAACTCTCTCTATTTTCCTCTCTTAATTGGAGATACTGGGATTCTAGGATGATCTCAACTTAATGGTGAGTAGGGCTATTTATAGGAGATTTGTGGTAGGTGGTGGACGCTGTTGCTACAAAACGGTTAGTGTCGTTGGTGAATACTGTAGCGTGGTAGATATTTACTGTAGCTACCTCGGTTTTCCAACAAGTCTTTCATGGAACCAACTCATGATAATCTCCAGCAGCACGACTTTCATGAAAACTGCATCCAATCCATTACAGAGTTCCAAATTTGCATAGAGAAAGGACAAGCAAAATACAAACGCTGATGATTCTCTTCAGTACTGTTACAGAGAACACAATTATTTGCATCAACCAACCTAAATTTGCTCAGCCTATCTTGAGTTAGTAGCTTTCCTTGCGATGCCAACCAGAGAATGATGGAATGCTTGGGATAATTAAGAGAGCCCCATATAGTTTTAGCCCATGAAACAGGACTCGAGTTGGGGGATAGCATCTTATACAAAGCAGATAAATGAATTTTTGAGTCTGCATAACAAGTTTGTAGGCAATTCTATAGATTAGTAATACCTCCAAGTCTAGATTAGCAAGTCCCTTATAGAATATAATTATCTCTTGAGAAAAAGCATCCATGTTAGCGAGCCTAGTTCCATCAACTTTGTATAGAACATGTACCCTGTTGAAGTGCCTTCTCGCCTTCATGGCATAATGAAATAACTTTCAAATCCAAGAGGCTTCTTATATTTAACTATGCTATTCTTCTCCCTCTTAATTAGATCTGCACTGAACAAGTCATTTTGGAGCTGTATTTAAACTATTTCCACTTTAACTTTTGCTCTCTGATCTTTTACACTGATATTAGAGAAATTACTTTTATTCAATGCCTTAAGAGTAAATTTAAGAAGTTTTAATTTATTGCAGTCTGAAAACATCTTGTACCCATCAGAATGAGTAGCCCATGTTGAAGCAACAATAGACAAATAACCAGGATGCTTGGACCAAATTGTGAAGAGTCTGAAGGGCTTTTTCCCTTGGACAATATCATCAAATATTGTAAGCAATGCAGGAGAATGGTCTGAGAAAGAGGGAAGTAGAAATATCAATGCATTGACAAGGCCTGTCCAACCTACTCCACACCCTTGATCATGCATCTTGCTTATTAGACCACACGAAGAAGCAACCAATAGTTTTGAGGTGAGAGAGACAACAAATAGCAATGAAGGTTTGAAAATCAATAGTGTCCACATTAGTGTGAGCATTCCCCTCATCTTCTTGTCATTTGATAACATATCATTAAAATCACTACATAATAGCCATGAGATGCCATCAGTATTTGTTCGACACGTGCATAAATCATGCCACATTTCCCTCCTTTCCTCCGAGTAGTTATATCCATGGATAGCAGAAATAAAATAAGTTAATCGTCCATCATAGGACATAACTTTGCAATTGATGAATCGTGCAAAGGAATTCACAGCCTGTAACTTGCAAATTGTTAGGATCCCATAGGATCCACAGTCTAGCATTATCAGAACTATTAGCACTTGAAAGCCAGTCCCATCCTTGAGCTATTTTTCTTACAATCTTGACAATATTTGCACCACTAGTTTTGGTCTCTAATAAAGATGTAAAAGAGATTTTGTATTGGGATATAAAAAGCTTAACCAAATCCTACTTTTTGGGCTTATTAAGGCCCTCACATTCCAAAAAGAGAGGTTCATTGATGTGAAATCTCTCCCCTTGTCAATACAGTAGAGGTCAAGAATTTTACAGTGATCATTGCATGGAGAAAACTTATTGAATCACTGCCACTAACCTAGATGACTTATTCGTTTGTCTATTTATGATTTGACTCTAGGATGAATCAGAAGAGTCCCCAGAGTTATGATCTGAAGCTTTGAGTCCTAGGCCTTGTTGCTGCTCATTTTCAGCCTGCACAGCTATATGCATCTCTAGTTATCAACCAGTACAACATTTTCAGCCAGATGCTCTTCAGACCGTTCAGGATTCCTAGTTACAATGCTGGATCAGTGACTTGTTTTGCCACAACTTGTGCAGCATTGGCATTAGACACTTACTTCTTGGCCACTGGCACCCATTTCTGAACCATGGAGTGCTTTCCTGCAAGTAGAAGAATCATGACCCACCACTTTATAGGAACTGCACCATACAGGCTTGAAATCATAATGGACCTTCTGCAAAAATAATTTTCCATCTGGCCCTTGGACAGTGATATGACCAGGCAAAGTAGAAGGTGGTTCGACCTCTAGTAGAACTCTAGCATAAGATAACATTTGCCTTGCTGCAATAAGCTTTTCAGTAGAAACTGGCTTCCTAATAGCACTTGCAATCTTACTCAAATCAGTAGTGTTCCATAAATTTAGCTTAAGATTTGTAAATTGGACCCACATTGGGTATATATTATTTTGATGATCAATATCCACATCAAGAGATGATGGCTTCAAAAGTAAGGGCCTTGACCCAAAGAACCAAGGACCAGAGTCAAGAATATCTCCCATTTCTTCTTTATTTTTGAGTTCGAACAAAAATAGACCAATCTTTAGCAAACATACTTCAGGCACTGCAATTCCAGAACATACCTTCTGCACATAGTACTCCACTGCTTTGAACTTGGTATTTAAGCCGATAACATACCCAACTAATGAAAATTCCCATAATGTAGTACCTTCTTGTCATTCATCATTATCAAAGCTAACAGCATGAGGAGTGGAGGATGGAACAAAACTGAGATCGAGTCTACGACCAGTCTTCCTATCATCAGAGAATAATCCAACCCAACTGCTTTCCTAATTGACATTAGGAATAGTTGCATTCTTATCAGCATTTGTAATAGGAACTCTAGAATTTTCGCTAATGACCCCCATTTTACTCAGCAATTTCTGGAATTTCTGAAGTATTTACCTTCATAGGAGCTCTAGGATCATTTCTAGACATCGAGTTGCAGGGGTCATTGATTGTATTCTAACAGTATTAGTAGAAGAAACTACGAGTAAATCTTCATCACTATCAACATAATCAGCCCACGAAAATCTAGATGAAGAAGAAGCAGGGGACTCACTAAGGCTTCGAGATTGAATGCCCGTCACCAATGGAATCGGATCCACTAGAGAATTCAGCACTAGTGTAGAGTTATGAAGCACATCGATGACGAACATTTTCTTCCTCTCCCCCTTTGGACCAGTGCTACCCATGATACTAGAGCTCGAAGAAGCACCATCTAGGATAGAATCAGACTCAAATTGATCAGGAGAAGCTTGCAATGAAGAATTGGAGGTTCTCAATCCAATTTTGAGTAGACTCTTGGAGTTGTTTCTCTTTTTCTTCGCCACTAAAAGGCAGCGGTGGCATGTGTTAGCATGGATCAGAACGCATGTTAACGTGCACCAGGAGCCCGCTCCTTAGTTGTAATCTATATAATCTGTTAAAGGAATATTATAGAGATCTATTAGCTTAGGAATAATATATTAGGGAAATGTGATAAAGAGATATTCAGGATGTGATTGGATATAATTTTATATCATACGTGTTTTGTAATATTCTCCTAACCTCTATTTAAGAGAGGTTATGATTAGATGAATAATATCTTAAATATCTTAGCATTATCTATTTCTCAACATGGTATCAGAGCCAAGTTATCGAAACTAGAGAGACCTCATTCCTCCTCCCAGATCTCGAGGCCGCCGAGGGGATTTTGCCGCACTACGTGCTTCCTCTCAGCGGCTTCGACACCGATATCAACTACATCAACTCTCTCTCTCTCTCTCATCGGCCGAGACACTACTCATTAGCGCGGCACTGTTTATTCGTGTAGAACTGTTCAATCGAAAGTACTATTTGTCACCGCGGGTATTGTTCATCCACGATTAATGAATGTTGTCAGCGCCGTCAATCACCTTCATGCCATGAATCCTCGCCTTCGATGATTGATCTCGCATAGATCTCGATGATCGATCTCGTCCTCATCATCGACATTTGCCTCCTTGTCGATCTTTGCTTGAGCCCAAAGTCAACTCCACTTTTTGGATCATTTGTTTGTCAGATCTTTGAAGAATGATCATTTGTTGTTAGATCTTTTATAAAAAATCATTTGTTGTTGGATCCTTTAAAAAAAGGATCATTTGTTATTGGATCTAGAAAAGATCATTTATTATTGAATCCTGGAAAAGATCATTTGTTGTTGGATCCTTCAAAGAAGAATCATTTGTTGTTGGATCCAAAAGGAAGGATAATTTGTTGTTAGCTCCTCCAAGAATCATTTGATCGGTGAAGTGTGTGCGCTTTATTTGTAAACAAGCTGGACATGTATATCATACATGCTCCAGCTTGAGGGGTAGTGTTACAGAATATTATAGAGATCTATTAGATTAGGAATAATATATTAAGGAAATGTGATTTAGAGATATTTGGGATATGATTGGATATGATTTTATATCATACCTATTTTGTAATATTCTCCTAAGAGAGGTTATGATTAGATGAATAATATCTTGAATATCTTGGCATTATCTATTTCTCAACATAATCTATTACTTGTGTTTTTATGAAAGATCTAGAAGATTGAAATTCTTTCTATATTTACAAACTAATACAAAACTTTTTCCAAACAAAGTTGACATAGGATGCACAACTAATTAGTTCATTGTTATCATACATGGAAATATTTACAAATTTGATAAATCACTTGCCAATCTTTGTAAAAAAACCATGCTAGAGGAACAGAGCACAAAGATTAATATTTGCTAATTAAGGGCTAGTTTGGTTTTTTTAAGGATGCTTCTGCTTATTTTTTTAATAAGCAAACAATAATGATGTTTGGTGAAAAAGTTTTTAACAGGCTTATTTAAATTACTTTTACTTTTAAGAGTGTACTGTTAGAAGCAATCTGAGTATGCTTTTAAAAACAACTTCTAGTTTTTTCAATTTATATACCATATATATATATTTTATCTTTAACAATGATCATTAAGCACAATTTT
Source organism: Asparagus racemosus (assembly GCA_037177215.1). Taxonomy (NCBI): domain Eukaryota; kingdom Viridiplantae; phylum Streptophyta; class Magnoliopsida; order Asparagales; family Asparagaceae; genus Asparagus; species Asparagus racemosus. The sequence continues at coordinate 9,839,174 of JBAKGM010000139.1, forward strand.
ACCAAACACATTAACTGCTTTTTAAGTATTTTTTAATATTTGATTACCAAATAGCTATTTTCAACAACTTAAATAAGTTGCTTAACTATAAGCTGCTTTTATAACCAACTTATTATAAGTTTCAACAATACCAGACTAGACCTAAGTTGAGTTCACTTTTATTTTTGATTGATCATATTCTGAGAGATTGCGTACTAGTGGTGCTCCAGGTTTGTGATTCTGAGATTCAATTCAAGTACTTCTCTCTACCTGAAAGACATGAACACATGAAACTTATGCTTTATAATCACTGATTACTTTTTAATCTTCAGAATGGATTACGCTTTATAATCAGTTTTTTGAAGTTAAAATCCGGTTATTTTAAATCTTTCAACCGAGGAATTCTGATGAGATTACTGTCTGTAGGCGTTGAAAATCGCTTATCAGTGCCCGAACCAAACTCGTGAAGGTGGGTTCGCGACCGACGAACTATCAACCGATGCGACCAAGAACCGCTGACGACGCAATTACGCCACAAAACGCATAAAGCGGATCGACGAATACATGAAGTAAGTCGACAAGGCGTACAAGTCAATGGAGTAACATATCGCAGAATAAATCCAACGATGAAGCTCCAAATCAGCGGGAATTAATGAGGCGAGTCGACCAGACTCGAACGTCGACGCAGCGCAGTTAACCGAACTCAGGCGATAACGCTACGTCAGCCGGGTTCCGGAATCAACGGAATAATCAACCGAATTCGGAAACACCGGAAAACAGGTCAAAACAGGAGGAAAAGTTAGGAAAAATGCCAAAAAGCAGACCCGGGGCAGGAACTTTGGCCATGGCCGAAGCGCTTTGGCCGTGGCCGAAGTGCTCAGCCGTTTGGCCGAGCATTTATCCCCCCCCCCCTCTTTCAAATCCTATAAATAGAGAAGGGGGGTGCACAGTTCTGAGGGTTAGAAATTTTCTGCAAGGTTGGATTTTTAGGATTTCAGCGGGAGCTCTGCAAGATCGAGATTTTACTGCCAGCGAAGATCGTGTTGCCTACGTCAGATCATTGTCGTTCGAGCTTACATCCGCAGAGATCCAGGTCAGGTTGTATTGATCTTACCCTCAAGTCTAAGCTGCGTCTTAGACTCAGGGCACCCTCAAGTCTAAGCTGCGTCTTAGGCTCAGGGCAAGCGTGTGATTTCTCCTAGTAGATCTCACCCGCTCCGGCGATCATCTCCTTCGTGAGATCGATCCCCGTCAGGCGTTTATTTCCTTCGTGAAATAAACCCCTTAGATCCGCAAACCTAGAATCTAGATCCTTGATTAGATCGGGATTGCGCGGTGGTCCACGGACAGAACAGAGTCCCCGTCACAGGCCAAGATACCCACGCAAGCGAGGGTCTGATAAATGGGCCCCGCGTTTGTATAAACTTAGAATTAAAGTTGTATTTTTGTAGTTTGACCTTTTCATTGTAAAAAGCCTTATAAAAAGGCGAATTCTTCTTTGAATTTCGTTGTAAAAAATAAATTTGTAACGAGTTCCATTGCAGATTCAATGGAAACGTCTACAACTTTTTTCCGCGCGAACATAGTTAACTCAATCTCACGTTAAAGTGGTAATTCCGATTGATCATTAGGGAACACTTCTAAAAACTATCTTACGACTGGTGAGAATTGGCATCTCCTCCTCCAATGCTATGTCTCCTTCTTCTAAACTCATGAGGGTCAACAACCCTTTTAGTACAGCATAATACTCCAGTGGATCAACTAATTCGCATCCCCTACAGAATAAAAGTTTCATATGATTAGGCAATCTAAACACTATCCTCTAACGATGGCAGTCAATACATGCACGAAAAACACCTAACCATTTCATGCACAATATGGGAGTCTATCACAAGCAAGTTGTCATAGAGTTCTTAGCCACATATTATTACGTGACACCCTCAAATAATTTATGACATGGAATAAAATTATCATCAACAAAATTAAAGAAATGAAGCAATGAGATGCACTAGAATCTAATAAAATATGTGTAGGTATATTACTAATAAGAATAATACATGTAACCACATCACTAGCTTCTTCAGCTTCCTCGACTGTCACGACATAAGCATACCCCTGAACACGAGAGGTTTCAGCATCATTCTTCTAATTAGCATTGTTATTTTGCGCTCTCTTCCGCTTCTTGTTGTATGCCTTGCCAAAGTGCTTAAATTGCTTTCTTTGTTAGGGTACAATCTCCTTACTGTTTGCCTACTGGTTCACAGACTGCAATAGTATAATAGCTTGGAACTTAGGGGGAAAATAGCCTTATGATCTGCAGCCCCACAAGTGTAGCACTTCCCTTGAGCCTTCCAGCATTGCTCCATGATGCGCTCATACTTCCCATGGAAATCGTATGTCTACTTAATCTCCTTCATTGGTGGTTGTTATGTCATAATCGAGCATTTGTCTTGACCACCATTATTATCTCCCTTGACTGGCTGAATAACTCTAGCATTCGGACATTTCCTACTTGAGTTCACATTCATAGTTGCACCTTGATAATCACATTTTAATTACAATTTAATACTCTCATTATCCATTTTATATGAATAAATATACCACTAATAATTGTT
>JBAKGM010000139.1:9846402-9860981 GCA_037177215.1 Asparagus racemosus
ATATATATGCGCGCGCGTGTATGGTGCACATTTTACACTAAGCCATACATAAAAGGATGTTACTTGTTGGAAAACTCCCATCATCAGATAATTCCCATAACTTTCAAAATGTAAGAACCCCCAGTATTGGGATTTTTATGAAATACCTTTTTTTAACTTCAAAATTTTATCAGAAAATTCTTTAGTTGTGAGATTTTATCAGAAAATTCCTTTATCATTTTTAGAGGTTTCCTGATAAAATCTCAAAGTAAAGTCTCAAAGTGAATGATAGATTTTTTGATATCCTCTAAACTTAAAGGGGGATTATCAGTGTAATGGAGATTAACGGATAATGGTCCAAAATTAAAAGGAGGCTCTCTGATACTTAGTTTTATGTATTATCTAACAATTTTCATCTTCTTGATACGCTCTATTAATGCAAATGGATAAAATTTAAGATACTTTCAACGTTCATGAGAACCAAAGGCATACAAGGAGGCAATACCATGCACATGTGTAGCTCTAATGGCCTCTCCTCTTTCCGATGAAGGGAACAAATCAAATTCCATATCCACTGGTTAATGAATGCCTTTAGATTAGGTTGGATTGGATAACGTTGGCCGACCAAATCAAGCTCATAGACGACAACCCAAATGAAAACCATCGGGTCCCACAAAAAACAGTAACTAATAACTTGCGTCTTTTATTCGAAACCGGTCCCTCTCGACTAAATAAAAAAGTACAATGCCAAAGGCCGAGGGCTGAGGCCACACTTTCGTTACTTATTGAAATTACATCTTTAACCTTTTCATAGTTGGGCTGACCCACTGTAAAAACCCTAGCCCTAGGCCCAAGAGCCCTAGGCATTGAGCTGTCAGAACTTATTTAAAACAATAAAAAAACAAGTTAGGGCAAAGGAAGCAAAACAAATAAGGGTTTTGTTAGTTTTAACCCCTTAGATGAAGGTAATTTGATATCGGCCCCTTAGGTCTCCATAATTTGATATTAGCCCGTCAAGTTGCTATGATGTGTTAATATGAGGGGCTCATATCAACACATCATGGCTATTTGAGGGGCTAATATCAAATTATAAATCTAACCACAGGGGCTTATATCAACATACCATAGCTATTTTAGGGGCAGATATCAAAATATGAAAATATAAGAGCCTAATATCAAATTATTTATAACTTAAGGGGCTAATGCTAAAATATAACCCAACAAATAAAATAATAAAATAACAAGTTAGGGAAAAAAAAGTTAGGGCAAAGGAAGAAATATCCATTAGAATCTTCCGTCGATCGATAAAAATCTGGCCGTTGTCTCTTCTCATTTATTTTACTATTTATTTATTTTAAATTAATAGTTAGGATGAGGATAACGTTTTTATCTAACCGTTGGATTGTTTTCACGTGGACGCTCGGATGTGCTCTGCTGAGTGGGGGACCGTTACAGAACTAGGGGTGAGCGTTCGGTCGGTCGGTCGGCTTTTTGTCTTAATTTGCCAAACCGAAACCACACTGAAGTCTTCTTGAAACCGAACTGAACTGCCCCGCTTCGGTTCGGTCGGTGCAGTTCTGTTTGATCGGGTCATAGTTTATTTAACCAATGACTAACAAATATTTGCTTTATACCTACCATCAACTATTTTTAGATTAACTAAAGTTATTATAGTATAACATGCAAGGATATGCTGCTATGCATATGTGAACACATGAAGGAGGTGAAAGCATTTGCTGCTATTACCAAAATTGCACTGCAGAAAAATTGTGAACGAAGATAGAGAGAAGAAAAAAAGGCTGAACACTAATCTATGCTTGAGATCCAAACCAATCGCAAAAATCAAAATTCATAAGTAAGTCTTGCCAGAGACGAACACAAATAGTGCATCATAGATCCAAAGTTTCAAACAATCCCAAAAAGAGTTAGGAACTTTTCATTTTCTGTTCTTCAATTGAGAGGGAGCTATAGCTGGAAATGATGAAATGCAGGGGAGAGGGAGGGACGAAAGACTACAGACTAGCGAGGTAAGCTCTCAATCTTCTGCAACTAAATCGGGATTATCAGAATCGCCAAACCATAATCACGTTAAGCGTGATTTCATCAATCAGCCATATGTATTCCTAAAAACCTATAACCCAAATACCCAATTAAACAAGCACATCTCTTTCGGTCGGTTCGGGCAGTTCGGGTTGAAATTTCTTCAACCCGAACTGACCCGATATAAAATTACAACCGAACCGAACTGCCAAAGTTCGGGCAGTTCGGTCGGTTAGAACGGTTTGCCCCGAATTGTGCTCACCCCTACTCTAGAGTCATCAAATTGCAACTCTCTTCTGTCATTGTAAAAGTCATCAGATTGTAACTTTCATCGATAGTATTTTGTGAGTAGTAGCTATCATAAAAAAACTTTTTGACAGCCTACAGAACCCCCTCCAAAGTTTTCGAAAGTTCGCAGTTGACTGGGACGAGTTTTCAAAATACTTTGGATATCTTCTTTGTCCAACTCTAAGAAGGTATTGCTCCTCGTCTAAGAGATTTGCACTTTGTTTTTGTCCACGCTAATCATTACAAGGATGAGCTCTGGCGTTTTGAAGTTGAAACGCATGGTTGACTCTTGCGTCTTTAAGTTGAGACGTAGTGTTGGCTTTCGCGTTTTGGAATTGAGATGCGGGGCTGACCCCCACGTTTTCAACTAAGCCTTTTAGACTTATTTAAGGTGCCAAAAATATAATGTTAACTTGGCATGCCTTTCATACTTGTAGTTTGAACGAGATTTTGAGGACCTATCGCTCTATTGATGAGCGTCGATAAGTTTCGGTTTTGTCGGTGGACAAAATATGAAACCTGTGCTTTGAACAAGGTTTGAAGGACTTGTGATTTGAACAAGTATAAGGACTTGTGATTTGAACAAGTTGAAGGACTTGTGATTTGAACAAGTTTTTGGATAACTTGTATTTGGAACAAGTTCTAAGGACTTATCATCCTATTGAGTAGGATCGATAAGTTAATTACGATTTGAGAAAATTTGGGGACTTATCATCCTATTGAGAAGGATTGATAAGTTGATTGCGATTTGAGCAAATTTGGAGACTTATCATCTTATTGAGAAGGATTGATAAGTTGATTGTGATTTTAGCAAATTTAGGGACTTATCATCCTACTGAGAAGGATTGATAAATTGATTGCGATTTGAGCAACTTTGGGGACTTATCATCCTATTGAGAAGGATAGATAAGTTGATTGTGATTTGAGAAAATTGAGGACTTATCACCCTATTGAGAAGGATTGATAAGTTGATTGTGATTTGAGCAAATTTGAGGACTTATCATCCTATTGAGAATAATTGATAAGTTGATTGCGATTTGAGCAAATTGAGGACTTATCATCCCATTGAGAAGGATTGATAAGTTGATTGCGATTTAAGTAAATTTGGAGACTTATCATCCTATTGATAAGGATTGATAAGTTGATTGCGATTTGAACAACTTTGGAGACTTATCATCCTATTAAGAAGGATTAATAAGTTGATTGTGATTTGAGCAAATATAGGGACTTATCATCCTATTGAGAAGGATTGATAAGTTGATTGCGATTTGAGCAAATTGGGGACTTATTATTTTATTGAGAAGGATTGATAAGTTGGTTGTTAGAGGTATAATATTAACGTGACAGGATTGTGCTGCGGTTTGAGCAACTTTGAGGAACTTATCCACTGAGAGGGTTGACAGAGGATTGGTAAGTTGATTGTCAGAGGTATAACATTAACTTGATAGGATTGTGTTGCTGTTTGAGCAACTTTGAGAAACTTATCCGCTGAGAGGGTTGACAGAGGATTCATAAGTTGATTGTCAGAGGTATAATATTAACGTGACAGGATTGTGTTGCGGTTTGAGCAACTTTAAGGAACTTATCCGCTGAGAGGGTTGACAGAGTTATTCTATTAAACTCAGAAGATTTATTACTCATAATCCAACGAACAACCCCAAGTCTTGAACAAGTGAAAGGGGGAAAAGGGATAGGCGTGGCATATCTCCAAATGGACTATTAGAGGTAACTATTAACATGATAGCTTTGTGGACCTGTCATCCTATTGAAGAGGATTATTTTCAGTATCCATAGTATCTTTTCCTTCTGGTTGAGAGGATTGGGCTTGGTCCCGTTGCTCGCTTTCTTCTTCAGCTTTGATTCTAGAAATAGTTTTTTGAGCCTATTCACCTTGAGAGATTAACTGTCTCTAGCAGCGGCATTCTACAACTCCCATTCAGGATAGGAGTTTCGTTTGTGAGTTATATCGATAGGTTTTCACCAGTGCATATTGCGTCATACCTGTCAAGCATCGAAGAGCCACGCTTCGGAACCTCTTGACAAATGCTTTGATGGACTCTCCCTTCTTTTGCTTAGTGGCAAGAAGGGTATGGACAGAGACTTAAGTGTTGTCTTCAAAGAATCTTGATAGGAAGAGTCTCTCTAGATTTGTCCATTTCTGAATACATCCTGTGGGTAGTTTCATAAACCATTCAAAGGCAACCCCCTTGAGGGTGTCAATGAACAAGTGAGTTAATATGGTGTCGTTTGATATCATGTCCCCAGTCTGTGATTTGAAATGATAGATATGCTGGTTCAGTGACCCCTTGCCATCAAAAGCTTGTAGTGTCGGGGCCTCGAACTTTAGAGGATAAGGGGCTAAGTCCCATTCTGCTGGATAGGCCCTGACAAATCCCTCATCTTGGAGCTCGCTTCTATTGACAATGGCACTGCGGCGAGTTTCCAACTCTTCCATTTTTACCGACTGAGGATTCTGCTCGTTCTCAGTCCTCTTCTCTTCTTCAGATGATGATTCTATGTGATGAACTTCTTGATCAGAAGCCTCATTCACTTTTTCTTTTTATTTTGAAGATTGACCCCTCCTTCGTGATGATTCCGGCTGAGGTGTTGAGCTGACCATGTGAAATTGAGCTCTATCCACAACAAGTTGGGCTACCATATCTCGAAGTTGATCGATAGTCTCTTGTTGCGACCGCATGGCTTCTTATTGCAACCGCATATTTTCTTGCATCATAGCCTGACACTCTTCAATTCTCTTCTTGAGATCTCCAGTATTATCTGTCATGTGGATAGTGATCTCATGCTCCACAAAAGAACTGGAAGATTGGGAATCTGCAATGGCTGAGTGCTCATCGTCAGTTCCCATTCCCTTAGCTAACTTCTGATTATCGAAGGACGTAGGACTCCCTTTTGTGTCCGGGTGTGTTGGTAAATCCCTTCAAATTTATCTGATATTTCTCTAACACTTGGAGAACAATTGGTACTCGATTTATCCGAACTGGAGGCTGGCGACTTTCCCCTACTAACCATATTGATAGTAACTCTAGGGTATTCATCCTTTGAAGCGACGTTCATTAGTGGGTTGAATACCGATGAAATGGCCGTGCATGAGCAGCATTGGCATCTCGAGGGGACCGTAGAAATTAGTCGTTCGCATTGGTATGAATGAACGATTTGTTGTATTGGTCTTTCCCTCGATAGGAACTCTCTCTCTCAAACCTATTGCAGAGACTCGAGAAGAGTTACTCACTAATCGTGTGGTTTGAACTTGAACCCCCAGTCTATGATTGGATAGGTCAGATTCCTAATGAAGATGAATTTTAAATCCATGCTATTCACGAACATCGCGTCTAGCATTTGGGACGCGTGGTCCGCGTCTGCTTTGAGAAACGCTACCCTGGAGGTTGCGTTCAGGTTGTGGAACGCGGGTTTGAGGTCTGAGTTTTGTTTGTGAAATGCTTCCTCATTGGCCGCGTTTTGGTTGTGGAATGTGAATATGGCGTCCGCGTTTTATATTGGAAACGCTCCCCTGAGGGTTGCGCTTTGTTGGGAAAACGCTCCTTTGAGGGTCACATTTTGTTGGTAAAACGCTCCTTTGAGGATCGCGTTGTGATTGCTGAATGCGAATTTGAGACCCACGTTTTATTTGTATAACGTGCCGTTGAAGGCTACGTTCCATTTGGTCATCGTGAAGTTCGCGATCGAGCTCAAAAATGCGAGGCTAACGTTTTGGCTCACAAATGTGAAGTTCACGTTGGTTGAGAGATCGGCTTTCTCGAAGTTGTGCTTGTCGTTGGGATCTTCTCCTTCGCTGAGCGGCATTCTTCTTAGCCTATTTTAAGGCTTTTGCCATGATGTTACTATCTGTATTGATCAAGTTAATCGTGGTGATCAAGTTAATCGTGGCGACGGGCCTCTTGCGACCCGTTGCCTTAGGTTTGGTCACGGGTGCCAGGCTTCTAACTCAATTGACGAGTTTGGCTGGAGCCAAACCTTCTCCTTTAGATAGGGGACTGTATGAACAGTTCAACCCCCAAGGGAGACACTCCTTTGACGAGTTGACCACGGATGGGGCTTTAGTCTTGTTGGAGACTTTACGGATCTTGCTCATAGCCTTAGGGCTAAGGGACCCGGAAGAAAGCAATTCTTCGTACCTTGCTTGGTCGAACTCCACAGTTAGAGTTTCCACCGTTTTTCTAAAGAGTTGGACGTCGGATTGCGCCACCACTTCTTTGTCAGTGAAGGAAGTTGTCCCTAGCGGAGTCGCCATCCTTTGTTCGCAAAAAAAATTTGAGAAAATGTAAAATCGATACCATTCTCTCTAACTTACTTAGAAAAAGAATGTGTTACAATCTCTCAAAGTAATCCCTCTCTAACCGACTTAAAAAAAGAAATTACAAACTTCCTCGATCGGTTGCCCGATTTACAAAAGAAGGAAGGATCAGCGGAGATCCTTCCTTTTGTTTAAGGCCGGGTTCTTCACGGTAGCGATGAGAGCTTGAATCTTGTATCCTGTTGACGATCTGACCGTCTTGACTCGTGGAACAATGTTGAAAAGAACTCGCTGAGTAAGTTTTGAACTCTAACGATTTTTGCGAACTCAAGAAGGAGTTTGATCCCTCCAAAGAAGCTCTCTCTTTTTCTTTTTATTAAGTAGAAGTCCTCCCAGAGGCCGAGCCCTTTTTAAGCCGGGTTGAAGCCCTTTTTAAGTGGAAGTTGAAGAAAAAAACCCCTTTCTTCAGCTGATTTTTTCAGCTATTTATAGGGGAAAACTCTCGTTGATGAGGGTTTAATACCCCCAGATCATGCAAAATAGTTTTGGAACCGTTTAGATCGTGTTTAAACGAGTCAAACAAGAATTTCACATCCTAGAGCGACCCTTGCATCCTCAGCTCAAAACTGGAACGCGGGGTTGTGACCCTCGCGTCTTGTATTTGAGCGTGAGGGTGTTTTTCGCATTCTTGACTTTAAACGCGAGGATGAGCCACTCGTTTAGAACTTTGAATGTGGCCATGAACCTAGTGTTTTGAGCTTAGAAACACGGTAGTGAGCCCCGCGTTTTGAGCTTGGAGACACGGTGGTGAGCCCCGCGTTTTGAGCTCAGAGACGCGGTGGTGAGCCCCACGTCTTGAGCTCAGAGACGCGGTGGTGACCCCCGCGTTTTGAGTATGGACGCAATGCTGAGCTTTGCGTTTTGATCTTGAAGAGACTGTTTTCTTGTAATCTCTTGGTTGGATTTCATAAGGATTTTCAAGTTGTAACTCCTATGCTCTAGAGTAGGGGTGAGCGTTCGGTCGGTCGGTCGGCTTTTTGTCTTAATTTGCCAAACCGAAACCACACCGAAGTCTTCTTGAAACCGAACTGAACTGCCCCGCTTCGGTTCGGTCGGTGCAGTTCTGTTTGATCGGGTCATAGTTTATTTAACCAATGACTAACAAATATTTGCTTTATACCTACCATCAACTATTTTTAGATTAACTAAAGTTATTATAGTATAACATGCAAGGATATGCTGCTATGCATATGTGAACACATGAAGGAGGTGAAAGCATTTGCTGCTATTACCAAAATTGCACTGCAGAAAAATTGTGAACGAAGATAGAGAGAAGAAAAAAAGGCTGAACACTAATCTATGCTTGAGATCCAAACCAATCGCAAAAATCAAAATTCATAAGTAAGTCTTGCCAGAGACGAACACAAATAGTGCATCATAGATCCAAAGTTTCAAACAATCCCAAAAAGAGTTAGGAACTTTTCATTTTCTGTTCTTCAATTGAGAGGGAGCTATAGCTGGAAATGATGAAATGCAGGGGAGAGGGAGGGACGAAAGACTACAGACTAGCGAGGTAAGCTCTCAATCTTCTGCAACTAAATCGGGATTATCAGAATCGCCAAACCATAATCACGTTAAGCGTGATTTCATCAATCAGCCATATGTATTCCTAAAAACCTATAACCCAAATACCCAATTAAACAAGCACATCTCTTTCGGTCGGTTCGGGCAGTTCGGGTTGAAATTTCTTCAACCCGAACTGACCCGATATAAAATTACAACCGAACCGAACTGCCAAAGTTCGGTCGGTTAGAACGGTTTGCCCCGAATTGTGCTCACCCCTAGGCCCATGTATTTACTTTCTTAGATAATAAGAGGTAAAAGAGATTGCGTGGAGAAATTCTTCATATATTTACCATGTAATCAACTGTGTCAATTTGTTAAAATAGGCAGAGCATGCCTTTAGATCCTAATCCAATCTTAACATATGACAACAATATGTTGATACACACAGTACAATATAGAAATCATTCATGGTGCCATCTCAGCTTTGAATACCAATAGTTCAAATCTTTTCCATAAAAAATTACATTACACATTGTTCAAATAAAAACTTTGGCAATTCTAAAAGATATGTGGAACTTACTCACTCCACCGATACCCAAGTATCAACAGCAAAATCAATGCACTACACCAAACACAAAGCATAAAGTCCCAAAATCCTCCCAAATTCTATTGTGAGGGTGCTATTTGTAGACGCACCTAAGGTGCCATTAAGTTGCTAACTCTCAACAGCTAGTATCACATAATAAGCTAAATTAATTTATCGCCAGTAATGACATGACACCTTAGTATCATATTGACAATACCATATCAGATTGACAGTACCATGTACAGTTATGGTCTTTTTCCTCTTATCCTGCTAAAAGTTTAAGATGCATGAAATCGTGTATTAAGAACAGACTACCTTACTTAGAAGAAACTATTTAAAGTGATATTTCCCAAGATCCTTTTCAGTCCCATGCTTCTATCATCTTCTAACTGTCCCACCTCTTCTTTCTTTCCTTCGAAACTGCAAGTTCCTCCAACCATATGTAAACACATTAACTCCTAGACTCCTTTAATTTCAGGCAATAACTTTTTAACTTTTGACCGGTATGACAGGACTATCTCATAATCTCATCCAAATGGCACAACAAAAGAACCAACTACCTGCTTGAACCTACAACAGTGACACAAGCAAAGATACTAGACACACCTAAGTTGTTCAACTTACCAACTTGATATATAGAAAGAATAATGCTCTCGTAATCGGAAAAAGGCCACGACAGCTGCTTTAATGTCTTCCATATCCTAAAACATTGATTGCAATCATGACAAACTGTTATCCAGGTTAGTAGAATGACACAATGGACAATAAAAGATTGTCTCTGTGCAAATGCATTTTCGCATGCCAAAAACAGAGTGGCAATTTATTAAAGAAATTATATCATATATCGTTTTAGAATAAACATGTAACGGTAACCTATGAGTAGGCATCCCAATCTACTAATGCATCAGATGCCATAAGCAAGGTCAATGGATGCAATTACAAAGTAATGAGACCACATGGCTAAGGAACCAACTAATGGAACTAATGTTCCATCCATCAACCAATAGATTCACATGGAGAATGAGCAACACAGAATAGCGAACATCTAAACGTACACAACTTATCCCTTACAAGATTTGAAATGTCTATTATAACTTCTAAGCCATGCATACATACAAATACATATTAAATATAAATTAAGATAAAAAAGATAAGCGTGCTGACCTTCAACTCTTTGATCTTCTCCACAAGATTCTCATTAGAATCTTTCAACTTTTGTGCTTCACTTCGCAACTGAGTCACCATCCTAACAGCATCGCTCAAAATCGCTGCTTTATCTATTTTAGGGTTTCGAGGCTCCAATATGGATCCTAACTCCAGGAACCTGCCACAAAAAAAGGACAGTATAATTTAAAATAAGAAAGACAAGGTCAGGACATAATGTAACAGAAGTATAGGTATGCCACGAAGAATCATAAAAAGATTAAACATACTTATCATTCAACCTATCCCTTCTCATTTTCTCCCTACAAGCTTTAGAGCCAGGTACACTGCCGGATTCTGACCTCACACTACAAGACCAATATGCTTAGTGCTTGCAGAAGAAACAAAAGTAATACAACAAAATCTAAATCAAAATACTGAGATCACAATCAGCAGGAGTCAAACCGTTTCTTGGAGCCAGATTCTTTAACAGCAGCAGAGTCGACCAAGTTGCCACCAGTTTCCATACTATTACAGCACAAATAATCATTTTAGTATGAGGAAACAGAATGTGGCGTGAGAGGGAAAAAATTGACAAGATGAATGGATAATGACTACTCATAAAAGCAAATAGTTTAAAGCCGTCGCCCACCTACTTTTCTTCCTACAGAGGTATAATGGTATTAAGATCTTTTAACCTTTTAACATATTTGAAGTTCATTTTCAGTGTGTTTAATATAAACAACTCTTGAACTTTGAAATCTTCTAAATCTATTTCTATTCAAGTATAATTTAAGTGCTCAGCTAGCTTCTCTATTTATCCATCTACAACTATTATTAAAGAAGTACACTCAGAACAGAAAGATAGATGTCATATTGTATCAAATATAAAATATTAAAAATATAAAATGGAAACCACTAAAATTAGAGTTCTTTAATATTCCACTGCATTCAGAGTTCCTATACAAGTTTACAATCTTAATTTAATTAAATCTATGTATATATCCAACCATCAACAAATTATGAAATTCTGATTAAACAAACCATCAGTTAGAAACTTAAGCTCCTAAATCTGTGATGGAACATTTTCATAAAATGTATAACATGCTAATGTTCTTCTTTCCCATTGAAGTTCTTTCCAAATGACGGTACTTAATTTGAATATTAAACCTAGAACGAGCAAAAAGGAATCACATAGGACCCCTTGTCACCTCTTGCACATGTTGATGTCAATAGCAGGTAGTTAACGAGGTGAAGTAGCACTTTATAAATCGCATCAAATATTGGTGGCATGACTCGGTAAAGATTGCTATAGAGCGGTAACAATCAAAGTAGATGCATTCCCTATAACACCATAAGCAATATGCACTAAAGAGAACTCATTTACCAACGGTATAAAAGTTATAGCAGCAAATTTCATCAATAATTCGTACTCCTCTATCATGCAGGAGAGAGGAAACAAACATAAAGAAGCACATGCCAATGTGTAGTGTAAACCTATTAATCTCAAACTTCCCGTTCCATAATTCAAGATTCAAGTGTATTTCAAGAAGCATAAAGAACTCTATCCAAACCCCAAGATCAACCAAATATTCTATTAGGACGTCTAGAATAAAAAGCTAGCGGTCAAGTAAATGAGATTAACTATATTTAGTGGTTTGAAAAACAAAATATTCAACTAACAAGATTCCCCCAATTTGGCCACCTATGTACAGGCCACTAACATTTGAACTAGAATGATTTTTGTCTTCTAATTCTTTTTCAAATCTTGTAAATAATATCAAAATCAATATGGCATATGAAAGTGGCAATATCACAAATAAGATTAAGATTTATAAATCAACATATCAATACTAGTAGAATGAACATCAATCAAGAAAGAAACAAAAATTAAAAAATTTAAAAAAAAATCAAAATAAGACAATAAAATACCTAGCGCTAGGAGTAGAATTGATCCCCTGTGGAGACCAGAAGAATCCATTTCCAGGGACCCCAAAATCGCCGCCGGCGACGGAAATGTTGTCGATCAAAGGGTAATCGAAACCCCAACTGGAGCTTTCAGGCGAAGCCATCCCCCAAAATTTTCCACCTGAAAACCCTAACCCTAACTTTTGGGGGCAAAAAAATTCGGAACTCTACGGGTATTTGATGGAATGGGTGACCGAGGGATTGGTCGCAAGTGGAGGAGAGGAACTGGAGAGATTCGTTCACGCGTCAAAATGGGGTATTGAAAAGAGTAAACACTTAAAGAAATATGGGCCTAAAATATACAAGGAAATATGTGGGTCTTGGCCCACTCATCTCCTATTCTATATTGTTAGCTTTTTACCATTGTCAGTAGCTAGATAACAAGTAATCAGGAATAATTGAGAATTTCCTCTTAAAAAGAATTTAATTAATCAATGATCGGATAAGCAAACTTAGTTATTAATAGTTTATGATGTGATTTTCTGAAGATGGAAAGTAAATTAAGAAGTTAAGTTTGATTTATATAATGCGAAAGGGAATTTTTAAATAATTATTTGGATAGATAATATCATGTTTATATGATACAAATGGTCTATAGTCTCTAGAACCTTGTTGATATAGAAAAGTTGTTTTTGTATGTTACTAGCATTCCACGTCACGCAATGCGTGCATGATACGATGCACATTTGTGCATAAAAAAATTGTTAACACCTTAATAATCTATATCAACATGTGTAAAAATAATAGTTAAAAAAGAGAGCTCAACAGCAACAGAGGAGAATTTTGAAAAGGATTTGTGATTTTGAAATTTAGGGATATTTATGAAATAAGGGATGGTTTGTTAGTTATTAAATAGTAGGAATAGTTATGAATAAGATTGTTGCTTTTTTTTCCTCTTCCAAACTTAATCCTCTACTGTGTTCTATATTATTATTATTTTATCAAAAGAAAAAATGTTCTATGTTATTAGAAGGGGTGTGTATAATTTTTAGGCTATGAATGATTTTTTTTTAAAAGGGTGAAGTACATAGGGGTAGAACACCCGGAAAAAAAAGAGAGTTAAAAAAAAAAATAATAGTAACATATTCTCTTATTCGCATTTAAGTATACAATTTGTTGGAGAAGAGACGAGATGGAAGACGAAATAGAATAAAAGTATGCACTAAGATGTTTTTGATCTAGGATGTCGTTCGTATTTTGGTTTGATCATTGGCTCTTTTTTTTTTTTTTTTTTGTCTTTTTGTATTTTGTGTATAATAGAGGAGACTCCTGAGGTCATTGCAATAATTATACACAAGAGCATGATGTTTCAAATGCTAATCTAAGATTATTGTTCAACCGTCAGCAATAATAAAGCATTTTCTCATTATCCACTTTGCTTTAAATAAGATTCATATTTTCCTCTTTTTCTTTATAATATACAAATACATAACTTTAAATATTGTTGTTTAAGCAACCTAACCATATGCCTCTGCGATTCATATAAGCAGACCATTAATATACCAAAAAACGGATATCTATCATACATCACTTTACTCGAATTTCGATTGAGTCTTGATATCCTAAGTTGCTAACACAAGGTAAATATTCTTCTTGCATGACAATAAAAAATTGCATATGGGCGGTTGCTGTAAAATTATATTCTTTTGAGAGAATATTCAGCTACGTCATAGGAGAGTGCTGATCAATATTGCACTGATCATCATGAATATTAAATTTGAGGACCTTCAGCTTTGTTACAGTTCCTCAGCGGAATGCCAAAATAGGTTACATTACCCACTTTGTAGAAGACAACAAGTTGCACTGTGTTTTCTAAAGCATAGTACATTCATATTAGCTTAATTGAACATAAATGGGCCCTTCTCTATAAGTAATCACAAATTAGAAGAAAAAACAAATAAAATTCTGTCATCTAATAACTAACAATGAAAGCGAAATACCTGCAATAATTTTAAATCCTGAAAATTCACAGTGCCTCAGGAAATGTAAATTTAAGTTCATTTCACAGCTGCTCTTGAATTGATTACAAACATCCATGCAAATTGCACAAATAACTACAAACCAGTAAAAAAAAAAATTTCCACATCAGATGTCACGCATTAGATCTCCATTTCTCTTGATATTAACTTATTAGTTAATTAACATGTAATTTTCCGCTAGCACGCAAATTGACCCAACAGCTTACCTACGGCCCACAAGTTTATCAAAGACCAAGGGGAAATGATTTGCATGTTGACATCTGAATATACACATTGCTGCACTTTTATAGACACCTGGTCCCATGATGTTATGCAACCAGCAATAACTATCTATATAAACAACAAATTGATATGTGATAATATTGCGCTTTGCATTGCATGTAATAAAATGACTACTCATACTATATGTGATATCATTACTCTCTTGCACCATAGTACAACTTTAAGAAACATAAAAAAAAAAAAAGCAACACTCTAGTACCCCAAAGTGGCGGAGACGGAATTTTATCAAGTGGTATCCCCGTATAATTTATCATGGTTATATTTGAAATCTATATTGATAACTTTGGCTCCGTTTGGATACCATGGTGTTTTACTTGTTTCCATGGTGTTTTTGTAAAAAATAAAACACCATGTGTTTGGAAACCATGGTGTTTTTTGAGCTAAATCATCCTCAAACTAAAAACACAACACTTATTTCAAAACACCTTTTAGGTGTTTTAAGTTTGGTGTTTTGGTTTTGAGTTTGAGGATGTGT
>JBAKGM010000139.1:9864237-9877136 GCA_037177215.1 Asparagus racemosus
TCCCATTGCTCATGCCTCATGCCACACCCAATTTTTTTTTAAAAAAAAGGGCTATGCTGGTTGGTTGCAAAATAATCACGGCATACATGAAGAGAATAAAAATCAATGATAAACCGAGCAACTCAAGAAGAGAATCAAATTTCTAATAGGGAATAAAGCAATCTCCTTGAGTATGATGCATGCCTAAATAAGAAATTTAGAACACAGGTAGTTGTTTTATCAACAAATGTAGCAAAGAAAGATAGCTAATTATTAGTTTTTTCTCACTGTAATTTCTCAACTGGCTTTCGATAGGTCCGAACTAAGGCTATATCCCATATCCCAGTAGAGAACATTGCTCCTCTATTCTAATGAGCCTATTTTTGACAAAAAAAGCCACAAAATTTTACCCCTCCCTTCTAAGAAACCCTCGATTCACTCTTTCTTTTTCACAGCTAAGCCCCTAGGTTTTACGCCTATTGTCTCAGAAACTCCGTCTTTCTATTTTTGATGACAAAATCCCTAAGTTAACAAGAAATTTTGGAGGCTTGTTAGAAGAGAAAAATAAAACTTAGGGCTTTCATTGTCAAAAATAAAAATAAAAAAATCAAAAATAAAGGTTAAGTCTTCTTAGAAAGAGAGGGACAAAACTTAAAGGGCTTCTTCATCAAAAATAGAGAGTTGAGAACTTCTAAGAAAAATGAGCAAATCTTGGGAGCTTTTAGATTATGTTCTCTCTTTCGGTAAGACAAATAGAACTAAAACTGAGCCTGTCCTAAAATTTTGAAAGATCCACTAGGCCAAAAGGAAAATGAAAAGAGAACTTAGATCTCAGCCTCAGTTTTTTTTTTTTTGCCCGTCGTTAAAAGCCCTTAATCTACAGAATCCACATTGTTCTTGGAAGAATGTCTTGATTCCTCTCACCCTAAATAAATTTAGCATTATCATAATTATAAACCATTATTGCAACTAATAGTTCTTTCAAATAGAAAACCAGTGGATGGATGTCTCACACGAAACAAATCGGTGGAAGAGAATGGCTTTTGATCCTCTGAAAGCCCTTGCCTCAGACTTCGTTTGTTCTTTTATCTATAGAGAGGAAGAAAAGAACCAATGTTAACATCAAAACTTTGTTCTCTTATGACCAAAACATATGAAATGTAACATCACATAAAAGACCAAGCAAAAAACAAGAAAAAGAATGAGAAAAAAAAAAAAAAGAAAAAACAAGAAAAAGAAAGAAAGAGAGAAAGATAAAAGAATAGAAGCATAAAGATCTAGCAAAGAAAGGAGTAATACCCACCACCAATCTCATTCTTGTTGTCAAAAATCATGAGATAGAGAGAAAGAGAAGCCTATTTAACTGAAAGCAGGAATTACTTCCTTCTGAAAGTTTCAAAAAGCAGCATCAAATGAAATGGCAACAGCATCACACTTGAAGGTGGGTCTTAATGAATTGGCACTAAGAGGTTCAGTGCCAAGGCTTCACTTATGTAGGAGAAAATGGCGGCAAATGTTCGCACGGAAATCACTATTGTTAGGTTATTCAGAGAGGGTTCCAGCTCCTCAGATTGTCTCCTCTCAAGCGCCAGCAATGTCTCCACAAACTAAGGTGGCAATTACTGATACATTTGGACGCACCAATCATGCATGTTTTTTCAAAAAAATACTCAAGCGATATACTTTTCATGATATCAAGATAGCCAAATGAAAACAGTTATGAAGGAAACTCAGAAGCCTGATTTCTTTAAGAACTGTGAAAAAGTAAAAATTTTGGAAATTTCGCAAAATGACTACATGGAAAATTTATTTTGCTCAAGAAGGTGAAGGATTAATTAAGTTTTGTATGCCATGCACATAATCAGGACCAAATGCCTCTTACAGAGAAGGAAAAAATACTAGCAAACTATGTACCTTTGTATGTGATGCTTCCAGTTAAGTTTACATCCTCATCACTGTTATTGCTACCAATGTCTTTAAAATCCTTATTTCCTTCATAACTCTTAAAATTTTCTTCCTATAGTTAGGTGTGATCAATCAGCAGAATAAAATCGAGCAGCCTGAAGAACTCAGAATGCAACTAAAGCAACTGAGAGCAGCAGATGTGGATGGTGTGATGGTGGATGTATGGCGGGGCATCGTTGAAGGCAAAGGACCAAAGGAATATGATTGGAGTGGTTATAGAAGTTTATTTCAAATGGTCAAGGAAGAAGGTTTGAAGTTGCAGTCTATAATGTCTTTTCATCAGTGTGGTGGAAATATTGGGGATGTTGATAATATTCCGTTACCAAAATGGATTCGTGAAATTGGAGAGGTAAATCCAGATATATATACTACACAAATAGAAGGCGTACGAGGAATCCAGACTGCCTAAGCATTGGAGTGGATAATCAGCCACTTTTCCATGGGCGCACAGCTGTGGAGGCATGGATACCCTTCTCATGTGGATATTTCTGTTTTTAATTACTACATTCATACTTCTATTTGTTGTTTTCCTCCTCTTTGATTTTCTATTCCTTTACTAAGATGATCTTAAGGGCATTATTGGATAATATTTCTTTTTTGCTTCCGTTTTCATGAAATCATCATAAAACAAAGTAACATCATCTGCTTGTAGATTTCATCTGTTGGATAAGTGTTTGTACACTCTCTTTTCTGAATGGAGGGGTATCACTCCATCCTCCTCAGAGAGAATCTCCTCTCATCATATGGTTCAGGTTTCCTCGAACTTGCAACCACATCTTATCACGGTCAAGTGCTTTAAACTTGTAGATGTTTAACAAAATGAGCAAAAGCGATAAACAAAATGGTTCAATATAATCACATCCAATCTCAGTGATGTGAAAAATAAATGAACAATAATAACATCATTAAGACTGGGAGATTGAATATAAATAACAGTGAATATCTTGAGTTAAGTTAACCTTATTTAAGAAAAAAGTTCAAAATCATCAATAATTATATTAAACATCATTATCTTCCAGCAAATAAAGATAGACAAAATAAAGCAACCACCGGAGCACATTGTACATAAGAATATCGTGACTGAGCAAGTTTGTTATACATTATTGAGAGCTTTTATATCTATTGGGTCTCACTTCTTTTTCCAGCTCTTTGTTTTAGGGAAAGATGGGGCCTCAAAATGAAAGCCCCAGCAGCATTTTAAGCTTATTTTGAATCAGGAGTAAATCAATTTATTATGCATTATTAAGTTTTCTCCATGTTTATGATAATATTGCAGTTATACAGTGATTACATGAAGAACTTCAGAAAGAATATGTCAGATTTTTTAGATGTCTGTCTTACAACAGATATAGAGGTGGGCCTCAGTCCTGCTGGAGAATTAAGGTACCCCTCCTATCCCCGCAACCAGGGATGGGTTTTCCCGGGCATGGGAGAATTCCAGGTAACACAACTGACTTTTTATCCATCGCAACAACATCATTCTCCTAATAAAAGCAAACCCTATCCAAAATCTCATGATTTTTTTGCTAAACAATTACCCTAATATTTCTTTGCTTTCATTTTCTAACATGATTACCTATCACTCTATCAGTGAATTCCACCGATGGAAACTCAGATTCATAAATGTGTTAATTCTTAAGATGCTGACATCATAATTTTGCTTCAAGGGCAATTAAATGTCACAACTTCTGTCACAGGCTTTATTCTTGCTCCTGTTCGATTACTGTGAAGATTAGGATTTCTACTAATTCCAGAAATACTCTGTATCAGTTTTAAAAGAGAAATCTAACAATATTAAAAAGATAAACATGTTTTCTTTCATGCATAAACATGCCATGATGCCATCATGTCAAAAGGATAAAGGTTTTAAACAAAACTTAAGCAGTTATAGAACTTAATAACAACTTTCAAACTGCAAGAAAAGACAGGAATACCGAATCTCAAATATCTTGCAGTGTTATGACAAATACCTCCAAGCCGATTTCAAAGAGGCAGCAACAAAGGCAGGGCACCATGAATGGGACTTGCCAAATGATGCAGGAGAGTACAATGACATGCCGAACTCCACCAAATTCTTTGGAATGAATGGAACATACCTTCAAGAAGAAGGCCATTTTTTTCTAACATGGTACTCCAACAAGTTAATAGAACATGGGAATCAGATACTTGAAACAGCTAACCAAGCTTTCCTGGGCTGCAATCTTAAGCTCGCAGCAAAAGTATGACAATTAAAAGAACAAACTAATATCCAAATTTTTAATGCTTAAACTAATATCCAAATTTTTAATGCTTAGTGATGTGTGATTTAGTCCATTATAGGTTTCGGGAATACACTGGTGGTATAGAGCTGATAGCCATGCTGCAGAGCTCTCTGCAGGATACTACAACTTGAAGGTTCGAGATGGTTACAGACCCTTGGCAAGAATGCTATCGAGACACAATGCTATTCTTAACTTCACGTGTGTTGAGATGAGAAACTATGAGCACATTGAAGAAGCTAAGAGTGCACCTGAGGAACTTGTTCAACAGGTGAACATAGTTACTGCAATAGAAGTGGAAAGGGTTAATTGCAGATAGACGCCCTGACTATCGCCAAATTGAACTTACTACACTTTAGTTCTATTGTGGAAGATAGATCCCCTGAGAGAGTTCTGTTGTGGCAGATAGAACCCATAAGGGAAAATCTATTGTTGCAGTAGACCCCAGAAAAGAGGTCAAAAGCTTTTCACACAGGGGGTGTATCTGCAACAATAGAATTACAGGGTAGTAGTTCAATTTGGTGATAGTACAGAGGGTCTATCTGCAATTAACACTAGAAGTTAAAATGGTGTAACAACAGAAGCACAAAGTTTTTCATGACAGGTGTTCAGTGCTGCTTGGAGAGAGGAAATAGAGGTGGCATGTGAGAATGCACTAAATCGGTATGACAGGAGAGCATATAAATCAAATACTGAAGAGTGTGAGGCCCAATTTTTGCAATCAAAATGAATCTGTGAAGCATAGAGTTGCAGCAATGACTTATCTCCGCCTGTCAGATGAACTGTTGAGGAAAAAGAATTTCAGAAATTTCAAGATATTTGTAAGAAAAATGCACACTGACCAGGTAAAGAGCCTTCGTAAGTCTATTTGTCTGTTGTATCGGAGAGATGGAATTATCACAGTATTCCTGTGTGGCACTTGGCACAAATTTCTCTGTAGGACTTATACACTCTGGAACATCACTTTGCTGATTCCATTCACAGAATTTACAGCATTTATAGATGATAATGCATTGCACTTGAGAACATACCATGGAACAAAACCTCAGTAGAGGTTTTAAGCTCAGAAATAAAGCACAAGCATTGACCAAATTTCTGTTTGACTGTTATCTGTTTTGTTTTCAGGATTACTGCACGGATCCTGAGAAGTATTTCAATCCAATGAAACCCGTGGAAAGAACAAAACCAGAGACGTCACTTGAAAATATTCTAGAAGCAACAAAACCATTTGAGCCGTTTCCCTTTGATGCAGACAGGAATATGACTGCGGGTGGAGATTTGGATGATTTTGCTGATTTCATGTATGATCTTTTTGACAGGTTAATATCTATATTGAAGTAAACAGTCCTGTTATGCAAATCAAGCTAGCAAAGTGCCCAAAATAAGAAATACTTGCACAAGAAAGCTTGACAGCTATTGGGGTCTCCAACAGTGGGGTAAAATAATCAGTCAAGTTTCAACCCCTTACCCTCGTAAAATAATGATAGTATTCTAGAGTTCCAGAAGAACATTCATAAAGGAAAGCCTGATCATCTCCTAAATGATGTTTTTTATCTCTTCAATCAATGTTGTAATGAGGATTAGGAATGTGTATATATTTCATTTTTTGCCATGGTCTGAGGGTCTCTCTTCCCATTTTGAGAAGAAAAGGATCCTCCGTGATTTCTCATCAAATACAGCAGGACAAACACCAAAAATTTATGTTTGAATGTAGTGACTCTATATTAAGATAAACATTGTCATTACACTTAAGGATCTTAGGAATGTGTCCATATCGGTTAATTCTGTGCCAATTCTTGATGAAAGTATATTGACAAACCATCAATTAGATTCTCTGAAGCAATAAACAGGGTAACCATGACAACCTAAAACCCAAGTATTTGAGACGTAATATCTTCCATACACATTAAAGCTGGAAGAAGCCTATTATAAAATTTTAAATAAATGAAATTAACTTAAAATAACTTATTTCAGTGGAAAATTGGTTACTTGCCTCCATGGGTTCACCAAAAATCATGACAAGAACAAGAGCCATTGCTGAAGTGATGAAATCTATGAGCATCTCGCACAATAATTTCTCGGCCGACGAGCTTAGATATAAGTTTGGTGACATTGTGGCAATCACTACACACCCGTAGGTTCTTTGTGACTCTTATAGTCATCCCCGGGGAAGTGTTCAAGAGAGAAAAAGCTATGGCTAGTCTTTCACTATGATCCCATAGCAAGTTTTCCTTCACATCCTCCCCAACTTCATACAACACTACACTGGAATCTGGTGTATACCCAGATTCTTTTAATTGTTGCCTCAATTCACTCAACTTGGCATATATGGACTGTGATTGTGGATGAGATTTATCACCCACAAGAAATCTATGGATTGTCATTTCTAATTCAACAAAACTGCATCCTGGTGGTTTTCTAAGACCATTGTATCTTGCAGCATCTCTCACTCTCCTCACAGCTCCCCACTTCTTCTCTTTAGCATAAATGTTTGAGAGGGCAACATAAATTCCAACACTTTTAGGTTTAAGCTCAAAAGCCTTATGAGCAGCAATTTCAGCTAGTTCAACATTATGATGGATTTGACAAGCAGAAAGAAGTGCAGCCCACACATCAATATTAGGTTTGACTGCCATATTCATGATCAACTTGTATGCTTCATCTAACTGGCCTATCCTTCCGAGGAGGTCAACCATACAAGCATAATGCTCAACACTAGGCTTTTTGAAGTACTCATTTGAAATTTGGTCAAAAATCTCTTTGCCTTCAAGGCTTAATCCCGAATGGCTACATGCAGATAAAACTGAGGTGAATGTAACTCTGTCTGGTGTTATTCCTTTTTCCTTCATTTCATTAAAGCATTCAACAGCCTCCTGTCCCTTGCCATGTAGACCATATCCTGAAATCATTGCACTCCAGGAAATGAGATTTTTAACTGGCATCTCATCAAAAACTTGACAAGAACAGGCTAAGCTCCCACACTTAGCATACATGTCTATAAGAGAAGTCCCAACTGTAACTCCTTTATCAAATCCCTTCCTAATGAGATAAGCATGGAGACTCTTCCCAAATTGCAAGGCTGCTACTTTATCACAAGCTCCAAGTACCGCTACAAGAGTAACATTGTCAGGGACAAATCCATTATGGTTCATTCTATGAAATAAAGTTAAGCTTTCAATGGCATCACCATGGCACGCTAAGCCTGAAATCATAGTATTCCATGAGACAGTGTCCTTATTATCCATCCTTTCGAACAATCGCTTTGAGCCCATCATAAAGTTAGATTTTATGTATACATCTATAAGAGAATTGATCAAAATTTTATTGAACTCCATACCGCTACGAAGAATATAAGCATGAATCTCCTTGCCTTGCTTCAATGCGCTCAAATTGGCACAAGCCGGCAATACTGCAACAAGGGTCAGCTGGTCCAGTCCCTCTTTGCCCTTGGCCACAACAGAAAAGACAGAAATCGCCTTTTCTGGATCACAGTTCCTCACATAACCCGAAACAATAGTGTTCCAAGAAGTCAAATCTCGCTCAGGAATTCTATCAAACACCTTACGAGCAACTCCCATCTCTCCAAACTTAGCATACATTGCGAGAAGAGAGTTGCCCACGTAAACATCTGGCTCGTACCCACTAACAATAACCTCACAATGGATCCTTTTACCGATCTGAACAAGCGAAAGATCACCACAAGCCATAAGAACAAATGGGTAACTGAAATTATCCCCATTATTGCCAGATCTCAACATGTCCCTATACATTGCTATTGAATCAAGAGAAAACCCATTGCTAGCGTAGCCCCTTATCATAGAATTCCACAAGAAGGAGTTTTTGAACGCAATCCCATCGAAGAGAAGTCGAGCTTCAGCCATTCTTCCATTGATAGCGTACATTGCGCAGAGTTTGGTGGCGAGATAAGTGTTGTTGATGAGAACGCCGGTGGAGATAACGTAGGCATGGAGCTGTTTCCCTTTTTGGTGGGATTTGAGGTTGGCGATGGATTGAACGAGATTGCCGCATTGGAGAGAGTTTAGAGTTGGCGGGAGTTTGGGAGGTTTGAGAGGCATTCATGCAAAAGACTTTTCAGGAGGGGAAAGGAAAGTAAAACTTTATTTGTTCGGGTTTCCCATATTAGCCTCTGAAAAGTTTGAATTAGTCCCTCACATTATTGAAATTTCTATGAGGTACCCTAATTATTAAGTTTTTTTAATCTTAATCCCTCAAATCACTGAAATTTCTATCAGGTCCTTCAATGCTTAAATTAGTTTGAAATTAGCCCCTCCAATCAAAGAGTACAATTAGCACCTAGAGGGACTAACTGAAGTACTGAGCGTAAATCTTATCAGAGAACATCCTGCATGCTAGTGTGTGTCCTAAATCGTACAATGGCCAATTGAAATTTCCGAAAACTCCTCTTAAATAGCTCATAACATAGTGCTCATATGCAGGTTTTTAAAAAAAAAAAAGTTGAAACGTCCACTGCAGACCTGCTAACAGTGAAGGATATATATAATGTCTAAAATTTATGTCCAGGATTAATACCTCTGTAATCAGTATTATAGAACGCAATATACTAGGTTTTTTTTAAAAAAAAAAAAATCTATAAATCTGAAGCTTGCCAAAACCACCCTCTAATCTCTCCACTCTACCCTCGATGGATACAATTTGAATGGCCAAAAACCTCCAAAACACCTCAATTGGATAGCCACACAACACAACCACACAGACTAAAGAAATCCTCATCCAACATTCAATCTTACTCCCTCCAATTCCTCACCTATCAATGGCTACTCCACTCTCAAACCTCAATGCACCCTCTCAACTCTTCTCTTCATCCCCGAAGCCAAAGCCCAAATTCATCACCTCTGCCACCAAAACCTCACAAATCCCTCAACTACCTCAAACTAACACACAAGCTACGAGCAGAAGAGCCACACTCAGCCTTGCCACTGTCGCCGCTATCTTCAATCGGTTACTCCCCCTTCACGCCGAGGAGGAGAACAATGGCTTTTGGCTCACCGGTCCATTACCAGTCCCAACAGTCACTAACAGTAAGCAAACACGCATTTTTTAGAACTTAGTTGCATCTGTTTGTTTTCGTGAAAACACATGACAATATGGGGGGAAAAAAAAAATTCGTGTTTCAGAGATTGCAAATGAAGAATCAGGAACTCGATCTTTCTTGAAGAAAGGTATATACATGGCAAATATTGGTGTGCGAGGGAGTACGCTCAGGCTGAAGCATTATGCATTTGATTTGTTAGCGATGGGGGATTTAATAGGGCAAGATAACTGGAATTATCTAAAGAAGTATTTATGTCTTAAGTCTACTGTTATGTATTATGATTTCGATAAGGTTATCTCAGCTGCTCCTGGTGATCAGAAGCAGCCCCTTCTTCAGTTGGCTAATAGACTATTCGACAATGTAGAAAAGGTAAGGAAACGCATTGACTTGCTTTTCTTTTGTACTCTAATGAACATCCCTGACTGGTATTTTTATTTGTTATTCTTGAACTGATAGCTTGAGGATGCTGTGAAGCAGAAGAGCGATCCATTGACGAGATCATGCTACGACGACACTACAGTTGTTCTGCAAGAAGTAATGGCCAGAATGGCCTGATAATTACTTGTAATATTAGCTAGCATTATAATACCTGGAACAATGGATCATATACTTCCACTTCGTTTCCAAATAGTGTCAGTTTCTTGTTTAAAGAAATTGGTTTACAAATTTGAGCTTAATGCATTGAACAAAGAGATTGAAACTCATGAACTATATGAACTGTAAGATAAAAGACATCACTGAGCCTTTTAGAATATATATTATACATGAAACAATATGAGTATGATAAAAAAAGTAAGGTATGTATGTTGAGATCCAACAAACATTTATGATACTTGTGAGCATGTAAACTTGAGTATGTTGTTTCAGACAGGAATTTCTTATTAATGTTTAAGTGATATGGAAGAAATATTAGTCGCTTCGTCTGTTTAAGTTCTCCATCATTAGAGCGGTAAGCCTAAAGCAGGCTGAGACTCTGAGACTAGCCACAACTCAATGTTGCATCTGAAAATTGCAATTGAGTTTGTCTCCAGCCAACGCCAATTTCAGGGGAGATCAACGTTTTGGACTCTCCCCCCTATGAAACAGAAGGAATTTGAAATTAGGATATTGGAGGAAATATGCACTGAAGAAAAGTTATTCTAAGGCTATTCAAGTCATTCTCTTTCAATAATAGTCTAATACCCTCTAAAGCTGTAGTGTAAACAGCTAGCATTACCTCAAGAAGGCGAGTTAACTTCTAACTTCTGTTTGGCACATGATCTTTTTCTATTTGCAATAAATCGGTTGTTAATAAAGTTACTTTTCCATCTCCTAAATATATCTTTTATTATATATACAAGCCAGCTAAACTAAGGATTCACTGCTCAAGAGTGTTGGCTTCTTCCTCAAAACTCCCAACTCAAATCTACACTTTCTTCTTAAAATTTTGTACTTATACACCATTTAATACACCATTTAATGAAAGTTTTTAGCATCTCCCAGTGTCACTATTATCTATAAGAGAGCCAAACTCCATGATTTCCATCTCAACTAGTTGAGTTGCTCGAGTTGCAAGTACCACTTGCACTCAAATTTGTGCAAGTCGCAAGCTGCAAAATGCGTACTGCAGTTACAGTTGCAACCGCAAAATCTAGTTACAACGAAACAAACACTTGCAATACAATAAAAATGGTCCTGGAATTGGAGCGGGCACGATCTATACACAATCCGGATCCAGTACCTTTGAACACTGCCCGGATGGCACGATCCGGTAACGAAAGAGAAACGCTAGTTCGCACGTGTCGGCCACCCATAGGGCCACAAAAACTCAATCCAACCAACGCAACATCAGACCACAAAACATGACACGTGTCAACCAACCAGTGGCCGCCAACTTATCCACATCGGCAATCTTCAGATAAGGCACCCTGCCCGTTGCCCGAAATCATTAAAATACCCACAAAAACTCCTCTCTCTCTCCAAACTTAAACCGGAAAGCCATTTTTCAAGAGGGAGAGAATGGCGCAAGCTATGGCTTCAATGGCAGGCTTACGTGGATCAACTCAGGCCGTGCTTGAGGGAAGCCTGCAGCTTAGTGGGCCGAGCAGGCTGACAGGCTCCACAGGGAGCAGCCGTGTGGTTGTGAGCCGAGGAGGAATTAGGGCCCAACAGGCCGCTGAGGGCGAGGCTGCGGCCCAAACAGGGAGGAGGAGCGTGCTTGGGCTGGTTGCTGCTGGATTGGCCGGTGGTTCGTTTGTTCAGGCCGTGCTCGCTGATGCCAAGTCCATTAAGTTGGGCCCACCTCCTCCACCCTCCGGTGGACTTCGTAAGTTTTTTTATTAATTAATTTTTTGCCGACATATTTTTCTCTCCCGCTCGGTTTAGAGTTGCAATAATGATAGCTTTTGATACGTTGAGATTTTTAGGTACGTTAGACGCTACACGATTATGATTCTCTTATAATTTCTACTTGCAACAGAAATTGAACTCTACGTTTAAATCAACTAAAATTTTGTGGGTAAATTTGATTCTAATAGAAAATTGCTTAGTTGATCTGATGGGCATTCTAGATGATTAGTTTTGCAATTGATCAATTCCTGAATTAGCTAAAACAAAGGTTATTTCAAAGTCTTTTTATGATATGGTTTATTTAAATTAAAGAGTAGAGCGTTTCAGAGCATAACGAGAATGTCTTT
The DNA here is from genome assembly GCA_037177215.1 of Asparagus racemosus. Lineage (NCBI taxonomy): Eukaryota > Viridiplantae > Streptophyta > Magnoliopsida > Asparagales > Asparagaceae > Asparagus > Asparagus racemosus. Next base: position 9,876,189 of record JBAKGM010000139.1, read on the forward strand.
GTCAGAAAATACAATGTCTGAAGCGACATTTTCTTAGATAGAAGTACAGACATTATGCATCAATTGCTCTAATTCCAGATAACATGATTAATATCAACCCCTCTTTTTCTGCATAAAAGTTATAACAGAGAAATTAAACAAGCCCTCATTCCAGCCCCCAAAACACAAAATCGCCTCTGATCCTTAAAATCACCTAAAATCAAAAGGCCCAAACTTTCAAACACTAAACGGATCCAATCGAGCTCAGGACGTCAAATTGATGTCCAAAATTGGAAAGAGCAGAGGGTGAATTTGAGGGGGAAAGGGAGAGCAAACCTAGGGATTCACCTGAGAGAGATATTGTTATCGCAGGCGGCGGCGGCGATCAGGATTCACCTGAGAGAGAGATTGTTATCGCAGGCAGCGGCGGCGATCGGGATTCACCTGAGAGAGAGATTGTTATCGCCGGCGATGGTGCGATCGGGATTCACCTGAGAGAGAGATTGTTATCCCAGGCGGCGGCGACGGCGATCGAGAGAGAAGATAAACGAAAACTGACGAGAGAACGAGAGAGGAATGGGGTAGCGGCTAGGGTTTTCCGTTTTCACTTGGGCGGGTATATGGGCGGGCGCAATGCATGCCTATTATCCGCCCGTTTATCCTCTATTCAATAAATACCCGCCCATTTAGACCCATTTAATTAAATGGGTGGGTAATGGACGGGCTAAATTGTGGGTGGGCTGGGCGGGTAATTGGGCATGGGTCATAATTGCCAAGTCTAGCCGCCTCTTTCAAGTTGGTAAGCCCTAGGATTTCTTTAGATCGATTCTCTAAATTCTAGGGTTTTGGTTGTAAAATGACTGATTTCGTTCTATGAATTTGATGCAGAGTATGCTTTCAAAGTTGTTAAGGCTTCTTGGATCACGTCGATCGGAGTCAGAGGGAAGGATTCTGTGTGCGTTGTCACTC
>JBAKGM010000139.1:9941486-9955964 GCA_037177215.1 Asparagus racemosus
TATATATAATGCACGTGGTTAAATACCATGATTTAGCATATTTAGTTTATTTCCTTACTACAATTTGTTTCTCGGTTCCACTTTGATGGTTTTTGCTCAATTATGTCCCTAAACTTAAGCATTGTATTTATTTATTTTCTTTATTGTTTGTTTAAATGAGCTACACCCAATTTAAATTTTAATGTTGATATATAATTGAATTGATAGGAAACAAATATAATTTAAACCCAATTTGAATCATTATGTTATCTGTACTGACATGAAATTAAGCTAGATCTAAGAAAGTATAGTGTTGTAAAAATGAAAACACTTTAAAAAATTGCGTTATGAAAGGAAGATGAATAATTAAAGCTAATAAGATAAGATTATTGATTAAAAGTGGGCTAAAACAATACAAAAAAGAATATGGAGTTTGTTCCTAATCCTCGACAGATTTAAAAACAAATAATAAACTAAAGATTAATGCTAATGCCAGCACACTTTTATATGATGAAAGTATCCACAAATGCATATAAAAATACTAAAAAACTTTATGAAAATCCCTTTTAAAGATTGCTAATTTACTCAAAACTATAGACTATTTTATAAAATATTCAGAAAACAGTGTCTTTCATTCCTTCTGTTTTATTTTTTATTGAGCCGACATCAATCCTTCTTCACATTTATCTTTTTCGATAAAATTAGACAACTTTTAGATGCTGAAAAAGAATAGTAAATCTTAAATTAGAAGTTAAATTTATATATCTTAATGAAAGAATATCAAACAACTACTCTTTTCGTTGCTAAGATTTGAAATTTTAGTATTTTTTGTGATTTTAAAAGTTTGAGGGTGTGTTTTGCAAATTTTAAAACTTTGACAGTGTTTTTTTTGAAAATTTTAAATTTTAACTTGGGTACTTGTAATTTCTATATTTCATATGTTCGTAGTAAGTTTTCGAATGCCAAATACTTAAGTATTTATATAGTGAAAGCTAAAGGTTCAAGTGTAACATCTGCTAGTCGATTTTGGCAGTGGATTTAGCCAAATAGCACGTTACACTCGGTGGGTCTCACGGCTTGCACATGCCAACGGACCCCTAGGCTCGGGGCAAGAAAAATGGTATCAGAGCAGTTGCTAGCCAGAAGTGTGGAGTTAAGTGCTATATGGGGCTAAGTGCTATATCGCGTGAGCGCGATGAGAGCCACCTCTAGAGCCCATATGAACCACCTCTAGAGTCCACATCGCATGGCAATACAGGAATGTGCCAATTGTCATGTCGCGATGAGAACATCGCATATGTAAGGTGGGGTGATTGTGACGTCCTAAAAACTATAGTCCCACATCGCATGTGGAAATAAATAATTAAGTGTTTATATAGTGAAAAGTAAAGGCTCCAATATAACATCGACTAGTCAATTTTGATAGTGGATTTAGCCAAATAGCATGTTACACTCGGTGGGTCTCACAGCTTACACACGCCAACGGGCCCCTGGGCCCGGGGTATGACAGGATATTTCTTACTATTGGAGTTGGCTCAATTTCCAACTCATTTATTGCTATAGTTTTTTCTACAAGCAGACACAGTTTTGCATGGTCTTTTTGGATATGATGCAGTCCTTAATTGGCTTGAAATTCTGCATGAAAGTTGTAGAGGTACATGCATAGTTTACTCCAAGCTTTGAATCATGGGAAACAAAGCAATACTGAGGGAGTTATGGTCAATCAAAGTACCCTATCCGAATTTGGACAAATTTGTGTATTACCAAGCATTTTGGAAGATGAAAAGGTGGACTAGAAGGTTCATCAAGGTCTATAAATTGGCATACTCTTATTGTGGGGTAAGAGATTAGAATCATCCAAGTTTATTTTCCACTTGTTGTCTTGAAAGTGTAGAGGGTTAGAGTGAAGGAGAGTCTCTTGTGTTGTAGCGATCTCAAGTGTTGAGTCATCAAAGAGAGAGGGTGTGTAAGGGCTGAAAGTCGGCATTGTTGGGTGTGCTGTGTGTGCCTTGTACCTACTTGTTGATTCCATTATAGTAAAGTATCCTCCGAGCTCCATGCTCAACCCGTGGTTTTCCAGTTTGGGTTTTCCACGTAAACACTTGTATCTATTCTTTGTGAGATTGTCTTTTATCTTCTTTTGTCATTAAAACCAACAAGTGGTATCAGAGCTTAGTTGTGGTGTTCTTAATGGCTAAAGACAAGTCGATAATCGGCAGTGTGAGGGTTGCGTTGAAGCCATTTGATGGGTGAAGCAATTTCACGCTATGGCAGCGCAAGATGAAGAACATCTTGATTCAGCAAGATCTACACATATCCCTAATGAGGGTTGAGCACAAGCTGGAGACGATGTCCATGGAGCCTTGGAATAAGGCAGACCTCAAGGCGATGAGCTCGATTGAGCTGCACTTATCTGACGAAGTCACCTACAACGTGATGGAGGAGACTACCTCCAAGGGCACATGGAAGAAGTTAGAGAATCTCTACATGGGAAAGACTCTCTCTAACAAGCTTTTCTTAAAAGATGAATTGTTTAATCTTCGTATAGAAGATGGAGATGATATTATGGAGCATCTTAATGTGTTTAATTGTTGTATAATGGATTTGTTGCATGTGGAGGTCAAGTTTGAAGAAGAGGATAAAGCTCTGCTATTGCTCCGATCCTTGCCGTCGTCATTCAAACATTTTCGGACCACACTCATGTTTGGCAAGGAGACTCTTCGATTTGAAGAGGTTGCTCAAGACATCATCTCTCATGTCAAAATGAACAAGAGTATTGGAGTTGACTTGAAAAATGAAGCTCTACTCCTCAAAGGCTTGAACGACCGGGGTCGATCCAAGGAGAAAGGTGCCAAGTTGGGCAACCGTGGGAGATCTAAATCCAAGAGCCACAATGATAAAGAGTGCTACTACTACCATAAATAAGGCCACTTCAAGAAGAACTGCAGAAAATTCAAGGTAGATCAGAAAGAAGGGAAGAAATCTAAACGACCTCACGGTGTTCTTTCTATATGTGTGCAAACGGGTTTTGGTTCTACACATATGAAAAGAAAGATGGAGGTGAAGTCCTTATGGGGATAATGCCACGTGCAAGGTCATCGGCATTGGCACAGTGAAGGTGAAGATGTATGGCTGTATCATTCGCACTTTCGGCAACGTGCAGCATGTCCTTGCACTCAAGAAGAACTTGATTTCTTGGGCACTCTAGATGCAAGCGGCCTCACCTACTCCTGAGGCGGAGGCAAGATCAAGATTTGTAAGGGCTCGATGGTGATCATGCGAGCAGAGAAGCTTCCCAACAACTTGTACAAGCTTCTAGGAGATACTGTCTCAAGTGAAGTTGTTGTACCCACAACCTCCAAAGAGGACTCTACGATTGACTATGAGAAAGACTCAGCTCATCTATGGCATCTTCGTCTTGGCCATATGAGTGAGCGAGCTATGGAGGAGCTACACAAGAGGAAGCTGTTGAAGAACATGGAGAATTGCAAGTTGGATTTCTGCAAGTATTACATACTTGGAAAACAATGCAAGGCCTTATTCAAGCCTGCAAACAAAGAGAATCGAGCAAAGAGGATTCTTGACTATATTCACTCTGATGTATGGGGGCCAGCACCTACAAAATCTCGTGGTGGTGGTCGCTATTATGTCACCTTCATGGATGACTATTCGCGAAAACTTTGGGTCCACTTCATGTGGGAGAAATCTGAGGTCTTTTAGAAGTTCAAATAATGGAAGGCAGAAGTAGAGAACCAAACTGGACGGAAGATCAAATATTTGTGAAGTGACTGTGGAGGTGAATATCGTGATGGGAGATTCCTAGCATTTTGCAAGCAAGAAGGCATTACGCGACACTTTACCGTAAAGAAAACTCCACAACAAAATGATGTAGCGGAAAGGATGAACCGGACTCTCATGGAGAAAGAAAGATGCATGAGACTTCACGCAGGTTTGCCCGAGTCTTTCTGGGTCGAATCCATTAACCATGCTGTCTACTTGGTTAATCGATCACGATCTAAGCTGCTGAACTTCAAATGTGCTGAAGAAGTATGGTCAGACAAAGAAGTTGACTATTCTACTCTGAAGGTTTTCGGATGCAAGGCGTATGTTCATATTCTGAGTGATGAACGGAACAAGCTGAAGCCAAAGTCACTAGAGTGCATCTTTCTCGGTTTTGAGAAGGGAGTGAAAGGCTACAAGTTGTGGGATCTGAAAAATAAGAAGAAAGTGCTGAGTAGAGATGTTGTGTTTGATGAAAGACTTGCAGCTTAAGCTATTGACAAAGATGAGGATCGTTGTCATACTAAAATTCCTTTGTCAACGAAGGTTATATTCCAGAAAGTCAGCTGAGGTGGAGCAACACGACGAACATCAACAAGCCGAAGAGGTTCATGCAGAACCTACAAGTATTGCACAATCAAGACAAAGAAGGGTCATCAAGCCTCCTCAACGCTTCGGATGGGAAGATGAAGCCTGCTATGCACTCTTGGCTAGCGGAGAAGGTCCTTCTATTTTCAAAGAAGCCATCGAAAATGATGAGCGACAAGAATGGATAGGTGCTATGACGGAGGAGATGGAATCTCTCCATAAGAACTCCGTTTGGGAGTTAATTCCAAAACTGCAAGATCGAAAGATCATTAGCTCCAAGTGGGTTTATCGGAAGAAAGAAAGCATAAATGAAGCAGAGGCTCCTACCTTCAGAGCAAGGTTAGTTACGAAGGGGTTCTCGCAAAAGGAAGGAGTAGATTATGATGAAATTTTCTCTCCGGTGGTCAAGCATACATCCATTCGGGTGTTGCTATCCCTTATAGCGCAGCATGACATGCAGCTAGAACAACTTGACGTGAAGACAGCTTTTCTTCATGGAGATTTGGATGAAACCATCTATATCACTCAGCCAGAAGGATTTGTGGAAGAAGAAAAGGAAGACCTTGTGGGTAGATTGAAGAAGTCTTTGTATGGGCTCAAGCAATCCCCAAGACAATGGTACAAACGTTTCGACTCCTTCATGCTCCGAACTGGTTACAAGAGAGGTGAGTATGATTGTTGTGTTTACTCACGCACATTTGATGATGGGCACATGATTATTTTAATGCTGTATATGGATGACATGTTGATTGCATGTCGAGATATGTCAAAAATAAACGAACTCAAAGGAATGTTGAGTTTAGAATTTGACATGAAAGATCTTAGTGCTACTAAAAAGATTCTCAGAATAGAGATTAAAAGAGATCGGGATAATGAGAGACTGTATTTATCTCAAAGCAAGTATATTGGAAAGGTCCTTGAAAGATTCAACATGATCAATTCCAAGCCTGTGTCCACTCCATTGGCTACTCACTTCAACTTCAGTACAAAGCGGATGCCATCTACAGAAGTTGAAGCTGAATAAATGAAGAAGATTCTGTATGCAAGCGCAGTCGGATCCCTAATGTATGCAATGATATGTACAAGGCTAGGTCTCGCTCTTGAGCGTGGTGTCAAAATACATGTCAAATCTAGGTAAAGGTCATTGGCAAGCTATCAAATGGATTCTCAGATACCTGAAGGTACCAGAAATAAAGAGATTATGTTTGAAAGACAACATGGAGAGGCGTGCATTACTGGTTTCATCGATTCTGATTATGCAGGAGATTTAGACAAGAGAAGATCCACAATAGGATACATTTTCACTTGCAGTGGAGGACCCATATCTTAGAGATCCATGATACAATCCATCAGTACCTTGTCTACCACAAAAGCTGAGTACATGGCATTAACAGAAGCTGCGAAGGAAGCCATATGGCTCAAGGGCTTAGCAAGTGATTTGGGTCTAAATCAAAACTTTGTAAAAATTCAATGTGATAGCCAAAATGCTATTTGTCTTGCAAAGAATCGGGTATTTCATGCAAGGACAAAACACATCGAAGTACGCTATCATCGGATTCGTGACTGGCACATGAATGGAGAAGTCAATGTGAAGAAAGTTCATACAGACGAGAGTGCAGTAGATTTTCTCACTAAACTAGTTACCATGGAGAAGTTCAAGCATTGCTTGAGTCTGCTAAATCTGATGACATGTTAGCTGATGAGTGCACCTAGTCACCAGAGGTGCGGGGAGATGAGTTGATGCTCATCATGGTGAAGTAGTTGGAGCTAGAGCATGACTTATTTTTTGAAGTTCCGGAGTCTAACTTCTTAGATTCCGAAGATCCATGTTTCGGTGACAAGTGTTCATAATTCAGATGAAGATTGACATTCCAAAAACTCCTATTCCGAAGACTAATGCACTGAAGATGCAACTGACAATTTTGAGTGGCTTCGGATATCTCGCCAAGGTGGAGATTGTTGGAGTTGGCTCAATTTCCAACTCATTTATTGCTGCTGTTTTATTTTCTTCATGCAGATACTCAAAGCTTTGAATCACAAGATGCGAAGCAGTATTGAGGGAGTTATGGTCAGTCAAAGTACCCTATCTGAATCTGGACAGATTCTTATTGTGGGGTGATATATCAAGATCATCCAAGTTTAGTTTTAATAAGTCTCTTGAAAATATAGAGAGTTAGATTGAAGGAAAGTCTCTTGTGCTATAGAGATCTCAAGTGTTGAGTTAACAAAAAAGGAGGGTGTGTGAGGGCTGTGTGGAAGTCGGCGTTGTCGGGTGTGCCGTGTGTGCCTTGTACCCATTTGTTGATTCCATTATAGTAAAGTATCCTCCGAGCTCCAAGCTCAACCCGTGGTTTTTCCCGTTTGGGTTTTCCACGTAAACTCTTGTATCTATTCTTGGTGAGATTTTCTTTTATCTTCTATTGTCATTAATACCAACAAATAGCTTGTTGTATATTGTAATGTTTGATTTAGCTATCCATGCCGATCTACTCTTCACCAAACAGTCATTGCACTAATCATACTAGAGTTTCATTTTTGCATACTAAGCTTGCAATCTTCAAGTCATTGTTATCCCTCTTCAAGTATCATTATCTCAAATTTTCAATCAATGTTAGCAATAGAACCATATAATGAACTAAGTTATGCTGAACTTAAGTCTGAAAACTGAATTCAAGTCGCATAATCTTTGAATGTGCACAAAAATTATGTCTTTGGAGATCAGAAAGTTAAGACTTGTATACTGCAATAATATTCAAAAGGATAAAAAATCAGTACGATATAAATAAATAAATAAAGACCAGCGAACCTCGACGTTAGTAAGATTTCAAACATGAGATGAAGCAGTGGAAAATGCGTGCTCTGGGCAAAAGCTACAGTGCGAAACAAATCCTACAACGTGAAGCCAAAATTGAAACAAAGAATGACAACACAGATATCGTCCAGAAGGGATTAGATGTTACATACATTAAAGCGATGAGTCCAGTTGAGTTCAGGTTGTTTTTCCTTCTTTCTCTTCCTCTTTTTCTTTGTGGACCTTCTTCCAGTTCTCTGCACTATCAATTATTTCACCAGTCCTGATGAGATACCGCACCCTGCTTCCATCCTCTAGGATTTTATGGCCTACTCGACTTGCTACGTCTTGTTCTTTCGAATACAGCATCACGTTTGAACTGTGAATGGCAGCTTCAATCTGTCATTAAGGCGATATCTTGTAAGCACTAAAAGCACTGGAAATCAAAGATATTCAATAATGAATTTCATGACATTAAAAAAAAAAAAGAATTCTCGAATAAATATTTAAAATAACAAATCTGACGATGGTGATGATACCCACCTTGACAATCTGTCCTGGTTCACCCTCCTCTCTACTCTTCATATGCTTTGTCTTCAAGTTTATGTCTTTTACGATTACACTACTATTATGTTTGAAAAGCCGAGTAATTTCACCAATTTTACCTTTATCACGGCCTGAGATAACTTTCACTGTGTCTCCGAGCTTAACATGCATCTTGTGCAGCACAGGTAGACTGTTTGGTTTACAATCCTTTCTCTCCCATCGTTTAAGCTGCATTAGAAGATTATATTGATATGATACTCGCAGTAGCAGAAGTTTATGTAAGCAATAAAGATTCTGCAATAAAAAAAAGGACCATAAATGCTTTCTGGGGGTGCTTAATAGGAAACTAGTAGACAAACCTTCATGACTATAGAACATGGCTTATCCACAAATGTGACCTGCAAGATAATCATGAAATAACTCAATAGTTTCTCCTTTAGAAAATGAAGTGTTAAACAAAGACAATGAGGAATGCTAACTAAAGAGCAGATTGAATTTATGATGTGTATGGTGCTTAATCGTCTTTAAACCAAATCTGTTACTGAAACCCTCAGTCAAACGACTCAAACCTCAAACTGTCAAACTTATGCACAACTTCCATCATGATTTCCATAAACATGGAAATATTATCTAGGAGAAACTACTAACTTCAGTAAAATAAGCACAAGCACAAACCATCTGTTTGCTCACTAGTTGACAATCGATTACATCTAATTACATTTTTAAAATCCATAATAACATCAGGAATTTAAGTGCATTTAGTCAACTTGTATATTAGTGATATAATCGATCTTTACATACAATTTTTTTCTTTTTTACTTACATTCTAAAGATGCACTACTAGTTGCATGCATTATTAGAAGCTTCAACTCTAATTGGTTGTTTCCACCTTAATTGGAAGGCATGAAGCTTCTACTACCCATAGCTTCTATTACCGATGTAAAAATATATATCTGACCAATGTAAAAAAAAGTTGTACTTGGTTATAATCAAGTACATCTATAAAGAAGTTGAGATAAACTAACTAAAAACATAGGGATGAATGATGTGGAGTACATTTTATTAAGATCTACAATTCTAAGAGTAAAACGGATTATGAGAAAAAGGGAAAAAAATTGAACGAAACAAAATCGTAGGCATCATGATAGAGTTCAAAGCATTCTCTACCTACGAGAAGCTTCATGCCTTCCAATCAAGGTAGAAACAACATAACTAGAACTGAAGCTTCTAAAAATGCATAAAACTTATAGTGCAACAATTTCTTTACGAACCCCTTAACCCCCGAACCGCTAGTTTCTTGTCGTTCTTGTTAGATATAGTAGTAATAGGATATCTGCTTTCTTTTATTTTAGTCCCACGTCGATTAGGATTCTAGAATCTTTCCTCTTACTCTTGTATTTAAGCAGTTCAATACAATGAATAAAATAAGTCTCTTAAGTCTTGTTTTCTCAAAAGTCTATTTTCTCCAAAACTCTCTTTTCTCCCAAAAGTCTCTTCTCTTCTCTAAAGTTATATTCTTAACACGGTATCACAGCCATGTTCTTGATCCTAGAGAGACCTCTTTCTTCTTCCTCTACACCGAGCCACCGAGGGGGTTTTGCCGAAAACTCCATGCTTCCCCTCCGCAGCCTCGATACCGGATTCAATCTTGATGCACCGTCCCATCACTCACAATATCCGCCAAACCTCTGCTCACAGCAAAACCCCAGGAGAGACCTCGCCGTTTTGCCAAACAGCACTGTTCATCTGCTTATTACTGTTCATCCGCGAACGGCCAATGTTCATTCGGGGTATTTTGCCTACTTACTCTGCCTGTTCGAGTTACTATTTATCCTACCGAATGACACTGTTGAGGGTACTATTCACCGCGGACTATTGTCCCATTTGAGTTACTGTTTATCGCGAACCTCAGCGACCTTGACACCGGATTCAATCTTACCTCCAATCACCACCATCGCAACTCCTGCCATTGCAACTCCGGGCATCGCACCTCCGACCAGCGCAACTCATAACCTGCAGACTCTGCCTACCCTAGTCTCTGTTGCAAACCGTTGTAGATCCCACAATCCATGGAAGCTCGTGAATCCCTGCCTCCGATGCATGCAATCTATTCAACAAAACTCCTTTGACAAACTTTCGACCATCGACAGCTCTCACACTGACTAGATCCAGCCCATCCAAACCTCAATCTGCCTGTGCGATGACGCCGTCACCTCCTTCGATGAACTCTAGTCGCTGCCCTACTTGACGTCGACCGGTCGTCCACACAACCACACTGTCGCTACACCAGGCGACCATGCTAGCTATACCTGCACCATCACTCGACCCAATTCGAGCCAGAACAGCACTTGGTCGTCCACGGTGCACCCAACATCGACCGTTGGTCCACATGACAACACCGTTGCTACACCAGGAGCGCCAACTCTGCACCACAGCTTGACCAATAGAGCCAACACTGCACCGTTACACCGTTGCTAGATGATATCTGCACCCTGGTGCCACCATCGCTCTACCATTCGAGACAACACTGCACCATCGCACCACCGCTCGACCGATCGACCGCTCGACACCGCTGAACCTCTCCATCTGCAACGCCCACGGCTATGACATCGTTGGACCATCTGCAACTGCAGCGCCACAGCAGCAACATCGCCGGACCATTTGCAACTGCAACGCCCACGACAGTGACACCGCTGGACCCTTCTATCTACAGCACCCTTAGTAGCGACACCGCGGGACCAGACTATACCACGATCTTGCCACTTGCAATTCTAGCAACCGATGTGCTCTAATTCAACCACCTCTCGCCAAGCAATACCAATAACCATCTATGCAAATTTGGCTCATCTTATCCAAACTCTCGGTTCTATATCGACCGTGAGTTTGATCGGGAGTGTTAGATATAGTAGTATTAGGATATATGCTTTCCTTTATTTTAGTCCCACATCGATTAGGATTCTAGAACCTCTCCTCTTACTCTTATATTTAAGTAGTTCAATACAATGAATAAAATAAGTCTCTTAAGTCTTGTTATCTCAAAAGTCTATTTTCTCCCAAAAGTCTCTTCTCTTCTCTAAAGCTCTATTCTTAACAGTTCTAGATTTGAGGTCCCAGTGACCAATAGCAAATGACCATCATGACTTTATAAGAAATCTGGAACCAAGCATTCAATCTTTTCAAATTATGTTAGCATCATCTGACTGAATTTATAAGGAATCCCAAAACATATATACAAGCAAGAAATTTCTTGTTAGACGTCCTTTGGCACTGAGCTCCACCTTATTCATTCAGTGTAATCCACCTAATATATAATAATAACCCAACCCTCCTCTTATTTGCAGAAAATTAACAACGGCATTTACTCTTCCTGGCCTCAAGCTGATGATATAAACCACAAAGGAAGAATACACTGATCTCAATTAGCCTGCTGGAGTTCATATCCCGATTATAGAAATCACAGGCAATAGGGTTAAACAAATCTCTCATAAGTAGACACCCAACTGTGTTTCTTGTTGGTGGTACCAACAAGTTAGTAGACCCTTAAATCAAAGAAGTAGAGGCAATAACCTGCATATACAAAGAAGACTAGTACTTCGAAACACCACGGCATGCAGACTCTATATGGAACTTTTAAATATGCAATACAGGACAAGAGCTCAAGATAAACCCTCTTTTGGTTAGAACTAAACCTTACTATATACTAAATAAAGTATCAAAATTTTCCAAGAAATCAACAAGAATTGAATTGTGATGCTGAATATGGAACTAAAAGGAGCCATTCAGTTCAATCCAAAAAAAATATCAGAAGGGTTTCCATAACCCAATTGGAAATTACAAGAATATGAGCTCCTCTTACACTCATCTGCAATAAGCAACCAAATACAAACACATTTTTAACTAATTAAAGAAAATTAGGATAACCCACTAAAAATTTATTCAGCATAAAATGAGAATAAAAGGCACTAACCGATGGTGAGGCCAGAGAAGGGAGAAAGGGCTGGCCCAAGAACGAAGACGAGGATAGAGAAAGGCCCGCCATTGAGCTCTGAAGCGCCAGCATTGCTGCCATTTTCGCCCTCAAAAGCTCTTGCTTTGCTTCTGCGCTCTCTTGGACAAACTACAAACTGAAGAAGACAGGCGTTATCTCGGTGAAATTGGGGGTTTTGCTATTTGGACTTCGGAGGGCTTATAGACGTGTACCCGACCCATTTAGTTATCGGGTCAGGTGACAAGATAGCTAACCTTATTAGGAGTTGCTCCTTCTCTATTCGAATTTGTATTTTATGCTGTAGTTGTAGAGTGATATGTGGGGGATTCTCGTTAGTTGCACTGTGTGATCACCCTCCGGCGGTTGATCAAGAAACGCATGACAATCCTATAGAAATAATTTGTTTGGTAAAACCTAGACTAGTTGTTTATGTTTAATTATACTAGGATTTTTTTTGTTGTTGTGCATAACCTAGATATAAATTTATCCTATTGCATGAGTATAATTATCCGGACCTTACAATATTTATAGCCGAACAGACAAAATTGTATCTCAATAGATCCCACCAAGTCAAGTGCGAAGTCATCTTGATAGTTGATGGTTGGATTCCACAAAAATTATAACAAAACTTCATAATAAAACAATACAGGTATAAGTTATACGATTAATTGACCAATAAAAAAAATAGATTGTACATTATTTGTGGGGTTGACGAGCCTATTTCTAGTAGCAAAGTTTCTTTTAAAAGCTTCTAGGTTTCAGAAAAATATTTGAAGACAAGATTTCAATAATTCTCATTTCATGTCTCTCACCTTTTTCGGTATACCCGTTCTTATCTTGATATGATTCGAAAAATATCGCAGCCAATTATGAAATTCCACAAACAATAACCTCCAAAGGCTTCAAGTACTCATAAATGATTCTTATGTTTATTTTAGCTTGCTTATCAAGCTTTTTGTCTTTGTATTTTCAAGGTTATTTATTTTGTTTATTTTTTATATTTTTGGTCTCAGATCTTCTCCACTATCAAAAAAATAAAAATAAAAATGGAGAGTCACTACTTAACCACAACCATGTAGGTTTGATTATGATTTTTTTTTTCTTTTAGTGAAAATCAAGAATGATTGTAATATATGGAGTATAATGAGTGTTAGATTTAGAATGTATCACAACCACTCACTAGATAATCAATATTTGGTATTAAAAGTAGTGATATCTTCACTACTTTCTTGTAGTGGAGAGACCCAAATTCTTTTATTTTCCCCTAGAAACTACCTTAAAATAGGGTGGGTATACGGAAACCACATTTCAATTTTAATTTATACACAAACCACATTTAAAGTGGGTTTGTGCTGCAATCAACCATCTCCCAGTCAAATTTCCACTAAAAAAAAAACGTAAGCTTTATATTTTCATGTTCAAGACATGTGACTTGTATCCTAAATAATTCTAAACATTAACAATATGAATCATGTCATTGAATGTGATTTTTAAAGGATATTTTTCAATTTTTAATGCAAATTTTGACTGGGAGGGTGATTGCAACAGAAACCCACTTTAAAGTGGTTTGTTTATATGTAACTTGAAATTGAAGGATTGCTCCATATAGTTACCCTATTTTTAAGGTGCATGGTTTCTAGAAGAAGGGGGAAAACCCCCCTTTTCAATAGTTTGTAATCCTTGTATATTTTTTTATTCTAGAATTTATATATTTTGCTTTTTTTACATTGGAATTTTTTTTTCTGGATTTGTGAATTGCACTGTTGAATATCTTACAAGATGGGCCATATTCTCGTTATTTCACTACATATCATTATCATTACTTCATGTTTATTTCACTGGTAGGTACAATGATTTCCATATGCTAATACATGAAAATCTATCTTACAAACAGTGAGCGTATTTCATTCATAAGGCAACCATACTCTTTTGCCCTTGATAAGCACTACATCTTTGATGGGAATTATTTGCAATTCCTTTCTCCGCAAATGGAATAGGTGTTATGAGCAATGATTTAACTTGGGCCTTGGTCTCATGTGTTGGGATTCCAAAACCATCTCCGTGTTGATATAAACAAACTGCCATTCGTGCTAAATTTGTACATGCTTCCATGAAATATTGAGGCAAGGAAGAGCACAGTATAACTTCTTGATTCAACTCTTTCCATGTTTGACTAATGACACTTGATATGTAAGTTCGAGCATCAACCTCAGAAACACCATTTTCTTTCATGTAACATTGTATTGATGTTGGTGAATCTCCTCTCTCTTGCTCCGCCTGTATAGACCAAAAACAAGAAGCCAAACTAACACAATTGAATGATAGGAATCGGATCTATCAACAAACGTGCGAGAGACAACAAGATTGTACAGCACAAAAATCACACAAGATACGGATTTTTACATGATTAGATAAGATGCTTATGTCCATGGCAGCACTAGTGCAGATTTATGAGGACTTGATATCAAGCACAATTTTTTATGTTTGGTCGTGAGGTGACTCATTCGCATCCACTCATTCAAATGGGGGACCACATTCACATGAGTTGGGGAGTGGATGGGAATGAGACACCTCACTATCAAGCATAAAATTTGTGATTGGTACAAATAGGGGTGCTAAACCGTATCCGTATCCGAGGGAATATCCGTAACCGTATCCGTTAGGATATGGATATGGTTACTCAAATCTATAACCGATAGGATATGGTTACGGATATGGTTTTGTAGTGCAATATCCGGAACTGTATCCGAAATATCCGAATACATATTAGTCATATTGTTACAATGGTTTTAGTCTTTAGATTATG
>JBAKGM010000139.1:9967865-9988641 GCA_037177215.1 Asparagus racemosus
AGTAGAAAATTAGAGAGTTGAGTCATTTGGGCTTTTATTCATCATTTTCTTCATTAACCTGCAAATTAAGATAAAAATAGTTATTAGCAGGGTATTTATTCATATAAAATGGATAATGAGGGTATTAATTTGTAATTAAAATGTGATAATCATTCATTGTGATTTAGTTTACAATTCATATTGATCGTACCAAGAACTTTCACAAAAACCAATTAGCAAGTCAGAGGTTGTAAGGATATACCATCATCCAATTACATTTTGTGGTAGACAGATACCAATGTGTGATTCTTATACGAATTATTTTGTTGTTAGTGTGTAGATGATGATGTGGGGAGCACAACTCATAGTAGTAGAACCCCCGGCGAAAACGGGGATGAGGACAAGAATGAGGAGGAAGACCGCAATTAGTGAGTTTTATCATGTATCTTGGACATGTATGGGAGATATATATACTTTGCATTTGGACCATTTTAGTATTTTATATATCCTAGACTTGCGTGTGGTGGTGATTGCTCAGTTGTATGAGAGATATTTATGTATGATGTATGGATGACTTGAGTGGGTAATGTGGTTTGTTTTGATAATTATGATAAGATTATTGCGTTTGTTGATGTCTTTGGGTGTATTTTTTATTCAAATATTATCGTGTACAGGATATTTATTGTATATACAGGGAAAAATCTATTTTTTGAGAATTTTTTTCTAAGATTATGTACATCCTTGAAGGCCATGCTGTCAAGGATTTGCATCCTTGACGGCGTTGCCATCAAGAATGTTTGTAAACATCCTTGACGACATGACCGTCAAGGATGCACATCCCTGACGGGCCTCCGTCAGGGATGTTCTGTCAAGGATGCACATTCTTGACAGGCCCCCATCAAGGATGTTTCATTCTTGATGAGACTTTTACCGATGGGGTATCCTTGACAGGCCCCCGTCAAGGATCATTTTTTACGGGAAAATGTGCATTCTTGACGGGAGGAAGTCGAAATCTTGAGGGAGTTTGTAGGGGTTTTTAGTTATTTTTTCCCCTGTTTTCTCTTCACAATGATTCTGAAGTATTATAACCTTTTAGGACATTTTTGAATTTTCAAAATGAGGTTACACGATCAAAAACCTGTCTTCTTTTAAATACTAGTAATGTATAAGTTAGATAAAATATGCTTACCTCAGCAATCAACTTTCACTGGAAGATGGAAACTGCACCTTTCAAGTTCTGATAAGTAATTGAATTTGTTCAGCATTATCTTATATGGACCTATATGTATCATTGAAGGCATTGTTGGATGAGCTTTGTCTCATAATAATACATACATAACCATCATTGTGATAAAACTGCCTTCATGGTTTCATAGAACAAGATAGACTCAAAAAGTCTTTGCTTAAGTTCGATAAGTTAGCGAGTAATCAGTTATCACTTCCAAAACTTCTATAAACAAGTCTGGTATTTACATAATTACGGGCATCTGGTTGCTCCAAGACGTGAAAACAGAACTGCAGGCTTTTCCGTCGAGATTAATTTGCTGCGTTAGTTTCTCCTGCACGGAAAATGTGCACTTTTATGTACTCAGCTCCCCCGAAGAATTCAAATATGCATACATCACCCGAGGCCAAGTTGTTGCCTCTTGAGAAGTGGGACCATCCTACCCCCAATTCTACTAGCCCAGTTGTTCGAACACTGATGTCTGCGCTCCATGATTTTCCTGAAGAATCGATTAGAATTGTTTCCTGATCTTTCACCAAGCCGAGTTCTCGTGCCAGTTTCTTTGGAATGTTCTGAAATTTATGTCATTATAAAGAAACAACTAAGAGAAAATTAAGCAAGTAGTTTTTTTTTAAAATAATAGGTAGTGGAAATAGAACACTATTGAATTGAAGTAGTTTCAATCATTCAATAAACTGGATAACTCTATTGGATAGACTTCACAAACCCCCTTAAGTTTGGTTTTATTTAAGAAAAGCCCCCTTAATGGCTTATATGTATAAACCACAATAAACTGGATAACTCTATTGGATAGACTTCACAAACCCCCTTAAGTTTGGTTTTATTTAAGAAAAGCCCCCTTCCCAGGAGGCTTTGAGGATTTTTCGTATAACCCCTTAAACTTCTTCTATTCCACTAAACTTGTTGAAGATTTTTTTTCACTTTAATTCCCAAAATAACGCCACGAAGTCTCATGTTTCACGTGCCAAGCATGTGACCGAAAAAGAAGAAACTCCTCATCACTCAAAAAATCACTCTTTTATTCTTTTTATTATTTTCATTATGTTTTTAGGTGTGAGTAATAATTTTGCCTTCTTCCATCATGTGCTCAGAACGTGACAAGTTAGATTGAGGGGGTTAATTGAGCAGGTTAAAGTGAACAATCTTTTAATGGGTTTAGTAAAATAGAACAAGTTCAGAGGGTAATGTGAAAAATACATCAAAGTTAATCAGGTTTCGTAGTTAAGGGGGTTGTCTCTTAAGGGGAATTTTGTGAAATTTACCCAAATTTTTGAGGTCAAATGTGAAAGGTGTTTTTTAACCTAAATAACAATGTGATTCATTATTGCTTCCAGAATTTAGTATGACCAGAGCAAAGTTTCAAAACCATTTGCAAGGTTGAATTAGAAGCAGGTAAAGAAAAAGTAACAGACCACACGATAAAAATGAGATGGCCTCCAAGCAATAACTAACGTTGGGTGGCTTGATTTAAAGGATATGGCTTCTTTTGGAACCTTTTTCATGTCATCTATACTCAGAAATCTTTCACCTGCGTCAATGATACTAAGAAAAGTCATTGATATCAATATATACAAACAAAACAATAATAATAATAACAAAAGAATAGTCATTAATTAAAGAAACGATGAGAGTAGCAGTTTCTTACTCTTAATACTATCTGAATCCATTGATTTTCCGGCATGCTGAACCTTTGTCATATCATCTACATTACGAAATCTTTCGCCTGCATCAATGATATTAAAAAGTCATTGATATATGTAAAGAAAAGCAATAAAATAAAAGAATATAGAAAAAGATGAGGCTATCAGTTTCTGTTAGTGTGACTCAAATTCTAGGACTTAAATACACCGAGAAAACTTTTTGGTTGGACAGAGTTGGCGAAAGCTGTTGCATCGGGACTCTTTAAAATTGGTTAGTTTGGTAATAGGATATTTGGTTCGAGGATAAGGACAAAGTGGATGGATAAGATCTCATATTTGAATGTATTATCTAAGAGTTCTTGTTGGGCGCAGAGACACGCCCACACGCCGCGGAAGTGATATCAACTGAGAGAAGGTCCTAATTATATTCACGAAGGAAATATAATCGCCGACGGGGATTAGCTTACGAAGGAGATAATCGCCGGAGTGGGTGAAATCGACCAAGCGAAGTCACGCACGGACAGCACCGACGGGGATTAGCTCACGAAGGAGACCAAGCGAAGTCACGCACGGACCATGAGATTAAGACCAAGCTTAATCTTGAGGGTGGATCTAAGAACCTACAAACAATAGCCAAATCACACAGTAAACAACAAATACACGAGATTTACGTGGTTCGGCAAACTTGCCTAAGTCCACGGGAGGGGTGAGGGGAGATTCAACTATGAAGAAAAACACCGACGACTTGTACAATTCACAAGCTCGTCTAAAAGAAAAAAAAGCTTTGATTTTTACCCAAGAGATTTTTTATCCAAGAGAAATTGACCTCTCTCTTGTAGAATCTCTTCAAGGATTTTTCTCCCTTTTTTCTCTTTTTCTCTCTCTCTCTCCTTTCTCTCTTTTCTCTCCGCTTTCTCTCAACAAATCCTAGGTATAAGTCCTTATAGAAAAGGAATTAATTAAGAACAATTTGTTAAACTAGCCGATGTGGGACTAAAACAAATTGCCTTTTTTTGTTACTGTAGCACGGCCCCCACGCACGTTCACAATATGTCATAGTATCTTTTAGTAGGATGATCTCCTGAAAACTTGAGGTAAATAGGTGTTAAGACTATGGTTCCGGGTTAAAATAAAACCACAGCATTTTTCAAATAAACAAAATATATAAAAGCACTATTTTCATATTGTTGTTGCAAAAGTATAAATAACAACTATAATTACATAATTTCTATTACACATATCTAGATATACCAATTATATATAAGCTACTTTCTATAGCTCGCGTAATATTGATCGTACACACAAATACAGAAATTAAAGACAGAGGATTGCTATGTATATAAGGCTTTTGATAATTATATCAGGATATTCACTAAACTCATTAAATCTTAACGACCAACGATATTTGGACTCACGTAACAATTTTTCTTCTTCCTTAATGCAAGTTTACATAACGTCGAGCTTTATTTAGCATTTTATTTTAACTAGATAGTTGGGCTATAATTTCACACTATTTTTGTACTATAAGAAACTAAAACGTAAGATTTATAAGTTCAGATAGCACTTGTACTATAAGAAACTAAAACGTAAGATTTATAAGTTCAGATAGCACTTGTAAGGATAGAAATAAACATTTTAATTTTTAGTACGAAAGAAATATGAAATTTGTACTATATATGGTTACTATTATCTTTTCCTTTTCCGCATTCTTGCCTTGGCGTGCCAGGTGCAAATATATTTCTGTAAGAAACTATACTAAACAAATTAATTATTATAATCCTACATAACTTGTTTAAGTGAAAGATGGAAACGGCCGGCAGAGTATACACCTGTCATCCGAGAGTTGTCTGTTTGCTAGTAATATATGATAATTATGAGACTAAGTTAGTCAAAATATTTTCCTTCTCCTTGTCCCAAATGCAAACTGATAAGTTAATTAACCCGCGGTTGAAAGGGAAATAAAGGGAAGGGAATAAAACAGCATGTAATTCCACCGATGTAATTCCACCGCACAAAGAGCTTTATCCTGTTACGGTGAACGTGAAACCTTGTTGTTATTTCCCGGTTCCCACGACCTTTACATAATTATGACAGTGTATATATTTAACCCTCAATTTTTCCCTTGACTAACCTTCATTTTTAATTACAACTTTGGAGTTATGTTACAATGGAAGAGAATTTCAACCAAATATAAGAGTAACCCGGGTTCAATTCCTACCACTAATGAGTTTATTGTATCGATCCAAACTTCAGTCTAGGGGAAAAAAAAAGAAGTCAACTTCTAGAGACACACTAGAATGTGTACATGTTACTCTAACCACAACTTTCTAACCACAATCTTCGGAGTTTTAATATTGTCAATGGGGCCTTTAGCTATAATTAATCTAATCTTGTTTAATAATCAAATCAAATCAAATTTTATAATGAACTATTAGAGATTATCCATTCTGTTTAAATCTAAACTGATAATATTTAAAGGTATCCATATTCATTCCAGATAGAATTAATAATATCATAATGAATCCACTTCTTTCGAATCTAACTAAAATTTACAGGATTCTTTTCGCACAATCTATTGGCATCATCAAATAAGTTGAGTTAGTTAACTAGACAACTACTTGGTTACTTTTTAATCACAATCATTTCTTATTTGATAAAATTACTAAGAAATTACGTTTAATAAAAGATTGAAAACGAACACAAATACTATATCTGGATAATATAATTAGGAAAATGAGCTCTTTACATAACAACCTCCATATATATCTTCGGCACCAGGAATATATTTCAAATCAAACATTCCCGTTTAATAATACTAGGTGGGATGTACGTGCATTGCACGTGGTCAAATATCTTGATCATTCTTTTTTTGGTTTATTTCTTTGTTATAACTCAGTTGTGACCGTTGTGAAATAGTTTCTGTTTACCATAAAATATATTGCAATAATTGTCACTGACATTTACACTTTTCTCGATATTATAACTACAAAATGTAAACTGATCTAAATACTCATTTCAGTTAATAAAATCTCCTAGGCAGTAAAAGGATACCCTGAGCCATTTACGATGCTCTGACCCCCTTAACTATTTTATCGAAGAAACCCTTAGGTTTGGGGTGTTGTAATCACCCTTCTCAACTTTTAAATTTTGATTTAACCCCCTCAAATATGATATTTTTTTAACAACCCCAAACACCAACCCCCCCCCCCCCCCCCTAATATTTACACTTTTTACAATAAATCCCATTAACGTTGAACTTCAAAATATGAGATGATATAAATACTCACTATAGTAAAAATAAATCTCTTAACAAATTAATTTTAGATTATTTAATTAAATTTGGATTAATTTCTAATATATAAATAAAAAAGTTTGCACACATAGCCGACCATTTTGTAAGGTAAGTCCATGTGATAGGAGAGAAACTTGTTAGATGATAGGGATTTTACCTAAGGACTATACTTTCAAATAAGCTATGAATACATAGGTTGGTCATGGATAAAAGATTATTTTAGGATTTTTCATTTCATAATTCGATCTCTCGAAAAATAGCACAAAATTCATATTAATTATTCTACTTAAACATATTAATTATGATAAGTTAATAATATAATAATTAAAAATGTCAAGGATATTTTTATCTACAATTTTTTTTTTCTCAAACTCCTACTGTTAAGGGAGTTTGATTTTATTAACCCCAAAAAAGCAGTTTTTCACTTCATTTTAAATCTAAAATGAAGTATAGCCAACCTTTTTATATCCCGCCGCTTTTCGTATCTCTTGATTTTCCCTCCCTTTATATTTTTTGTCCTCATTATAAAATTTCTTAAATTTCCCACCGTTTCGTTGTCCGTCAAAAACGCAAACGTCGTCATCAAGATTCACCGATCAAAAGCAGCTGGCCGTTAGCGGCCAGTGAAGGGATCTATTCCGCACTCCCTAACAAACAATAGGAAATCCCAAAGTTACCCTTCCCTCAACTTTCTATTTACTGTTCCGGGCCTATTTATGTCAGTCGATAATCGCTTGATTTGTTTCAATATTCTCTCATCTCTTCTCTTTGTCTATTAATTTCGCCTTTTTGATTGCAGCGTCCCATTTATTTAATAAGAGAGTCTCATTCGAAAACTCCGTCACCATTAAAATCCACACGAAACCGAAACCCAAAACAAAACAAAAATATTTTTCTAACGGCGGAAATTCTCAACTCCGTGAGTTTCTCTCTCTAAATTCTAAATCATTTTATTTCCTTCTCCTAAACTTCTCATCGCGTGCTTCATCTTTCGCTAGGGTTTTGCTATGGGTTCTGCTATTCGCCACGAAACCTCCGAGTTCATCGCGCTCGACATTGAAAACCTTGATAAGGATTCGATTCCTAACTCCAGCCCGCGAGTCATCGTACCGCTCTTTTCCATCTCTCTATTTTCCATGGCTATTTCGTTTGGTTTTTGGTAATTGATTAATTGATTGATTCCTATTTTTGTTAGAAAAACTATTCTCGAAAAGGATCGATGAAATTAGGAGCAGAAAACCCGAAAGCGGCGGCAGAAGGAGAAGCCACCGCTTTAGCAATAAACGGTGAGTATCATTCCGGCCGAAACGTTGCCGATATTTTTCTATTTGCATAAGTTCGAAAGCGACCTTCTTCGTTCACGGAAACCGTAAAATTTGGCATCTCACGGCGGTCGGGACTCGAGGCCTGCCTTCTTTGGGAATCCTCACTTTATTTTCGTTTTCGATGCGCAGGCGGGGCTCACTCTCTGGAGAAGCATGCAGTTAGCGTACACGTGGCACGCGCCGAGGAGCCCGTTTCGGTGTCCCATGTGACGACCCCGACATCTGCGGGAACAAAGTACAGGAGACTCGGCAGCAGGCGAGCGTCTCCGCCGTGGCTCAACCCGAGGCGCGTGCTCTTCGCCTTCGCCACCCTGTAAGTTTATTTGCCCATAACTTCCTACTAATTTACGGAACTGCCACCGGTGGACGAAATCGAGCTGATGAGATTAAATCTTAACCGCATTTGGTTAACACAAGTTGCTGCCGTTTTTTTTTTAATGGGGCGGCTTGATTGTAACCGTCAATCCCAACGTGTGACCGATGGGTGCTCGGTGGCTGGGGCCCACACGTGGTTTTATTTGTTTGTGTGGGTCTCCATGAGTTTTGTGTCGCTTTGGAGTCACGCTTGGGAGTTTTTGGGTGTGTTTTTCCTCGCAGGCTTGAGGAGAACGGCACGGATGTTCTCTGGGTCTATTGATGGTGACAGTTTAATCAATGCAATGGATTGTCCTTTTTCTGGGATGATTGCTCTGGGATGAAGTAGTTGATACGTTGCATTTTCGTGGTTTTTTGGGAGGGATTTTATGGTTTTAAGATTTGATTGTTATTTCCCAATTCGATGTTTTAAAAAATTAACTGAGTAGGGATATATGTGGTTGTATGATATTTGTGCGTTTAGGTAGTGGTTATATTCATTGCTCTATTCACAAGATACGTCACAGAGTTGTTTTGTTTACACTTGAATAAGAACTAAAAATAGAAAAAATCAATGGTTAGTTGCGAATAGACCCCATGTAGTATCACCCAATTGCAAATAGACCCAGTGTAGTTCTATTTCACTGTTTGAGCGAATAAACCCCCTGAGTGAATACTTTTTGACTCTTTAACATTGTCAAAAAGGTTTTTGACTCTTTAACGTTGTCAAAAAGGTTTTGAGGAGGCGGTTAAATTCTATTGCTGTGGATAGACCCCCACGTAGCTCTTTTTTTTTCAAACATTTAAAAGAGGCAAAAAAGTTCCCTAAGGAAGTGTATTTGCACTTTGGTCAATACTATAGGGGGTCTATTTGCTCAAATAGAATTATAGGGGGTCTATTAGCTATTAACCAAAAAATGAATAGTGACACCAATATTGCTATTTCCCTTGATATTTTACCCAAGTGCGAAAGTTCTAGAGAAGTTGAAGATTAAAGTTTTTTTTTTAAAAATTTAATGTATATGGCTCTTTTTTTTCCCTTCAATATGGGGGTGCGTCCTTACCTCTTCACAGTATGTGTTGGACAAAATTTCTGTCATGTTGGTTACGGCATGTGTTAAACTTGTGAACTACTTGTCACAATTGACATGCACCAGCTAATTTTCTTGGATTCCTCTTTTGACGTAAAAATTATGACTAGAAAATTTGAGGAAGACTTGGTAGAGTACTGACTTGTAACTTGCAAGTTCAGGGTAGGTGGCGTGAACATAGTGGAGCAACTCTCTTCTATATTTGAGTTTTTTTTTTTCTTTTTCAATAATTGGGTCAAGGTGTTTATACGGAATTTATTAACTAGAGAAATAGATATAAAATTTACATAAAGAGGAAGGGGGAAGAAGGAGAGTTAAACAAAGCAGATAAGACGAAAGATCTAGGTTTTAGAAAATGGAAAATTCTCTGCTTCAGAGGTTCGAAAGTATAGCAGCTTTTTTATGGTAGAAACAACGTATATGACATGTTAGTGATGGAAGAAATGACTATTTTTTCCTATTGGATGAACAAAAAAATGAAAACAAAAGATCTGATTCATGCTAGTCTTTAGGTTTCTAGTAAGATTAGCAATTTTTCACTTTTTTGCATTCTATTGTGCGTTCTGCTTTTATGAAATATAAGTGCAAGATGGGTAATCGGTTTTCCCCATATTGTACCCCATATTGAACCTGGAGGTCTACAACCATTGACCTCCTTAACCATTACGCTACACACAACAAGCTCCCTGTGATTTTCCCTTATTTGTGCTTCCAAATTTTTGTCTGTTTCCTAAATGTTCACCCTGAATTCAGTATTTGAACAAAATTTTTTAAAAAAAACTTAACAATGAATCTTCATTTTCTCTATATTCTTGGTTATGTCATTCTTGCAACCCAACGTGGTTAGGTTACCAGCAGTGAGACTTTTCGCACAGATAATAAATGCCTGTGGAAACTTGAAAATGTTTAGTCGTGAGTTTTGCTAGACTTTTACTGGTCATGACCCTCTTTAATGTATGTGTTTCATTCTGGTTTTTTCCTACGTTGCAACAATATCTTCTTCCTTTTTTAACCAGAATCAATTTGTTCTTTTAAAAACAGGACATGCAAAGTAGTATTATCTATGTAATAAGCATTAAATAATTGTAGTGACAGTGACAATATTGTGGAATTGCCTGCTTATTTTTTTCAAGAGTTCTAACTGTTGTGAGGAGGACATACATCACGTTGTCTGATGTTGTGTACAATCTACGGTGCTAACATGATAACAAACTTCTCACTAAGTTTTACATTCAAGTGATGGGCTTATTTCCAATTATGCAGGTCAAGCATGGGAACTCTGATTCTGTTGTACTTCACACTCTCCATGGGCAAAATGTCGGGTGGCTATGCTGATGCCCGGTGATCTTACCTCCAACACATCAGCATGTTTGCACGCCTGGGTACTTTTTATATCCATTAGAGACCTTAACAACATATAATACGTGCTGAAGGGTTGGCAATGTTTGCTAGTATGTGTAAAGTTGAAGATAACAAAAAAGGTTTTTTTAGGCTTTGTTTAGGGGGAAATGTTGAGTGGGAGACACTGGGATAGGCAACAAACAGGTAAGTGACAGAGGAGAAGATTTGTGTCAGTGATCTCTTCTATTATATCTTAATTAATAGAAGATTATGATGATGAAGAATGATGATTGAGATGGTACTTCCCCTTTAATTTTTTTTAAAAGTTCACATGGCTTAGTAGTTTTTTGCATTTGTCCTGTTTATAGTATATTCTAGTGATTTCTTTCTCTTGTTCTGTGAGTGTCATGTGATGTACAGGGAGATATTGAGATATTTGGTGGCATGTGATTTGTAAGGGACTTTGAGAATCTGTTCTTTAGGCAGAGCAGGCCTAAGGACTTGTTAGGTTAAGATTCTAGGCATCAGGTTGGAATCTGGTAGTGGATGTTTCCTAGCTAATATCAAATTATTTTCCTGTCATAGGAACAGCTTGATGAAAGGTGTGTGCATGAGAACAAGGGGGCATTTAGGACGGTGGAGGGGTTGCTATTATAACAGAAGAGAGTGAATGAGAGAGATGAAGGAATTCGTTAACAAATAGAGAGCCAGAGTGAAGCTAATGCTGAGCCTTTCTATTTTCTGGTTGTCTTTTGAATTATTAATAAAGATGAAATTTTGTGTGTGAAAATTTTCTGAATTGTATTCACTTGTGGGTAACGTTAAATGCTCCTATTCCCTCAAAATTTTGACATCTCAATCTACCTCCTATAAATGTGAGCCTATCTTCATATGTTAAGATATTCTAGTAAGTCTGCAGTAATATGTTACCAAGGATGGAAAAGTCAATTTATTGGTTGAACCACTCTTCTAGTGGAAATATTAATCTGATCGAACTTTACTTGAAATGAAGACCTTTTATCTAAGTTTGATGTCATCTTCGATATTGAAAGGTGGTTGGTCGCCGATAATTCTACTGTATCGAGTAATTTTCTTTAGGCAGTTTATAACTTCAGTACTTTACAATATTTGCAAATAGTTCTACAAGTTCGCCAGTTTATTGCCATGCCATGTATTCACAGTGTTTTAACTTTGTGTTAGGCAATAATATTTTCTGCGTACAACAATCCCAAGTCTAATGTGCCTGTATATAGGTGCCCTCAAGGGCCTCAACTTTTGTAGAACAGACTTAGAAACATACATCATAATACTTTTTGAATTATGAGACCTTTCCCGAATTATTCCAAACGTTGAACTTGTGAGTACAGGTTTGGTTGTCGCTAGGACGAATGTACTAAGATTACTTTACGAATTTAAGATAACGACAATTACTGCAAGTCAATCAAATCCCAGCTTTTAAGTTTTATTCTTCCTTTCCGCAAAAGATGACTCCATTATGTAAGTTTATTCCACAGGAAAGCGGTAGACGACAAAAAGAGACACTGAGATATGAAGGAGAAAGCTAGAAGGAATATTGTGGAAGAAATCATCTAGAAATATACCACAAATGAACGAAAGGTCCGCACAGGCTAAAAGATTTGTGTCTGAAATTGTATTTTAATTTGACCATCATTAATGATGCTTTTAGAAAAATTATCCTGATTAGCAATATACATCCACATGGGCTGCCTTCTTTTATTTTGCCCACCTTTTAGCCCACTTTCTTTGTTTAATGGGTTTTGATAACTTTTGTTTTATTTTTAGATTTTTATTGCAGTTACTTTTAAATCAGATGGCAGCTCAGTCCTATGACTCTTCTGATCAACTTAAACCTGAAAGTGTTATAGTGACATTTTGAAAGAATAAATTCTTCTAAATTATGGGTTTGTTGCTCAGTATGTGGTTGAAGAATTTAATATTTTAGATAATGGATTCTGATTATCAGTTGATTAGTAGGAGATAATGAAACTATAACAAACGAGTTCCAAGTTTATAAAATTGAAAAGTAATGCAGCGCAGAATTGATAAACCTCAAAATCCACTACTGGTACTCTTCGAATTCACGAAGAACAATCTTTATGATCCACGGAGAAAATTTAATAAACAGAATCTTTTATTGATGAAAGTTATGCATCTAGGACTTACAATCATCTGCCTAAATAGAAAATAAATTAGACTCCTACTAGGACTTGAATTTTATCAAAAATAGAAATAACAAAAACTATCCTTTAAAAAACTCCCTATGATTGAGGAAATAAATCGGTTAAATTTGTAATTAAATCCAATTTATTTCCTAATCAAAATAGACTTCTAAGACATTATCTAAATAGTTTAAAAAACTGACAAAAAGTCTAATATCTCTCAGTCCGGAGGAAATTTCGTGAAATAGATGGCGGTAAACCGAACAACGGTCAATTTGGTTGGCTCCGTCTCAAAAAAATATGATATTTTCATACATAATTCGTCCAATTCCGATGCATGTTTTGGAAGATACGACCTGTTCTTCGTTGCAAGTTAATTTCTTCCCGTTTAGACTTTTGAGGATCCCGTTTCTCCATGAATTATCAGCTGCACACTCTTACATCAATAAGTCCACAGACTCAGTGCAGGACCACAAATTTAGAAAGGAAAAGAAGAATATACTCATACCTACCTACAGATCAGACCCTAACACTGGGGGGGAAAAAATACAACATAACATCCCAACATAAAATACCAGAGGAGAAGAACCACCGAAAAACTCAAAATGGAACACGTATCACATCCAACTCCTAATATAAATAGAAAATGGGAGAATAACTACAGATGTCCTTGTATACAAGTAATAAAAACAGAGAGGCCTTAGGTGAAAATCTGAAGAAATATATATTTTTACAACATTAAACCCTCAATGCAATTTTTACGGCTAATTGTGCATGCTTTCTAAAAATCAAACACTAGCACATCTATCATACAATCTATCTCAACTAAGCAATACCACGCATGAGAAACCATGTCCATCATGATTTTTGGATGAGACCAGTTTAAAACAGCATTCCCTTTTAGCATCATATAAACAAAAATATAAAGTGCCTGCAACTCAAGTTACTGAAATACATCAACTCTCTCATTTACATATAGCTTTCAAACTAGGCACTGATAGTAATATATACATATATACAACATAAATAAACGCACCGCAAACTGCAATCTCTAATATCGCTTTGATATCCGCGGTAGAAAGAACTTGTTCTTCCTATCATGATAAATTCTCACCAACACTGCCGCGGTCTCCTCTATTGCTTTTCCTGTGACCTCTGCAACAGAAATACAGTAAGCTCACCAACAAGAAGGGAAATAAAAAAATAAATAAAAAAATAAGAATAAGAAAATTAATTGTTTCTTACCAATCACAGGCCAAACAGGATTCCGAGAAAAAATCTTATTAGCATGTTCCAACTCCTCCCTAACATAATCCATCTCCGAATAATTACTCCTCACATCATTCCCAAATCCTAAGCTCTTAGCCCTAGCCTTCCTTATAGCCTGAAGCACAACCGGATTTATTGTCAGCCCAAATATCTTCTCTTGATCAATCTCAAACAATTTCTTCGGTAATTCAACACCCAGTACAATAGGAACATTTGCGACCTTATACCCTTTTTGTGCCAAATAAATAGACAATGGGGTTTTTCCAGTTCTTGAAACTCCCACGAGAACAATTGTAGCACGACTGAGATTTTGAGGTAGAGCTCCATCATCTTGCTTGATTGTGAAATCAATGGCTTCGATTCGTTTGAAGTAGTCTTCGGTGAGTGGGGCCTTCCGACCACCACGTGGGATTCCAGAAGGGGCGACACCAAGGTGGGCAGCGATGGCTTCGGTTGTGGGGCGAAGAATGTCGGTGGATGGCACTCCCCATACTTGGCAAGCTTGCTTCGCTGCCTCGGCCATTGAAGGATCGACAAGGGTATATAAAAGGAGTGCACCCTCCCTTGCGGCTTGTTTTATGATCTCCATTAGTCTTTCTGTGTCTTCAACCTATAGGAGAAGTTGTGTTCGTGAAAAGTGTTGCTTGAACTGAGACTGGTAGAATATGGTGAGGTAATTATTTGGATGAGGAAAAATCAATTAATTAAAATTGATTTCTACATGGAACATCCAATTAGCAGTTGATGACAAACAAAAGAAATTGGTTAGAAAAATAGGTGAAAGAATATCGGCACACATGAAGATAAACCCAAAACTCTATAAGGCAACTCTATCTACCAAAACTAGAAGAATAACCAGGAGAAGAGCATAACATATAACGTAAATAAAGAATGACTTATAAATTAAAATCAGTGGACTGATATTATACTAAGAAGTAAAAGTCAAAGTAGTTTGGATGAAAATTTCGAACTCTAGATCAGGGATTTAAATCAGGCATGCTTGATGATCATATGTGGACTAACTCAAAGAGTTTGTGAATTATCAATTGATCTTCTTGTTCCCAAGCCCTAAATATGGAGGGGAAAAAAGGCATTGTTGTCGATGCTGCTGTTTATTGATTTCCTTGTTTCTTTCATTTTTATGAACTGGCCGATACAATTCATATTGCAAAAGGAAAGAAATGTGTCTAAACTGGATATATCGAGAAATGCCTTTGTGAAAAATATGTAAGATTTAATATGTTCCAATTTCTCTCCAAAGATGACACCATTAAAGAGTCCAGATTTAGTTTATAGTTAAGGATTTCCCAATTTAGCAGTAGTATTCTATTGTCTCATATTAAAAGGTCTTTTTAAATTATTATAATAGTACTGCAAACACCCAATAAAGGATATGATCCTTAAAAGTAACAGAAGTACAGAACTGAGCCTTCTTGTTCACAATGTGTATGGATAACAGGAACTTTGGACTAGTCATTTTTCCTCCTAGAATTTGAGTGACATACACTGTGATAATTTTAAACCACTTTTCACTGATAAGCAAATATGCGTGCATCATGAAGTTTAGGAAAATAAACAGGCTGGCATGCATTTTCAGCCTCATAGCATCTATAGAACAACAGTTGTAACACACCAGATGGAACTGAAACATCACTAATTAATCAACAAGCCAATATCCATGTCCCTAAAGTCAATAAAAAGGAATGAGCAATTTGTTAGCTACAAAAAAGAACAAGAATCAATATGAAGAATAAACAGGACTGTGTTCCAAGCTTCACAAATCAAGATAAATTCACCATTTCGATATCTGAGTCATGCTAAAGATGGATCGTGTTTATGTACCTCTAATGCAGCTGATTGATCAATTCACATCCTCTCCTTACGAAGCCACCTTAAAAAAATACCTAATATACAAGCATTCACAGAGGGTGCAAGGATGTCCCGTAATAAAAAATTCAATAAGGAACTTTTTTGGGGCTAGAGAATATAGGTTCTCCATTGCTGTCTATCACATCCCTCAAGCATTGAAGAAGCTTCCGATAATCTACATAAGAATATGATTCTTCGGTAACCTGAAGGAAGTGATTAGTGTCTCTAATAATAAGTTGCCGTCAAAGAATCTTGGATCTTAGTTTCATAGCATCATGAAATTTTTTTACTCAATCTGAGTTTCTTTGCAATTCTTATGGGCACATTTGCAATACCTGTTAACGAAGCAAATGTCACCTGTATTCTCCTAAAAACTCCAGGTCAGGTCAAATTCTCCAATCAAAGACTAGACCAAAGTTATCAATGATCAAGAAAGATTCATCTCATTAAGCACTTTCCCAACCTTCATAATATATTACCGGCAGACCAATATGCATGAATAACTGAATTTCAACGGCGAAACAAAACCGTGACCTCATTTAACCGACAATGAAAATAACCGACTAGTCATCCAGAGAGACAGAAATCCAGCAGAGGCCTTCAACAATGCGAGGAACGTGTTAACAATCTGGCACACTTCCGAGTTGACAATTTTCGCCTAAAATCTTAAAATATCACTTGGATTCCAATTCAAAGTTACCGCGAGTTGCCTGAAAAAAAAAAAATATAATAATTCCAAGTTCCTCTAGGAATTTGTATCAAACCGCTTGCCAGCATCACCAATTCAGCCATAAACAGAGTCTACTTTTATGAGTTTTGGGGAGCAAGCCTTGGTTTAACTCGACCCAGCTTGCTTAATTTGGGAATGGAGCTCTCTTCCTCATTGAAGAGGTCAATCAATTATCTAAGTACTGCCGAAAAGTGCTGAATTCTGATCAGATCACACGGGTTTAAAGTTGTTTGAATTGAATGCCGTGGTTCATAATTTCTACGTCAATTAGATGTCGCCACAGAGAAATTATAAGCAAACTAAAATTATCAAAAACTGCAAATACTAAACTGAAAACAGAGAGCGAAATATTTTGTAGGAGTGAAGAATGAAAAAGACGAACGCACCCCAGAGAAGAGGTGGGTGTTCACAGGACACCCATGGTCAACAAGACAGTACTCAAACTGCCCTAACGCCGCGTTGACGGAATGCTCCGCCGTCCACCCGGTCCCATCCGACACCATGTAAATCGCCTTCCCTCCCGCCGTCACCGCCGTCATCCCTCCGTTATCCTCCTCCTCAGAGTCCTCATCCGAACTCGACTGCGAGATCTCTGCCAGCTTAGTCGACCCCGACGACGACGACGACGACGACGGAGATGAAGGGTTCGAATTCTGGTTGGTTTTGTTACGGAGAGCAGGCCAGTCGAGGCGGCGACCGGACCGCAGGGTACGGGCCCTGGACCACCGGTTCAGCCGGTGACTCGCCTGTTTCGGGTTCGAGTTAGGGCTAGGATTTGGGTTCGGGTTGTCTTCGGAGAGAGAGCAGGAGATGATTGTGTTGGGGTTGGGTATCGTTCTCGGTTTGAGATTGCGAGGGAGCATGGAGGGCGAAGCAGCGAAATTGGTGAGCGACATTTTAATTTCTTTGGTTTCTTTTGTTTCGGAATTCTGAGTTTGGTTGGTTATGGTTGTTTTTGGTTAGTGTTTTTATTTTTTATTATAGTTTATTGGTTTTGTAAAATTTTGTTTAAAAAAATAAATATTGGTTTTGCTTGAAAAAAAAAAATATCTGAAAGTAAGCGGTAGGGGATTGGAAACCTGGAGCAAGGGATAGGCGTTATTGAAAATAGAGAGAGAGAGAGAGAGAGAGAGAGAGAGAGAGAGCAACTGAAGGCTGTAAGACTGTAATGTACATGGATACGATTATAATATTACTGCCCATAAAATTAACAGGAAAATTTTTATATGACCATCTTCTGGTAAATTAAATGTAACAAAATGTTAACGTCTTAATGTAAAACGATATAAATAGTTTTGACAACACAAGCTAACCTTATTGGTGCTCCGCTAAACAACAAGGGAGAACATGGTATCGCCCAAATAAATAAATTCAACAGGCTATTGTAGAAGTTTCTTTAAACAAAACCCACTGTTGTGCTAGCCCTATACGAAACAGAGCCCACTGATTGGCAAGTCCGAGTTTTAAGCGCCCAACTCTTTCAGCGGCTTTGCAACCCAAGTTCCCTGCCCTGTCGTCTTCTCTCAATAGCAACCTCCACCGAGCCCCAGCCCTCCCCAAACCAGTCCAACTCTCTTCAGTTCCGCAACCCGCCAAAGACCCCAAACCCCCCATTCTCCTACGTGTACCCTCAAACCCCCTGCATGCATTCCATCTGCTCTCCATCCAGACCCCACCCCTCCCTATAAATACCCCCCACAAACCCCTCTCCTCTCTCCACCCATCGTCAGTACAACAATGAAGCCCATCACAATAACCCTCTTCCTCCTCCTCGCCCTCGCCGCATCCGCTGCCTCCTTTACATCCGAAGAGGATGCATCGGAGAGCACGTGCGTGAGGGAGATGCGTCGGCACCCCCTCGACAAATACTGCCGCTCCTTCATGATGCAAGGCCGACGTGGCGGGAGCCGAGGCGAGATAATGATGGTCAACGACGAGGACGGCGACGACAGCGAGGGGGCTCCGGAGGAGTGCTGCAATCAGCTGAGGAGGACGAAGGAGGAGTGCAGGTGTCCTGCTGTTAGACACATGGTGCGCGAGATAATGCAGGAAGAAGGGAAAGGGTCGATGGAGGAGTGCCGAGGAGGTCGGTGCGGGGAGATGATGATGAGGGGGAAGTTCCTGCCGGCCATGTGTGGCGTGGAGCCTCGTACCTGCAGGATGAGGCAGAGCGGTACTGGCTATTGAAAGTAGTATGTAGATGAGGTTTAGCCCTCTGTAAAAGAAGAGGAGCAGCTACTAACGTGTGAGCACATCATCGTGTGTGACTGCGGGTAGCTGATGTTTGTAATCTCGGTATAAATAAATAAATTGGAGGGCTTCAAGTCACATTAATTCGATCTTCTATGTTTGACCAATAAGCATTTAAATACTCTCGGATACTCACTGTTACCAAGAATAGTGTAGAGAATACTACTTTAATCACTACCCTGCATTTGCCCTTTCAAGCACTTCTGTATCCTCACTTGTTTTTTTTTTTTCCTTTTTCTTTTTCGCCGGCACTTGTCTACCCTTGATTTTTTTAAATTCAACTTGGATCTTCTTCCCTACAAAAATGATATTGTAGAGATCACTATTTTTAATCTCAGTCATTAATTATTTAGTGGGTGATTATGATATATACTAATCTAGCTGACACTCACTATATCCGCTTGCACTATACTTATTCCTAATTTGCACACAAAGAAAAAAAATCATAATCACTCACTAAATAATCAATGATTGTGATTAAATAGTAGTCCTTCAACTACTTTTTTGATAGTAGAGAGGATCGGAGTCCACTTAAAATGAGCACTTTAGTAGTTTTTATTATATAAACATAATAACATTTCAGTGATGCTCACATGCTAATTATAGAAATTTATTGTATTTACTATTTGTTGAATTTATTGTTAATCTATTCAATTTATTTTAAAGTAGATTTGGAGTAGATTTAAATACAATTTGGATAAATATAACAACAAATCAACACCATATAAATCTTTCTTAAGTAAGTAAAGACGAGAAGAGATACTCTGCATCCTAAATATAGATAATGCGTATAACTCTCTAGGTGGATAGATAAGATTGGCTAATCCAATGTACTCCACAACTAAAAATATTTTTATATAATTTATTTAATTAATATAATACATAGGGTTTTCATAGTGAAAGAGAAGAGATTCTCTACATCTTAAATTATAGAAAATGCTTACAATTGTATAGATGGATAAATAAGATTGATTATAACAATGATCCCCATAATTAAAAGATTTTATATAATTTATTTAATTAAATAATACATAGGGTTTGTAGAGTGAGAGAAGGCTATTGGTGAGTTGTAGGCATTATCTACAATTGAGGATGTAGAGGATCTTATAGCAGAGTGAAGGAAGGTTATTGTGAGTTCTAAACATCCTCTACAATCTAGGATGTAGAGGATCCCGTGGCAGTAAAGACAGACTTCTCATCGGACAGTAATCATCTACATTATTGGTTGTATAGAACCTATATAACTCATTAATCAAATCTCTTTATCAGTAGACTCCATGAATGATATTGTTTATCTAAAATATTAAAAAACTTTTAATTGTAGGACACATTGAGATAAATCAATAGCATTAGTCCATTTAACCAAGTGTAGACATTATCTGCAATCAAGATGTAGAGAATCTGGACTCCTTTATTGTTGTGCCATAGAAATAAGCAAGTGTTAATCACATTCAACTAGTTGACACATGTCTTAAGCAGACTACACCCTAACACGACCCAAACATGCCGAGATGACGAGCGCCCCTTCTCGCCAGATCGAGACGAGAGGCGTCCCTTCTCGCTATGCCGAGACGAGGTGTCCCTTCTCACCATGCTAAGATGAAAGACAGTCATTCTCAAACTGCTCGTCGATAGCCAATCACCATCACATTAAATGCACGATCAGAGTCATCATTACACCCCCGCTGAAAAGTCTTAATGACTCATCAGATACGATAGCACCTGAGACCCTCTGTCACCGTCGTATTAATCACAATAGTGACTCATGCCACCCACAGTGATGTAGGACGCATAACGAGCAAATTCATAGAAAAGTGAGACCTTCACAAGTCAAATGCAGATACGGATAAATTATTGACTAGCCGTAGAGAAATAGCCATATCTCCTAATCCGGAAGGCGGATTATAACATATTATATATAAAAATCGCCTATCTCGACAAGACGAAGTCAAGCAGTTTGGCAGAATCCCACAATCCCATTAGTAACACCCGTTTATGGCAGAATTTCAGAAATAATTAACCTTTAGTTTATTTTTAGAAATAAAGTTAGAGTTAATTTAGATTAGGAAACAAAATCAATTTTGATTTAATTAGGACTAATTTGTTTCTTATATTATAGATAGTCTTTTTAGGGTAGGATTTAATACTTTCTATATCTTTGTAATTCTAGTCTTATTAGGAGTCTAGTTTATTTTTCTATTTAAGAAGAG
>JBAKGM010000139.1:9988741-10004147 GCA_037177215.1 Asparagus racemosus
GTTGTAATTTTTTGATATTTCTCGTTGTAAAAGCCTTATAAAAAGGCACGCTGTAATTTGTAATTTTGTTTGCAAAAAATAAATTTGTAACAGATTGATTTTACAGATTAACGAGAATGTCTCCCGCAACTTTTTCCCCGAACAACAATTTGTGTAAATACTAAAGATTTCATAAAACACATATTTTGGGCATAATTCTAAGGTCTCTGGTTTTTAGGGGTTTTTCTAAAATTTTATTTCTTTTCCTTATTTCTTAAACAAAGTTGGATCTAAGAGAAAACGTCCTATAACTAGGGATCTATATAAAAAATTCCATTTCATCTTCTCCCTTTACTGTTTGTTGCCTACACTTGAACCGAATTGAAATGTGTTGGGTCTAGTGGCCATGGTGGTCACCGCCAGTTAAACCCAAGACCATGAATGGTCGGAGGTCGTCGGAAGACACCAGAAATAATGCCGGCGGCCAGATTTTGGTATATCCCCTTTTAAAAAACCAAAATAAAATAACCAAAATAAAACTAACCTTTAGAGTCTATATCTCCTTCTTCTTTCTCTGTTTCCAACGTTTCTCTCCCTTTGACCTCAATTGTTTTTATTTTGTGTGGGAAACTAATAACTTGGGTGAAATAGGGTACCCATGGCTCTTGAGTTCATAACTGGTTTTAGGTATTAACTGTAAATAAAGTCCACATTAATTCAATTGAAATGAGTGAACATATGTTCAGTTACAAGGCTCATGGATTTCCTCTTCCTAATAACTCTTCATTAACTAAAACAAAGGGTACTCTGCACTCCTCTTACAAGAGCACCTCACTTTCACACAGCTCTTTTATTTTGGTGAACACTCACACAGCCTACACTACACACTCAAGCTCTCAAGCTCAGTTCTTGCTTGCTTGATGGCTTAATACAAATGCACTCTCTCCATCCCTATTTATAGTGGTGGATGGATATTAGAATTCTCTAGAACCAAATAGTCTAGAACCTAACTAGAACTTATCTAGAATATCCATTAGGATATTCTTTATCATGACCATAATAGATTTCTCTAAAAACACTAGAACATATTCCACCATGAAATTAGTAGAATTCTCTAGAAGTTGTTGTTGATTTTCAACACAAATCGCACAACTTTAAATTTAGTCCATCTAAGCATTAGACCAGAGGTCCGAAATTATATTTTTATATTCTAACATGCTCTCGCAAATTGAGCGTCATTTTTTATGGGTCGAAACCTAAACTCATGTAGCGGTGTCAGTTTTTTAAAAATCCACCTTAAACTCATGGCCAGTGGGATTTGAACTTGGGTTGTTCTGATACCATCATAAATAATTTTCTTTAACCATTACACTAAAACTCCAAAGTTACGATAAGGGTTGAGCATTATATTTTTGTATTCTAGCACCAACCAAATTGATGCTCTCGCAAAACCGTTAGGGACAGTTAGTTTGTGATAGACATATACCACTGACGTTCGTTGGAATCCGAAATTACAACGTCCTGGGGTTCAAAATTGTGTTGAAAGTTACTCGTAACATTTTTGCCAAGTTTTGATCGTCGAAAGTTGAAGGGTAAACAAAATCTATTTTTTCTCAAATTTGATATTGAGGATCCACTATCCACGTATAAGGAAATTTTCTAGTTTTTAATAATTTTCTATTTATGGTAAAAAAAGTTATTTTATCTTTTTTTAGTTATTTTTTACTCTATAAAGACCCTTTTGCTTGAAGTGGGAAGTTAGTTTTTTGGAGGAAAAAAATCCTAGTTTTTGGCTGATGGAATTTTTATTTGGTGTGCTCTGTCTTTTTCTGAGTTTCTAAGTTCTAAATCAATCCAAACCTTGCTAAATTAAAATAGAATTTTTAAACAATTGGCACCGCTATGGGTAGCCCGAGCTTTGACTCATTATGAGAAGGGAGAGTATAAAATTACAATTCTCGACTCTCACCACACCTTTAAATTTTAATGTAGTGGTAGGGGCCTTAATTTGACAAACAAATGATGAGAATCACCTTGACGACTGTCCAAGCTCTTCAAATTTTAATGTAGTTTTGTAGGGACCTTAATTTGACAAACAAATGATGAGAATTACCTTGATGACTATCCAAGCTCTTTCTCCTACTTTTTACTCCCTTCTCAATTACTTCTTTGCTTTTCTTAAGGATATATGCGCAAGAACTGGTGCTTCCTCAGTTCTGGGGAATCTAAAAACAGAGAAAGTGACCAAAAATAGAAAAAAGAATATAGATAGCTAGATAGTGATGTAGGATGCTTAACGGACAATTTTATGGAGGATCGGGACAATCACAAGCTAAATATGCATACATACATATTATTGATTTACGGAAAGAAACGATCATATTTTCCAATCCGGAAGGCGGATTCTGACATATTATATATGTAAATCGCCTATCTCGACGAGACGGAGCCAACAAGATTGTCATATTTTTAAAATCTCATCAGAATAACTAGTTTTAGTTGAAATCTGAAAATTATCAGCTTTTAGATTAGGAAACAAATTCAATGTTAGAGTCAAATTAGATTAGGAAACAAATTCAATTTTGATTCATAATTTATTTCCTATATTATAGGGAGTCTTTTAGAATAGGATTAGATACTTTTTATATCTTTGTAATTCTAATCTTATTGGGAGTCTAGTTTATTTTTCTATTTAAGAAGAGTCTTGTAAGCCGTAGAGGCATATTACTTTTATCAATAAAATTCCTCCTTAATATTTTCTTCGTGGATTCGAAGTTCTTCGTGCATTTGGAGATTGTTCTTTGTGGATTCACCCCTTGGTAGATTCTGAGGTTTATCACTTCCACGCTGCGTCAGATAGCAACAAAGAAAAGGGATGTTTACTATTCAGAGCAAAATGCTATAGTAACTATTGATGTCTGTAGCTTCATACTGCAAGAGTGTATACCTATTACTATAGAGCTACATAGGCTAAAATACCAGATTGGCCTAAATAGTGACATCTCTTTACCACTTTGGCCTAAAAAGTGATACCGACGACAATTTGACCTAAAAAGTGACAAATCGGCGACAAATAAGCCTTTCCGGTCACCAGAAGCAATTTTTAAGCAAGAAAATTAAGAGATTTTTATATATAAACTACAAATTTATCATATTTTCTAATTTAACCCCTCAAGTTTTAAAATTTGTAAACAAAACTCTTCTCTCCCTCCCTTCCCGCCATCGTTTCCCTCATCCTTCCCATCATCTCTTCCATTCTTTTCTCCTCCCCATTGTCACCATTCTCTTTCCTTTCTTTTACATATCATCACTCTTAAGGAGATTGGTTTTTTAATGATTAGAGGCTGAAGGAGGAGTAGGAAGCAAGGAGTTTAAGAGAGATTGCAAGAAAAGAAGAGAAGAGTGAGGTTAAGATTGTGGTGGAATGTTTAATGTTGGAGGTTAGAAGTGGGTGAAGCAAGTAGGAAGAGAGAGTGAGAGGAAGGAAGAGGAAAAGAAGGAAGAGGGAATGGGAGAGAGGAGGAGATGTTGGGGATTTGGACTAAAAGAGATTGGAGGAGATGAAAGAAATGAGAAAGTAACAGTGATGATCTATGAAATGAGGTAGAAGGAGAGGAAGTGAGGGAGGAGGGAAGGTTAGTGTATAGGAAGAATAAAGGAATGGAGGAGATGGTGGAAAGAATAAAAGAGAAGATAGTGGAAAAAGAGGGTGTTTTTTTACAAATCATGAAAGATTGAGGGGTCTATATATAAAATTTTATTTATTTTTTTGCTAAAAAAATAACTCTGGCAGTCAGAAGGTCTATTTGTCGTCAATTTATCACTTTTAGGTCAAAGTATCACCGGTGTCACTTTTAGGCCAAAGTGGAAGATGTGTCACTATTTAGGCCAATCTGGTATTTTAGCCGAGCTACATATTTAGAAAGTTTAGCTAAATACCATATTGTATATAGCTATAGATCCTGTGTTCTATATTTTTGGCTGGGAAAAATAACTAATCCATCCTTAAAGTACAGGCTAAATTATTAGATTAGTATTTATTTCTTGACTCCTTTAATCATTTTGATTTTTTTTCTTGCTCTGGTGTCATTTTGGTATTTTTCATTGGCCCATTGTGCAAATAGACCCAAGAGTTGGTCGCTGGCAATAAAAATAAAAATAAAAAATAAAATAAAATAAAATATTAAAATAAGATAAAAATAAAAACTCAAAAATCACTAATGTGAAGTGTATTAAAGGGTAATTATTTTAGTGATTAGGATTAATTGAAACACGTGAGAAGCTCGTGCTCCTCTACCTCTCCATTTCATTCAAATTTAAGGCAAGAAATTAGGTTAATGTTTAAATCCAAGTTCCCATTTATAATTTCACCTTCACCTTCCAAATTTCTTTGATTCAATTCACATCTCTTTGAATTAGAACTTGAATTTGAAGAGAGCATACTGAATAATTAGGAAATTTGGAGAAGATGAAGGTAAAATTGAAAAGAGTGAACTTTGACTTAAGCCCTAACCTAATATCTTGCCCTAATTTTAAACGAAACTAAGAGAAAGAGGAGCACGTGATTCTCACGTGCTTCAACTAACCCTAATCACCAAAAATAACTACCCTTTAATGTACTACACGTTAGTGATTTGCAGATTTTTTTGGCCGGCGACCCATATTTGGGTCTATTTGCACATTGGGCTAAGAAAAAAAAATCAAAATGACGCTGGAGTAAGAAAAAAATATACCAAAGTAGTAAAATATGTCAAGAAAAAGAATATCAATCTAGTAATTTAGCCTTAAAATATAGGTGAACTTCCCTCTAAAGTATCAATTTAACTATTTTGCCTATTAAATTAACTATGTTTGTGGGTTCAATGTGGTTATTTTTTTGAGTCCACAATTAAATATTTAACAAATTAATGATGTGACGGTGTTTCTTTACATTTCTTCATAGGTTTTTATCAATCTATGTCTTCTTTTCCAGATAAAAAAAATTCTTAACTACTTTCTTCCAAAATTTTTTACTCTTTATCCCTTTTTGAAACTAAAAAATTAATTTTTTTTAAATGCATAAAGTACAAGAAAGGCAAAACAAATACTATCACGTTGTTAGTTTATTAAATAATTTACTGGATGCTCATAAAATGTCTGCATTGAGCACATATATATAGTTTAAGGGAGAAAATAAGCAAATTGATACTTCAGGAAGGAACTTAAGAGAGTTCACTAATACTTTCAGAGGAATTTGGTCATTTTGTCATTTCGAATTTAAAAGTAGGATCTTTTGAAAACCACATACAAATTGATTGATTATACGGGAAACACCTATAAATTTTAATTTATACCGAAACCACATCAAAATTGAGTTTAGTTTTCAATCAACCATGCACCAACCGATAAATTCTATTCAATTTTAACCCACATCCCTTCTCCCTCACCAATCCCAGCTACCTCCACCCCACCTCTAAGCTCCTCCCTTCTCCCTCCTCGTCTATCTCACCTCCACCGTCGTCTGCCTTCATGCAAACCATGATTGAGATGGGTGGGAATGAGAGATGAGGGTGAGGATAAACAGAGGAGAATGTATGAAAGTGGAGGGAGGAAGATGAAAATAGAATGGAGGAGGGAGGAGAGAGATGCAGTAGAGGTGGGGAGAGGAGGATAGCTGGAAGAGGAAAGAGCATAGTAGAAGAGAGCGGAGGTGGGATGGATGAAAGGGAGAGAGGAGGGAGAGAGGAGGGCAGAAATAAGACGGAGGAGGAGGGCGGAAGTGGGGTGGATGAGGAGGGAGAGGGGAAGAAGGTGGAGATGGGATGGGAATAACTAGATGAACGAGGAATGAGAAGAGAAAAAAGAAAGGGTACTTAGGATAATTCGAGTAAAATTGAGCAGAATTTGACTGTTGGTTGTTGATTGCAAGATAAAACTACTGTTAAGATGGTTTGGGTATAAATTAAACTTTACAACTAGTTCTCATATAATTGTTTTATTTTAAAGGTGGTTTTCATGAAAAAAAAATACCCTTAAAAGTAACAGAACTTTCCATATCAGGCTTATTGGAACAGAAATGGGTGGGTTTTTTTAATGAATACAAGTATATCTTTGGGTTTATAAGCAAAGACCCGTAACGAGAAATAGCAAAGACCCGTAACGAGAAATAAGAAAGACTATCAAATAACTAAACAGAAAGTCAGATTAATCAAAGATTCAATACTTTTTTTTCCCCTGCTACCAGTGATCAAAGATTAAATACTTCATACTTCTGAGGTCAAAGCAAGCAGATACTAGAATTTGACCATTAGGTAAGCTTTTTTACCAGATCTAAAAGTAAACTCCAAACTCATTAATCATTAATATCTACTCCATTTATTCAGGCATCCAATGTGAAAAGGAAGTTGTGATTCCCCATTTTTAAAAGCAACGTTATATGCTTTGCTCGGGAACCCTACAAAGATAGGTAGGTATTATTTCCAGCTCATTCTATTCTTTCTTGCGTTTCACTACAGAGGAAGGAATATTGTTATTAATGTCCATTCTAAAGCAAAGTAATTTTGCTTTCTTTATTATTTGCAAACTTTTTGTTCCATGTTGTTTGGAAAATATAAAAACTTTTCATGCTTCTCTATTTGTCACACGCTCACACGTTCCTATATATGCTTATTAGCATAAAAAATTCAAGCACTGCAAAGCCACTTATATTTTAATTAAAGTTAAAGCGATAATAATATTCCTTTGTGCATGGGGGATTCCCTGATGAGCTGTCTATATATACTGAGCAAATTGCTCTTTCTGAACTCAGGGTTGCTACAACATAAATATGGGCAGAACAATATGTTGCAGGCGGAAAAAGGTTTGCTACTTAATTAACATCTTTTCCCAAATTAGTTACTTTTATTTCACACTATTATTATATCTTTTGATAAGTTCTCATTGGGGTCAAATAGATCCTATTTTTCGTTGCAATAGAACATATTAGATGTGTATATTTAGTGCAGAAATTAAAATTATAGTGTTTAGTCAAGTACGTAGTGTAAATAGATCAAACAAGCTAAAGGAGAGATCTTGTTAAAAATGAAGCCTGATTTTCTAGTTATAAGGTTGGAGGTTAAGTGACCCAACCATTAACCATAATGTTAAACTGTGATTTTGGCATAAAAAAATGAGGGACTAAACCTTCTATTTTGAGCGTGTTTTTATTTATTTATTGTTTTTGGGTTTTTTCTCATAAACCCAGAGTTTTGCTGCCGTTTACCAAAAAAACCCACCTAGTTATTTATGTTCCAATTATTAACCCACGATGCAAAGTTTATTTACCTTTAAACCGAAAATATAAAATACAAAGTCTATAATAGGAAAAAGAAAGGAGATGCTGCAAAAAAAAAAGTTTGTGTATGTCCACACTTATTTTACGACACATGTAGAAGTATTGTATTAATTGCAAAAGATTAAACGATAGAGAAACAAATTATTAAAAATACCATAAGGCATGGCACATATTCCTGTCGTTAGATACAAAATAAAACAAAAGTATTACAAATATATGTGTGCGAATTTTGAAACACATTTCAACGTGTATAGAAAGACCCTCTCCGCATATATTTTACTGACACTTTCGACTTGTGTTATGCTCTGTTTGTACGAACTAAAAATGCGATGCGAGGTGGCAAAAATAGTATCACAATTTATAGCTTTTGTTATAGTTAAAGATTAACCTATCCATTTGAAGTAGTCATTAGAGAAATTTATAAAGCGATCATAAAAACTGTGGACAAATCAGTTGAAATAAACAGAATATTTTGTCGAAATATCCGAAGCTAGATAA
Organism: Asparagus racemosus; assembly: GCA_037177215.1. Classification (NCBI taxonomy): domain Eukaryota; kingdom Viridiplantae; phylum Streptophyta; class Magnoliopsida; order Asparagales; family Asparagaceae; genus Asparagus; species Asparagus racemosus. The sequence continues at coordinate 9,996,531 of JBAKGM010000139.1, forward strand.
ATATCTCTATTTCACAAAGTTGTAGACTAATCGAACCCTTCAGTTTTCCGACAAACATAATTGCATAAAGAATTTATTAGAAGTTTTAAAATGAATGATGAAGATACCATGTTCCGTTCTAATTATTGTGTATCACTCATTGTATTTAAATTTTACTAGGTGAAATGTAGTTACATATTTTTTGTACTTAACTTATTTGTACTCAGGTCAAAGTCGCTACCGAACGTGACAGTTCAAAACCATCTGGAGGAATAAGGAAGGAATTGCTTAGGGTATCTTCAAACGCTTTGTGCTATCAGTATTTTTCATTTGGGTTTAATGGGTATATGACGGCTCAATTAGCAAAATAATCTATTAAGAGCTAAAATAGTGAGATATACACTTTTTGATGCCACTAATCTCATAGGTCTCATCATTAATCTATCTCTAGATAACTCAATTAAATGGCCACCTCATGCTGATTATTTCTTTTACATTTCCGTACAAATTTTTCGTAATGTTTGTACCCCCAATGAAAATATACCTACAAACATGATAGATTAGGTGTCTAGAAAAGATTTTCTAATTGGTCGATGCATTAATTTCTCTTTTTGTATTTTAAATTAAGAAGATTCAATTTGCATACACAGTTGGGATTGTAGCCGATGTAACATGAGAATAAATACATGAAGAATATAATTATAGCAGAAATATCTGACAATAGTCTGGATATTAATATTATATGATTTAAATGAAGAAAATTATATGGCTAAATTACATGATTGGCATATAGAGTGACACAAGTTTACCACTTTGGTTTATAAATTGACTGATGCTCTGGCATAAAAAGTGATAAAATACCATCAACTATGCATTTCAAATAGTTTTGAGCAAAAATTTAAGAAATTTTACATTTATACCCTCTAAATCTCAAATATCTACAGATTCTCCTCAAATTCTAATATTTGAAGGAAAAAAATTCCACTCTTTCTCCCTCTCTCCCTCTCTCCGTCATTCCCTTGCTCTGCCCACTCCCTCTTTACCCTCCAATCATCAAAAACCCAACCTCCTCTTCCTCTCTCAAATCCAACATCAAATATACTATTTTCACTCCTCTTTACCCTCCAATCGTTAAAAACCCAACCTAGCTCTTCCTCTCTTAAATCCAACATCAAACATATTACCTGAATCGGGAAGAGAGGGAGGGAGGAGGAGGGGGAGGGGGAGGGGGGAGGGGGGAGAGGAGAAGTTGAGAAGAGAGGTGGAGTTGGAGAAAGAGGGAAAGGAGGAAGTAAGCGCGAAGATATGGAAAAAGGAAGAAGAAGGAGAGAGGTTGGGAGGTTGGGGATAGGGAGGAGAAGAGAATGGAGGAGTTGGAAGGAAGGAGGGAGAAGATGGTGGGAAGGAAGGGAGGGAGGTTTTTTTTTTAAATTACAAATTTCATAACTTAGGGGTTAAATCGGGAAATATGGGATATTGAATGGTTTACATGTAAATTTTTCTTAATTTTTCACTCAAAACTTGCTGTCAACAATCAAAAATGCCTAATTGTTGTAACTTTGTCACTTTTTATGTCAAACTGTTATTGAGATTAATTTATAGACCAAAGTTATAAATAGACAATCTCTCTCCAATACTAAATAAGGCAATAAAAAGAGAACTTTTTTCCTATAAATCCAAAATTTATCATCATTTATTTTCAAATTCACCCACTTTTTAGATCATCTCCCCCCCCCCCCCACCAAAAAAAACTCAATTTTTTCTGAGCCGACTTTCAATATATTTTTCCGGTTTTGATTATACATAGAAATGTACAACTTAGAACAAAATATAATTAGCAACAACTTAGAGCAAAATATAATTAGCAACTTACAATAAAGTACAACAATTTACAGCAAAGTATAGCAATTTATAAAAAAATATAGCAGTTAGAAAAAAAATTTATATTGTATATCAGACCATTGAAATATAAAAGGTGGGTTTAAAATAATTCAAGGAAGTATTTTGAATTTAGAGAGATTTTGATGGATGGTTTTAAAAATAAATGGAGGTTAGACTCTGTCTTTATAGGTAAACCCCTAAGAATATGATTTTTTTTTCTTTGTTGACAATCATATTGCTATTTATTAATGCAAATCTCCTAATTTTATCATCATTTTTAGTGTCTTCTTACTTGCGTTAACTGCCAACCCTGTGGTCCAACTAAAGCTGATGATTTCCGTAGCAGAGAGATTGTCGAGACAGTCTGCAAAAACACAAATTGGTAAGTGATCATTTATCCTCTTAATTTGTATTTCATAAAGCCTTTAAATCTCATATATCTCACATTCGTAACAGTTAGAAAAAAGCAACTAAGGTTAACCTAACATGTGGCACATATAATACGTTCATAGTAAATATTTCATAGTTAATTCTACGTTAAATTATAGACAATTTATATATAGTTTATTAAGCAAACAATATGACTCGTGTTCATCCAAGAAATGAATTGTAAAATAATATGTCACTTGTCCTTTTTAATCGATTTATTGTAATTCTATGCGAAATCACAAACTAGTACATAAGAGACATGACTTGTACTATACTTGATCATTTGATCCCATAATTAGGTTTTAAAAATCTCTTCTTATACTTATTTTTTCATGTAATATGCATGAACTTCTGGAGGTGATTTAAACGAGGAAAAGAAAGTATAGGCATTTTTCCCTAACCAATTAACATTATTGCCACCATCCAAGCAACAAATTTAGACAATTTGGTAATGAATTAGAAATATGTCATAACTTAAAATGTTTCTATTTTTTAGAAAGCGAGATAAATGCAAAATATAAATATGAATTGTAGTTATTTTGTAGGATAAATTTATAAAAATCTCCATTAAATTTGGGCATTTGTCAAATAACCTCCTTTAACTTTCAAAACGTCACAAAACTATCCTTAAATTTTGGAGTTCTTGGAAAACCGTATTTAAAAAAAAACCCTAGCAACATAACTGCGATTGTCACATGAGTGGACAAAATCATGCTGGAGGATATCTTTTCCGGTGAAATTGAGGTTTACGCTTTCAAGGGCGTTTTCTAAAGGTGTTGAAAGTTGAAGGGGCTTCTGAGAACCACAAAACTTAATGGGCTGTGATATTTTAAAATTTATCCTATTCGGCATCGTGATGCACTAATTTAGTACATAGCATATATTGGATCCTCTCTACTAAAAAAAATAGTGGAGAGGCCACTACTATATCACAGCTGTTAATTTGCTAAATGGTTGATGGTGATTTGTCTTTAAGTGTAAATTAGAAAATGAGTGCAAATCAGGGGCACAGTGAGTGTTAGATTTAGAATGAATTATAGCCATATACTAAACAAATCGACGATTATAATTAATGCATTGTTTTTTTTTTCGTACTTTTTTTTTGTTGTTGAGAGGATCCAAATCCTCTTTACTACAAAAAAAGTAGTGGAGGGACCACTACTTTTAATTTTAATCGTTGATTATTTAGTATGTGGTTATGATACAATCTAAATGTAACATTCACCATATCCCCGTGCATTGCACTCAGTCCTAACTTACATTAAAAAGTCACAACCACCAACTAGATAATTAAGATTTGTGATTATGTAATGGTCCCTCCTATATTTTTTTTATAGCGGAGAGGGTCCCACTCTTCTAAATACTGGAAGCACTTGCTGGGAAATTAATGAAATGACACCTTTATAGAGAAGAAAAGTTTTGTGCATATGTACACAGGAGGGATCCCGATCACCAAAGAATCGTAGCTGCCTCCTTAGTAATGTCCGTCTACCACCTCCAAGCCGAACGCACTTCCCTCTCCCTCTTCAACTGCAACAAAATCTCAAAAGGATGGTACGAAGGCGTCGGCTTCCAACACCTCCGCAACCTCCACGAAGGCAGCCGCCTCTCCGGCCCCATCCTCGGCGCCATCTTCAAATACAACCCCGCCGCCGCCGTCGCCTCCAAATCCACCAACGCCGACGCCGCCCCCGCCTTCGTCATCGCCTTCCGCGGCACCGCCAACCTCTGGGACGTCCTCGTCGACGCCAACCTCTTCACCAAGACCATCGACATGACCGACCGCCTCCTCCACGCCAAAGACGAGGTCAAGAAATTCGTCCGCACCTCCCCCGAGTACGCATCCGCACCAAAAGGCTCGGCCCCGAAACTCTGGATCGCCGGTCACTCGCTAGGCGCAGCCGTAGCCATCTCCGTCGGGGTCGAGCTAATCAAGGACGGAATCGACAAATCCGAATTCGACACGTTTCTGTTTAACCCCCCGTTTCAAGCTCTCACTTACGGGTCGGACAATCCAGAAAAGGGATGGCTGAACTCCGTGTTGAAGAAGTTCGAGAAAATTGTGGCCGATCTTTTAAAATCGGCGCTGGGCAGTGATAAGGATGTGGACGAGCATTTGTACGGATGGGCGCCGAGATTGTACGTGCATCCTGATGATTTGGTGTGTACGGGGTTTATACCGTTCTTCGAGGAGAAGAGGAATGAGAATAAGAAGGATATATTGGTTTTGGCTCAGTTGACGGCGAGCGATGGGAGCCTGGTGAACATCGGGTGGGAGTGGCCGAAGACGCTGTCCGCGAATTACATGAGGTCAGCGACGATGTATGTGAATAGAGGGGAGAGGACGGGAGGGGAGGTGGAGGAGAGTGATGTGGAGGAGATGGGGAGGAGATTGAAGAATATTAAGAAGGATGATGAAGGGATTGTTAAGTTTTTGAAAGCGCACTCGCTTGAGCAGTGGCTCGATCACAAGCTGCATCTTGCGCCGCAAAAGCACGTGCACTCGTCGGCTGCCACTGCGTAGATTGATGAATGGTTTGTGAATGTGGTTTGGTTTGCTTGATTCGTGTGGATTAACTAATTGTATGTGTGATGTGTATAGTGTGGTTCTGGGCTATGATTGCGCGTGTGCAGGTTTGCACCTGTGAAGTACACATGAAAATAAGATGTATTAATGTATGATGATAATAAGTTTATAAATGTGGGTTGGAACTTGTGATTAGTGAATTGAGGTCAAGTGGCATGGACACGAAAAGTAATGGTACTTAGAAGGTGTTTGGGGGAACTTATTTTTTTGGTCAAACTATCTTTTAAGTTACCTTTTTATATATCTACTTGTTTGGTGAAATATCAAATAAGTTAACTTATAAGCCCCATTTTAAAAAGCTGGTATACCACAGCTTTTAAAAATAAAGCATATAATTTCATTTAAATAAGCTACGTTTGACCAAAAAAATAATTATTCTATCTAATAATTTTTATAACATTTTTATCATAAAAGTTAAAAAGCCAATAAAAGCTAGAATAACTCAAAGAATAAGCTTTCCCAAACACTCTCTTAATCGAACAGTAATTCTTTAAAATGCTATCCAGCAGTAATTGTTTAAAATGCAAGCATAAAGACATTGAGTGCACATATGATATAGCAAAATTATAAATAGCTTAAAATATCATTGTGCGTTTACTCTATATATTTACATTTAGGGTAAAAGGCCAATTTGGTCCCTGTACCGAGCCTTCATTCTCAAGTTAATCCTTTTTTTTTTTCTCAAGCCAATCCTTGTACTGCTTCTAAGATGTAAACTTAGTCCTAATTTAACTCTCCATTAAAATATCCATTAAATATAAATTGAAAAACTAATAATACCCTACCCACTTCAAAAGGCTGATCTTATATCTCATAAAACTGATCCTATGTCCCTTAAAAATGCGATCATCAAAATCACGCATCCATCATACAATTAAACGAGAAAAAAATTATCCCTTTTTTCACAATAGAATGGAGCCTCTCTCTCTCTCTCTCTCCAAAATCTGAGCAGCAGAGGAATCCTAAAACTAATCATCATGATGAACTCGAAAGCAAATGAAACGACCAAACAATCAATACTGGCAAAGGTGAATCTAGAATGTGAATGAGAACTTGTTTGATTGGCATCTCCAAATAGAAAGTTATCTACTAGATCCTAATTTTGCTTAACTTGGAGCTCAGGATTCTGATAGGTTTGAATAATTTTGGTTGCTGGATTTTGTTGCAGTAGAGGGCTTCATAGACATAGAAAATGTCTATCCATAGTGAATAATAACACAACACTGATATAAACACAGTCGAGATAAAGAAAATAACATAAAAGGATTTAACGTGATTTGGTCAGTATGACCTACATCCACAAACAATGACATCAGAGGAATTTACCAATCAAAATAGAGAAGATTATAAAGAAGATCACTCTCAAATATCTCCTCAATCTCACAAAGTAGAGAAACACTCAAAACTCTCTTTCTTTTTCTTTTTCTCTTTTTTTCTTTTCTCTCTAACTCTCTCTTTTTTCTCTCTGATGCATTTTTTCACCTTTCACAACTCTCCCCCTTTAATAACGCTTCACCTCTAATGTAAAATAGACATTAGGCTAGGTGTAATAGGTGAGCTAGGACTCAAAATAGTAGAGCTAGGTGTTGAAAAATAGCTGCAATTTTTGACTTTATATTCAAGGCACTTCACATTTTTATTTATTTTTTTTTTTTTGAAGATTTGATTTTTTAGTAGAGGAGTTGAAAGATCAAATTTGTTTTATTGGGTATGAACAGCTTTTTGTAGGGACATTGATAACAAATGAAGATTTACTGATTCATTTTTATTGGGTTTATTTAGATTTTGATCGAAGAGAACCAATAAATCAAATAGAATTAGTTCAAAGAGTAATGGATAGTCATCATGAAGATGTAAAAGAAGAATTCAGAGGGAGGTGTTCAGAGAATCACCACGTTTACTGATAACGAAGAGGTTTTATCACTAAAAAAAACTAAGCCGTTCCTCGATTCTCAGATGTTTTTGGTCTCTGATTTCTTTAGATTGATTTGTTGACCTTTTAGCTAGCCATTTTTATGTTATTATCCTTAATTAAATTCCTAGTAGTAACACTGCATCTTTAAGAAGGAAATAAATCTACGTATACAACCTTCATGAGTAATTTGACTTACTAGGGGATCATAATTCATGCATTTGGAAATTTCTGAAGGACTCCGGAAAAAGTAGGACAAATACTCGAGACAGCTGAACTCGTAAACTGCGCCCAGAGAAGTTTTTTTCCTTTTTACAATCCTTAGGAGTATATGCAAACAAGTTTCATATGGGTCATCTCTCCTTCTTCAACGAAACATCCGTAAGAATATGTGGATATGAATTATTCTTTATCACAAGAAAAATAAATTAATTGATAAAGCGTAGGGACCTCTTAATCTTTAAGGATAGTTTAGTCATAAACAAAAAGTTAACATCTAATTTCTATGGGATGTCAAAAAAAGAACTTAGTTTGTAACTAAGGTGTGGTACATGGACTAACTTGAGGGTAGAAAAAATACGAAACCAAACTCGAGAATGAAGGCCTGTACCAGGGACCAAATTGACCTTTTACCCTTCCATTTATGTACTTGTACTTTCTACTAAACACCAATAGGATTCTTTTTGTCACATTAGACCTCAAATCTTTGTCGTTTGATACTCCAACTCTTAGGTAGTTTCAAATTAATTCCCTTTGTAGGCGTCAAAAAATGCCTCTAAACCCTGAATCAGACTCAAGTGAATGAGTAGCTCACCCGACGACCCATCAA
>JBAKGM010000139.1:10027464-10041792 GCA_037177215.1 Asparagus racemosus
GCGGGAGGGGGGGAGGGGGGGTGTGGAGCGTGCGAAGGGTTTTTGGAGGGTTGTGGAACTGAAGAGAGTTGGACTGGTTCGGGGAGGGTCGGGGCTTGGTGGAGGTTGCTGTGGAGAGAAGACGACATGCGAGGTAGCTTGGGTTGCTACGTCGCTGAAAGAATTGGGCGTTTAAAACTAGGCCTTAACTCAATGGGCTGTGCTGTTAGTAACCTAAGCACCCTTTGTAATTTTATTGGAGAGGGAACCAGAAATGTAGCTCAATAAACAAGGCCGAATAGGAGGCCGACTGACGAAACAAAGAAGAAGGAATTGTCATGGAGTTTGGTCATTTTAGCTTGAGTTGATATGGGATTAAAGGGTTTCCTCAGATGTTAATTTAACACTTGGTAACGCCTTAAGTAAGAGGAGCTAGAGTGCATAACATCCCCCATACGGCAATATGCTTGCACAAAGTTTAGTTTAACTCCTCCTGCATGCCCACAGTAACACAATCTCCATTCTATGCTACAAATAAACTTTGATAACTATTAAACAAACTTTCAGAACAAGGAATAAATCATATAGACCACATATATCTATCAAAACAAATCTCAATATCAGCAACTACGCCTTTGATTGAAAATGATTCAAATACATCTCAACAATCTTTTCCTGTGAAAAATCAGTATAATAGCCTTCTCCCACCATCAACCCCTCTTCCCTCGCAAGCCTCTCAACTTCCGCCTGAACCAGCTCTGCACCAACTCTGGTCGGGTCCAAGAGATTGCAAGCCACCTCAGCATACTCATCGCCATGGGCTAAGCCCATAGCCTGCACCGCTTCAAGCCCACCTCCTCGCTCGCTCACCCTTCTAGCAATCCTCTTCACTGCCTCGATGTCGGTAGATTGCACAGGTACATTGTAGTTGTCAACCCATCTTGAGGCTCCAATGACAACGACGCCTTTGGCTTGAACAATTTGGTGTGGGCCCTCGTCGGGTTTCAGTTCTCTGAGGTCGGATTGGAGGCCACCAACCCATTGGTTTGCTGATGTGTGGGGTTTGAAGTAGCCTAGATCTCTTCTTATGGAGGCAAGTTTTCTGCCGTCGTGGTGAGCTGCTCCGTATAAAAAGGCGGGGACTGCATTGAATGGTTCAATGGCAGATAATCACATATAGACACGGAGAAAAAGACTAAAATGGTTATTACGACATTGCTTGCTAATTCTCTGATTTACTGAAAAATTAAGCAATTTCCTGTTGATTTCACCAGCTTTAAGAACAATTTTTTATATTTAAGCTCTTTGTGATCATCTCCGTGAAAGATTAGATGAAATTTATGAATGTTATCAACTTTAAACCGCCTCTTTTAACAAATGCCAAAATTTACTTCAGGGAAACAAGGATTTCTTTACACTCATATGTTCTGAAATTTGGTTAAATCCTGCCTTCACGGAACCAATATTTGAAAGCTAATCTATAGTTACCGGTCAATTATATGTGATATATAAAATTTATGGATAATTAATCATTAATCTGTCCCATAACATTTTTTAACAGCTCCAGCATGAACAAAACCCTGTCTAGAGCAGAGAATGAAAAATCATCTCCAAATAGTTTTCTAAAATCATGTCCTCATGTAATATTTATTCTAAAAGTAAAAGAATACACACCTTGGAGCTTGTTACCGACATCAGCAGCTACAGATCTCGCAATTCCCGCAGCATGGTCCAATGAGGCTTGAGCCAAAGGGTGAAAGCAAATATGGTCCACAACACCAAGTCGTGGATGAGTTCCTGAATGTAATTCAAGATCAACGGCCTCCAACGCTGCTTTAACCATACTAAACACAGATTTCCTCAGCGGAGAAACATCATATGATGAGCTTGTCCTTGTAGTACTAGAGCTTGCAACAAGAGTATAACCCACTCGGTTGTATACCTCATCTTTGAATGTGTTGACAATAACAGCTTGTGGGTAAAGCTTTGCAGCTTGCTCAATGGATTCTAGTGCACGGACATTTCGGCTTTCAGAGATGTAGAGCTTGCAGCAGGTTAGCATAGACTTCAGCATTTAGCTTCCCTTGAGCCTCTGCTTCATAGAAAAAATAAGAGTTAGATGCGCAGCAGAAAGAAACAAGATGTCCCAATATCCAAATGTTATCTCTAAGAGGCTTGTGGCTGGTATTGCTCATATCACACCCACCCACCCACATATAAATAGCATTTATATCTTTTGATTCTTCCCTGATAGAAAAATTACTTTAGATGCTCAATTAACCAGAATGGAGCAAATTCAGAAGGGAAAAAGAAATGTGAGATTATTGAGGCAGATACTGATTGCTTATGTTTGGCAGTAAAATTTGAGAACATTCGTCATAGGAACCTGTACCTCCCATGTTAAGAAGCTAATACTACAACAATCTACCATCAAAGAGCAAGGAGAAAGTAGAGGTAACAAGAAGGAAGCTTCGCTACGACACATCATCCTCGTATAACACAGTTACAGGCAAAGAATAAAGATCATGATTTCAGATAAATGAAGCCACTTGTTAGCGTTTCACAGAAAACTGAAGGAAATAGAAGTATAAAAGACCTGTAAATTTAATCCAGAAATGTAATTCTTTACTAGGAAAATATGTTACCCAAGAAGTCAACCATAAACAGCAACTTCTTGACAAATAATTACACAATGTATCATTAAGTTTGTTTACTTGAGAACAAAGGTGATAAGAGAAAATCATGCAATTAGAGGAACAAGTGACAAGCAGAGGCATAAAAACCAAGGTAAAAGAAAATATTGAAAATCATCCAAGTACCTAAACTAACAACACTATTCATTGCAGCTGTTTGTTATAGTACAGAACTTTCTCCAGAAGGTGTTTGGAGAAAATGTAATAACCCTGAACAAGAATTAAATCTCCAATTTCATGCATCTAAAAGTCAAGTATCACATACTTGACTCACTGTCTGCTCTGTGCATTTGAAAATAAAAAGTATAGAGAAGTCACTATGGTACATTAAGCTTATTAGCTCTGAGCCACTGTCTTCTGTTCCATCAGAAGATCATTTCACACCACCATACAGAAGCATTTTATCCTCTCAATAAGAACTTTTGGGCAGTAGGATAGCGCGATCTTTTTTAAAGTTTGTCCTGATAGATATGTAATATGTGCGTGCACATGTATTTAAAACAGTCAAAACCATCATAATGTCCATATATGAACCACACAAGTGAAGGGCAAGCGGGACATGCAAACAAGATTAACGAAAAGACCAAAGATTTGATGTCTTAAACATAACCAATGTATTTTTACAAGTTGAATGACTACAGATATTCCAATGGAGCAACCATCCAAGAAGTAAACAAGCACAAAATAATATATACAGCACAATGAAACAGAAATTTGCAATTCATATTAGTACAAAAAGCATAATCACTTTATAACAATTAAAAGACATAGTCTCAACACGGTGCTGGCATCTTTCAATAACACATCTGCAATCAAATAACTTACCTCACGACATAAGAATCTAACAGCTGATACTTAGAAGGAAAAGCAAAGTAAAGAATCACACACAAGGTAACATAACCGAAATTCAATACGTGTAATACGATAATATTCTATATCAAAGATGACGTAGGAATTTTCAAAAGCAAACCGAACATTATGAAACGTAAAGTTGAGACTCAATCTCTAAATTCTGTAAGGAATTGATATATTCCAGTTAGCTACAAACCAATAAATAAACCAATAAATGAGACAGTGCAAAAACACCAAGTCCTCATGGTTTATTCTTCAGAATATAGAAGTAAAATACACTCGATGCCATCTAATGTTACCGTGAAACCTGACTCTTTAGAAACTAAATATCTTCCACCTCCTGTTTTGCTGATTTCGGGTACCCTTCATACTCCAACTTCACCCCAAAATTCGCCGATATAAGTCTAAACTTTAGCCTGATAGTATCCATCATCTCCTGAATCCTTTCATTTTCCGGTTCCAGAAGGGGATACTCACCCACCAAACCTCCAAGTTGCTCGATCCTCTTCTTGATGCGCAATGAGAAAGCTCCAGGATCAACACGAACCACCGATTTCCATACGTCGACACATCCACGGTAGAAACCAAGTTCTTCCCCAATTTGAAACCCTAATTTTAAGCCCACCTCCCTCCCTTCTTCCTTTCCTGATATCAAGCCATCGTTATAACCATTTCTATAGCCTTCATTGTACTGGCTTTCATCTAAAAGGACTGTATATTCCAGAAAATCATCTGGGTCTCTAGGTTTTGGCTCCATCTTCACAATACCAACAAGGGTTTTCGTGATCAGAATTAAGCCTGTATTAAGAGAGGGGAGAAACCCCCAATATAATTTTAACACAAAACATATTGATATTGATATAGCACCCTCAAATGAAAGGCTTTAGCTCTCTAGAAACTCTAGTAGATATCGATTATAAGCATAATCAATGACAGAGGTATCTCAATCTAAAGCGCTCAACAATAAATAAAATAAAATCTAATTAATAGCTAAAATTGACAGAAAAATAAAAGAAAATCACCTACAAACGGAGGCAGTTGGAGGCGGTCGGCGGACCCAATCGGCGGCGGAAAGAAACACATCACAGCAGGTCCTTTTTTAATCTGATTTCAATGGGCCGATTTTAGGCCCATACAAGGACATAACTGGGCCTAATAACTCAAGTAGCCCATTTAAACAGCTTCCATCAAATTATCATTTAAACAGCTGCAGATCTCACGGAGTAGACACTAAGAGCTCCTTTAAGACCAACTTTTTTCTGCTATGCCGTTCTTCCGTTTGAACAAATGCCAACCGTTGTTTATTACAGTTTCCTTCAGTGGCATTCTCGGTAGACTCAAGTTAAAATTACTGATAGATTTACTTTAATCAGATATCTTTTCTGTGCCAATTTTTATCTAGTATCAGGTTCATTTTGTCACTGATTGTGCGCTCATTGTGTTTGGGTTAACGCCCATATGAGTCTTTCATTCTTTAAATGATTGGCATTAGCTTAACCCAGGATTTTATTTCTGATTTTTTGAGTAAGTAGTGGGAATTCCTAACTATTTCTTAGTATTTGCGAGAAAAGGGGCAGTAATATTACGATTTTTGGCATAGACGGTTCGTGACATTAAATGTGCACCTAAAAAATATCAAGATTAAATATTCTTTTAGAGAGAGAGAGAGAAAAATTCTTGATTTTGGCACACATTTCCTACAATAGGCTCTTTTCTTATTTGGTTATTTGGTTATGTATCCTTCACTCATATTAGACAAGATTCGAATTCAAGATAATATGTTTGGAAAAGTGAAATTTATCCATTTCACTGAACCATTTTGGATTTCAATTTTAAACTTTGGTATTTGGAAAGGCATATGGGTAAAGTCAGAATTGGTTTTGGAATAATGTTGACTTGAACCTGAATTTTTTAACAGATTTCGATTAGGCATTTAGATCTTCAGGCTAGCTTTTGAGACACCAAATAAGTTTTATTGAGCAGGAAGTGATATGGTAATTCTCTCCAAATCTATCAAGTTTCATTTGTATTGAGACCGTTCGGTGTTGAAATTAACATGTTTATCTCAATACTAATTTTTGCTATACTAAATTACTATTGGGATTAATGAAAGGTCGTAGACATAGGCTCAACTAGAGTAATAAAATGAGGAAAGAAAAACACACACAAAGCGACACAGAGATTTATGTGGTTCGGTTTTTATGCCTACGTCCATGGATGAAGATAACGAGATATCCACTAATGGAAATGAGGAGAATATTACAAGAGTATCACTCTTACTCAAACTCACAAGAGTGTATAACTCTCACTCAGATCGAAACCCAAATTACACCCCAATCTCACACTTTACAGAGGGAGAGAGCAAACTTCTCTTTCTTTTTAACTCACTACATTTTGCTCTCGTGGGATGCTCTGCCATTGGTTGAAACACCTCCATTCATATGCTCTAAGCATGCAGTTGTTAAAGCAAAGCATACAAACAGCTATCAATCTTGAATAGGTGGGCTATTTCATATTCTTAAGTGAAATTTGCACGGGTGAACCGAGGGGCTACTACATAGCCTTTGAGAAGAACTCAATGAATACACTTAATGCCTTCAAGGCTATGTTTCTTCACGTGGCCAAAGAGCAACTTTCTTTGCCTTTCATGGTGTGGATTCAAGACCACGCCCATCAATTACTTGTTTGGTTATTCCCTAGATCACTCAAGTATTTGTTCCTGTTATCCTATCTCTTTCTCATACAATTCAACTGGTCGATACCATTTCATTGTTATAGATGTCGATGGATGACGAAAAATATTGAGTGAAGAGCAATGGCTTATGGTCTACAATCTTCTCATGTCTTTCATTTGACCGGAAACCACTGACGGTCTGTTCAAATAGCCTTAAAGCTTATGCACGGTTCTCTCTTCAGAGATCATTGGCGTCGATCCTGTAGCTAGTTCCCTAAACCTTGCACCATCACTTTCAAGGCAAGGAAATACATTAAAATTTGCAATTCCCTTGATTGTAGATAGTGACTCTGTTGCTCTAAAGACGAGCGTAGGTTTCATGTCTATAACGTAGCAAAATATTATTGCAAAAATCATGAAAAGTAATCTGAAATGAGAAATTAATTAATAGCTGATCTGAGAGATACAAAGATGAAAAGATCATTAGAAAATTCTTTTGTACTCGTCTTTTATTGGAAATAGGCGTGCTTAGACTGGCAAAGTGTGTGTATAAACATTATATACTATAGACCGATCAGAAAGCTGAGAACTAATCCTTTTTTTAGAGTCCTTGTTATCGAACTTGTACTGTGGTAGCCAGCAGCAAATGTTACTAGGAGCTTCATAATCACACTCGTAGTTCAGCGAAAAGAAAATCTAATCAGAGGCAACGTCTGATATGGATAAAATCACCTCTACAATTATAAAATGGTAGACAATATGAACTCTATTAATTGCATTGAGAGTCAACAATCCTAATAACTTACTCTCTTTCTTCAGTTAATAAGTTCTTTCAAAATTTGTCAAATACCAGTCATCTTTACAAGCTTCCGGACTTTGTCAGGACAAACCTGTTCTCCAACAAAATGCTATCCTATGTAAACATTTATTCTTTCGAATCTCTCTGAAAGGAAATAAAACAACAAAATTTATGGAAAAGAGAAAAAAACGAAACAAAACAAACTGTCTTTGATCTCTTTATTGGTGTTAGCCTCTATTGTCATGGACTCATGGCTTCAAGCAAGAAACCTGGGAAGCCCAATCTTGTGACCTGTCAACTTCACATCTTCCTGAACTTGTTGCCTAAATTCCTTGAAGGTAAATTTTCTATACATCGATGGCTCTCTCTGACTCTGGATCATGGTATCATAGGAGGGACAAAGAAAATAAGCCACAGAGAACCTCTCGAGGTGTGGATTCGACATTACTCTGTGTTCCACACTCTTGTACACGCCATTGCTCCATGCCTGAAATAATTCAAGAAAGTAAACGCATCATCAATCATCCACTGGTTAAGTCATAAATTGTATACTAAGTAACGATTGTTTTTATGTTATAAGAACAATCTTTCTTTTCTTTTCTTTTCTTTTCTTTTTTCCCTTTTTCTTTTTCTCTAATAATAATACAATTTACCCTACTTTTTGGGGAGCGCTTTGTTGTTGATGTGCCACATCAACTCGTGTTTGGTGCCATAACATTTGATGCTTATGATATCAAATTAACCTCAAAGCACTTCCTCGTGTGACACCTGAGCTCTTCTAACATCTACACCGCTGAACTATTCTGGCCAAACAAAGCTTTGTTCTCTTATCAACTTACAGTTGTAATGCACTAACAAAATTTGCACATGCTAAATGGGGGGAAATTCTGTAGAGGGCCATCTATAGAATATCATACTAGGACGAAGGCGGGTGCGATATTTGGCATATCACGAATATTGATGCAACGTATCATTTATATTTATTAGTGCTGCAGCCGACTGCACTGATAGTGACTGCATGATACGTCAGACATGACTCTCTCATTTTATTCCCTATGTGATATTCTATAGAGGACCTACTGCAGGAATTTATTCCTGTTAAATGCCTGAATACAGTGTGTGAAAAAATCGACTGAAATTATTTTGCTCGTACCTGGAACAGATCTCCGATATTGATGATGAGAGCATTCGGGTTGGGCTTGACTGTGATCCACCTCCCATCCTTCATTAACTGTAGACCGCCCACCTGATCCTGGACCAAGATGGTCATGAAATCACTATCCGTATGTGGGATCAATCCGAAAACTTCATCGATAATTGGACATGGAGGGTAGTGATTCAGTCTCAAATAGCATGTGTCGCGCGTGCAACTATCCCTGAGATAAGTGCCTTCGTATCCCAATCCTTCCGATAGTATAGAAGATAGTTGGTGTGCTAGATTTGACATCAGAGTTGCAAACTCCTCTATTGTTTGCCTGCATCAAAGAAGAGAAGGTTGGTGACTGTGATACCTTTAATAGGGCACAAATCATTTTTTTTTTCCAGTATTGCCGTGAGGAATACAAGGGCACAACGTGAGGCTAACGCACCTGGTGCTTTGTTTTTCATGCTGAGGAGTCGGCGACAGCGCAATATGGTACGCCTCAGACCACGATAGCTGTTTCAGCGACGTGGCTGACGGTGTTCCCCACCGATAACTATCAGGCGAGAAGTCAAACAGCCTCTCCTTCGCCTTCGTCTCAAATGGACGCCTGAACACGTTAACCATGATCGACCTCATCTCCTCTAGCAGCTCCTCAGGTATCCCATGATTCACCGCTTGGAAGAACCCCCACTCTGATGCAGCTGTTACTATCTCTCTCCTGCACTGGCTCACTTGGGCTTGGCTCTTGTTCAAGCAACTGAGGTCAATTAAAGGGAGCTCGCATTCATCGGCTTCGACCGTCCGATGTTGATCGGACGGCTGGTGATTGAAGAATGACTTGTAAGTGTTGAAGAGTGGAGGGCTGTTTTGGTCCACCATGTTAGCTAGGTAGCCTGAGATGAAAACAAATTGATAAGATGTTTTATAAGAAGCTGTACATAGTTTGCGGCGATAATTGTTTGTTCCAACTTTTTTTTTTTTTTTACTTAAAAGCAAATTTGGTATTTAATTCCAAAGGCACAGAATAAGAACATAATGGAAGAATTGAAGAGACCAAAATAAAGAGTGTAGTCACAAGAGATCGATGTTATATATATATAGATTACATCTCATTGAGGCTCGTTTGAACCAGTTATATCCTACTTAGTACAAGGAAACAACACTATGAAAAAACTTTGTTTCTGTATTCAATCCATATTCCTAGGCTGTTTAAGGGTCAAACGGGCCGGTTCTTGTAATGTTGGGTCCAGATTTGATCCCTACTTGAACGGGTTGGATAAGATCACGTACACGACCGTATTAGCTTTTTTTTATTCGGATACGAGGGAACCTTTGCAAAGCACGAAGATCCAATGGCTGAAGCCCAAGTTCGATCTCAGATCCCTATCAAGTAAATCCCATACGTATGAGTCCTATTTTCCATTCATATGCTTCATAATAGGCAGACGCGATCGAATCAGTGACCCGAGAGTGTTGACAGGCTACCACCGCGTTCCCGCAGTGGATATGACTGTATTATCTTTAATCTAGATTTTAGTAAACATTTAAATCCTTCTTTATAGATAATGAGAAATTGGTGGTTTCTCTAAAGCCAAAAAAATGTCATATGTCATGTGAAAAGATGGTATGTGGACACCTAATCCTATATTCACCTAAGAATCCTTATCAAATTAAATCTATCCATAATTAAAAAAATTCTAATTAAAGTCAAATATTTGATAATCCTAATCAAATCAAAGTAACCAAAATTAAAAAAATCTAATAGTTATCCATAAACTAAAATTTTTATGTGGCCCCCCTTAATTATTTAAGGACAAATTTCACCAAACTAGGGAACCACCAATAAGTTTAGTCACTTGACACTAAGTCCCAAATTTTTTGAAACTCCCAATAAGTTTGGGAATTTTAGAAAACCCCCAAAATATTTTAAATTTTAATTTTTTGCATTTAACAACACAAAAACATTACCCCATAAATTTACATTGACAAACATTATCCCTAAGGATCATTACACCTCTCAAATCATTCATATTTGCATATTAACCCATAAAATAAAAAACAACCTTTGAAAAAGAGAGAAATTACATATAGTCCTCTAAAAATTATGAAACTACAAACAACCCCATTAAAAATATATAAATTGTAAACAGCCCCTATAAATTCCAAAAATTACAGACAATCCCCTAAAAATCCTAAAACTACAAACATATTCCTGAAAATTACGAAAATTAAAAACAACCACCTTAAAAATCTAAAATTACAAAAAAAAAACCCTCTCAAAAATCTAAAAAAGTGCAAGTAGACCCTAAAAAATCAAAAAATACAAATGACTACTTAAAATTTTAGAATATTGCAAACATCTCCCTGCAAGAACTAAAATTACAAACAACCCCTTTGGAAATTTGAAAATTACAAGCAACATCCTGAGAAATCTAAAAAATATGTACAAAACTCTGAAAATTATAAACAACCATGTATTAGGGGTTTTTTACCAAATATTGTTGGGGTTAAGTGACAAAATTAAAAAGTTGTTGGGTATTTTCTGCCAACATTTATTGGGGGTACTACTTGGTCATTTGACCACATATGAACAAACAATGTTAATTTCAAAGTTTTCTGCCAAAAATTTTTAGAGGTTTAGTGAGAGTTTCAAAAGTATTAGGGATTTAGTGTTAAATACCCAACCTTATTGGGGGCTTAGTGAAATTTACCCATATCTCAAATTTTTATAAGAGGGTAGATTAGTAGTTACACGCTAAGACTTTATATTTATTGAAAGATAGATTAGTAGTTATTATTGCTATAATGTACCTTCACTATAAAAATTATGATAATAACTAAAATTATGATAATAACTAAAATCCTAATTAGACATGAACATCAGGTAAAAGATATCATAATTAAAGAAAACACGATCTATTATTCTATGAGCATAAGAATAGATGGAACTACATAAAAAGTGTAGAGATGAAAAAAGAAGTGATTTAAATAATCCTTTATATATAAAAAGAGATTGTTGCATACTATTAGCATTACATCTCAAAAAAAAAAAAATCATGTGTCCCCTCCCTAATTTTGAATTTGAAATTTTAAAATTAAATTTATTCATACTTATTTAGTGAGAAAGTCTTTTATTTTCTTTTCTTTTTCTTTTTTTCATTTTAGAATATTACAAATGAGGAATTGGTGGTTAAGTCACCTAACTTGAATTTCAAATTCGAAAAATAAAAATAATCAATACCCTTATTTTGTACTTCCTTTATGAATAAGAAACTTCAACTCAATTCATCTACTTTTGAAGAAGCAAGGGGCATAGAAAAATTTAGAAACAAATAAACCAGATATAGAAACCAAATAAACAAGACCATAATTAAAAATAAATAAATCAAATAAACAAAACCATGTAAATCTAAAAAATAAAGATAGCCAAAGAAAAAATTTAGTACGAAAATTTTTAGAAACAAGACCATAATTTAAAAAAAAGAAAATCATAAAAAAAATCAAATATACAAACTAAATAAACTAGATCCATCAGTGCCAGCACGGGCATAACACTTGATAGAATTATAACAAATTGATTATGGAGTAAATATATAAGATTTAATATTATTAGATGAATCAGGAGGTTTTTATATACAGCATATTTCCTCGTAAAACAGTGCTCAACACACTTTTGTTAGCTTTTAGTAATGTTTCATTATAAATATTCGCTAATGAAACGACAGGGGCTATTTTTGCAGCCACCGTCACTTCTCCGGAAAAAAGAAAATATTCAGGAATTACAATAAGAAATAAATTCAAGAAAAGCATTTACCTCCTGTAGCAAGAAACTTGAAGAAATGAGCGCAGCCTCAAATCGTTTTTACTCTGTGTTTCTCACTCCTTTTAAAAACTTAATTTTTCCAGAAAGAATATCTTTCTGTATTTGACTTTTACTCGCTAGCTTGACTTTTATTCGAAACCTGACTTGCGTTCCAAGCTACTCCCAGCTGAGCTAGGCCGTCATTTTAAGTGACAAGTTACCAATCCAGGAATGCTGTTAATAGAGCACTCGTGACGACGGAAAGACGCGCGGCCCATGGATTCCAATCCTGGTAATGGCTTGGATGACGATTGATAAAGATTGAATCTGCCTACTTTCTATAATGATGCAGAATAAATTGATTATCTTAATCATTCTAAAATTGCTCATGGCTACCAACGAGAATCAACTAGCCAGACTCCCCGCTTTCGTTGACATTCGAGTCTATAAAATATTACGGCGAATTAATAAATTAAAACAGTGAACATTCTACAACCTCGTAGCGAATGCCAAAAACGGAACGAGGCGGGTTCATGTCTACTTCACCAAAGTTCTAGATGAAAGAAAATATAAAAAATAAAAAATTGGAGAGAAGAGTAGTAGCATATCTTATTAGCTATATTCTCCTCTCAAATTATAAAAAAGAAACATAAAAGAAGAAAAGGAAGGAGAAAACTCTAGCGAGGCTTCGTAGCTACTAGCTAGTTTAAATTTTTAACTATACTTACGGATGCCCACCGGTTTGTCTAGGCCCCTACCGACAAAAATACTAGATAAATTATTGATAAAAAGGTCGGTGAGCAGGATTCTAAAAGGAGTTGGACACTTTTTGGGAGTATTATTGCGCACTGTCTTACTTATATTTTTAACGGAGATTGACTCAAGTAAGTTCATGACCCCTTGGCCCTTGATCAAACTGCGACAGTATCCAACTATATGCATAAATTTAATGCCAATACAAACTCAACACTGACCCAAATAAAAAGTAATATTTCAGAAAGTTAAATTATCATCCGCTTGAATATGACGCTCTCTCTCGCTCTCTCTCTCTCTCTCTCTCTCTCTCTAAATATGTGCAAACTACCTTTCTTTTTGGTATCAATCTGATTGGGGAAAAAAAATCTTACACAAGAAAAGTACAAGATATTATATTCTTCAGGACCTATACAGCCCTTTGCGTGTACATACATCGACACTATTAGTATCACCTCTATCGATCGACATAGCCATAATGCGGTCATTCTCATGATAGCTGTCCTTAACGTTGTCGTCACTTATATAGGGTTAAGTGCGGATAGACTTGTACTATTGCCCAGTTATGTACCCAACCATGTAGTTCTATAGTTGTGAATAGGCTTCTGGGTGGAATATTTTTTTAACTCTTTTACCTTCAAATAAGGAGAAAATTAACTTTTGACAACAATACCTCGTGTGTAAAAGAGTCAACAAATTTCACTTGTGGTGTCTATCCGCAAATGATTTTGACCATCTCCACTGTTAAAAAAGTAGTGGAGAAATCACTACTTAATTATAAGCATTGATTTTCTAGTGGTTGATTGTGATTTTATCTAACCACTATTAAGTTATAATCATTGATTTTCTAGTGGATTGTTGTGACTTTTTTATCTGAGTGTAAACTAGGAATACGTGCAATACAAGGGGGTGCGTGAGTGTTAGATTTAGTTTATATCACAATTAGCAATTAGATAATTAATGGTTTGAATTAAAAGGATAGATTTTTACATTAATTTTTGTAGTAGAGAGTATCCAAATTAATATGTAAATCGGCAAAAGTAAAGGATCTACAAGGGGTATATTCGCAATTAACCCTATATTATATCTTTATAATCGGTTTCACAAATAATGCTATCCCTACCACTATACTCACCTGTATACTATTCTCATCTTAACACGACTACCATTACCTAGTTTTCTGTCATTGCTAATTATTGGAATAGAGCAATTTAACCACTTATTCAAAAGAAAAGAAAACATTAATATTATAACTATAACTATAGTTTAATAAAACACTGCAGGTGCAACTCACATGCAAGCACAAAAAAAAAAGTCTATTGATACTCCTCATTAAGACAATCCATTACATGCACATCAATCAAATCAAACTGTACAAGAGATCCCCAAACAAACCCTACACTCCCAATGTCAATGGCTACAAGATCCTATAATGGGCCCTACCAATAAAAGGTCGGTCATTGCTCCATCGAATCGAATCGAATACTAAGGTGTTCGTATGTGTATTTGTTTAAAATTATCGAATTCGAATGTGGACTCTAATATTCGTATATGTAGTTTACGAATTCGAACTCGAATACTTGGTATTTGATAAATATTCATGAATATTCACGAATACTTATCGAATATCAA
>JBAKGM010000139.1:10045896-10055959 GCA_037177215.1 Asparagus racemosus
TATAATTCTCGATCCTCACCATAACTTCGGAGTTTTGGTGTAATGGTTAGAGGGACTAAATTTAAGATGGTATCAGAGCAATCCATGTTCGAATCTTGCTGACCACAAATTTAATGCAGATTTTAAAAAAATTATTACCTCTGCGTGACTCCAAGTTTCAGCCCATAAAAAAAGGGGCGTTCAACCTGCGGGGGCATGTTAGATATAAAACTATAATTCTCGACCCTCACCATAACTTCGGAGTTTTGGTGTAATGGTTAGAGGGACTAAATTTAAGAAAAGTTATATATCTTCTAGGAGCTTATGGCTTGTGAATGTCACGTGGGGTGGGGACCACCCACTAGACTTCTTGCGCGACACAGAGCCCCCCGGTCGGGTTCGTTACACAGGAAAGAAAAGAAAAAAAAGAAAAAAAATAACGAAAAAAATAAGGAAGTTTATTATTCTACTTTCCCTATAAATTGGTTTTCAAAACGTAGGGTTTGTGATTTTTTGAGGAGAGAAAAAGAGAGAGAAAAAGAAGAAAAAATAGGGTTTTTTTTGCGACGGCTAGAGGGATTTTATAAAAGAGAGGTCAATTTCTTTTAGGTAAAAATCAAATCTTTATTTTGGGACAAGCTTGTGGATTGTACAAGTCGTCGGTATTCTTCTTTATAGTAGAATCTCTCCTCCCCCCTCCCGTGGACGTAGGCAAGTTTGCCGAACCACGTAAATCCCGTGTCTTTGCTGTTTATTGTCTATTAGCTATAGTTTGTAGGTTCTTAGATCTACAAGATCCACCCTCAAGATTAAGCTTGGT
Source organism: Asparagus racemosus (assembly GCA_037177215.1). Lineage (NCBI taxonomy): Eukaryota > Viridiplantae > Streptophyta > Magnoliopsida > Asparagales > Asparagaceae > Asparagus > Asparagus racemosus. The sequence goes on from JBAKGM010000139.1 coordinate 10,046,696, forward strand.
CTTAATCTCAAGGTCCGTGCGTGACTTCGCTTGGTCGATTTCACCCACTCCGGCAATTATCTTCTTCGTGAGCTAATCCCCGTCGGCGATTATATTTCCTTCGTGAATATAATCAAAACCTTTTCTCAGGTGATATCGCTTTCGCGGTGTGTGGGGGTGACTCTGTGCCCAACATCAATAATAACTTAAACAAATTTGTGCATCGCACGGGGCTAAAACTAGTATAAATCTATTAGAGAGCGTTTATATGGAGTTTAAGTTGGTGAAAGGTAGTAGGCGACGTATACGAATTGCCTTTCAATCGCTTTTACTAGCCTCTAATTTTCTTCACTTTTATTACTCTAAGTGTTTTCCCATTTCATGACGATTTGAGTGCATATAAAGGAAGGAAAGAGATTCTTGAAGGAAGAACATGGTTCAATTACTTGAAAAGAGTTGAAAAAAAATGAAAAAAAATTTAATGAGTTAAATTTACATGAGTCATGTAATTTTCAATTACATACTAAGCGCCCTAAATCGATTTACTTATTATTACAATCATCATAAACAAAAGTCTGCATTCTGAGCAATAAATAGGTTATTGAATAGTTTTATTTATTTATGAGTTATTAAGATATCTGGAATACATATATTTATAATGTGTTCATTCATTTATTTAGGTCGGGAAGGCAAATTCAAAACGCATCCCGAGCCACCTCAATATAAAATAAAATTATGACCCCGTATTGATGTGGATTTATTACATGTCTCGTTTTCCATTAATGAAATGGAATGATAACGGCAATTTACAAATTTAGATTAATACTTGATTTGATATGGAAAATATGCCTAAAAAGATATAAGCTGCCTCTTCATGCAACGCATCTAAACGTTTGGCCATAGATTCACCGTATAATCTTCTTTCTCCCGTTTATCTGAAATGCGTTGCCAACTGAGCTCAATTTGATTGAAAGTGACTTCCTATTTTCAAAACGCACCTAAAACTTATTTTAATTATTGCTTTCTTCACTCCAAAAGGCAACGAGCCTGTTATTAATTATATACTTCTCCCTTTTTGGAGGGGGAAAAACCTTAACCTGAATCTGAAACTTTTTATAACGCATTCTCAATCCATACAAGTACCAGAGAGTATACTATTTTCTAATGTCTTTTAATGTATATAACAGACTAGCAGACGCACATTACATGTTCACAGTTTAAAGAGATGGACAATGCATATAGGTGCCTTTCAAGCTAAGCTATCGGTACTGCATATAACATTGAAATAACGCAAAAAGAAGATTATTTCTCCTTTGTCATGAAGAGGAGATTATAATGGAAATATGTATGCAAATAAAACCTTCAACAGTAAGGGGCAAATACATAATTTCAATGACAACACAATTGTAATAGTTCCCCCACATAGCTCTCAAACACTAAACCTAAAAATGAGAAGCCCAGTAAATATCCCCTTGGTCTCAGTTATTACATTATTAACTTGTAAAACTCACTAGAGACATGCGTTGATTGTAGCTGCTGAACCCCTTGTTGGTTATGCAGCATGAACACGTTCTTCTCACATTCTCGCCTTGGCGACCACCATTTCGCCACCTCCGTTCATGCCCAGAGCAGCATCACCACCGCGCCATGTTTCTTTAAACTGTTCCTCAGTAACCCCTGCATCAGTTCATAACAACGATTAATTGATCCAATTAACATATCAACTTGTACAAAAATGATCCAGGGTAAAAGTTATGGACACTACTTAGTTTAAGAACGGGGAATCAAGGAGAAGGGTTATGCTGGTTACTGCATTTAAAGGAAAGAAAAAAATTGAGTTGATTATCTTTGAACTCTTTTCCATGTCTTAGGAGAGTTTATGTTAAGACATATTATCCTAATTATTTTATAATTTTTGAGGTTGACAGATGTATTTGGCAAGTTGAGGAGGGATTAATTTGTTAATCCCTTCGCAAATAATATCTTAATATTGAATTAAATTTCTTTTAAAATCTACCCCGTTTTATGTGTCGTCTAAAAAAAATTGGTAGGAGAAATCTTGCCTTTGCCCATGGCAGCAGTTGAAGAAATCCCACCCTGCACAGTCTTCAGCACCCTATCATAATAATTAGCCCCAGACCACTTCTGATGAGCCAAAGTATCCACCCCATTGTTCCTCTCCTCTCTCTGAATCCTCTCAACATAAGCCAACATCCCTCTCTTCGCATAGTCCCTCGCAAATGTATCCACCACCAAAGCATCGGCATGAAACCCAGCCAGCGTTATAAACTGCCAACAGAATCCGAGCTTCGCAATCCTTGGTATGAAATCACGCATCTCCTCGTCGCTCATTCCCGATGCATCCCAGTTAAACGATGGCGACAAGTTGTAGGCTAACATTATCTCAGGGTGCACAGATTTCACTCCTTCGGCAAATTTTGTGCATTCAACTAAGTCTGGGCTTGATGTTTCCATCCAGATTAAGTCAGCGTGATTTGCAAAGGCCCAGCCTCTGACAACTGCGGCCGTCACTGAGCCTTCGAATCTGTAGAATCCCTCTCTGGTTCTAGGCAAGTCCCAGTCCCAGAACAAGTTGTTGAGGCCTAATTTTTCGGCGATTGCTCTTGCTTGTTCGTTTGACAGACATTTGTCGTAGCCTGAAACATTTGCCCAGTCGTTGAGTCGACGCCTCTTGTCATCCTCGGTGACGTTGAGGTGATTGATTGCGTCCTTGATGCAGTCAGAGAAGGATTTGAGTTGTGCTGCAGCGAGCCATTGGTCCTCGATTGCTTGGAGCTCGGCGCCTGTTTTTCCTGCGGCCATGGCCTCAGCCAGGACTGTGGCCAGGCTACGTCCTTCAAGCGCAGGATTAGTCACACCTGATACAGAAACATCAAATTTTGAAGGATCAAATGATTAGCATTAGTAGTATTTTTTTTTAAAAAGTCTGAATACCATATTTATCTTCCCAACAAAAAAATTCTCTCATTGCAAAAGTATTAAATAAGGATAAAATGTTCAAAAAAGGTCAGATTTATCCTAACTTTCACTTAATTAGAAAACTATCCTGAAATGTTTTTATTAAAAAAATACTATTAGAATATATAATTATAATCCTTAATCCTCACTGCACATCCGCAATTTTGGTGCAGTGGCACATTTATAACTTCACTAATACAGTTAAAAGGCTTAAATACCCCAATTTGTAACCTTCCAATTCAATAATTATGATCTCAATAGTGTAAAAAATGTCCAAAAAGATTAACTGTTTATTATCTAATTATACTAAGTAATTTTTTCCAAAAAAAAAGGGTTCTAATTTACAGCAAACCCTTCATAAAACTAGCACAGTCCTCACCTAGTATGAACTGATGGTCTCTATAATCGACATTAGTCTGAATCAAGTTCGCCGCAACCGCATCCGTCCTGGCCACAAGCACGGTCTCCACCCCCATCACATCAAACTGCAACCTCGCCGCCACGAGCCTATTAATATGCTCTCCAACCGACACCAGCACTTTCCCCGCCATATGCCCGCACTTCTTCGTCACCGACGACTGGTCCTCAATATGCACCCCCGCCGCCCCTCGCTCCACGAACAACTTACACAGCTTCACCGTCGCCGTGGCGCCCCCGAACCCCGTGTCCCCGTCCGCAATAATCGGCTTCAGGTAATCCACATACGGCGTCCTCGCCCGCTCCTCTCGCGCCATCGACATGCGAGCCTCGCGTTGCTTGCGGTCGTGGTATTGCTGGGCGAAGAAGAGGTGTTCGACCTTGTTGGGGACGGTGTCGTAGGGGTAGTCGGCGAGGTCGGGGCCGGGCTCGTTGGTGGAGGTGTGGGTGGAGGAGCATTGCCAGCCGGAGACGTAGATTGAGTCGAGGTGCTTGGCCATCATGGTGACTTGGACGGGGTCGAGGGCGCCGAAGGTGCGGGAGGCGGTGCCGTTGGATTGGTGGGACTTGAGGGTGCGCCAGAGCTTCTTGGCGAGGTCGTTGGAGGCGTAGGACTGGCGGAGGGTTCCGCGGAGGGAGACCACGTCGCGGGCTGTGTAGGGGCGGCGGGTGAGGGCGAAGCGGGGGGAGTTCCACCAGGCTTGCACCTCGGCGACTTCGGCTTCGAAGCGGCCTTCTTCTTCCATGATCTGAGGAATGTACATTTTTCAGTGAAGAATTAGTGCAACATATTGGCATCATAACGGACGCAACTAACAAATGAATACTTTTATATTGAACATTGAGATTAAATGTTAATCAAAAAAGTTTAGACATAATAAAACAACTCTAAAGATTTTTGACAGCTCTTCCGGATGTGAAAGAAAGATGAAGAGTCCATAAAAAGACCTGAGTGATGAGCAAGAGGAAAAAAAGTATTTGAGGTACAATTGTCCTGTGACTGAACACATAGAATCATAAGGCAAACAAAAGATGCTACTACTAGATGAAAATAGAACACTGTCTTCAAATTTAATTTAACGTATATTATTATTTAAAGTAAGTCCCTTTTCAATTTGTGTAGGTTTCATTTTTGAACATTTATGCAGATTAACAAGAATCCAACGCCCCAAATTTCCCATTACCGTGTGTACTATTAACAAAAGAATGATATACAATTGAACTGTTATATATTTTGGATCACTGAATACACCGATATCCAAATTATAAACATGTCCACGAACATTTGAAGTTCTCTGCACTGGATTATCAGTGGTCCAATATAGTCCACTAGATAATTTCTCTGATCGTTTGAGTGCATATTTGTACAGAGAAAAATCTCATGATAATTATGCAAGCCAACCACGTCGAAAAGAAAGAGAGACAAATTAAAGAAAACAGAAGTAATGGGAGTGAACGAACCATTGAAGGCGCTGAGAAGGATGAAGCCATGGAGGAACCTTGAGAGAGATGATTTTTCTTTCTCGAGATCAGAACAGCTTGGCTGGCTACAACAAATACATGCAACTGTGAATGAATTGGCCCTCCCCCAATTCCTCCATTTATACAGGAGCACTGGCCTCTATCCCTTCACAAAAGAGTGAATCGATCGGCATGGGAGTTATCATTATTATTATTTTATTTCATTAACTATTTCTCCAATTATGATGTCATTTTTCCATTTCTGGACTTCAGTAAGCTGCCACCTTTACTAGATCATGCCTTCAGCAGAATGCTTCCATAATAGGAAAACTGCAGGAAGAACCAGTATATCATGCATCCAAACACACTTTTCGAGTTCATGAACTTAAGGAGTTCAACTGCTTTGTAAATTGTAAAACAGATTAGTTTGTACTCAAGCTGTACAGGAGCAACGATAAAAAAGTATTAGAGAGACCACTAGTGTATCACAATCATTAGTTTGTTTAATGGTGGTTGTGATTTGCCTTTGAGTGTAAATTAGTAAATGAGTGCAAATCATGAGGATATGATGAGTGTTAGATTTGAAATGAATCATAACCACCCACTAAACAAATCAACAATTATAATGAATGCAGTGGCCTCTCCTCTACTTTTTTCATAGTGGAAAGGATCCAAATCCGGAAGCAATTTGTTCTTTGGCTGATCCTAGTCGTTGGTTTCCCCATCAAAATTGATCATCTGTATCAAATAATTGCAAGCATGTGTAGGATCATGACTCCTACAGGCTTCTATATGCTCCATCCAAGAGTTATATAGACTTTTATGACTAATTGAAAGTCAAATTAACCCAAAATCTTAACTTTATTAAATATGTTAATTATTCCAATGTAAATTGGTCAAGTTAGGCAGCGAATTATTGGATAGAATCAAATTTGATCATTTAAGTTGATTGATTGGGTATTATTTGCTCTAAAATCGACCGCTGCCTGCTAGGCTTTAACAACTTGGATCAAATAGAATATATTCCAAGGAGAGGAAGTCACTTCTGATGTAAAAGCTGGTAGTGCAGCTTAGGTTAGCGTGATCAACTAAGAGCGCACTTGCTGTATCATAGAAATAACTAAGTGTCAATTCTCAACCAAGAATCGATACGTGTCTCATATTAACTAAGCATCATATCGACTTCGCCCTAGGCAGGACGATTCAAGCAGCGTAAGCACTCGACCCTTCCTAAGAAGGACCGAGTCATTAGACGTCCTCACTCGAACTCACTATTTGAGTCAACCCTACTCCTCTTCACTCTACAAGGTCGGGTCGACAACTTTCGAATCTCAAATGGCCAACTAAAAAGGCGGTACCTATCGGCCTGCTCGCAAGACCAAGGCGAAAGGTGTCATTTGTCGACACTCTAGTAGAGACGAGTCGAGAGGCGGTTTATCCACAAGCTCCCCGCCGACAATCGATCACCATCATATTAAATGCATGACCAGAATCATTATTGTTTCAGCCTCGAAAGTCTTTATGACTCCTCGGACCTTATCAGCACCATGCGTACCTAGTCACCATCACATTAAACACCTAGATGACTCATCCCCCTCTACAACCAACACCTGCAATGTAGCTGTCGACTGAGCCGCCTGATTCGACTCGGCCAAAGTTACACAACTTTCCATTGGGATATACTATACAAGAAAGATGTTGTCTACTGCTTAGGGTAAGCAAACTCTTGCTAAAAAAACTCCACACACTCACTCTTCTTCTCCACCCAAGCTCACTACTGACTTGATCGTCGGAGGAATCACTGGAGATCCCAACTCCGATCCTCTCACGTGTTGTTCATGTGCAGGACTGGATTCTTTGCTGAAGAACCAACTGTCTAAAGAAGATTGAGGAAACCTAAGATCCTACAAAATCCACACTTAATCTCATGTTCAATAATTAACATCAACAACACTCAATAAAGATAGGAAGACGATTCGATGTATTGAATCGTCAGAATAAGATGACTTAACTACTTAATTGGCTCTAAATGTCAATACTATCTTATCGTAATCATCTTCTACTACTATAAAGTCAACTTAAATGAAAGTACTCTGCAAGGAACTCAACGACAAGTAAGTAACTTAAAGATAATAAGATAACAAGATAACAGTAAATAGAGTCTTGGTTGACTGTGTGTGAACCCGTTTTACTTCATTATCATCAAATATATAGAATCTTTGCACATCTCAGTAACCACTCACCCTTAATCCGGAATCTAACTATTTACTCCTAGAAACGTCGTGTTTAAGATAGTTACGTAATTTGGATTCAGATCTTCTTGACTATAAAAATTAATTAATTAATTAATTAATTAATAGTGTAGAGGCCACTCCATTCTTAGAATTGTTGATTGTCTAATTAATTATTATGATTTGACTTTGAGTGCAAATTAGATATGAGTGCAATACACGAGGGTGTGTTGAGTGCTAAATTTAGAATAAATTTTAATCACTCACAAAATAATCAACTGATTGTATAAAAAGTTGTGGTCTCTCGATCCGTTACTTTGAAGATTCAAATTCTAAGTAATCCATGTTTGTTGCAAGTGAAGCCTTCTCCGTTTCCTCCAACTGAGCATGGTCTTCGGAGCCCACGTCGTGTGCATATGACCGATAGTTATGTGCGTGGTAGTTATTTCCTTTCTTATTCTATCAATTAGTCTGCTCATTTTCTCTAACCGGTGTTAATTCCCAAAAATCCGGTATAAACAGCTATTTTGTCAACTCCTTCTGATATTATAGCGTTTATTCAATTATTCATTTGGGCAACGAGGCTAACAAATTATACCAACTAGAGGGATGTTCGAACAAATTGACTTAATTGTAGTTTTATATTTGACCATGCTAATAAAAAAATTAATACAAAATTTTAGCACATGATAAATCCAAAGGCTTAGGTTTCTCCAAGTCCACCGGGCTTGGGTTTGTTAAGCGGTGACGATGGAAACGGTTAGAAAAGATAGGAACGGGGGATTGGAGTCCCAAGGAGAAGATAAGATTGATTATTATCTTATCTTCTCACGAGGGTACATGATACATACAAAAATAATGACTTCTTATTCTAGAAGATTACGTGCGCATACACTGGCCTAAGTGCGAGGGTTATTGCCAGCGTGGAGATTGGGATCAATAAACTTATCCCTATATCCCCACTTGATGGAGAAAAGCCAATGAATCGTATTTTTGGCGCTTTGAAGAAATTGATCACACCCTTATCATCACCCAATTGCAAATAGAATCCTACTGACTACTTATTCTATTTGTGTGGATAGACCCACAACGAAGTTTTTTGCTCTTGTGAAATTTAAAAAAGATTAGTAATTGAGAGTCTATTCTCACCGATACAACGACAAGGAGTTTATCTGCCTCCTCAAAACTTTTTAAGTATCCAGGGGGTCCGTTCGCACAAATAGAACTACAGGGGAGTCTATCGTAAATCGGGTGATACAATGTGGGCATATCCGCACTTATCTCTAGTTTCTTTGCACACAAATTGGATCGGGATAGAACCTAGATGAGTTTCGGGTTTGTTTTTTGTTAGTAAATGTGGCCGTAAGACTAGTTATTTATTGGACTAACACACCTTTGGTTTATTTCTAATTCAGTTTGTGGGTGGTTGTCAAACATGCCTTGAGGTTAGGACGTGGTTGATAAAAAAAGGTTAAATTACTTAAATATCCTAAGGTTTGCTAAGTTGCATGAAAATATCCTAACTTTCATATCCATACAAATAAAGAACCTAAGCTTCTCAAAAGTATCACATTGAGACCCTCCGTTATATGACCATTAGAATATGCACAGCGTCACAAGTTTGTATGGTGTTGTCCTCTATCACTAAAGTTTATCAGATTTACATATTCTACCATCCTCTCATATCAACCTTCTTTTCTTTCCTAGTTTAACCAAAAACTCATATTTTTCATTATTTCTCTTTAATCTCTTTCCAGTCAACCATGAAGGCAATCTCTCAAGCTCAAGCTCTGCATCAGGCATGGAGAATATTGATGAGAAAGAGTATGCATGCACATCCATCTGATACATTTTTTTTCATGCACAAAACAAACACATACATAACCAATAGTCACCAAAAAAGAAATCACCAAACACCAAAATTCAGTCAATTTTTGCAATAACTAACATAACCAAACACAATAACCATGTTTACGATATTCACTTTAATCTATAAAACGATCATGTAAACAACCCATTATTTTAACACCAAAAACAAAATTAACCACCCAACGTGTTCAAAAACAAGCACCAAACTGGTCTTATTCATTACTGAATTATAATTTAACAAGGAATTATGCAAATGCACCTAATTTTTTGGGCCCAAAAGGCGTGTTTTTTTTTGGGTTGGGGGGGGGGGGGGGGGGGGGGTCCCCCC
>JBAKGM010000139.1:10063668-10094061 GCA_037177215.1 Asparagus racemosus
ATTTATAGCAAGAAAGAAGAGATCAAACTATGTATCAAACTATATATATATATATATATATATTTATAGCAAGAAAGAAGAGATCAAACTATGTATCACAAAGCAATATGCTATAACCCTCTATCGCCCTTCAATTCACAAAAGAGGGACTCGACAACAATTATTCTTACACTGAGATCATTTATTAACAACTGCGAAACCTGTGATGCTAAAATCTCTATGAACTGATTAGAAATTTGGACTGTGTTCTCCTCAGATGTCTAGTTGTTTTTAGTGGAAAGACTACTGCAGGGAAAACTTAAAACGCTAGCAAAATTTCCACGAATTAGATTCTTCTTTTTAGCCTCTCCGCATTCATGAATGCAAATAGTCAAATACTATATAAACTTCAGAAAATCCAGGTCACTCTCGCAAGTTATAAGGAAAACTGATACAGGAAAAAGAAAACACGAATCAACAAAGTGAAAGTTAGAAAATAATTAACTTCAAATACCTATCAGGGGCAGTATTTCTTTACTTGCGGAAATCGTGTGAACAATTCAGACATCCTTTGGGGCCCATATGAACAACTGAGGTATCGTTTAGACAGTGGTTACATCAAGCCGTCAAGCTCAGTGCAAAAGATGATACAATTTCCAAAACTAAGAAACAATGATATGTTTCACAGCAAGAGAATTCTGACAAGGAAAATATTTCATAACATCTAGATGGAAGACCAATCAAGCCCTTTTATGATGGGTTTATGTTGTGGCATACATTAGTTATGCAATTCCCCAGTGTTATGATGTGAAACATCCATTCCTCGCGTGGACGTGAAGTTGACATTTCATGGTTTCCAGCTTGAAGTACATAGGGTTTTGCTTATGAGAATGTGTTATGTTTGTGTAAGGAATCTGTTGGCATCTACTGTACGATGCTCACGTAAACTAAGCACATACCAGTATATTTCGAAAGATATCTGACCCCTAGCTGAAGATAACTAATTTGCCAAAGCCAGTAAGTGTCTTTCACAAATTAACAATAATTGTGAGCTTCCTAAAAAAAATTCCCATCTATATCAGGATGTGCATGCAGTAAGGTCATAAAAGCTCTCCTCAAGGACTACTAAATTTTTCTATAAAATTGTCACCGCAGCTTCATATTTAAATAGTCAGTCTGATATGTATCATTTGTACAAGAACTGCGAGATATATATCATGCAGCTGCATATGACTAGTCTGCGTGATCTATATCAGGCGAATGACAAATGGCTCGTGTAGATTGTTAAACTCTGAATAATCATAGTCCTTAGCATGCTGCAAATACGATCTGACAACTTGAAGAAAAAGAAAAGTGTGTTGAAAACTTATCTAAATATGTAAATATTACAAACAGTTTTAACATATTTAAATTGAGATTTGGCATTTTCGATTATTGCTTGAAATTATTTCAGATAGAGAATATAAATCATGGCTAATAGCCAATAGTTTCTGGACCAACGTTCTTAGAGTTGGATTTCAATCTATATATAACCATAATTCATCATGCAAGCAATGTTTTCATGTGAATTGCCTATTCAACTAGAGAAGCCGTCTCTAGATAATCAACACCATGAATTGCCATTATGTCCTATGCACCACTCATGTTGATCCTGTACTATTTATGTCTAGTCAAACTACCAAGTGGACTTGTCAATCATTTCACACAGCATGAATATGACCTGGCCATGGAATCTCATGAACCACACACCAGAAATACCTAGACAATTTGGTGTTCGCTGGTAAAATAAATTATAAGGAACATTCTTATATAGTATCATAGCCGAGCTTCTGGGAACATGCAAGATCCAGTAGTCGCATCTAAAGCTAAAGGGACAACACACATAAGGTGAAGTTGCATCAAGGCAAAAATGTGAGGTAGGATTAGCATGTGGGCTAAAGGATTTGGTAGTCAACCCTCAGGAGACAATCCTAAATGCTGGACCATAGAGTAAACTAGCAGAATAAAGCAGCAATCAATTGTAGTGTACATGTCAATAGTAGATTAATAACACCAACACGATGAATAAATGATATCAGGAAGAAGGAAAATACATGAAATATTCCTGGTTTTAATCAGTTTCATTACTGTAAGTGGGGGAAAGATAGGTATGCATCTAAGTACAGCAATGAGCCAGTGACTGTTCCCCCAAGTATACATTTACATATTTCAATACACGCCAATCATGTGCCTCAGCATGTCCTACTTCCAATAACTGCCTGCCATCATACATAAATATGGTTAGTTGAATTTTCTCAAGTTGCACATATGCTGATATTTGTGGACTCATTTGTTATTAAAATTTCTTCCTGGTTGTTGGCCATTGTGCTCTATCCAAAATATCTCTATATTTCATCCAATCGATCATGGAATCAAGGCTCAGTTAATTTCTTCTCTATACATGTAGATATGCAGTAATGTGATTATACATAACCTCTTGTTTCTATAACCTGATACATATGATTTATGAGAGTTTTTCACATCAAGTGTGAGCATCTATGTCAGCATCCGGACGAATGGGGGAAAAACGAATGACTTTGAGCAACAGGACTATTCCAAGCATATTTGATCAGACTCAGACGGCGGTAAATAATGTCTTTTCTAAATTAGTTATCACCTAGCTTCCAAGAAAGGAGATACTAGTAAGATCTTTTACTATAGCTAAATGTTGCATAAACAAGATCCTCTGGATTCTTAAAAGCAGTTGAAGATATGAATAAAGCGTGTCACATAAAAGATAAAGAGGCAAAGTAGAAACTACTGATCAAGTTCGAGTGTTCAATCCTCAACTCAGATGGGGCTTGAGCAAAAGAGCGATGACCTAAGCCTGGAAATTTAACCTCAATATCAACAAAGGATAAAGGTATGTGTGAAGAGAAGTATAGTATATTTCATATTTGACCCACCATTAGAAAAGATATCATAACTGTACTAGATGAGAGAGAGAAGGTATCAACCTAACTAGTTAGACATTTCCTTTGTCAAATATAATGGGTTCGCAGCTTTTGATATATTTAAGTAGAATGTTGCATTGTGTGTTGACTTGAAAGGTGTAGGATTTTACGGTCCAAATGCATCGAAAGGGAAGCTCAGGTTTTATATTAGCTTGCAAGTGATCTCCTTTTCCGTATGAAAATGTCTTATATTGCAGCAAAATCTTCAATTATCTTACGAATAATATGATGTTAGACTTTCTTCTAGGAAATCAGATAAAACTAGTTGATAGGAAATTGTGTGAAGTCCAATTATGATGAGGGCTTGATTGAAAACTAATAAGCCTATTGTTGATCCATCGTCCCCTTGCATAAGATGTTATATTATCTGTCTTTCTTAGATTTCTAGTTAATCTATGTTTAGTTTGAGACCTTTAAAATTCTCTGTACATTACTTTTTTTGTTACATTTTAAGAATACAAGTTGATTTGGTTGAATTTATTAGATGTAACAAGTCTTTACTGGATATGATAATGTTAATACCATTATATGTTGTACTAACAAAGTGATTTGTACTGTTTACAGTGATATGATTTAGGTTTTTCCCCCTAGAACCACCTTTAAAATAGGGTCACTCTATAGAAACCACTTTTGAATTTTAATTAATACATAAACCACCTTTAAAGAAAATTTTGGTGCAATCAACCACCTCCTAGTCAAATTTTCACTATAAACCCAAAAATACCTTTAAAAAACTCATGTGCAAAGCATGTGATTGGTATGCTAACATGACCTAAACGTTAACTAAGTGAGTCACATGCCCTGAATGTGAGTTTTTTAAGGGTACTTTTACATTTCAGTGAAAATTTGACTAGGAGGTGGTTGATTGCGCTAAATTTCTCTTTCAAAAGTGGTTTTTATAGAATGACCATATCTTATGGTGGTTTCTAGGAAAAAAACCCCTATGATTTACTACTTGCACACTTGAGGAGTTCTTAGTTGAGCACAATACTGTCAAGACATATTACTGGATCTGGGTTTTTTATGCTCATCTTGACCGTTGCTAAGATTAACACAAATTAAACTAATTTTTGTTGCTTCTATAATTATGTTCCATAAAGATTTCCAAGATTGCTTGATACCATGGAAGTGTTGGTATCTATGAGAGCACTCATGAGTGAAAAATTATACTGATAATTCATTCATTCACTGGTTATTTGTTTAGCAAAAGGATACATCATGTTCCTTCCAATGTGGTATTGTCCTATTCTACCTACGAGCCACTTGGTCCACTCACTATCATAGACTTGAGTGGACACTTACCAACACCTATAATATTGGAGAGTTGGAAATTTTTCTTTTGGTGTATAACCTTCTAAATGTGCTTTGTAAGCATAGGTGATAGGAAATATCAAATAAGTTAGCTAGTATACTAATACAATCTTCAAAAAATATAAAGAAAAACAATTGAAAATAAACAAAACTTAAGAGGCTTAAGAATCCATGTAGCAGATCATAGATATCCGGGATAATAACAATGAGGATAAATTGTTGAAACATACGGAATAGATTAGTGAGTGCAAGAAAAGAGCAGAAGAGTTTTGCACAAAGTTATAGAAAGCGTAAGGGGGCCTAAGTGTTGGACCCGACGCCTAGAGCATAAGCATCTAGACGGGGTCTAGGCGGGTTTCCTATTTTTTATTTTTTAATTACTATAATTAATAGTAAAAGCCAATGTTATAGAAAACTTAAGCGCCAGACTAGCGTCTAGGTGGATTGCTTTCTTCGTTTAAGTAGTGTTGAAGGAGGTTTTGCTGAAGGTCGGAGGAGATAGAGAAGATGTTCATAGTTAGAGGCTGAAGAAGTTTGACACAGGTAAGAGGACGTGGAGGCTGCAAAGGAGGAAATCACAATTAACGCTTAAAAGTGTTATCCATGTAAGCAGACCACACTCCTCTAAGCGCTCCCAAAATCTAGGTGAACATCCTAGGTACCGCCCAGACGCTAGGCAGACAGCCCAAATACCGCCTAGACCAAGGTTACAGAAAGTGCTAGGTGGCCTAGCGTTGGGCCTGATGCCTAGAGCCTACACGGGGCCTAGACGTTTTCCTATTTTTAGTTTTTTTTCAATTAGTGATAATAAATATCAATATTATAGAAAGCTTATGTGCTAGATTGATGACCAGATAGATTTCTAAAGCGGTAGTGGAGGATGTTTTGCTGAAGGTCTGGAGAGGTAGAGGAGGTCCTCGAGGGTGCAATGGAGGAAATCACAATCAATGCCCAAAAGGTACAGTCCATGTAGGCAGACCACGCTCCCCTAGGCGTTCTCAAAACTTGGATGTGCAGCCTAGATACCGCCTAGGTGCTAAATACGCGATCAAGGTACTGCCTAGGGCTAGGAGTACGACTAGATAGGCTTGGCGGAGACTTTTAGAACATTGGCCTAGGCCTAAGCATACACCCTAGGTAGACTAAGCGGGGTAAGCACCGCCATAATTATTTTGTGTGGGTAATTCAGAATAAAATTTATCCAAACCCACTCTGACAACTTTTAAAAAAACCAAACCACTTCTCTCTCTCTTTCTCGTTGTCATTGATACCTACCGCTTCCCCTCTCTTTTATCTCTCTTTCTCACTGAAACCTTAATCCCCATCGCTTCCCCAAAATTCTCACTAAAACTCACCGCTTTTCGTCATTGTCGCCACTTCTATCTCAAGAAACTCAAAACCCTAATTGAGCCACCACTTTCGCCATTGGTTTCCAACATCAATCACTGCCTATTTCTAACCTTGACCGCATATTTCCGAACTTATTTGCTAATTGCCGTGCTTGTTCACTTATTTCAGATCTTGTTTCACAATTTTCCACCTGTTTTGCTTTTGTTTTTGGTTTATGGACATTTAGTTTTGGTTTAAATGTTTAATTTAATGATTTTTATTTGAGTATTTAGTAATTTTTGATGCATGGATTGAACATTTAAGTAGTTAACTAGTTATTGATTGTTAAATTGCATGATTGTTGTTCTTTTTCTTAGTACATTTTCTGCTTTCATGAATTTTATTTATTTTAACATATAATAAATAATAAATACTATATTAAAAAAATTCAAATAAGCATAATTCCACATAATTCGATTAATCAACGTTTAATCTGATTATCGCGCTTCCGGACTGCACACGTAATAAAACCGAGTTTTTGAACATTATTCACCTCAATTTAATACATAGAGGTGTGAAAATGGGTTTGTCTCTCCACTAGCAAAAAAGTAGTGGTGAAACCACTGCTTTTAATACAGCCTGTTAATTATTTAATGGATGGTGATAGAGAATTGTAATTCATCTAAAAAATAACACTTAACACATCCCCATGAATTGCACTCATTCCTATTTTGCACTTAATAAGACAAATCACGAATTTCCATTAATCAATCAACATTTATAAGAAAATAGTGGTTTCTCCACTACTAAAAGTAGTGGAGAGGATCCAAATTCATTTTCACACTTCTATGTATTAAATTGAGGTGAATAATGTTCACAACACGGTTTTATTACGTGTGCGGTCCAGAAGCGCTTAACGATTAATCGGATTAAACGTTGATTAATCGAATTATGTGGAATTATGCATATTTGAATTTTTTAAATATAGTGTTTATTATTTATCATATGTTAAAATTGGCAAGCATGCGGATAGAGGATCCAAATCATGTGAAAATTAGCAAGCACAGGAATAGAGGAATGTTTTATGGGATAACATAAGAACTGCAAAAGGTAGAAGAAAGAAAAGAGAAAAAAGAAGAAAGAAGCAAGGAAGTTGAAGAGGAATAAAAGGATAAACCACCTTTGATAACAATACGCCTAGTATTGGATTGGGTTGGTTGTGGATTTTCTATATGCCTATCTAAAACAAAACAAAGATTTAGTTCCAAATTTGGTCCAAATCCTACCACTGAGGCATTTGGCCGAGATTGAGTTTTGGTCAGGTTTGATACTTAATACTCATTATTTTCTAGTTTGGATGAATAAAAGCACACATATCTTTTCCAATCCTCATCGACTTTATATCTATTTTGTTTTAACATCAAAACTTTTTACATGTAGTCATAAAAATAGAATTTAATTATACATCTATAAGAATGATGCTATGAAGATATGATCAATACTAAAAAATAATCTTTAAAATGATCTTTTAATATTTTTTGGTGCTTTCATGCATACAACTTCTGGCTATGAAGTAGTAATTTAGTTAACTATTAAAATGGGCATTCAAAATTAGAAGACTGCAACAAAAATATTTGTGTTTCTACACTTACAACATATCCAGTAGTTAAATCATTAGCCAGATCATTTTCACTTCAATTAAAAATCACATGAACAAGTCACAAATGTATGACTACGTATGTGTCATCATGCGCTCGGGTGTATTTTCAAGTATGTATGTTTATAAACCAGAATTTACTATTATTTGGTACATGCCTGATCAGGCTTAAGTATGCAATTGGGTTAGATGGGGATTGGTTTCTCAAATTGATAGCCCTTTTTTTTTAAGGTTCTGGCTAAAACTATATCATGGTTGCGACAGTTTTTTTTATCTGTGATTTATCCAAAAACTTCTGTTGGGTTATAATCTTAATCTATAGTCTATACCCTATCAATCATTCCTTCAATATTCTGAACTATGCACAGTACCAGATTGGCTCTGCATACCAAGTAAATTCCCAGCTCTATATAGAGCTTTGTTAAAGCTACTGAAGCTTTCATTATCTCTCTTAGAGATGTTACACAAAACTTCGCCCATTGTCAAACTTTTCTCACTTGAAAAGATCTATAATCTGCTCAAACATTCCCAAATGACAAGATCTAAATGCACCACGCTATAGCAAATGCAATACAAACAAGTTAAAAAAAATTCAAAAGCTCTACTATAAACGCATCAAAATATCGCAAATGTAAGACAAACAAGTTAAAAAGTTTTTAAAGCTCTACTAGGAACACATAGCTGAAATATCTTAAAAGCAAAATGCATACCTCGCCCAACTCCATAACTTCAGTCCCTACCAACCCGAAGGCAAGAACGCATGAATACTATAGCCAGTCTTCCAATTATCCAGGTAAATCACCTTCCTCACTGCCCAATAAGCCACCACCGTGGCCACAAACATAACCCCTCTCTGCACCCCAACATTCTTCACCCTCACCAAAACATGCGTAACGAACGCCAGAATCATCCCAACGATGGAATACAAGAACCCAATAGCAAACCCCTCAGCTCCCAATTGCATCCCCGACCCCTGGTAGAAGTAGACCATTTTTCCCGGCTCGTTCCTATCAGCCATAAACATGGGCATCTTCCTAATTATATTGTGCATTGCCCCCGAAACGCTAAAGAAGTACACAAACACTGCTAAGCTCATCCACAGCTTAGGATCGTGGACCATGGTGTCACCAGCGAGCACTCTCTTGATCAGAAATGGCGCTGTGATCAAGAAAGCGATCAGCAGGAATACGATTTGCTTGGTCGAGATAGGAGGCGGGCGGGCGATGGGGCCCACAGAGACGCGGGTCTTGGTCTCGACGAAGGCCGACATGGACTCAGCGAGCCCGGGGAATTCCGACTGGTCCATGGCCTCGGATTCCTTGGGGGATTTCGTGGCGGGGCCCACGTGGCGGATGTGAGGGAGGGAGCTGACGCCGAAGAGGGAGAAGCTGTGCTGGGACTCGCCAAACTCGAGGTCGCAGAAGAAGACCTTGTCGGGTCCGGATCCGGATCCGGACTCGACATTGTAAGCTAAATAGGAGGAGGAAACTAGGGCGAATTCGGATCGGAGATGGGGGAGATGGAGATCGGGCTTAGATCGGAGCTGAGCAGCGTCGAAGAAGATGATGAGAGAGTAAGGGCGAGGAGATGGAGAGTTGAGGATGAATCGGGCGATGGATTGATCGTTGAGATGGATCACGCCCGAATCCGACTGAGAGCGGAGAGATCGGAGCTCCGATAAGAGATCGGATGGATCAGATGAGGAGGAGAGGGAAATGAATGAGGTTAGGATCAGGGTTAGGGTTAGGAGGAGAGGGATGAGTAATTTGGGAGCCATTTTTTGGGGAAATTTTGATTTTTCTCTC
The DNA here is from genome assembly GCA_037177215.1 of Asparagus racemosus. NCBI lineage: Eukaryota > Viridiplantae > Streptophyta > Magnoliopsida > Asparagales > Asparagaceae > Asparagus > Asparagus racemosus. The sequence continues at coordinate 10,072,743 of JBAKGM010000139.1, forward strand.
CGGTAGGGTTTTGATAGAGAGAAGGGGGGAGGTCTTGGAGGGGACGACGACCAGATCTGGTGCTTCGCGGGAAGAGGATAAGACTGGAAATTGGTCTTCGAAGAATCGGGTTTGGCTCCAGTTTCGGGTTTGATATCTGCAAGGTTGTAACCTATCAAACCGCATCTCGTGTTACCAAACAAAAACCTAAAGTGAAAATTCATTATTTTTCTGAAATATAAATCTTAATTTTTCTTATGTGTTTAATTCATCGGATGATAGTTTAATCCAGTTTGCTGTTGATGCGAGTAAACCCTTTCAGTTCATAATAATGTCTTATATGTTGACATGCTTGAACTTTTTTCCCGCATATATTAAGTATGTATCGATTACTTTGGACAAAAGCACATTAAACTGTGAGTTTATACGTGCTATTCATCCAAAATATGAATGAATATTCATAAAGAACTTTATTCTTTAAGCGATAAAACTCTATAAAGTATGATTGAAATGTAAACTAAATCATATTATAAAAAAGAGCTCGTATGTTATGGAAACACATTGGTAAATGAAAAATACATGATTTTGAATCTGTTTTTTTAATAAAATATTTATCGTTGGTAATCTACTTTCAATTTATTTCATGTTTGTAAAACTCATTATAATTTCACTTCCATATTAAAATCATTGTAAATTACTTAGAATTTTCAAACTTCATCATATTTCACTTGCTTTGTTATTTTACTTCTAAAATTTTCCTTTTGGCATCCCAATAGAGGTAGACTTTCAAATATACTTTGATTAAAAACACATGCCCATTTGCAATATGCTAAAATTTGAAAGAATAAACCGGTGAAGTCCAAGCTCATATAAAAGAAAGATATGAAAACTCAATCTTAGTAACAAAAAAAACTTTATGCATTTAAGATTTCAAACCATATCATCGTGTATCCATTGTCTCATTTCCTACAATAATCAGGACATTATTATTAACTTAAAATATTTTTTCTTATACAGTTGAGGACCACATACAATTCAAGTCCATTTGAGAATTTAATCTGACAATCAGATTCAAATTTAATTTTCAATTTATCTCTTATAGGCAGTTTTTCAAAGTGAAGTGCTAAAAGCCTCATAAAAATTAATATGCATTAGAGTGTGTACATGGACTAGTCGGGTTGGTACTCTTTAAGAATCCATACCCGAAGTAAACATGGAGATTAAAGTGCACAACTCCGAGATCCATACCCACTTCTCTCTCTCTTCATCGATACAACGAAAATTCCACTTCGCCGAGAAACTTGAGATCTGAAGATAATTGTGAGGAGAATCGATCAAGCGATTGATCGAAACTCAATTAGAAAAGAAGGAAGAAAAAGGGGAAAAAAATGCTGGTGGACGCGGGCGTTGAAGACGAGGAGAAGTGTTTGGCCGAGGGCATCGCCGGCCTCCAGCAAAATGCCTTCTACATGCACCGCGCTCTCGTCAGTAACCCTAAACCCTAATTTTACATTAATCAGTCAAGAAACCCTAACTCAATTCTCTCTATTTTGATGGCGATTAAGGATTCCAACAACTTGAGGGACGCTCTCAAGTTCTCCGCTCAGATGCTCTCCGAGCTCAGGACTTCTCGCCTTTCTCCTCACAAATACTACGAGCTCTGTATGTGATTCAATTTAATATTCTATCGACTTGATCGCTTATTCACTTCTTTATTTTTTGATTCAATTATTTCTGGCTTGATTGGGATGAAGATATGAGGGCGTTTGATGAGCTGAGGAAGCTGGAGATGTTCTTCAGAGAGGAGACGAAGAGCAGATGCTCCGTGATCGATCTCTACGAGCTCGTGCAGCATGCCGGCAACATCTTGCCTAGATTGTGAGTCATGAATTAAAACTTCAAAAATCTTTGTTTGAGTAGCATCTTCAAATGTTGAAGATGAGTGCCACTATAGACAATATGAATCTTTTTGGTTAACAGTCGAGTATTAAATTCCTATAGAAAGTAAATCTATTGTCTGTAATTTGCTTAGTTGAGATTTTAGTACCAAAACTCAGGGTTCATGATGATTGACTAATTTACGAGTGAGCCATAATATTTTCAACACTTCAGCAGAACATAATTAAGAGTGGACGTTAGTAAGTATATGATTAAACTGTTAAACATAGTACAGGCAAAAGTATATCAAAATGCAAAATTCAAAGAATTTAGATGAAATGCATGTTACAGATATATGTTAGATTAAGAAAAAAAAGATTTCTATGACACCCTATGATGTTGGCGTTCAATTCTTTTTCACTTTTTCTCCGTGAAAGGAATCATAAATGCCTGTAGTTCGTATTAGAAAAGGGAACATTTTATATAGTTAAATTGGTCATGTATCTTTGTATGGCTAACAGATGTAGCCTGCAAAGCTATGTTACCTGGGTACTTCTATTAGGAAGCCGTACCCGTACCGGACACGTATCCGTACCCGTACCCGTACCCAAACCTATTGGACACTTCTTGAAGATATGCATATGTTGATTTGGGCCTATAGTCAATTACATAATACATGTTTTAATATAAAACACTCCTCGTACACTTCTTGGATGTATATTCTACACTTCACATCTATTTCTTATATATTGATTTTATGTAAATGAAAAAACAATATTGATCTTATGTAAATTATTAATTTTAATACATATAAATATGCATAACATGCACATATATATAGCCGTGTCCCTGTACCCTACATTTTACAAACTTTCCATGTCCCGTACCTGTACCCATACCTATGCAACCTAGCTGCAAAGTATGATTCATCCCAGCAGTTTGAAGTCTGTTCTTACAAGTTAAACTGGGTTTCCTTTTCCTCTTTTTAAATTTCAGTATGTCTTACAGGATTAATTGCAATAAACTACTAGACAGTGTGCTTTTATGCAGTTCCCAAGACTTGCAATTTTATTATGCTTTAGGAGTCAGTTAGAATATCCAAAGAGTAACTCTTGCAGGTCAGTTACTTAGAGATCTTATTGTTACCTCTCTCATCTTCTTGTTCCTTTGTTGTTTTTATCAATGTTCCATTCTAGACAAAAGTGAGTGATCTTCTTGGAAACTCAATTTCTGCTACCTGAGTAGTTCCAATCCCTTGCCCTCATATTAGAAAGACCTTTTCTTGATTATGTAACATGTTATCCATCTTTTGTTGTGGATAATGATGTCCTCAGACGTAGTTCATGATTTTCAAACATGAATTTTTATATGCAATTGCCAGAGACGTGAAAGGTTATGTGTTTCTTTTCACATAAATAGCTCTACGCTCATAGTTAAGCTGAAGATAAGTCTCAGCATCATTAATCCTTAAGATCCAAACATAATTATCATGGTACAATATTTTATGTCAATTGTAATTGAGATGCATTTTTGTGATTTGAAGAGACAACTTGTAACAGCCATCTCAAAACCTTTTTAAAACAACAACATTACAATGTGATTTCCTAAAAGATAAATAGTGCAGTCATCTCCAATTATTATTTGCAAATGAGGATAGTAATATAATTGATGAAGGCATGATTCCTGAATCAGATAGAATATAGAAGGCATCTTTACTTGCATTTTCCATTCGCTTAATTTCTGATGAAGGCATGATTCCTGAATCAGATAGAATATAGAAGGCATCTTTACTTGCATTTTCCATTTGCTTAAATTCTTTTGAGACTTTAACATGTTGCATTTGTATTTGGGGCTATTTCACTCATGAGTCATGACCTTTTCAACAACAAAAACTACAGAGCCTTTTGTCTTATATTTATAACTTTATTTATCATCAGAAAAAAATGTCTAACTATATGTTTATTTTGGTCATGCATGCTGGTCATCTTTTGGTCTTTTTCATTTTGCTTTTTTGGCTATTCACATATATAGTTTCCTTCGTTGGTTATTGCAGGTATCTCCTCTGTACAGTAGGATCTGTATACATAAGATCGAAGGAGGCTCCTGCTAAGGATGTTCTCAAGGACCTTGTGGAAATGTGTCGTGGCATACAACATCCTGTTCGTGGGCTTTTCTTGAGGAGCTATCTCTCTCAAGTAAGCAGGGACAAGTTGCCTGATATTGGATCAGAGTATGAAGGGTAATATTTCATGATTAAGATTTCAAGTTCTGATTTTACTGTGAAATGCTTTTTTCCTTTCCTGTTTCCTCCAAAGACTTACACAATTGACAGATGCGGAAGTCTCCTATATCATTTTCAAACATTTACACCTTTTTTCATTAGTTATTTTCTGTAGGATAATTTGGAGGATTGGACAGGGAGTCCTTAAGCTGTATGAAGCAGCTGACATGGATAATTGTTGAAATTAACCACTTCTGTATTATTATTATTATTATAGGCCAAATTCTTATAGTATGGACTATGGTGTGCTCATGATATCCTTATCAGAGGCCTTTTTTATAGTTTGAATTCAATGTTTAAAAGACTGGAAGCGCAAAGCGAAGCGCTAGACCCTTTGATGAAGCGAGGCGTAAGCTTCAAAGCGTGAGGCATAAGCTTCACAAGTTTAAGTATTTTAATTTTAAATTTGTAAAAATTATGAACATATAATATATACTGGTGTAATAATTTAGAAATATATACATTCATGTCCTGATTAATAAATAAGAATTAAATGTGTGAAGTATAGAAACGAATCACAATAAACTAAGCTACATGCATAACATATATATTTTATTTACGCTCACATGGTCATATTGAAAATACATAGGGGCATTTTAATGTTAGTCAAAACTCCTTTTATATCTTTCTATCCTGTCTAAAGCTTGCGCTTCAAAAGAAAAGCGCTTTATGAAGCGCGAAGCGCATGCTTCAATTATGCTTTAAGCGATGAGGCATAAGCTTCAATGGATAAATAGGTTCACTCTTGAGTTTGCCCTAAAAAAGTTTTGAAGCGAGTTTCAAAGCGAGTTTCAAAAAAGCTTTTTCAAACATTGAATTGGTAATACTAAATGAATACTTATCAAATCAGTTTAGAACCCAAGAGACAACTGTTCTTCTCTGTTCTTCTGTAGTTACTTAGCAAGAGTTACTGCAGGAAAGTAATTTTCCTTGTTTAACAGACATCTCTGAGATATCTTTGGTTCAAAATTTATATCTTTTGCTTGTAGATCATCAACTGCACTCTGAAACCTTCCAGTGCATTTCACTCACTTTATTAAGTTGCCTCATATATGCTACCTCAATTATTCTATAGTGTAAAATGTCTACACGCCACGGTCTCTAATCTGGTAAAGGCATTCATGTTGCAGGGTGCTTCTCTATATATCTAGTGTCCCATTTGTTAAACAGTTCATCATTTAATCTAGTTCACCTTTCGTTCTCTCCTGAAAAGTTCCATAATCTCTTGTGAGTCACCTGCCTTGATTCTTGAGATTGTGTTGAGTGTAAGCTCGAGAACTCTAGATTGTTTGGCAGCTGATAAGATTTTGAAAAGTGTCATTTTGCAGTATCCTTGGCAACTGATATTTTTTGTTCCTATTACTTGATTGGTGATGTACTATATTTTTCATTTGATATCAGTGAGCGTAGGTCTATGTTACCTGGGTACTTCTAATCTGAACCCGTACCCAAAACATACGCGTACCCGTACCCAAACTCCTTGGACACTCCTTGCATAAATGCATACATTTATTCGGGCATGTACTCAATTATACAATACATGTTTTAATTTAAAACACTTGTCATACATTTTTTGTACATATATCCTACACCTCATACCCACTTCTTGAAACTCGTTGGACATAGGTCATGTTCCAAATTATGATTTTGAAGGGTCATTTGGATGTCTAGTTCAAAAACTAGTGATTTTCCAATTATAATCCACATAGTAAAAGAAATATAAAATTGTTATAGGACTTTTAATTCTCATCTTGTTCTCATATAAATTATTAATGCCAATATATAATATATGTGTATATAAATATTTATATAGAGGTGCCCCCGTACCCTACCTTTTACAAATTTGTCGTGTCTTGTACCCGTACCTGTACCCATGCAACATAGGTGTAGGTCTATTAAATAGTTTAATCTTCATTTCTGGAGCCAGAAGGGTCATTGAAGGATATGCATTTTATTGCCTATATCTTAGTCATGCTTAAGTGCAATGAAAAATTTTAGAGTTCAAACTACATGGATGGGAGCACGGAGATTTATGTTGGGAAAAGAACTGCACATGGCCACGTGCCCCGTAGCACACAACGTGCATCCGTCCTTGCTGACCACAAACTTGTGCATTTCTTATTTTGGAGCAGGATATCTTTTGACGTCTTAATAGTATATATTGACTATTGAGTACTCAATCAACTGTCATTCTTGAATCTCAAGTTTTTCTTTTCTGCTTCAAATTTACTCCAAATGTAGCAATATTTGTCTCAAGTTATTTCTTACTGGATGGATCTGGTGATAGTTAACAATTGCTGCTATGCTTCCAAAGTCTCCATGAGCCATTTTGTTGCCTGAGTGTAATTTCAAATTTGCACTGCCATCTTCTAGGGATGCAGATACTGTTATAGATGCCGTTGAGTTTGTCCTTCAGAACTTCATAGAGATGAATAAACTCTGGGTCAGGATGCAACATCAGGTAAATATCTGTTAATGTTTCATGCCGTCTTCTTAGAGTATGAACGGCATTTTGGTACCTGGTCAGAGTAAGCTCTGAAACTTGTATCAGAGGCATGAATCTTAGCTTGCACAGGCTTTGATCATGCAAGTATTTTAGTGATTTTGAATTATTGGTACTGTTAGGTGTTGAGTTGAATCTCGGACTCGGTCTGGTCTGCAGGGACCTGCCAGGGAGAAGGAGAAGCGGGAAAAGGAGAGGAACGAGCTCCGTGATCTTGTAATATTAGTACCCTTTAACTGACTACCATCCGTGATGATGATAATGCAAAGTGCTTCATTTTTTTTATATGCAACTTCTTTTCGCTTATACTGAAATTCCTCTCTAGGTTGGCAAAAACCTGCATGTACTTAGTCAGATAGAGGGTGTTGACCTTGATATGTACAAAGAAACTGTACTTCCCAGAGTATTAGAGCAGGCAAGTGTTGACTGACATTCATACCCTTATATTGTTTGATGTTCTGTTATATTTATTTTTGCAGTTGTATTTAATAGGTTGTTAACTGTAAAGATGAGCTCGCTCAGTATTACTTGATGGACTGTATAATTCAAGTCTTTCCTGATGAATACCACTTACAGACTCTCGAAACATTGTTGGGTGCATGCCCTCAGCTTCAGGTTGGTTGAAACACACATGCTAATCTTGGTATGACTATTTGAAGTGCTTTAGTTATTTGTGTGTTATTGTTTTGATAAAGCATCATTTCTGATCCTCATCAATCAATTTTAAAGATTGGTCACATAAACCATTCTATTTAATGATTGAGCTATAATATGCCCTTCAATTTTATCTGCTAATAGCTTCGGTTTCCATACAAGAGATATTCCGACATAATTAGAAATTTAGAATATAGTTTCTCGGTTGTTCGATAAGATGAGTTTCATTGATTCATTGAAATGAAAATTTAAAACAGAAGTTGATTTTTCAAGTACTAGATTACAGAGTGACGGGAGTCCAAAGAAAATGTCAATCTCACTATTACACCTAGTCCACTTGAGCACTAGGGCATCTCTTGCACCTGCCTTATGTGTCTGTAAGTATAAAACATCATAGACTAGGTACAAGTCCTAAGACCACCTATCCCAATTATCCTGGTTACATGTTACTTCCTCGATCTTGGACCCTTAGTTTCTGATTAAGTTTCCCTGTAACTGTTAAATTGTAGTTTCACATAAATTTTTTCTTTCTTTACATTTGCGGATGGGCACTGAGGGAAGGAGTTTGGTTTGATAGGATCAGCTGTTAGGAGTATTTCAGTTCATTCTATGGTTTGAACAATTAGTGTAGATTTAAAATAAGTTCTTCTGTGGGCTACATTCTAGACTGCTTTAATTTATTATGCAGCCAACAGTCGATATCAAGACAGTGCTGTCTCAACTTATGGACAGATTATCAAATTATGCTGCTTCAAGTGCAGAGGTGAGTTATTAATGTGCTATTTATCTGGTTAATACTAAAGTTCACTTGCTGATATATCAGTGCTGTAGGTCTTGCCAGAATTCTTGCAAGTTGAAGCTTTTGCCAAACTAAGCAATGCTATTGGGAAGGTATATCAATTTTGCAAATTAGTCCAGGAAGTGCACTGCTTTTCTTATATTTAAAAGTTAAAGTATTCAAGTTTACTTTGCTCCTTAATTGTACTTTTGTCTAATTAGAGTAACTTAGACATCGTGGTACAGGTCTGTGTGGCTTCTTCTGGTTCATTCTATTGCTTGTTATTTTAAATTATGGGCACAATAACTTTGCAAACTATTTAAGTGTTTTTCATTTTGTTCCAAACATTTCAGTGGATATTTAACAGAATTTTTCATGCCATAATCCTCTCGTTCATGGATCTTCTGAGAGTATTCCTAGTTTCCTAAAATACCATTAATATTAAGGAAAATGTTTATCATATGTTATTCTTTTCCCCTTATTTTCTTGTTTCCTTATGTGCATTCATGTAGTATTTAAATCCATTTTTTATTGTTATTTTATAGTGCTTTATCGTACTTCTTCCAGTGAAATGGACCCAAAGCTTTATATAATATACTTCCCATATTTAAAGCATGCCCAAGCATTGAGATACCAATATTCCCCAATTAAACCATATACAAACTCACATCACTCAAAGTGTGATTCTTTCAAGAGAGAAATTTTATTTTTTACATATTTAAGAAAATTTAAAGTTATCTGCTTATATATCATCTCTCTCTGATATATAGTCGAGATGTTTATCGCAATCTTGCTTGCACTGAATTTATTGCCCTCATGTACGCACTGTTTGCCTGAATTAGTAGTTTCAACGCATGGATTTTAAATTTCTACCAAAAGACAACTTATGCTTGATAAATAAATGTAATACTTGGATATTGTTTTCGTGCTATTCACTTGTTTGATGCCACTGTTTGATAGGTCATTGAAGCACAAGTTGATATGCCTGTTGTTGGAGTAATTACTTTATATGTGTCGCTCCTTACGTTTACTCTTCGTGTTCATCCTGATCGTCTTGATTATGTCGATCAAATACTGGTAAGTATGATTACTTATATTTTTCTTGAGTGTGTGAGTGTTTGCAGTTCAAGTATGTTTCAGAATATCTTAATGGTGTTTATTATCACACAAACAAGGGCCTTATCAAGAAACTAAGCTCATGTTTTTGTGACATATAAATAAGTAGCTAGGACATCCATTCAGGCTCTGATATACATCATTGAATACCCTGTGATATGGTTGGTTGCATGAAGTAATGTTGTTGACCACCTGAGTACATCTTTTCTTCGACGACAAATATAACATAAAGTAAACATTGTAATGTTCAAATCTCCAGTTGACGCAATTCCGATTTTTCTCTCAACAGGGTGCATGTGTTAAGAAACTTTCAGGCAAAGGAAAGCTTGAGGATAGCAGAGCAACTAAGCAAATTGTTGCACTTTTGAGTGCTCCCTTGGAGAAGTATAACGACATTGTCACTTCTTTGAATCTTTCAAACTATCCCAAAGTCATGGATCATCTTGACACTGCTACAAATAAAGTCATGGCAGTGGTCATTATCCAAAGTATAATGAAGAACAACACCTGCATATCTACTGCAGATAAAGTAGGCATATTTCTTGTATTTTTATCTGTTTAAAATGTTTTCCAAAATTATATGAATGCCTGTTGTTCTAGGTGGAAGCTTTATTTGAATTAATGAAGGGGCTTATCAAGGACATCGATGGGACTCTAGATGATGAGGTGCGCACAGAAGTTGATATTGTCATTACTTGTTTCACTTTTTCGAGATAGCATTAAAGTTGGTGCATCTTAGACATGGTTGCATCGAAACGCTTATTCCCTAGCGGAGATGACTCTAGCTCCTTCCCTTAATTCATTTTTTAATTTGTCATTATTGTATTTCTGTTTATTTTTCATGCTGCTTTCCCCGAAGAATTTTCTTATTATTTTTTTCTATCTAGCTTGATGAAGAGGACTTCAAGGAGGAACAGAACTCTGTTGCTCGTCTTATTCACATGTTATACAATGATGATCCTGAAGAGATGCTAAAGGTAAACAACTGCATAAAGCTTTTGCACATATGTGAACTTTAGTCGACATATCTGCATTCGGAATTTTGTGACATGTTTTAGACGTATCATCCTTATGTGATGTGAGAGATTATGGAAATCTTCTCTGACAATTTTACCTTACTCGGGTCAATTTTGTTTAAAAGAGTTTTGCAATACTGCAAGTTTGTGATAATAAAGCATCTTCTAGTTATTCAAGATTGTGGATGAGAAGTCTTGTTTGTACTTGAAGTGAGTAAATGCTTGGCTACATTAAGAAATAAACATTTAATGGAAGTTAGCTACACGTTTCCTTCTTACTGTATATGCTATGATGATTCTTTTACCTGTTATTTCTCCATCTGTACACTGTATTACTTAGCAAACTGTTTCTATGTCTTGACATAAAAAGTTTGGTGTACCTCTTTTAGAATGGTTCTTTTTTAGTTGCGTGAAATAAGCGAAGGACAGTTCAGAATTTCCGTTGATGGATGTTTTTAATGTTTCAGGAAAATGTGTATAGGTATTAGGATGCCAAACTTTGTTAATGATATTAAGGAAAACATTTCTGAAATATTCTATCCTGATATATTCTATGCATAAAATATGCTATAATATTTGAAAACTATAACCTAAGGTCCTTTGTTAATTACATTACCTGTTTGTAAGTAGCAACATTCGTTATGTTGACTTTTCAAAATAATCGCTGACAAGATTTCTTTTACTTTGAGTTGATTTCTCTGTCTAAAGGTGGTTTTTTTAAGTTGCCCATGTGATGTTGCACATTGAAATTTAGTTGTTCTACCTACTTCTTTACAGATTATATGCACTGTGAGGAAGCATATACTTCTTGGTGGACCTAAACGCCTCGCTTTCACTATACCTCCCCTTGTGTTTTCCGCCCTGAAGGTTTGTGTATTATTTTTGCTATATGAAATTTCTGTATGATGTATATACATTTGCATAGTAGGACATGGATGCATGCAGGCACGATGCAGGCAAATCTTAGATTTGTAAGAGCTTGAGTTTTATAGGGCAGAATTTTGTAGCGGCTTATGGCGTACAGCATAAGTTGCAACTGCAAAGTCTTATAACTTAATACGCTAAAAGAGAGGAAACAACTTGGTTTATAAAAAAGGGGAGACTAGCGAAACAACTATGTGTTTGTGACAATTATATTCTAGACTGTGATTGGTAACTAATGCATTCTTGAATGAATGTAGGAGAATATTTTGGGCAGCAGTTTGTGCAGATGTGAGATATTATATTTTGGCAACTAGGATAAGTAGTTTGAAAAGAGTCTGATGCAGGCCACATTCACAACATAATCTGACTTGTAATTTCTTTCATTTGATTCTCCTTGGGATCTTCAATTAGGTTGAGACTACATCCACACAAACAACATGACTGTCACTAGAAAACACCAATTAAGCTTTTGTCTGATGGGATCGGCTGTAGGAATTCTTGTTCTCTGTTCAGGTAAATTAAGGGTCGTCTCCTTTGTTACTGAGCCCTAAGTATTTATTCTGCATACCAGCTTCCTAAAGCTATCCTTATCTGTCAATGGACAGTGTAAGGCAACGTACTAACTTGCATCCTATTTGCTTTACTTTATGCCAAAGTTGCACCCCTTTTTTTATCAGAATGTTGCACCTTTTAGGTGAATTTTACTATGTATTTTCTTGCAACTTATGACACGTTACACCACCATTCTAGTTAGTTGCACGATTCCCTGGACCCCCACTCGAACTGTCGTACAGTTCATACAAACCGATTCCCGGTACATTTATGAACCGATTCCCTCCGATACACGAATTGGTTCCCAAAAATTAGCGTACTGCTTACAAAATATGCGGGGACAAAAGTTGATTTACATGTCCATTTTCATGCACGTGCGCAAGGATTTCTTTTATATGTTTTGATAATATTATTGAAGTATTCTTTAGTAAGTGGAAGTTATCCAAAGTTATTAACTAATTCTAGATCTCTATTTCTTTAACTGAAATATATGTTGGGACAAGACAATAAATTATCAGAAATTTATTGAGAGGCTATCTAATATTTAATGTTTTTAGTCCTATGTATTCAGAAATTTTAAAAATGAAGTATTAAATTGTTTTATATAAAAAAATATTGAAATGCATAATTAGCTTTCTAGTTTCTAATGTCTACCATACACTTTGAAAAATGGAAAGCGTACCCAAAAAGTATCACATCGTATCATATATAGAACTTGCGTACCGAAGCAAGCTAGCCCCCATCGAATCCAAATTTTCAAAGTCTCGAATTGCGTACCTGAATTCCTACGACAACCCTCTATGTACCTCGAACCATGTAACTATGTCACTTCTGTTAGATTTTAACCTTTGTATTCAAACATAAACCTTGCATGTTAGTGATTTTTTTCCCTGTAGCTAAACATTCCTGCCACTTTACATATTTGCAGTTGGTAAGGCGTTTGCAGAGTCAGGATGGAGATGTAGCTGGAGAAGAGGTGCCTGCAACACCAAAGAAAATATTTCAGATCTTACATCAGGTTATTGTTAATAATCCTAAAGACCATCTTATATGCATGTGCATTCGTGCACATGTAGTGTATTTCTCAGAATCTCAATTGACTAGTATGCTTTCATTTTTTTCCCTTTCCGTGACTGAGAATATCCAATCCTATGCTCACAATTTTTTCCCCTAGACCTTCTGGAATATATCGTACTTTAAATCCTTAAAATTGATGCATCTGACTCCTCTGGGCGTTTAGTTGTAGGCTTTGAGCTGTGTGTACATCAGCACAAATGATATTATTGATGTCTTCATGAGTAGTTCATGATTGCATATTGCTAGTGTTGGAGATAGAATAGGCAAGTGGCCGAAAGAAGATAGGAGCGCTCCACTACCATGAACAATCTTTGAGCAACCAAAGCTGTCATATAGAAAATTTGAGCATGTGAGAAGTTAAAAAATGATGAAAAGATTTTGCCCAAAAAGTCTTGTGTTCACACTTGCTGGAAAGGCTTCACTCTTAAGATAAAATAATCCCACTGATATAATAATCCAGTGGGGAGAAATTTGAGCTGAATAGAGAACGCAACAAAAATGTTCAGCAGCTTTTCGATTATTTGAGTTGAGATGATAGTTGCTTTTACCTTAACAATTTTGTCTCATTGAAGATCATTTTCTAGTAAATATGAGATCCTATCAGATACATGGAAAGATCATAGTGAAGGTCCATTCAAAGGAATATAAAGGATTAGTGCCATTAATCTTTTCCTACTTTACTATTAGCAAATTTCACAAATTTTATCTAAGACCCATGACATAGGGGCTCCATTTGCTTCTGCTCCAGCTGAGGTTCCAAAGCCTCATTCAAGTTCTCTTAGTCTCAAACTTATTACTTGTTTGCTTGCTTCCTTTCTTTCTTTGATCTGCTTGCTTTGTTGATTTTGCTCCACTGTTGATTTTGCATCGTATGGCTTATAAGCATTCATTTATCATCCATGACACACAGAGACTTCATTTGCTTCTACTCCAGCCGAGATTCAAAAGCCTCATTCAAGTCCTCTTACTCTCGAACTTATTGCTTGTTTGCTTGCTTGCTTTCTTTCTTTGATTTGCTTGCTTTGATGATTTTTGCTCCATTGTTGATTTTGCATTGTATGGTTTATAAGCATTCATTTGTCATCCATGCACTATCTGAACTGTACAACACTAAACACAATATTAGCACACACTAATTTAGTTTTCATTAGTCAAATATAGGGTTCATAATCTTCTACCTTTTGATAATGACAACTAAATTAATTTGGATGAATATGACAATAAGGGAATATTTGAAAGGAACATTTTCACAAATACTCCCCCTGCATTGATGCTTAGATGATTGAAATAAGCTTCCCCCTATCTATGTGCGTGGGAAGTTTGAAATAAACCACCAGGGAAGCTGCATAAACACCAAAGTGCTGTCTGTGCATGGGAAGTTCTAATAAAACCATTATAGAAGTTCCATGAGTAGGTAATATGATCGGTAATGGCTCTTCAATTTGTGGTGGTTGGAATGAATGAGCAAGATGAATGACATCACTCTAAATAGCCAAGATCTCCAACGGTTAGAAAACAAACCTGTTAGAGGAAGTTTGATAAAGTTGGAGATAGAATAGGCAAGTGAACGGGCATGATAGGATATGTGACGAAAGAAGATTGGATCACCCACTATCATGAACAATCTCTTAGCAACCATAGTCGTCATAGAGAAAATTTGAGCGTGGAAGAGTTTTTGCCAAAAAAGTCGTGTTAACAGTTGCTGAAAAGGCTTCCCTCTGAGATAAAATAATCTCATTGAATATAATTAATTCAAGAACGAAGGGGGTTGGCGCTGGGAGGGGGGGGCGGTGAGGGGGAATTTGATCTGAATAGAAAAGACCACAAAAGTCAAATATGATATCATTGATAGCTTTTGATTAAATACTCTAAAGGGTATGGGCAAGGATAGAATTGATGAGTATTATTCTTTGAGCTCATATAAAAAGCTATGGAGACATAATCATTTATATTTGCTGCCAAAAAAGTCTAGTAGCAAATTCTGCCTTTGTAGTGGATAAAGCAATGCAATTTTGTTTCTCATTGAACTAATAGATAATGCAATGTTCAAGGAATTGACAAGTTCCACCTGTGCTTTTTCGTTCAGTTCTATTCTCTGCTAAGTCTGCATCACCGTAACCTACATGGGCTCTTTAGCAGCTTTTTGATTATTTTAGTTGAGATGATAGTTGCTTTTACCGTAACCGTTTTGTCTCCGTGAAAATCATTTTCGAGTAAAATATGAGATCATATCCTCGTCCTATCTATAGCATAACTTTTACTAGATTAGAAATGATTATATTTCCATAGCTTCTTTATATCTGAGCTCAAAGGATAATATTATTCAGTTCTATCATTGTTCATACCCTTTTAGAGTATTATAATAATATAATCAAAAACTATAGATGACATCATGTTTGGCTTTTGTGGCCTTCTCTATTTAGTACAAATTTCTGCCCCTGGATTATTTTCAATGCTATTACTTTATCTTATATCCAGCAAGTGTGAATACCAGATTTTTTGGGCAAAACCTTTTATCATTTTTTAATCTCTCTCTGCTCGAATTTTCTTTACGATGGCTCTGGTTTCTCAGAAATTGTTCATGCTAGTGGAGTGTTCTTATCTTCTTTCAGCCACATATCCTACCATGTTCCCCGCTTGCCTATTCTATCTCCAACTTTGTCAAACTTCGTCTAACTGGTTTGTTTTCTAACCATTGGAGATTTTGGCTATTTAGAGCCATGACATTGCTCTTGTTCATTCATTCCGTCCACCACAAATTGAAGAGCAATACCAATCATATTACCTTACCATTCAAAGCAATATTTTCTTGAGTCAAAATTCTTAAGTGCCATTAAATCTCATCTTACTTTAAGCTTAGTAAGCTATTAGAGCCTCAAATTGTAAATCGAGTGAGCTTGCTATTGTATTGAGTGAATATTTGTTCTCATATCTTGTACGGAGAGAACATCTGGAAATTCCTTTTGTAAAAGGATTGAACTCTTTAGGATGTGAAAAGTGGTGTAGTCTTGCTTGTTGTGCCTATGATTTGTGGATTGGATTGCTACTCTTGTAATTAGTGCTAAACACTTGCGTTCTCGTTTGCTTTGCTTGTGCTGATTTATTGCCATGCATCTCCTTACTACTTCAATTTTTCCAGACCATCGAGGCATTGTCATCTGTTCCTTCCCCAGAACTTTCCCTAAGGCTGTACTTGCAGTGTGCGGAGGTGTGTTAGCTTTTATGATGACGAACATTATGTATTGACTACCATTTATTTAATTTATTGAGCGTCTGTTTTTATTTTCTGTTCAGGCTGCTAATGATTGCGATCTAGAACCTGTTGCATATGAGTTCTTCACTCAAGCATTTATTCTTTATGAAGAAGAAGTTGCAGTTAAGTAATTAGAGTTTACAGCCTCACTTGCAGAATGGTTCCTTTATTTGGATCCCTCTAATGTATGGAAGGGACACTAGAAGAAAGCTATTAGCTATTCTTCATGTGTAAATGATTCAAAGTGCATATTATTTGTATGTTTTTACTATTTTTTTCTATTTTGTTTCTTGTTCATTAACTTTTGATTATTTATCATTTGGAAACAGGATTCAAAAGCACAAGTGACTGCTATACATCTAATAATAGGAACCCTTCAGCGGATGCAAATTTTTGGAGTTGAGAACAGGGACACATTGACGCATAAAGCCACAGGGGTTGTGCTTTGTTTTTTTTAATTTTGTAATGCTAAATATACTCCAATGGCATGGTTTTTAATAGTTTTAGTAATTTTCTATGCAGTATTCCGCAAAGCTTTTAAAGAAACCAGATCAGTGCAGAGCAGTTTATGCATGCTCACATCTCTTCTGGGTTGATGATCAAGATGGAATCAAGGATGGAGAAAGGTGCTGACTAATGTATTATTTTACGTAACAAATTTGAAAAGCATAATATATCCTATTTAGTTCCAAAATTGTGGCTAAATTTGTCTGCTCGCAATATTATTTATTTGTCACCATAAATGTTTAGCTGTACCACTGTTATCAAGTGAAGCAAAGGTATAACACGGCTTTGTGAGATGGTAATTTGAAGACGAATATTTATCACACATCCTTTTGGTATTATAATTTAACGATATTCATGTCTTCAGGGTCCTCCTCTGCTTAAAGCGTGCCTTGAGAATTGCAAACGCTGCTCAACAGATGGCCAGTGCAACACGGGGTAGCAGTGGACCTGTCTCATTGTTTGTTGAAATATTGAACAAGTAAGCTCAGAGTACTACCAAATTGCATGGTTTTCTAGTCAAAGTGATGGAAGATCTAACTTCAACCATTATTTTTAATTATTCAGGTACCTATACTTTTTTGAGAAAGGAAATTCTCAGATCACGAGTTCTGTAATCCAGGGTTTGATTGAATTGATCACAACTGAGATGCAAAATGATAATTCACCATCAGATCCATCTGCTGATGCTTTCTTTGCTAGCACTCTAAGATATATTCATTTCCAGAAGCAGAAGGGTGGTGCCATGGGTGAAAAATATGAGCCCATAAAGGTTTGATCTGTGTGGGTTCTTCTAAGAAGAAACAAAAAGAGGCGCATTGTTCTATTCTGCTCAATCCTAAAATCCATAGTTCTTGAATACCATGGTAATGGCTTGATGATTTTGTGTAAGCTGACTCTGAATTAATATTGATTCTGGCATTCGTGTCCAATGGTGATAATCAAGGAAAGATGTATTGATAAACAACCAGGAAAGCATCAGATTGATGACTTTGAAGGGTTCATATGTGTAGATATCACAGGCGCTTGTACAATTATTAGGTTATTCATGCTGTTCGATTTTGAAGTGACTTAATAACGTCAGTGTGATTCTGTTTTTATCTGATCATTTTTACTTGATCTTGACATTGTTACTGCTCTGAAATGATGATGTATGGAAAGAATGTAATCATGATTTGAACCAAACATTCTGTACCTAACACTGGTTTCACAAGGTTTCTTAAGAATGCACAGTTTGTATTCTGCTGGAATGTATTTGGTATTGTCTATTCATCTGTATCTATTTTAGCATTTAAGAGATCATATTTGTCCGACGAGGATGCTGCTGAAAGAGAAATGCAAACACTGGATCGGCTCATTTTAAAGTTTTGGGAGTGATAGATTTTTGTTCATTATGTTCTTCCTGTGATCTGCGCGAGTTCTTGAAAAGCTCGTGCTCAATCAGCTTAACTCAGAACGATCAGCGATCGTAATTGCATGTTTATTCATATGAATGTATTCAAACCATATATATTTAGTGATCTATCATTCTTGTTTTATAAATCCTAGTAATCTTCCGTGTGGCATTTTCATTTTTCAATCTGTTTCACTCTTTGGTAGGGCAGATTAGTATATTTTGCTTTCTTGGTTTAATTGTACCTCCCTTTGCTTTTCTAACAGGCAATTAAGAACTATTTTCTCCCTTTTTTTTCCTCTTCTTTTTCTTTCTTGAAGGAGGAAGAGAAGAGAATCTCCTTTTATCAAAAGCTAACACCGACCAATGTGATATTCTTTCTTCCAAGGACTTCCAAATGCATACCATTACTTCATAATTTCTTATTTTATGATTGTTTTCTTTTTTTTTTTTAACCTTTTTGATGGGCCATTTAGTCCTTTATTATGCATCGCGTGGAACCACCGCGGAAGCGAATCTCCTTTTCTTGGGCTGGCAATGACTTGGCCATGAGCGTTGCACTTCATAGGCCTTAAGCATTCTTGTTAATTACAATTTATTCGTTTTTGCATGATAGATAATTACAGTTTATTCTTGATTGCCTAGGAAATAATTATTCAGTCAAAAGAGAATACAGAGAAATTCTCACTGGTCGAGAGAAAAAAATTCTCGAGAAACAATTTATCTGCTTGAGTTCAAGCGAATATATAGGTTCTGTTTGGTAATTTTGTTTTCGCTCTCTTGTTTTCTTTGGAATAGTGACTAGCGAGTGCAGAGGGATTAAGGAAACAAGATCGAATAACGCAATGAAGTTTTAAAAGACTATTGTAGGATCGTAAACATTATTTACAGCACGTGACGTCCATAAAAGCACACTCATACCTCTACACGCAACTTGTAAATTCATCAAAAGCCAAGGTCTAACAAAATGAAAAAGTACTATCTCAAAATTAACATGCAAAAGTAAAAGGGCAGAGAATCCTCATGTTTCCTCCTTTATCGAATGCTTAATGGTGTAAACCTTTCCAATTAACTACAACTCTATATTGCTCCCAACGTGAGAACATAACATCAATCTTTGCACCAAAAATCAACAAAGAAAACAAAGAGAGATCTATAGAGAGAGAGAATGGACAAAGAAGAGCAACAATTTGAGAAAGTAGCCAAAGCCTTTGTAGATCACTACTACCTCTCATTTGATACAAATCGTGCTGCACTCTCTTCTTTGTATAACCAAACCTCCATGCTCTCCTTTGAAGGCCAAAAGATTCAGGGGGCTGAAGAGATCGGGATGAAGCTCTCTCAGCTCCCGTTCGATCAATGTCGGCATGCAATCTCGACCATTGATTGTCAGCCGTCGCCATATGCTGGTGGAATTCTTGTTTTTGTTAGTGGAAATCTCCAACTGCCCGGGGAGGAGCACCATCTCAAGTTCAGCCAGGTGAGTCAATTTTTATTTATTTATTTATTTATTTTTATAAACACTCGTATATGCTGGTTTTTGACGTATATTTCTCAAAATACTTCAATTTGAATGAGAGTAATTAATATTTTATAAGGTTAATTGCAAATAAAGCCCCCTTAATATCACCTAATTGTGAGTGGACCTCCTATTGTTCAGTTTATTGCGAGTAGACCTCATGTAATATTGGTCCAAGTGCGAATGCATGACCTCAGCGAACTTCTTCGACTCTTTTAAATGTAAAAAAAAAAAAATAGCAGTTGAGGGTTTATCCTCATTAATAGGACTATAGGGGTCTATCCACCCCCTTAAACCTCTTTAATGATTTTAAGAGACAATTTTTTCACTCGGTGGTCTATTCATAATAAATAGAATTATAAAGGGTCCATTTACGATTGAGTGATACTATAGGGGTCCGTTTACAATTAACCCTATTTTATATACTAATCACATATCACTGATTGGCTATTATAATTTTTCTGAGCACTTTTTCTTTGGATTCAAATATCATGAAACTATACATGAGATAGGACATCATCGGGTCTGTTTGGTTGTTTCGTGTAAACACGAGCATTGATGACACGCTTTGAAAAGTGGTGCCAAAAAAAATAGCTTTCCAACCATTTCCATCCCTTTGGGCTGGTATTTGCAAACCTATGAGACCCATCATCAAATTTGTTGACACATCAACATTTTATCTTGCGGTTAACATCCCAACCAAACAATGTAAAGAGATGGAAGCTGACACATTTTATAATTTTTCACCATTTCCTCTCCAAAAAAAAATTGCATGCAAGCAGTCCCATTGTTTTTTGCGATTCTGTCCTGAATTAAGGATTAATAAAGGAGATGTTTCACTTGTCCCATTGTTGGTCTCATGAGTAAAGCTGAGACAAGCTCAAAATAAAACACTTATTCTGACAAGAAATGCCATAAATTTCAGACATGTATTGTGGGCCCGTTTGGAGAAATTCTTCTGAAAAAAGTGTGGAAGTTATGAAATCTTCTCTCACAAATCACTAAACAACACAATCCATATTAGGCGTAACTCGATAACTCGATGTCCCCCTCTCTCTTTTGAATTTATCGCGTATTAAACCAATTAAAATTTACAACTTTCCAATTACTTGCTGACATTTGGATTGGCAACTATGATTTCTGATCATGATTAACTTCTTGTAACTGGATGCAGATGTTTCAGTTGATTCCAACAGAGCAAGGGAGCTTTTTTGTGCAGAATGACATATTCCGGCTCAACTATGGTTAAAGCTTAAGCATGGGATTTGGAACGATCTTGAAAAGAATATTTTAACTGAGACAAAGATAGAAGTTGATCCAAGAAATCTAAGGGGGCAGTAGCTTGTTTTTTTTTTTTTTTTTTCGTTTTTCGTTTTCCGGTGTTTTTTTTTTTGTGGGGTCAATCATTGTTATTCTGAGAAATAAAGAACTCTATTGTTGTTGGTTTCTTAAAATTTGGTGGTTTGTAAACTTGACGCTGATTGTTGCGGCTGTTATTATTGTTATTATTATTCTTGAATTGTCATTAGTAGTGTTAATGAAGTTGATTGTTGCCCCTGTTATTATTATTTCGAAATAAAATTTGAGGTGATTTCTAAATAAAAGGTAAACTCTGATGACTATGCGCTGAACCATTTAATGCTTTTAACTTGTCGCAAGTATTTTGGTTATGCCCGCACGTGTGAGTCTTACGTGTAGAATAAGTAATATGGAGTATGTAGTGGAAACAGAACCCATATCATCAGCTTGAAAGGATAGAAGTCTGATTTATCTTTTGCATCTAGAAGTTTCTTCTTTAGTCCTATTGTTGTGGTTGGAAAGATTACCTCCACGAGTTGCAAGTATACAACTAACAAGTTATAGTATAAAAAGATATCGATCCCACGAGGAAC
>JBAKGM010000139.1:10094161-10106476 GCA_037177215.1 Asparagus racemosus
AACAGTTATTAGCAGGGTATTTATTCATATAAAATGGATAATGAGGGTATTAATTTGTAATTAAAATGTGATAATCACCTATGCATTTTCTTCTAAATTAAATTGAATAATTTTTTTTGAACTGGTGCTTCTCTTTTCTATTTTTTATATATATTATAGTTTATAATGGATATGCGCGCACAAATGGCTTATGCCAATGACTTATAGTATATGAATTATTGAAAATTAGATAGTATAAATTAAAGTTTTTTCTTCAAATAGTTTGAAACTTAAAAAGAAATTCAAAATAAGGGTGGATGACTTTTATTTTAAAATTTAAAATTTAGAGTTAGATGGTCTAACCACCAGTTCTTTACAATATTCCTATTATCTAAGATAAAAAAAAGAAAAAAAGTTAGTTTGCTGAATGAGCACATGGATATTTTCCATTTCATAATTTTAAATTTAAAATTAGATAGTTTAACCATCAAACTCTCCTTTATAATATCTCCCATTTTTTATATTATTTAAAAAATAAAAAAGGATATGAAAAAGCTGGCGCTCCATGTGATCACAATGCCAAAAATATCTCTTTGATGTAGGAATTGTGGAGATTTTGCTAGCTGGCAATGTCATCTTACATTGATGTTTTATTATAAATTTTTTTGAGATTTGGTATGAATTAAAGAGTATATTGAGTTAAGCTACGCAGCACAAAACAATCAAATAAAACATCACAATTAGATGAGATATAAGGTCTTTCCATATTGGTTTAATCTAAAACAACCTCACACTTAAACTTCAATCTTCTGATGCTTGCATTAGAATTTCGACTTAATTAGAAAGTATATGTGATCCTAAAATATCCATTAAATATTCTTAAGAATATAAATATTTATTCATAAAATAATCTTAAGAATCCATTAGGATTTCAGAAGATTTATTGAAAAATATCAGATAAAGCAGGAAGAAATCGAGATAATATTTTGGGTAATTTGTGTAAATAATTTGTTAATTTTTTGGATCTTAGGGAATAATTTTGTAATAGGAAAGTTTTTAATTTTGTAAATCTTTATATGTTATATATGTTTTATGGTGTTTTGTGTTCTATTAATATTTTAAAGAGTGACACATGTGAACCAAGAACCCCTTTTTATATAAATCAGTAGAGACATGATATCAAATTAGCAAATAACAAAAATATTAACAAATTCATTTAATAATATTTTAAGAGAAAGACTAGTTCATCAACTTTAACTATGATTTAACACATGTATAATTTTCCATCTATGATTTTAACACTAATTTTAGAAGATTCCCCTCAACTATGATGGATGTCTTAGAAAAGCCCTCTCAACTATTTTAATTTGAGAAAACTACCCTAAAGTTTGGGCATATTATAGACAACTCTACTCAACTTTGAAAATAAGAAAAAAAACCCCCTCAACTATGGAGTGTCTCACAAAACCCCCCTAATCCTTCACACTTTTCTCACCAAACACCCCTAATCCTTCACACTTTTCACAAAACCCCCCTAATCGTTTTCAATTTGTAATATTTTTTGCCCTTTTTCTCCTATCCTAAAAAGTCAGAGTAGTTTTTTTTATGATTGAGGGGTATTTTCATCTTTTCTCAATAACCTACTTGTCGTGCGACATCTTGTCACGCGATATGCTAGACCTAACACTGTTAGACTTCAGAGCATAAAGTAAAAAGAGTTCATGGAGATTTCTCAAAATTTTAAACCTGAGGGGGGATATCCATTATAAGATCAAACTTGAGGGGGCTTCTCAAATTAAAATGGTTTTGGGGGGTCTTCTGAGACACACCCCATTTTTGAGAGGGGTTATGTGAGGAAAGTTTAAGGGGTTATCTCAAATTTTTTTAGTTGAGGATGATTATCTACAATGTGTGCAAACTCGATAATTCCAAAGGGCGGGTATTATATAATCAAATAGCCACAACACATCAATCGCATCATCTTATCTAATTTTTGTATATTTTTGTAATAGAATGACTTCCACAGACCTCGTGAAACCAATTTGTTTAGTGCGAAAATATCCCATTATACTAGCCTAAAAAGAGTCCACAGAGTGATAAGAGAGAGAATGGGCAAGATGACAGGAGGAAATGGGAGAACATGAACAAAGAAGAAGCCCAGATTCTCTTCACAGCCAAAACCTTTGTAAATCACTACCACGAACTCTTTTGACACCAACAGAACTAACCTCTCCTCTCTCTGCAACCAAAACTCTGTTCTCACTTTCGATGGACAGAGCTTTTGTGGCTCTGGAGAGATCATCAGAAAGCTCACATAGCTGCCTTATGATCACAGCAGACATCATATTTCAACTGTAGACTATCAGCCTTCGCCTTCTGAAAGAGGCATCCTCGTCTTTGTCAGTTGGAGCTTTCGACAATCAAGCGACGAGAAATTTCTCAAGTTCATCCAGGCGAACGATACACTTGGGAAGCGCACTTCCAAGATTTAGAACTTTTCAAACAAGGGCGTTTGCATTTACTGATGCACTTGATGTAACCAAATATCTTTGAAATGAATTGGTGTTATTTGGTTTGGTTTATATGCATTTCAGTTGCTGCCAAGCTGCCAATGCATAACGGGAGGTTTATTGTACAGAACGACATAGTCCGGCTTAGCTATGATTGATGACAGGACTTGAAGATGATCAAGATTGAATATCACCATAAAAATATCACCATAAAAATATTGGGTATGGTTTTACTCCTAGAGCTCTTTAAATATTCTATGCGAGGAAACATTCTTTCTAGCGCACGGGAGTCCACATGCTGCTAGGTGCATGAATATAAACATGACTGAATCTGGAAATGAAGCAATTTAATAAGCAAACTGGATCTTGATTAAGGATGTTAAGCCATATGAGATCTAACCAGACCTTAAACACTCAACTCTGACCATGAAACCTAAATGTAGTCCAATCCAAACCAGTGTAGTCTGGACCAGACCAAATCCAGACTCAACCCAGAGCCAGTCCAGTCAGTTAGAGTTAGTCGATAAGTGGTTCCTATGTTACAAGTGATTCCTATATGTTGCCATTTATTATTGTCTCCATTCCTTCCTGAACAGTTTTTGAATAATAAAGGATAAAAATCATTAGCAGACGACAAGTGGGCTCAATCCTCCAATCTAAATAAGCTAGCAAATAACACCCGCGCTACGCGGGGAAAAAGAGAGGAATTTAAACCCTATTTAAATAATTGAAAAACAAACTGCTCCGAAATGATTTCACTTTGATGATATTCAACTCTGTCACAGCCCTTGAGGCTGGAGCCTATACAGATGCACGCACTTGGCTCAGTGCCGTGCTCACAAACTATGTCACTTGCCTCGATGGGCTTACTGGACCATCCACACTACCACTTACGCCCCATCTAAATTCCTTATCAGCGTTAATAAATGCATCACTTGCTGTACTCAATGCTGCTTCACCCTATAACAGTGATGAAACGAAAACTATTGCTAAGTTTCCATCATGGGTTACTGCAAAGGACAGAAAACTTTTAGAAGGTTCTCTTATGGATGGAATCCAAGCAAATGTTGTTGCGGTAACTGATGGAATCGGAGACTATGACTCTGTGCAGGATGCAGTGAATTCTGCACCTTATAAGGGCAAGGATCGTTACGTGATCTATGTTAGGAACGGAACAAATCAAGAAAATGTGGTGGTGGGAAAGAGGAAGACTAATGTTATGATAGTTGGTGACAGAATGAATTCTACCATCATAACGGGTAACCTTAACGCCGTTGATGGAACCACGACTTTTAACTCTGCTACATGGTACGCTTAACTAAGATTCATTATTTAAGTAACCACTGCATTCCTTAAAGTAGTTGAAGTAACAATAACTTATAGATATTAGAGATTTTAATGACAAAGTTGCATACATTTTTAATCCTGGTCATCTGCTAGGTCTCTTTTCTGGCCTCTAAAGTTCTGAGCATAATGGGAAACCACAAATTATATCCTGGTTTCTTATTATGAGCAGGTTTCTATTGCAACACTTTCTCTTCAAATAAAAAAAGAATGTATGCTTTCCTTATCAAGCACTTCAGAGCTTCACTAACTTTATTTGGTCTTCTTTAAGATACTCTGCAGTTAATATTGGGCATGGAGCCTTAAGTTTAAAATATTGAAAATTTGTCAAAATATGTCTGGTTTCTGAGTTGATTTATTAAATACCTCTGAAACATTAGATGCTTGTTAAGGGCAAAATTAGATGCTTCTTATGTCAACTCCACCAACAATTTATCAATTTAAAATATAATAATGTTTTCAGCTGCGGTTCGGTATGGAATTATACTGCCAGACATACGCATTGAAAACTCAGCAGGACCCGTGAAGAAGCACCAAGCTGTCGCGCTCCGCCTAGGAGCTGATAGGTCAGTCATAAACCGATGCCAACTTAACGGTTACCAGGACACTCTCTACACTCTCTTCGTCAATTTTATTGAGCCAGCCTCATATCAGGCACAGTTGACTTCATCTTTGGCAATGCAGCAGTTGTGTTCCAAAATTGCAGCCTGCTAGACTGCCCATGAGCTTCCAGCAGAACCTAGTGACCGCTCAAGGACGAACAGACCCAAACCAGAACACGGACTTCAATTCAAAACTGTTGGGTGATTCCTAGCCCTGATCTCATTCCAATGGTGGCATCTACACTGACATACTTAGGCAGACCAATGGAAGAATTTCTCGAGGACAGTGTACATGCAGTCGTACATTGATGCTCATATAAATCCTAAGGGCTGGTTAGAATGGGATGGAAACTTCGCACTGGATACATTGTACTATGGGGAGTATGAGAATGTAGGGCCAAGAGCTGCGCTCGCTGGCAGGGTTAACTGGACCGGTTATAATGTGATCACTGATCCAGAAGTGGCAAAGAAGTTTACCGTTGCAGAGTTGATACAAGGAGGTATGTGGTTGGAGTCTGCTGGGGTGGCATGCATTGAAGGTCTGTGATATGAAATGGATTGAAATAATGGCTTCCTTAAGTTCTGTATTGTAGTTCTAGAAGGCTTGGCCTAAAAGTACTTAACAGAACTATGCTAGCTAGGGGGGTATTAGTTATGCGTGGATGCTATTCTACATGGCAGGACCTTTGTGTTACGGTGCACAAATTTGGGCAATGCAATGCTTAAACTAATCTAATGTGTAGAAACAAGCATTGAAGTAATGAACTAAAATAAAACATGTTGTTCTTCAAATGTTTAAAGCTATTCCATTATCTAAGAAATAAGCTATGGTTATAGAAAATCATGCAAAGGAAAATAAATATAAAAGGGAAAATATGCAGGAATAGTAAGATCAATTGCATGACAAAACAATACCTCAGCAATCCCAGTAACGCTAAAAACAAATAAGATGCACCCAAACAAGCAGTTACATACAAGGTTTATAATATCAACAAATAGTTAAAAATCAAATGAAATTTAACGGCTATGGTTACTACAGACTATCCCTACCATAAGACTTGTAATACCTATTCAGGCCTCAGCTTAGATTTACAGGAAGTAGCTCATTCCTTAACTTGGACCGATGGTTCCTAAAAGCTACATGACTAAATGTCTAATCCAGTTAGTGCAATCAACATATAGAAAAAAAATAGGTGGGTGCCATGGCATCTTAACGCTAAAGATACTGTAATTGATAAAGATCTAAACCAAGGTAGTGGGGTTGGAACACACAGGAGAAAAGGAAGGGAGAGTGGGAAAAATACTTCCTTGGAACCTAAAGAAACCAATGACAAAGTTATACTACATATCTTAAATGCAAAAGACGACAGAAAACCATATAAGAAAATATATATATAAAAGAGAGAGAGAGAAAATATATTGAATTCTTTAACTGCAATGATGTTCCATATGTTAATTTGATGTGGATTCTCAATTTGAGACACTGGGATATTTCTGGTTATCTTGCTGAACAACAAGGTGGATAGCCCCACCCTCTCCCCTCGTCAGGAGCATATTCCAATCCACATATTGATGAAGAATCTTGTTTTATATGAATATTTTTAGGCAAAATCTATTCTAGTCAGTTCTTTATAAAGACCAAAAAGCAGTTTTCATTTTTGCAGTTCCCAGAAGATTGAACAAGGAATGAGCACATAACATAAGGTACTCCTTTGAAATGAAAGAAGAAAAACTGACCCTAGTCTTTGCATAGTTGTGTTTCAGTAGCTTTCCTCTCTTTGTTTTTAGAAATGGAGGAATGAATCGATACATCAGAACCAAAAATGCCTTCACTTTTGTGTTATTACTAATCTTTTTAACTAAAAACTGGTAACTTTGAAGAGGAAATGAACACATACCATAAAGTAAACTTTTCTCCCCTGTATTCCTTGTTATTTAGGAGACAATATATGCTTCTATCAGAACGGCGAGAAGAGACCCAACTCTAGCTTTGTGTTTTTGTGCTTCTTTCTTCAGAAATGGGTGTGCTAGTAAATCACTCTCAGGATCTTTAACCAGATATCTTTTGCTTCCTCGAGTTCACCTTACACCAGCCAAGCACCTCTCAGTTTGCACCCTTCAAGATTCCAACTTGAGAGATCATATGATCCGATGGCAGTAGTTGACATCTTTAATCCAAGGGACGGAGGAAAAACATGGAGGGTAAATCATCTTAGACCGTGTTAATACCATAAAAAAATGATTAATAATGGCTTCAATTGTGGGAACGCAAAAGAACAATAAACACTTTGAAGACAACATCGTCATTCTATAGAATCAGTTTGCTACGATAAGAACACTCAGAAGGCACAGTACACTGTTGGACTTGTGATAGCAAAGAGATAAAAAAGCAGAGTGAATAAGAATACTCGAATGCGAAGATAAACAAGCTCAGAGGTATACTATTTCATATTGCATAATACATAGGGTGATTCAAGATTGTGGATAGTAAGAAAGAACAATGCCAGTTAACTGAAAAAAGAGTAACCTTATCAAATAACAGTTAATAAAAGAAATATAACTGCACAGCTATTTTTTTAACAAGGGGTCTCAAGGCCTAGATCCTTCACTTGAAATTAGTAATCAGTAGACAGTATTACAAATTGAATAAATATCAGGAAACAACCATTATTTCAAAAGAGAAAGCTTTTCTTATATAGGAAGATCTAGAAACTTCACCAGATGCATCCCTTCTAGCAGATAAGAGGAGATAGAAACCAAGCTGCCAACAAAGCGCTTTCCACTTTAGAAGAAAAATGGTCTAAATCGAGTTCTCGAATCGCCAACTTCAGGCTATTTGGAGTGAGGATCAACAACAGTGGGAGCCTCTACCTGCATTTTCAGAAGATTGAACTGTAGGGCCAAGATGGGTTTTGACAGTAGAACTGAAATGCACTGGTTCATTGCATTCTCTTCCGCAGCAGATAACTTTGCGAGCTGATTTTCGTCATCGTTTTCATTTTCGTCACAACTTTTGGCACCATCAAGAGGTCCTGGTCCTGATATTTTTGCTGTATTCACTGCTCGTATCCTGCATAATGTATCTCATCCAGGGCAATGGTCTTAGACATTACATTTCCACATCTTTCTCAGGTGTATTTATGCAAGGAAAATTGTCTTAGTGTTTTGCAAGATATGGATTTTTCTTAATAGAATCTGATACATCTTTCAAACAGCCATATAAGTATGTTGTAACAAGTTAAGCCAATCAAACCCTGAAAGGTTTAAGTATAACAGGCTTTTTTGCATACAACCAAGGGGTGATCAGTATAATACAACAGCAGCAAAGCCTTTATTCCGCTGTTTTGGGTCGGCTACATGAATCCTATTATTCCATTCCGTGCTATTATAGGGCATCTCCTCCATTAAATTAACCACCATCATATCCTTCTTAATTGTTCCCAATCAAGTTATTTTAGGTCTACCTCTAGATCTCTGTCCCATTCACTGCAATATTATCACTTTTCCTAACCAGTGCACTAAGAGGTCCTTGTACATGACCAAACCACCTTAGTCTATTCTCACTCATTTTATCCTCAATTGGTGATCAGTATAATACTAGAGGGAAATTTTAACCAAATGGGTGTCAAGGATTCAAATGGTTCTATGGCATGAAGGTGCAACTATATGTCATAAAAAATGAAAGGATCTATGCCATCAAGGTGCCACTATATCTCATAAGAAATGAATGGAAAAAAAAAGTTGTGTGTGTGCGCGCGCGTGCGTGTGTGTTCGTTGTTGTTGTTATTATTATTATTATTATTATTTTGGTTGGTGGGGGTGGGGGGTGGGGGTGTTGTTACAAGAGAATAGATCTTTTGACATGATCAGAAGCTAGAAGGAATTTTCATTTGGGGTTTCCAGTTAAAGGTTATAAAGAGCCTGGAGACTTCCAATTTACTATCTTCACTCACTTAAATGAGCTTGGTATCTTCTGAATATACGAAGAAATCCAAGTTGCAGACTATGCAATAATAGTAATAAATAAATAAATAAATACATCACCATGATCAGGAAAGATAGGAGTTCAAGTCTAACAAACAAATTTAGACTAAAATTGGTTTAGGTATGCATAATTCTGGTGAAGCTTTCATGAGCAACACACAACTCAAAGGAAGATATGTATCATTCCTGATAGATGGGTCCTCTCTATAGTTCAAAACTTCTGATGATCTGAAGATACCTCTGGGAAGTTTTGCATTGGAAGTAATAAAAGAATTGAAGCTTCATTCAACATGAAGATAAAGCATATTAACACAAGATCAATGTAAGTTATGACATTGCATAGAGATATCACAAACCTGCAGTCAATCTGGCAGCAGTACTTGAGAAGGTGAGGATTGTGCTGTGTTCGTCCACTGAAAGTTCACACAAGAGTTAAGAAATAATTTACCACATGTCAACTTGCATCTAAGATGTGATAACTGGATTAGGACACCAAGATACTAGTTCCTCACCTAAAGCTAGGAAGCAACATTCTAACCTTCAGGCCTGACCATTTCTTATTTGTTTCTGATTTTGGCACTGTCATCACCAAGCTCATGGCCAGAAAAATAAAATAAGACACAAGTGAAACAAAAATGGGAAGCTATCTTTTGTCTTAAAAAAAAGTAGTTGCATATATCTAGAACAATATTGACCTGTATGTACCCCTTGTATGTCACTTTGCTATGACTTAAATCTCTATTTGATTTCTCCAGGTACAAGGTGTAATGGTAAAGAATATACTTTAGGACTTACAAATAATGCCATACAAGGAATAAATGAAAGCCTTTGATTCTACAATTCTACAGTAAAAAGTCTTTGATAATTACTGTGCACTCACCAACATATGGGAGGCTAATGCTACACAGTGACATTACAGCAGAATCCCTTCTCTCGAATACTTCGATCTTGGTGCACTCCTTTGGAACATAGCAGTTGGAATTGATGCCAATCATATTAAGGAACCGATTTAATTTATTATTTGATGGTTCTTCTCTTGTTTCAACAGATCTCTGCTTCAAAAAAGAGAGGATGACATAAAACTAGAATAAGAATTCATCTTATCGATTTGTATTTCAACAGGAACCAGATAAATAAATTGCAGGTCTCCTTGTGCGCGTAAACATGAACAGTTGCAAACAAAAAGGTGAAGCAACAGAAACCTCCATGTGCTTTCTATTAAGTTAAACTAAAACTCAAAGAGACACTTTAGTGGACAAAACATACACAAAAAGAATGGCTACTTGTTATTAAAGTCAAAATTCCTTTTAGCATTAAAATACATAAAAATGCAATCTTCTAGCAGTCACATGAACAAGCAACAATGGAAGCACTCTCTAGAAATTAAGGATACTACTTATTGGACTATAGAGAACATTTTTAGGCTGTTAGTTCTTACCTCAGAGAAAATGCCTACATGACTAGGGAGCCCTACTTCCTGCAAAATTTAGCTGAGGTCAAGCAGGAAAAACCAGCTGAAATTCTTTCTCTATTCTCATGAAAGAATGTCATTCTGCACCTTTTGTCCATGCCTGCATGCTTCATGACTGTTTACAATTACTCTCGCAGCCCACCTAAGAATGAGGAAATCAGCACATCAGATCACATAGCAAAGAGAAAAACACTTTATTTTGTTAACTACAAACCTACTTAAGTACAAAACACAGAGATGATTTAGTTTTTTCATTTTTTTTCAACACCTTGTCTCTGTATACTAAAGCAAAATCCAGAAAACAGAAATAGAAACTCACGCGCACGAAGTTGGGGGATTCCAGACGATACCAGCTATCACCACAAGCTGATAGTTAACATATAAAAGAAATATAATCAGGGAAAGTAATTTAAAGTGATCGAGGAAATATTCACATATTCCATTTTTTTGAAGTACAGGCAAGCATTTTCTCACAGTACATGAATAAAAGGGAGATAGCCAAATGCAGAAGAAAATTGCCAATTTAAGAAGTTATACGGAAGTTTATTTATAAATAAAGGTACATGACAAATGCACTTCTTTAGGAAAGTCAGCATGTCGAACCTCATCAAACAATGCAGCTGGGCTATCATCATAATGAGCAAGGAAGAAGCCTCCAAGAGTATATCTGGAAAATGACAGCTTTCAGCTTAAAATGATGGAATTTCTCACCAGTAAATTCCTTTAAAAATTGATAAATTCGTAAACTTGAAGTTGAATACCACTAAGGCATACCCAAAGGCTTCAACCAGTTTGAACTCCTTCGGGATGAAAGCACGAGCAGTTTCTGCTTTCACGAGATGGAGTTGGTACAATGCACTGAGACAAATACACAGTCAATATTCCTCCAGAAAGATTAATAACGAATTTATTCAGACATAGTTAATGCATAAGACATTAAAACAGGAATCTGGAAAACCTAAACAACAATGGGCAGAAGGCTTGCCTGCCTTTGAACAACCACGGCGGCCCACGAGCATAGCCAGATGAAGGATGTTTTTCTGCAACTTCCATTAATGTCCCATCCATTTCTCAGTTTCTTGGTGGCTAAAAATCGCAAACCATCGGACAAGCTAGCAAACCAAATAACACAAGATAACTTTTGCATACTGCAAGAAAACATGAAAAACGACGGAGACACATAATATCAAACATGGATAATGTTAGAATATAAAGTTATTACCCTCAACCCTCACCATAACTTCGAAGTTTTGGTGCAATGATTGGTCATTTAAGATGGTATCAGAGCAGCCAGGTTCAAATCTTGCTACCCACGAAGTTCTATGCAGATTTTAAAAGAATTGACACTGCTGCGTGAGTCTAGATTTTTGCCCATGGAAGGGCCTTAAATCTACAAGGGCGTGTTAGAATATAAAATTATTACTCTCAACGCTCACCACGACTTTGGAGCTTTAATGTAATGGTTAGTGACTTTAAGAGGAATTTTGTGAGCATCCTTCTTTGCTAGGAAATTTAAACATATCAATACGTTCCACCTTAAGCATGCTACTGAAAAAGGCACATTTTCTCCAACAAATAAGTGATTTATTTGGCGAGTATACGACCTTATCCTTACCCAAATAAAACCCTACATTGTGAACCTGCTAAAAGAGGGAAATGTTGGGGATTAAGGAGCACACAAGCAACACACTGAGTAAGGAGCGCAAGCAACAAAACAACACAAAGAGTTATTTACGTGGTTCGGTCAAACATGCCTACATCCACGGTTTCACGTCAGGAAAATCCACTATCTTCATAAACCACTAGAATCAATACAAGTTGTACAAGTTTTGCACCAACAAACTTAAAAACCCTCTCACATCTCACATCTCACATCACTCAAGGAACCCGAGAACATCGATCATTCAAGAGCTCCAAGAGGAATACCATCACACTACATCACTCAAAGAACCCGAGAACATTGACCACTCAAGAGTTTTAAGAGGATCATCCCTCTCACTTGGAGGATGACCTTCTCAACATTAACACTACCCTTTTTATAGCTTTCGATGAGAAGTTCAAGAAGCTGATCATTAATACGTCATTTCACCATCCTACGCATAGGGGTGGAAGTGAACTAAATATTTAATAAACAATTCGGCTATTATTCGTTCAGATATTCAGTCATATTCGATCCGATAGTTCATTTAACACTAAATGAATATTTTTCAGTATCCGGCTCATAAACAAATAGAATTTAACCAAAGGTATATTCGATTCGGCTGATTATTAACTATTCGGTAACTATTTACATTTTAATCTTATTAATTAAACTTATTACAAATATTACCCATCAAAAATTTTATTACAACTTCTACCCCATATATAAATAGACATGTTAGAGAGACCTAGGGTTTTCACCACTCATTCATTCTGCCTCCACCCA
>JBAKGM010000139.1:10110051-10120087 GCA_037177215.1 Asparagus racemosus
GGGCGGGGGTTGGGGTGGGGGGGGGGGGGTGGGGGTTGGGGGGGGAGGGTGTTGGGGTTATGTGAAATAACAAAGTTTATGAGGGTTATGTAAAAACACCCCTTATAAGATTTAACTTAAGGATATAGGCTAAATCAAACGGTAGAAATTTAGAGGAACTAATTTGGTATGGTTTATCGGATTTGAAGGACCCAATAGCAATTTCAATGATTTGAAGTATTAAATTTTAAAGTAAAAAATTTATAAGGGACTAAAATCGATCCAAACGGTAATCCACGATCCAAACAAGAACAGAGATAATCGGCCGCACTTATTTTACTCTCGCAATTCGAGACCCCACAAGCGACAAGCGTTACTATCGCTAACGGTATAAATTACCCTCAATTGAACTTTGGATTACATATTTTGATTATAGATCTAACTCTTATTTATCAATTAATTCTGTTTGTTGTTCAATCTTTCACATAAAATTTGCCTTCATCTTTAGCATGCTTACGTGTTTGGTGAAATGCCTGCATGATAATTTGCTTCCATCTATTATGATCATAAGCTGCACTCTATATGTTTGACGTAATGCTTGCCCCTTTTTTTCTAAATTTGGGTACAGGTTGTTTGTTTGATCTAGTAACTGGAGATTAATTGGTTTTAATTGTGACCCAAAGTTTGGGTGCTTTTTGATGATTATGTTTATGTCTTTATTTCTTGATAATTACATTGTCATGGATTTTTCGAAAAGTTCGTTTTATGTTCAGCATTTGGAAGATGGTCTTGATTTGTTGTGAACAATTTGATATTTGTTGTATTAGGTTGGATTTTGGTGATGGTTTCTAATGTAGAGGGCCACGCTTATCGAGTATAGTACGAGTAGTTTCTCATTTATGAATAACTGCTGTTATGTAATTTTCACATGTAAATTGCATCGTTACCAGTATCTATACATTTTCTGTGAAAATGCCTCAGTGATGAATTGCTGTCTTCATCATAACCACAACCTACCCTTCATCTGTTTGACATTATGCTTGGGAAACAATGTTCAGTTGCTTTCTGTACAGTATTGGATTTAGTAGAGGGTAGACTCATCACTAACAATTGCACACATACATTACATAAATGCATAAATTCAAATGGAGAACTGATAATATCAAAAGAATTACTTAGCTTGACTATTGCAAGGAACATAAGCATTGATGAGTCTATGAAACTCATCGCTGGGTGTAGGATAACTAAATATATGAACATGGTAAATACTTCAAAAATTATCCTTAAAACTTTTATCCACTTCATTAAGCATCATTTCCATCATTAATTCATTCCAAGTGTCAATAGGCCCAGGCAAGCACCAGTGTAGACAATCATTCTGGACTTTGGCAGTCTTCTCTAATGGGTACTTCACATATCGACCTGGATGTCCATCTGGTCTTAGTAGTGAAAGATGGTAAACATCAAGTAGTTTCATATGAACCCCTTTCTTGGATCCAGCAGCTGCTGCTTTATTAAACTCCTCGATATCAATGGCATAATTCCCATGGCCTGTAGATGTATCATTATATTCACCTTCTTTGTAAGGAACAGTTCTATTGCAAATCGCTCCACTGAACCACTCCCCATATTCAAAATGCTCAGGTGACCATGTCCTGTAAACTACTAGAGGCCTATGATCAGTTGTTGTGATGAAGTTAAAAGCCATTTGCAAGGCCCTTCGATAAGGGTAGAAGGATCCAAGTTCCTTAAACTCGCCTTTGCAAGAATGGCAGCCTACTACAGTATTATTTTCCATCATGATCGTTGGCGTGCTGAACCATGGGCCAGCTGAAAGTATTATGTAGTCGTGCTTGTGATATTCTGTGGTCCATGTGCTTTCAAGTTTATCTAAATAAATTTTGGACTTCCTTTTTGACAGAGAATGAGCTTGCAGCAGAAATGGACTCCAGTAGTTTGTAAGTGTGAAGTTATAGGAGCGAAAATGCCATCTCGCGGATTTATATGCTCCGCTATAATAGGTATCAACAGATTCTTCTGCCTGGTTTCATATGCATGTTAAATTTTAGCATCCATTAAACATCAATGCAGCTGAAATTTGGAAGTAAGTTTGATTGAAAATCATGCATATACGGCAAATGGTTTGTTAGATTTGTGAGTCAAGTTAAGCTGAAATTTTTTTAAACATAAAGAGTTGGATAAATAAAAAGTTCCACTCCTATCTTGTTCTGAAATGAAATAAATATGTTCAGAGTATCTATGAAATGCACCTTAGAGAGAAGGCAAAGCAATGACTGCATCTGGTTTTTCAAAAGTGAGTCACCAACCATAGCCAAAGACTTATCACGCATGCCATTCAGAAATCTTTTTGGGTCAGTTTCCTTTAGGTTGCAATTGTGTGGTTTCCATCTCCAGTACAGGTATCTTGTGTCAGGCCGCCTGTTCTTTATACAATCCCAACGAGCATACACAAATTTACAACTAGTATTTGCGTAAAATGGTGCTGAAGTACTCGGGATCCACTCCCCACTGAAAATATCACATTTTTCTGCATTAATTCATTTCCGTTTGCAATCAGTTTACAGCTCATAATAAAAAAAATTGAAATTATAAGTTTAAAGTAAGTAGTTTATAAATTGTATCCCACATTTTCACAGACATGGACAAAATGCAGTGAAATTTTCTTGATAATTAGACAGTATATGTATGCAATCTGTTACTATAGAACAGAGGTTGTGTTTCTTTTTGATATCATGATCTTGCCATTATCTGATTCTCAGCAATTTTTTTTTCAGGAAAATTTCATTTTAAATTATTTTAAATATTTCATGGAATTAATGCATTCTCAAATTATAGTTAGGAGTATATACTCTTTTGCTGTTTATCACTCTCATTTTCATGTTAATTCTGGGGAAAAAAGAAGCGAAAGGTCGGAACTCATACCATAATCAGGAACCCCATTCTCAAGGGATGGCAACTGAGCATTCGTGACAGTAAGGAGGTAGAGAACACCCATTAGAAGACCAATAGTTAGCTTGGGCAGCATGTTATTGTTCTTATTTTGTGATGCTGCACATTTCTTCTTTTCCAACTTCACCTTCTTTGCCATATTTGTTTCCGTCACAAGCAAGTTGGATTCACAATTTGCAGTAGATTTGATTGATATAGATATATTAAAAGAAACAAGTAGGGACACGCCAAATAATTAATAAAAGAATCCAACATGAATGGGAGATTGTGCAAATAATTAGTTAAGCAGCATCCAACCTTTAGAGATGAAAGGAGGGAAGGGCTGGATAATGCTACAGCGATGCTCAACTGGATCAGGCTAATTGTACCTCCAACTGCATAATGCCAACTTATCATTGGTACAATTATAAGTCACTTATTGCTGTGGAATTATAAGCATCTAAGCCCATGTATGCCTAGGAGGTTTTCTTTTATTTTATGGAAATCCATGCTCTCACCCGACATGCTGATCTATTTATCAATGATTACTTCTTTGCAAAGCTAATCAGACGATTAATAATAGCAGAATTATATCCACAAGCAAAGTTTTGCTTATGAATTTAGATATTTGGTCTGTACCGTGAAATTGCCATTAAAAAATTACTACATTTAGTGGATGTAAAATGTGAAATACTCGTCAAGAAATATGCCATGATAGCAACTAGCGGAACTGTATGAGCATATGAATATGTGCCACCATTCATTGTGTTTAAATTAAGCAGTCCCGCTTTCAATTAAATTTTTGTAAGAAGGAGCTGTATAGGGAGGTAAAAGGAGATTTTGATCTACACATGAATTTGGAAGCTCTTTTTCTTAAAATAAATGAAGGATGCATGTGTCTGTGTACACAACATCTCTCCAATAATTTTAAGATTTTAATTTCCATCTGTAAAATGCCTATTGAAATCCAGGATTTGTATCTCAACGCTACCTACCATGTATGCATCCATTTCATGATGAAATGACAAAATTTCTTAATCAATGCTTTAGTTAAGAGAAGTCTTCATTTCATGTGTACTAATTCTGCGCATTGCGAATCATAAAAATGCTGACCATGTTTCTGAAATGTGCTCCTGTTTTCTGGTACACGTCTGAAAATTAGATTTTTCATACTGGACAAGGGAAATGAGTAAATGATGGACTTTAACGCTGCAAGGATTGGCTGCCTATTCAAAGTGATTATTTATTAGCAGAAGACAGTGTATTTGTTTCATTGTTTAGGAACTGTTTCTTGTTCTTTTGTTGACATTCACTGCAACAGTCTATAATACTTTCACAATTCGTTACTGTACCCAGTGGGCGCTTTTGGCAATGTGATGCAATAGCTCCAGACCAGAATTTTGTTTTATCACGTTGTTCTATGACAGAGTGAGACTTAAGTTCATTCTTCCATGACTTTGGCATGTAAGAAAAAACTTCTCTTCCCGCTGATCTGTACTAGTTAGTATTAGGGAAGCAACCCCAAATGTGTCTCATGATGCATCTATTGCATCAGCATGTAATTGTTATTATGATCCTATTTCCAGTTTATCTGCAAGAAATATTTAGTTGATTATACAAGTTTTCTTTCCTTTACTGTTTTATAATTAAGCATTTTTTTAATTCCAGAAATCTTGGAAATTTTTATATCTTCGATTCCATGGTCTTAGTCTACATATGTGTTGACTTATGTGATCGCCAATGCCCCTAGGCGAAAAACTTCTGTCAATCACATCTCATGAATGAAGGGCTTGCAGGGAACTGAACTTTTTTGCTTATGCATGTAAAATTTGTCCTTTTGCAGACAATAGTTTGGTAGGAAAGCAAAATTGAAAACGCAGTTATTGTATTACAAAGCCTCTATAATTTCAGGAGGTTGGGGACAATGTGAAATATTATATGCAAGTCTGCTTTGTACTTCAGTGTAGCCACAGATGAAAATAATCAAAACTTCACCCTTCTTTTATGATTCTTTAGTTAAACTACTGGTATGTTCATGGATTGTTCCTTTCCATATAATTGGCTGGTCTTTCTCATTTTGTACATATTCTAGAGTAGAATATGCCTAAGACGTTGGTTTTTTCTCAACAGTCAGAAAGGTAAAGTTGGAAGAGAATTATTTGCTGCTCTATAGAGGAAATGGAACAAATTTTGTGGCTTGCAACTATGATTGGTTTGCTACTGGGTGTTCCTGACCTTCCTACAACTGAGAGTGCGGAGATGCCTCCCTTCAGGACGATATTTCTCAAATAGGTACACAAGTTCTCATGTGTTTTGTCAATCTCTCAGAATACCATGCAGATGAAAGTGATAAATGCATGCAACAGTAATGAAAATATATCTTTTTCTGTCCAAGGAAGTGCATTCTGGAAGGTTAATGTTTTTTATGTTTTATCGAACAAAACTAAAAACCACACTCATTTTAGGCTGAAGATCTGAATTGAAGGAGTTTCTTCCAAGTTTTCATGAGTAACTTCAAAGATATTTATCAGTAAAATATGCATATGCTATGTTATTGTCGCAAGTGAAGTTTTGGAAATAATTTGTCTGGACATTTTTTTTAAAGGATAAAATTAGCGCGAGGACCCCTATTCATAATATATAAAGCACAAAACAAAATGTACAATTCCGAGCCAAGCAACCATATCAAACTGAGACATAAACTCAGTCATCAACAGTAAGCAAAACCAAAACCTTGGCGACAGACCCAAGATCTAGAAAGTATTAAGTGTTTGACCGGATTTTGCTCTTAAGTATATGAACATAGTTTGGAAAACCAATAACTAACAACAGTGAATATGAAACTGAGAAATAACCACACTTCTCGTCAACCAGCAGCTTGGAAGTTGTCTCCTTCATCCTCATGCGGCATCAAAGCATCCATGCCCTGCTCCTGAGCAATTCTTTTGAATTTTCCCCCTCTCTTTCATGTCGAGCTCCCTGCCCAGAACATCACAAAATGAGCAATGTTAGCTGCAGTCTTTCGTGATTCTGGCATAACATCATTGAAGATCAAGTTCAGCATTGAAGATCAAGTTGTTGCGCTCTCCAAATGCACCAGCAAAACCACAGGAAAAGGAATTTCCAAAGATAGCTAGCTTTACTGTCATTTGTCTGAACATTCGTGGTCCAAGCCTGGAAATATTCAAAATCAAAATAGCAATATTAATTGAGGAAACACTTGATATATATATATAATTTGTGAATCATCCTAAAACACAAACAGACAAGCGTAAGAACAGTGGTAATTCCAATTTAAAATATGCAATGTCTTAGTTTAAAGATAACTAATTCTGTTATGAGGTTGACTAGCCTCAAGAAGAATCTCTGAAGAATAGAGGTGATGAAATGATTTATTTGGCTGAAAGTTTGTGTCATGAAGCTTTGAATTAGAAACAATTAGTATTTAAGTCATCAAAGGCTTCATTAAGATGGGAAGTTGGTGACTAGAAAGTATGACATACTAGTATGAGGGATTTAACTTTTGATGCAGAAAGTTTCTTACAACCATCTATAAAAAAACTAAGGTGGAGAATCAAAATGGATAATCTACTCCAGTCATAATGAATTCCATTTCCGAAAGTGTTTCTTGATGAAAATAAGGAATTTAATGACTTATAATCCATTTATTAAATGCTTGCAAAGAGAGTGATATTTTAAATTTCGGTAATTCAATAAATGAGGTGCTTGATTCATGGATAAACGATGTTCATACTGTATCAGTTCTCATTCACAATGGTTTAAAATAAACAGTGTATGATGATTGACATGAACCATCCCTTTTGATGGCCTACCCCATTTCTTGAGGAAGTGGTATTGGAAATTATCTACGACTAGAAGCTCATTCCTCTTACTCGCAATGTTATAAAATTCTTTAATTGCATGTACATGTTCGGATGTTCCATTTTGGCATATGGTTTGATTGGGATTATCATTCGGGTGAGAATGATAATCTAAGTGATTCTGTCAGGTCGAATCGGGATACAGAATTTTCAGCTTATAAACCTACCTGTAAATAATGGATGGTGTTTTATTTCATATCAAGATCGGTCCTGAATTGGGCACATTTCTTCAAGTGAAATTCACAGCCAAACTCTATTTCCTCTCCATAAATAGACCTCAACTCAGCTCAAGTCATCAACTCCGTTTCATTCTTCTATCACCATGGGCTCAAATGGTGAATACCTCCCCTCTTCTTCTGCTAAAAGAACTAGCATCCCATGCAAAGCTCTCTTCATTACACTTTCTGTAACAAGTATCATTTCTTTCGCTTCTTTCATAGCCATTCAATTCTCTACTACCAACACAATTGCTTCTCTATGTACCAACTCTTCCAGACCCTCAGTCTGTCATGCCATTATTTCTGATGTCCTCTCCCACTCCAACCCCAAACACAGCCCTCTTCATATTTTCAAATCTCTTGTCATCAAGTCACTTCACCAAATTAAATCTGCTGAACTTGAAACTAGTCAACTAATCAACGGCCTTAATGAACAATTAGTGCTCACTGACTGCACCCAGCTGATGGACATGTCTCATGACAGGCTGATCCACTCCATTGTCGCTGTTGCCAACGGGACCCACACCGACGTGCGCACCTGGATCAGCGCCGTGCTGGCTAATCATGCCACGTGTCTTGATGGACTGACTCAGCCCACAAGGTCAGTTTTAGAGTCAATTTTAGAAGTTCTCATTGACTTTGCCAATGCAAAACTAGCCGTGCTCAATGCGGTTGATTCATCGTCGAATCAACAAAACATGGCGATTAGAGCGATTCTAGACTTTCCAGCATGGATGAGTTTTCATGACCGGAAGCTTCTAGAAGCTTTGGTAGGAGACAGGATCATAGCCAATGTGGTGATGGCTAAGGATGGGAGTGGTAACTACAAGACTGTACAGGAAGCAGTGAACTCTGCTCCAAATAAGGGGAAAAGTCGGTATGTAATTTATGCGAAGGAAGGGGTTTACAAGGAAAATGTGGCTATTGGGAAGAAGAAGACTTAATGTTATGACTGTTGGAGATGGGATGGATGCTACTGTCATTACTGGAAGTCATAATCATGTTGATGATAATACCACCTTCAATTCTGCTACCTTAGGTATGGTTCAACTTCTTTCAGAATCGCAATCTTTTACTTGGCATATTTACTTTGAAGTTCTTCTTATACTAGTGTTCGCGGAGAAAATATTTTCAACGCCTACAACTAGTTAACAAAATTTTGAAGGCAACATGTATTTAGTTGGTTTTTTTGCCTTTTCTTTTACTTTTAAGGTTCAAACTAGATAATTAGTTGTAGGTTCTGGTGGTTTTCATTTTCGCAAACATATTTTTGCTTTTGATTACACTCCGATATCAAATCTAAAACATAATTCATGATGGATTTTGAAAATTATATGGCTATCCTTCTTTAGCTAGGCTTATTGGACCTCTGTTTACAACCTTCTGATGAGTTTTTAATGATTTTGGGATAAAGGTACTTTCTCTCTGTGAACAAAGAAAGAAAGCTTCAACGGCTTTGATGCCCGTAGATACTCTTTGAAAGCAGAGCATATATGTTTTGCGACAAAAAGTAGATAATATATTCTTTCATGTTGTCATGAAATGAACCATCTTACTTTATTTATTAAGAGATCAAATCTATACTATTTATAAAAGAGGATTGGGGTATTAAAACTTTTAATTGCCTCTTTTACCCTTCTAAAATTTGATAATTCCCAATAATACCTCGAAATTTATTCAATTCATTCTATTTATTACACTATAATTATTTTTGCAATAAACATGAGAACTAATATTAAAACTAAGTATATATTATAAATTTTAATCATATTCCTCAAATTTTATTCAATTTATTCTATTCATTACACTATAATTATTCTTACACTAAACATAAGAATTGATATATATTATAAAATTTAACCATATTAGTCTTAGGTTAAATAAGATAAATATTTCACTTTAGATACTAGATATTATACAATAAATATACAATTTTAATATATACGATAATAATATCATAACTTATATTTATAAATTATATCGTAATTTAAGATAATTTACATTTAATTAAAAATCTAACATCTAATCTAATACTATAATATATTGATATGTGCATCTGATGTATAAAAAATTTGTGGAGAGGATTACTAATATAAATGTTAGCCTCTTGGTGTAGTCTAAAAATAGCATATAAATTATCATAATATATATTACTAACTATTGCAATATACTTATCATAGTATTTGGATACGAGGTAATTCTGAGCATGCAGAATTCCAAACAGGGTGGGAAGCTATTACATTTGCTCTTGACATTGGATGTGAGAAGGTAATTTTTGAAGAAGGTGAGGAGGCGGTAATTAGAGATATCTATAATGGGGTGGAGCAACATTCGATTTTTGGACACTTTTTGGATGATATTCAGCAATGTTGCACATGACTCGAGAAATGAGATTTTCAAGTAGTTCGTCAAATGGAGAATATAACGGCTCACTTATTGGTCCAAAGAGCGAAGAAAATTAATGATTTTGTGATATGGCTTGAAGACCCATCATTATTTTTACACAATGTTTTGGAGTCTGATAATGAGCATCGTTAATCCACATTCTTTTGTTGTGCTTCTGGGTATTCAGTTTAGTTTGGGTATGTCTTAATATTTTTTTATGAGAAAACTATTACAATATAATAAGTAAATCCTAGCTAACAAAGTAATTTATGACATCTCCCCTTCTGAACCTACTAAGAATGCATTTAATATGAATATTAGTGAGAAAATGAACCCATAATTAATGCATTCATGTATCTTCTCTTACTGACTAATCAAATTCTCTTTGTTAATTATGCACTAATTATTTCACGACTAATATACTTCCATAAACATTTCACTTGGATTTCAAGAGTTGCATAAAATTACGCAATATATGGATGCTCCAATGCACAAAAGAAACAGTAAAAGAATCAAAAGAAAAAAATAGAGGAAGTGAGAATTTTGACAGTGGAGTCAGTCCCTCGATTATAGTAACCAGGATACCTCGCAGTCAATAAGATTTTACAAGCGATAATTGAGAGA